>CM037855.1:104570101-105203574 GCA_021234595.1 Delia radicum | reverse complement strand
CCCATAAGAACTAACGAGTCACTAGTGAATCTTTGGTCCAATGTCTGCATATGGTCCCATAAGAACTACCTAGTCACTAGTAAATCTTTGGTTCCAATGTCTACATATGGTCCCATAAGAACTACGTATTCACTACCTAGTCAATTACTAATGTCACTAGTGATTTCAATGACACGTACATGTTAAATGTCTCTAGCAAATTACATTGCCTAGGGAATATTTGGTTAGTAGTACTGGCGACACAGTCAATAGTGAATCATACTTTTTCACTATTGACATTCCTGCAGGGAAACTATAAAAATAAATACTTTTTTAAAAAAAAATATTGAAAAATAGAGTACAATTTTTGTTACAAACTATCTTCTCCTTTTATTTTTTTTTTTGTATATATCTTTTTATATATATTTTATTTAACACTACACTCAGGGAACTTCTGCTTTAAAAATATGTAGTTGTTGGGTTGTAATACAGTTTCATTATTTTTAATGTAAATGTAAGTCATTTGTAAACAAATAAAATGTTTACTAACATTGTAGTTCATTTAAAAAAACAACTCACATCAAATGACTGTTTTATGATTTTACATTAATTTTTTACGGTTGTTTTTTGTTATTTAAACAAATAAAAAAAAATTTTTGGTTTATTTTTTACTACCATGTAGTTCATTTTTACTACAATTGTTAGTCATTTTTTGAACATTAAAAAACAAATGACAATGTTAGTTGAATTTAATGAAATGAAGTCGTCCTTTTTTTTAAATGAAATTTCATTTGTTTTTGACTACAATTGCTGTCGTCTTTACCAACATAATTTCCTAGTGTACTAAAAACATTTTGCTTGCTACCCGGCCTGAAAAAAGTTAGCTTTCATATCTGAAGAATATTTTAAAGGATTCTTATCTCTTCATACTTATATTTAGGGCACATATTAGAACAATATCTGAACAATTTGGAAAACACTGGTGTTTCCGTCTCAAGCTAAATCTTGGTTATTACTGCAGTTTTTAACTTTTTCATTGACATTTTTAGTGTCGAAATGATAAAGTAAAGTGCGAAAGATGATAAATAACACAAATTCACAGAAATAAAAAAATTATTGTAATGAAAATTATTCAAGTTTTATTGCATTAAAATTCACCTGGGTCCGAATTAAGTCATTCGTGATAGTAATTTTTCGATCGAAATTAGTTTTCTATTTTCGAAAGTAAAACATTTTAATGAAGACTTTTTGATCAGGGATGTTGTAGTTCGACCCTTGATTAGAAATAAATTAAAACTTTGTGTTTTCAATATTGGTATTTTTTAGTAACTCATTAAAAAAAACTATTTTTGAACGATTCATTCGATCAAGAAAGTCGTTAACCGGCCCCTGGTATCGATTTTCATTAATCTGTGGTTCTATTAATGTTATTTTTTCCAGTGATTTTGCAGCGACTTTAATGCAATAAAATCGAAAATATGCGCTTAAAGCATGTAGTAAAAATCCAAAATATGCGAATAAAATATGCAGTTAAATCGAAATACGAGGGTGGATCAAGAAGTCCGTGACATTTTGAACTTCCCTCGTACTTATATGAAATGCAACAGTGCTCCATCAAGTATCACCTGTTAATAGACTACTGTCAAATTTTCAGCAAGTTCCGTCATATACTTTGAGTTCAACAGCTGTTCAAAATATACAACCTCGTGGATTTTTTTAAAAATGGAAAAAAGTGAATTTCGAGTGCTCGTTAAATATTATTTTTTGCGAAAAAAACCGTCAATCAAACCAAGGAAAAGCTTGATAAACACTATAGGAGCTTTGCACTATCGATTTCAATGGTAAACAAGTGGTTTACTGACTTTCGTTGTGGTCGCACAAGTACAAATGGCGCTGAACGTTCTGGACGGCCAATTGAGGTCAATACACCCGAAAATGTCGAAAAACTAACGATATGGTGTTGGCCGATCGAAGAGTAAAAGTGCGTGAGATAGTTGATGCCATTGGCATTTCATATGGCACAGTGGTTTCGATTTAAAATGATCTGTTGGGTTTAAGAGAGCTGTCTGCAAGATGGGTGCCGCGTTTGCTCTCAATTGACCATAAACGTAATCGTGGCCAATAAGGTGATGGCAAACAGTTTTTTGGAAAGAACGCGGGATAATCCACCTTCAAAAGGGAAAAACAATAAACGGCGAATATTATGCCAACTTATTGGACCGATTTAACGAGGATTTAAAAAAAAACGACCCCATATGGCCAAGAAATGCCTATTTTATGGACCTCGAAAATTAATATTTTTGGAAGGGATATAAAAAATTGGAGAAACGTTGGACTAAGTGTATTGAGCTAAGAGGAGATTATGTTGAAAAATAATTTTGCAGAAAAAAAACTGTCTTTCATTCATAAGTCACGGACTTATTAATCCGCCATCGTAATGCACTAAGAATTCAAAATATGCATTAAAAGTCAAGAAAATATTCACCTACAATTTGTGGATTTTTATGAATCGATTTATTACTTTATAGCGTTGGTTTAAAAATATGAAATTCAATATAAATGTCTAACAAATGACAACTAGATGATATGTTAATGATACACTCACAATATTGTTTCCGTAAAGACTACTGAATATACATATTAAATTAATTGAAAATGAGTTAAAAAAGTACTACTTACTTTTCGTTTAGTTTATTTTCAACTGTTAAAAAAATTAAACAATAGATTGTTTTCGTTGATTTCAGTACTCAATATAATTTAAAAAGTTTTTGTTTTAAATATAAACTTTTAACTGAATATTTTAACTATTACCGAAAGTCCGTTGTTTTTTGTTTATTGAATGACGACAGAAAGTTAAAAAATATATTTCTTAGGTATTTAACTGTAGATTCTATTGAAAACAACTTTACCAATTAACTTTTTAAATAACTGTTGAAATTTTTATGGAAAAGTTCTTGTCAGTGTATTAATGGTTAATTTTTTGAAATTCAAATAGTAGTTTTTAAAAAAATTGTAAAATATGCATTTTAATTGAAAATAAGCAACAAAAAATTCCAAAATAATGCATTAAAAGATGCATTTATAGCATATTATGCAAAAATATGCGTTTATATAATATATGCAAAAATATGCAAAACAAATCGATGCAATTTGTTGCAAATTCTTTGATTCGAAAAAGTATTTGGGTTAAAACCGATTTTGGTGTATTCAATTTAAAAAATCATTAGTTATTGTATAACAACTAAATATTTAAATTTCTTGGAAAGTACGAATAGTAAGTAGTCAAATTTTAGGCTCAATGCAAAAATTGGATAAATTTGCAATGACTATTATGCGCACACGCAAACACACCACTTTAAGGTTATGACTTCCGAAAAGCGCAATTATTTGTACGAATTAACCTATTTTACAGAAGATATAACAAATTAAAATTAGACACATGAATACTTTAATACCCGTACGAAACTCAAGTTGTTAGGGTATTTAGTATATATGGGGAACTTCAAAAACATTTTTTAATTTTTTTTGAATGACATGAATAACCTTTTGTGTATATGTTAGCTGATGCTTAAATAAATCCATTCGTATTAATCATTTATCTTTAACGGCGCAAAAATTATGGCGGTTATAAGATTCCAGCAAATTAAAAATATTAAAACTCAGTGCATTTATCACGCTTTAAAATATATTGTACCACCAAAACATATAAAAGTACACTAAACAACGTTGGCATAAAAATTCAAAAATATCGTGCTTTTAAAATAACTTAATTTGAATTAATTTTGGGAAATATGTATAATAGAACACATTTAAAAAAGCAACAATACAGGTTGGTCTTAGTTTTATGCATCATATTTAAGTGTGTGAACTATAATTAAATATAATGGTTGTAATATTGCTAAAAACAATATTGGCAAAAAAAATTTGCGGGTAGTACTGGCAAACACATGATTTGCAATCAAAATAGTGTGTTCCTAGAAGGATATTAGTTGTACCTTTGGTAGTTTTTAACACGTTGGGTTTTACAAAAATAACAGTGGTTGATCAGTACTACTTTTATGGCACGGTTGGCTTTTTCTACCTGGGCTCTTACACTAATATTTTAGGTTGTTCCTTAAAGTATGATATAATTTTTTATTAGAGTTTAGCAATTTTTGGTGATTATTTTTCAGCAGTAAGTCATATAACTACCTAGCTAGAAAAATACAAAGGGCACGTACACAGTGGGATATACACATTACACAGTACACAGTGGGGTCAGTAAACAGTGGGATATACAAAATTTTTGGAAATAGTTCGACCATTTCTTACTTATTAGACTGATTGGAACAGGCATAAGTGACGTACTATCGAGCTTAAGTTTTAATTTTGAACTATCCAGACCTCCAGAGGCGGCAATATGATCACCCAAAAAAGTTAACTTTATGCATATAAAATGTTGCGTGCTCGCCATTTTTTGTTTCTATTCCGATTTTCAAAACATTAACATATTTGTAATCTGGAAGTAGAGACTAACAAAAAACTTGCTTCCATATGTGGGTTATCCCTTATAGTTGCCGCGATATTCCCATTTGATATTCCCCGCGATATTCCCATGTGAAATTCCAAATTTGGTCCGTCTCAGGTCCAGTTTTTTGCTAATAGCGGGACGAAATCGGGGGCCAATTTCTTTATTAAAATATTGGTTATTTCATTTATTCCTGATAAATAAAAAAAAAATTAATGCAATATCTTGTTCCACTCAAAAACTACATTCGTTTAAAGTAGAAATTAGAAAAAAATCAAAATTTATGAAATCAAAAAACGCATCCATGGTACATTAGGGTTGTCTTTCGTTGTATGGGCGAAAAATAAAAATGAGATTTTGACCCCCCCTTTAAAATATTTGTTAGGGTGTCAAAAATACGCCACTCAAAAAATTATAGTTCTAGCATAAACGTGAAGATGTCCCGCATTGCCCTTGAAATCGGGCCCCTTGGAAAAATGGTCATAATTAAAATTAAAAAAATATAAAATAATTTTTGTGTTGGGTTTTAATCATAACTAACGCAGATGAAAAATATTGCTTTCCCAGAAAATCGCTAACTTACCCTAACTTTGTGTCAAAAAATTAATAAATATGTGGGGGTACCTCAAAGTGACTTTTTTGCATTTTTGAAAATTTATTCAACAAAAAACAAAAACCTCGTGTTTTCTGTCAAGTATTTTATTAAACACATCTCAAGTATTAAATAAGCCAAGTACTGTGGATATCCGTTGGCAAATTTTTTTTTTAGAGCATTTTGATTCTCAGGGATTTCAGGTTTTTTTTTTTATTTTATATACATTTTTACTTTAAAACAAGGTTTTATTTAATATTTCATCAATATTATTGTATATGCTCTTTTATATGATTGTAATAACTTATTATAAAATACTATTTTTTCTGTTGATAGTTAACCCATGTTAAACTGGGGTCAAATATGACCCACGTAAGAAAAATTCAGCTTTATGGCAAAATTTATAAATAAAATAAAAAAAAGGAATAATTCAATTTATAGTTATTCTAAAACAAATTCGTTAACCGTTTCTAGTCTTCGAGTGTCAATTTAGTAAAAATTAGAACTTAAAACTTTTCCATAATAAAAATTTTGAGGGAAAAAAAATTTACACCATTAAATTAAAAATACGTTTTTCGAAATACTCCCGAATATGTACAACAAAAAAACAATTTAAATATGAATACAAATATCTGAATTTATACTAAATAATTAATTTTAATTAATTTTAAAATGTAAATAAATTACAATTAGAAACATAAACAAAAATTAATTTTTATGTCATCTTTGTGATTTTTGACTCTTTAAAATACGAGGGTCAATTGTGACCCCATGAAAGCACAGGTTAACTAGGAACACGAAAAATTATACTTTATAATAAAGTTAATACAATTATATAAAATAGCATACACAATAACATTGATGAAATATTACAAAAATCTTTTAAAAAAAAAAAGTCTACAAATTTAAAAAAAAAAACGTTGAAATCCGCTAGAATCAAAATGCTGTAACAAAAATTTTTGCCAACGGATATCAGTAATACTTATGTTATTTAATATTTGGGATGTGTTTAATAAAACATTTGACAGCAAGAACTAGTTTTTTGGTTTTTGTTAAATAAAACTTTCAAAAAATGTAAAAAGTAACTTTTAGGTACACCCCAAATATATGTGCATTTTGTTGACTCCAAGTTAGAATAAGTTAGCGATTTTTGGGAAGGTAATATTTTTTATCTGAGTAGTTGTTATTGAACCCAACACAAAAATTATATTACATTTTTAAATTTAGACAAAAAATTTTTTTTTGTTTTTTTATATTTGGTAAATTTTTCCAAGGAGGCCTGATATTCAAGGGCGATGCGGGACACATTCCCGTTATACTAGCACTCTAATTTTTGCATGGTGAATTTTTGTATCCAAACAAATATTTTAAGATGGAGGCAGCCCCAAAAATCGCAAGTTGAAAAATAAGGACCACCCTAATGGTACATCAACATTTTCTGACAATTCAATCTGAAGTAAAATTTTTATAACTTTTTCTTTAAATTAATTTTGTATGAATTTTCTATGGAGAAAATATAAAAAGTAGATTTTTGAACATATTAAAAGTATATTAGATTAAAATAGTTATTTTTTAAGAAAAATGCACTTTAATTAACTATAACTTTGTTGGTATTGATTAAAAAACAAGTGTTAAATAAACTTAAATGTTTTTTAAATTTATGTACATCGGGATAAACATTAATTGCATATATAGTAATTAAATGTGCTAAAGTCCCAAAACTTATTTAACAAATTGTGAAAAACAATCTGCTGTAGGCGTGTCCCTATCCGGATTTCATTCCTGCCCAAGGAAATCTTCAGGGGACTTTGTTATTAGAATTTCTAGAGATATTTGTTTCTTGTCCTCGTCTAAAATTTAACACTAAAATTTAATTTTGAGAATAATAAAAACGTTGACAATAATCGATAATTAATATTAAACAGAATTTTTTTAAATTCTAAAACACCCAATTTTGAAGTTTTTATAACTTACAAGGAAGGTTCGCCGACCCGGACCGGCAAATTTTAATGAACTTCGGTACATATATAACTACTAATTTTTAATTTTTTTGGAAGCTGGAAAGTAATGACATTTTGTGCAAGCAAGACATTTATGTTTTTATCTATTAAGTATAACATGTCAACCTGGAGGCACGAGTTCAAATCCCGTGTGGCCATTTTATTGAAAAAAAAACAAATTTTAAATAATTTTTTTTTTTTTTAATAAATTTATCTTTTTTAAATTAAATTTTTAAACTCATTATTTCTATACATACTGGTAAGCAAAAAGGTAACCACATATTTTCTTATTTTTTGTAAGGCATCCCCATGTAAAAGTAATGAGATTTGTAATGACAATTGTAAGTATTTGCCATTACCAAATATGTACTTATATAACCACTTATATAGTAATGCTTTTCTACACTGGGTATGTATTCCTATAAGGATATATAGGGGTTAGTAAAATGTTTTAACTTTTGTGAATAATTTAAAATTTTTATGGTATTAATAAAAAATTTGCATAAGTTTTAACTAATTTTGTTAAGCTCATTAAAATAAAAAGGTTTAATTGGGAATTCAAAAAGTGACCATGGACAATTTAAATACACTTTTAGCAAACCCCTTTTTATGGCAACAAACACTTTGTTTTTATTTGATGTTTATTTTAAATGATCTAATTAATTTCACTCAATTGAATTTTAATGAAAAACAACATTCAATTTATTTAAAATACATTAACTAACGAAAAACATTATTTGTAATACAATGTAAATGTAAAACAAGAAGAAAATTGTTGTCCTTTTTTAAACTACAATTAGTTTATTGCTCATAGCCTTTTGTTGTGTCAATATTAGAGTGGCCAAAGCCGTAACCGAAAACCAGCTAACCGGTTTTTTTATTTTCAAACCCAGCACCGGTTTCGAATTTTTTTTCATTCATTTTTAGTTTACCGGTTATTTTTATTACAGCACATTTTTTTTAAAAACATTTTCAAAACCTCTGGAAATGTGTTATTTTTATACGATATTAAAAAAAAAAAATTTCACAAATTTGCATCATTTGTAGAAAATGTCCCTTAACACTTCAATTTTACACAAATTTCGCTAGAACTCAAGCAACTAGAAACCTGGTAGTCAAGCAACTAGAAACCCGGTAGTCTAGTTGGTAGCATGCTAGCTGATCAGAGCTCAAGTTGTGGGTTCGATTCCCAACGTGCCGAAAGCCATAGTAGCTTGTGCTCGGTAAGAGTAATAGGATATAATTTGTAATTATGTGATTATTTATAAATTAATAATAATAAAACTTTTTCTTTCGACCGAAAGTAAAATCATTTCAAATTAAATATTTTCCAGTTTTAAAATCTAAAATGTATCAAATAACTCACGATTGACGAAATTGGATGTTAGTCGAATTTGTTGAACATTCGGTAATAGCACAAGTTTTAAAAAATTTTGAGATATTCGCGAATCAAATACAATTTTTGGTTTTTTTATCCCATTTTAATTAAACTTCATATGTTTCATGGAATTTTAAATAAGATTTGAAATGAGACATTATTTTTTTTTAAATCGGACAACGCGTTCAATAATTACAACCATTTGAACAGTATGTATTTTTATAAATTTTTAAAAATTATCAATGTTAAAGAGCGATAAAACGTCAACGACAACTAATTGAAAAAAAAAATTAACAAATTGTTTTGTCATACTAATTAGAAGATTACATATACCAAGAGTCATGCAAATCGGAAGGAGTGAAGTTGAAAAAGTCATATTTTCGTCAGAATGGCTCAATATTAAGGAAAAAAAATTTAGATTTGATAATGTATCTAAACCAATAAAATTTTCAAGGAAAATACGTGCACGGAAATTTTAAAAATAGTGGTATTAGTTCAAATCGAAATCGATACTTTTTTGAAAAGAATCATCGAATAAAGTTCGAATGAGTGAGCTGAGCTGCCTCGAAATTTTGCAGACAAGGTTATTTTCAAAAATTAAAAATAATATTTCGTATATGGAGTACATTTGATTTTTAATGTAAAAAGGTAAGAATACCATGCATAAGCAAATAAACCGAAACCAGTTTTAACCGTGTTTTCTTCAACAAAACCCGTATTCGAAACAGGGGTTTTAAAATATTTTTTTTCTTCGGTATTTGGACACTCTAGTCAATTTATTTTCTTAAAAGATTTATCAAAAAGATTATCAATAATAAATTCTGAGAAAAGTTAATTGAGCATAAGAGTTGTTTGCTTAAATAGCCTAAATGTCTTTGAAAATTGTGTGTATTAATTGCATAATGGAATTTTATAGAGTTGTTGGCCATATAAAAATTGTATTAGTTACATTGTTTTATATTGAACACATACGTACTCCAAAATACAGTTATCATTGAGTTTTTATCCCATTTCCGTTAAATTTTAAAGATCCGGTCTAGACTTAAAATGTTATTAAAATTTAAATGCGTTGTTTTTTTTCACACAAACACTCGTAGCAAAAGGTTGTACTATTTTGAAATAATTACAAATGAAATTTTATCAAAATTTCAAATTTTATTACTTATGTTAAAAGTTCATAAAGATAAATAGCAGCAGTAAAACAAAAAAAATGATAAATATTGTAATTGAATTTGTAACGCCAAAAGGAAAAACTGCATAATAACGATATAAATAGAATACAGTATCAAGGAAATAATTGTGTACTGTACACTTATAGAAATGAACCTGTAAAAATAGCAGAAAAAGCTACTAAAAATTAGGTAAAACTTATGTTGCAGAAAAAATTCTTAAAATTAGCAGATTTTTTTTCATTTGCCCAATATTAATAAAATAAGAACAGCAAAAATAAAACTGTTAACTTTACAAACATTTTAGTTGGATTTAAGTTAATTGAAATTTGAAACTTTTACTTAATATTTGTAGACTAAAAACAGCAACCCAAAAATGTAGTATCAACAAGATTTTTGATATATTTACCTTAAATTTAATAGATGGTAAAAAAGGTATATTTTGCTTAAATCAACAGAAATTTTTGATGACAAATTGTTGATTGCTAATTTCAATAGGGCAGATTTTTACGCAATAAAAGCCAATTTATTTTTATTTATTTATATAAAGTTCGTTCGTTTGTACAAATTTGTAAAAGTTTTTACCGGAAGGTGTTCGTTTACACAAATACTCAGTAAAAAATAGTAAAAAGAGAGAGAGTAAAGTGACACGTTGATGCCAAAAAACTTAAAAGTTTCTACTGGATAAATTTTTGCCAGTAACTGCCATACCTAAATAAGAGCGGCAAGCGTTTTATAGCTCTCAAAAATTTTCATGCCCATACAATTTGTATGTAGCATCCCGAAATACCGCGACGGCAACGCGGGCGGCAACTCTTTGTCCCGGTTCACACACGGCTATTTTACTTGTGCAATTCTTGAGTTTATAGAAGAGAGAGGAAAAAAGAATAGAAGGGGGGTACAGACTTGCCCGTTCTCCAATTCCATTTTGTTTTGTCATTCGCAATTTTCAACACGAACTAAAGAAAACGAAAATTGCCGAAACAAAATTTTCCTGTGTGAACACAAAAGCAAGTTCAAAGCATAATTGAAGATAATTCTACGCAAATAATGGCCTTTAAAAGTATGGCAAAACAGCACATTAAGTGCCTACAGGTGAACCTTCACCATGCCAAAGCGACTTCAGATGTGACAATTAGAAGGTTCACCTAAGACGACCACGTCATTTTTATCCAGGAACCATGGGTGCATGCCGGAGCAATAAAAGGGCTCAATTCAAAACAAGGTAAGCTCATATATAACAATCAACATGAGAGGCCTAGAACGGCCATGTTTGTTAGAAACAATTTAAAAACACTTACTAGCTCTAATCTTTCCTTCGCCGTCTCTGACTGGCATGCATCTTCGGAAGTTTCAATGTCGGAGCACCAACACCTGGTCTTCAACATTGCGGGTTCTTTGGGTACTATCCAGTCCTTCCGTAATCCCAAGAGGACAGATTGGGATCTCTTTCGATATCATGTTGAAGACTCCGCTAACTGCTCGATGAGGCTTATTTTGAGCACGACACAAATCGATCAGGAGGCGGCTGATATTCAGGATAATCTAATTTCCGCCTATGAGTCGAGCTGCCCAATGGGGGCAAGGAAAACCAAGCGTGATGTTCCATGGTGGAACGATAAGCTTGGGAAACTCAGAACTGAGGCGAGAAGACTATTCAATAGGGCCAAGGAGACAGGCGACTGGGTGGCCTACAAGGCGGCTCTAACTGGGTACAATAAGGAACTTCGTAGATCTAAGAGGGCAACGTGGCGTAGCTACTGCGAGAAGATCTCAGAGCGGTTAGGCTTCAGAAGGCTCTTTCACAAGATACGACCGGACTTAGTACCCTGAAGAGGCCGGACGGGTCCTATACTGAATCGCCCGAGGAGACCTGTGAACTCTTACTGAATACACACTTTCCAGATTGTGTGTCACCTGAGAGGCTGCCTAGGATTCCTAGGACTCCTAGCTTATCTGGAAGAGACATGCGACTTGCGAACAGGGTGTTTCAGGAGGAAAGGATCTCATGGGCAGTAAAAAAAATGTTCGTCGTTTAAATCTCCTGGGCCAGATGGGGTGTATCCGTGTCTGCTGCAGAGGAGCATGGATCTTATACTCCCGCAACTGGCCAGGATCTTTAAGTCGAGTTTGCTATTTGGAGTTAAGGTAGTATTCATACCGAAGGCTGGGCGCAAAGCGGAACGTTTGCCCAAATCTTATAGACCAATAAGTCTTAGTTCTTTTCTCCTTAAGACCATGGAGAAAGTCTTGGACCACTACATCAGGGATGTGTACCTGGTGCGCAAGCCCATTCATGGGTTCCAATTTGTGTATCAGCAGGGAAAATCCACTGAGACGGCTGTCCAACACGTTGTCACCATGGAGGCGAAGCAAATCGCCTTGTGTGCTTTCGTTGATATTCAGGGCGCTTTTGACAACACGTCCTAAGATGCGATGTTGAGGAGAGATTAGAAAATGGAGGTAAGTAAATCTTTAAAATTATATGTAGTATATATTTTTTGTTTTATATATCTTTTTTAATTTAGAATTTAAACGAACAAATTATAGAGCTAATTCATCAGAATCCATGCCTTACAACAAAAGGGATGGCAAGTATAAGGACGTTAAACATAAAGAAAATATTTGGGAGGATATTGGAAAGCACACAAATTTGTCAGGTAGTAAAATTAAACATTTGTTATCTTGAAAATTATAAAACAAAATAATTATAAAATAATCAGGGTTGTTATATTTTTTATTTTGATAACCCTGTTTTTATCGATTTGACGTAGCGTTGCCGCTCTTGTTTAGGGATGACATTTCAGCGTTAACGCTAGGCGGTAAAAAACGTTCCGCTTTCCGCTCTTATTTAGATATGTAAGTAAACAAAACAAATATTAAATTATAATTGTTTATGGATTTAAAGTGAAAAATATTAAAGAATTAACTATGGAAGAAGTTAAAAACATTCTATATTATTTATGGTCGACTATTTCAATTAGCCTTTATCTTGTCCATAACGACCAGTTAACTTTTTTTTTTCAATATTTGGTATTTAAAATCAGCTGTTTTATATATTTTAACAATTCTTTAAAATTTTCCGTTCGTTTACTTTTTTGTAAATTTGTCTTACTCTCTGTAATTTTGTTACTGAGTAATTTTTAATGGGAAAGTAACCGAACAGACTTATTAAGTGTTTTTGTCGTTCATTTTATGTTTGATAAGAAATCAGTATTGTTTAATAATTGAAAAAAATGTAAAATTGACAGAGAAGATTATATGCAAGTGAAATTATTTGAATAATTCTAGGCTCTATGTTGTTGTTATTTATTTTATTGTTTTTCTTATTTATGTTTTATATGGTTGCCAGATCAATAAAATATTCATTCCAGAAGATGTTGGAAAAAACGAAACTTCGGCTGATCCATTAAATGAAATACTCTTTTATTTTATATAATAAACTGGACCTTAAAAGCCCGTTTTAAGACATCTCTAAAAAACAATTAAAAATTAAAAAACAACTTTAAACATTTTCCATTGTCAACTATTATTTAGCAAATTTCTTTTGCTAATTTCAGCAGATTATTTTGTTACATTCAATTAATTAAAATTTAGCTCAAATATAAATAAATATTAGTAGATTGAACAGATTTATTATTGCTATTCTTATCTAATATTTAGCAATAAAAATCTGCTACTTTTAGCAGTTTTTTTCTGCAACGTTATTTTAACTAATTTTTAGTAGTTTAAGCAAATATTTTTTATAATTTTTTTCTATTAGTGCACTTAAATAATATCGACAGAAACAGTATAGTAAAAACAAATTGTAACTAATATCTTGCTAAATATTTTCCATGTAAAATACTTGTATAACTTACTCAGGGTAATTAAATAAGGATAATTTAAATTGCATATTTACCTGTAATGAGAAAAAAAAAACAAATACAAATATTTAATTAATTAGCTACACAAAAATTTACATACTAATTTTAAAATAACACAAATAATAAACAAAATATTTTTTTTAATTTGCTGGAATACAAAAAACAAAAAGTTGGTCAACCAATTTTTGTTTTTTTTTTTTTTTTTTGTTGGCAAAAATTCAATCAATTTACATAAATTAGCCACAAACAAAATAAGTCTATATTAACATGTACATTAGGTTTATAACTTTTTTTTTAAATGTTTATTTCCACGTGATGGGCTATACTATCCCAGCAAAACTTTTTTGTTGAGAAAAATTACAGGGCACATCCTTATAGTCAATACTGTATTGATAATAAATATGGTTTTTTAAAATCAATTCGGAACAAAAACCTTCTGCACCGACACCAATTTCTAAAAGCCTCCCTTATTTGAATATTTCTTTTAATTAGTACAATACAATGTGTATGCGTGTGTTGGAATGGCAGAAAGTATTTTTTTTTATGATAGGATAAGTAAGTATCAAAAACACGGACTCGAACCTCTTGTCTTTAGTTGTTAACAACTACTTAGCCGAGAACTTTGCCAACTTAACTATAGACACACATAATATTTGATTGCTTTAAATGTAATTGAATCGTTGCGCCTCGTGTTTTCGTTCCTGATCTCAAAAATGTATACCTTACTCGCATGCTTACAAAAAATCACAAATTAATGTTTCTAAAAATATATTTCAAAATTATATTTTAATTATTACTTTACGTTTATTATTCATGCTTTATGTAATTGTTGATCGGTAAGTCATTATTTTATGTTTTTAAATAATGTAGAAGGTAATGTGGTAGTTGAAACTTTTTTTAATGTAGTCTGACCTCTTAAATCCGAATCTGAAGTCAAAAACGTTCCACCGCCTCGCAGTTGCTAGTTATAGACCAATCTCTTTTTAACCCTCTTACCCGGGCAAAAATGCTTTATTAGTCAGTATTACGTAGACGTCTTTAAAATCTGTTTTATTTTTATGGGTTTGAATCCTACTTAATTCTAATTTGATTAAAACAAAACAAACACAATTCCCGACATAGTGCAAAGGTATTTTGGAAAACAGGAGAGGTCTCGAAAAATGTCTCTTTTTGAAATTGTACCTACAACATTCAGATTTGTTAAAAAAAATTGGACATATATAACAGGAGGGGTCAGCCTTAGAAGACTTAAATCTCTAAATATTGTCCGATTGGTGAGCACAATTGAAGCATGGGCAGCCTGTGGAGCTCTAAACTTCGACAGTCTCAGATCATGGTGCTTAATATTTTTTCAAAATCTACAATTAAAAAGTTATAACCCTTATGCTTATTCTGGTAACATCTTACAAAACACATATTAGCTCCAGTATAAAGGCTTCGTTACTCGATCGGACTGTAACTCCATACGATGTGTAAAAATTGGAGAAACATGCAATATGTTGGCTCTGTTTTATATACTAAATAAATGTTAGTGTCCGACCGAACAGTTCGGCCAAAAACCTATATTTTGTCGGTTTTTTGATATCTAGAGGCAATGATGACACATTTTGGTATTGAAAACATGTTTGTTGAGCCGATTTAATTCGATTTTGTGTATAAAATTTAAGAGTAAAGCCGAAGTTTAGCTATAAAGTTAAAAGTTCGGCCGCCGAACTATTTTCAATTTGGCCGAACTTTAGGAGGCCGAACAGTGAATTCATTGCTTAACTACAGACTTTTCTTCAAATTTGACACTGAAAATAGCATCTAATCAGCCCAATAAACATTTTCCATCCGCCAAATTTGTCCATAATGCTTTAAAATACCGAATACAGACCAGATGCATTTTCTGGCCGAACTGTTCGGTCGGACACTAATAAATGTAGACGGATTTGCGGAAAGTAAATTCGGTTGAAAATTACAGTCCGTTTACGAACGTATCCGCTCTAGTAATGATCAAGTCCTGGGACGGGAATTCCCGACAATTTTCAATCCCGAAATCCAGGGAAATATTTCAGGAATACCCGGTAATTTTTTTGTAATATTATAAATAAACATACTTTTTTAAGAGATTATAAATTCAAAATTGTACACAGAGAATTGTCTTGGACTAGTTTTAATGAAAACTTTCACAAATCTAATGAATTTTTCTACACATAGTGAATTAAATTTATGAAAAAGCTTCGCAATTTTTATGAAACAAGTTTTAATGAAACTTTTTCATTAGGCGTATGTAATTTTTAATAAATAAAATTACAATTTTCAAAAAAAATTTATGAAAACCTGCATTAATTTAATGCCTCAAAAACTCTATGATAGCAATGAAAATGCAATCTCAAATTCAAAGTCTCCCCATAACGAATGACTTAAATCAGTTTTAAGGGTCCTTATCGGTACCAAGCGTACGGTTATTATTTGATTCGATAACCTTCTGTTGGTTTAAGTGGCAGCTCACGCTACTCGTGAGCATCAAGTAGAAATTGTTCGAATGTATTTTTTGAAATGGCTATTAGTAAGCATTGACTTTTGGGTATAAAATACTAATCTCAGCCTACTTATTAATCATCTTTCGGCTGCTATCAGCTTTATAATTTAACATTTTTCTCTGCTACTGAGAGATTTGCAATTTCTCTTTTTTTACTAATCAATGACTCAACACTGAGCAACTTATCTTCACTTCATTAAAGAATTTCTTCATAGTTTTAATTATCACTGGAACTTGTCCATTTTTAACTAATTTTTAGTAGCTTTTTCTGCTATTTTTACAGATTTTATTTATGAGTGCACAAGTGTTCATTTTAAAATGTAATTGACAACGCCGAGGTATGCTTTAGAAGCACCCTCAAATTTTTAAAGTTTAAATAAAAGCCACCCTAATCATTTATGGAACAACACTATCACATTTTACTTTCAATTTCCAAAATGTACTAAAGACAGCAACTAATTACATAAAACCCAATTTTACTGTTGAATTTATTTATCTGCTGCACTGAATTGAGTTTGGTAAATTGAATAATGCAAAAAATAAAACCATGAAAAAAGGATATGGTAGCAACAAATTTCAGTTCAGAAGATGGACATAAAATAGTTACAATATAAATTTGCATATAACCCTATTATTTCGTTCAATTGAAACAGTTAAATGAATAATGTTGGTATTTAAATGTAAATTTAACCAATGCAATTTAATGATAGAAATACAATACATACCCCAGTAAAAACGTTCATATACAATCATATCTTATTTTATATAATAAAGGGTCCGCCATCTAACGTTTTTTTTCAACTAGTGCTTATTTCGTGAATGGTAACACTTAAGGTACGTTCAGATTAGTCAAATATTTGACAAAAAACATGAAATATTTCTTTGCCGTAATCTGAACACAAAATATTTTTGTGTGTCAAACAGCAAATCAGCTGATTTTGGTCAAACAAAATTATTTGCATTCAAATAAATATTTGACAAACTTAACCATAGTGTGAACACTACCCAGGTAGAAATTTGGGATGGTACAAAAAACGAAGAGTTTTCAAAACGATTGTTTTTGATGGTACGAAAATAAAAGCGTTTCCAAAGCGATAATTGCAAATAATACGAAAAAAAGCATTTAAAAAACATTATTTTGGATTGCTATTCGAACGTTCGGACAAAGTATTTTAGGAATACTTTTTATACAAAACTTACAAATATTTGTGAAATAAAAACACTGTAAAAACATTGGTTCAAAGCGTTTTTCCAACGTTTGTAAAAAGTACTTTAGAAGTTCTTATCGTACAAAATTTACAACGGTTTATAAAATAAAACCAATGTAAAACCATTGCGTTAAAGCGTTTTTCTAACATTTGCCAATAGTACTTTAGAAATACTTTTTTTTTTTACAAAATATTTTACTGATTAAAAAACAACACTGTCATAAGGGGTCTATCTATATGCGAACTCGGTTTCTTATGCAATTTTTTTTATATGCTTTTCTCTTCATGAACCGAGTTCAATAAATCACTCAATATGGCCAGCCCATAATGTAGCGACTCTATAAAGTGTATAGTCCTTGTATATCTTTTATAAAGCACTATATTTTGAGGACAGATAAAGCAATATTTTAGAGGACTTTTTCAAAACTTAATAAAACGCTAGTTAAACTATTTAAAATTACAATGTTTTGTTACTTTATTTATATTATTTTAATCATATTTTACATGTTTCATTATTTGTGGTATTTATGAACAATTCATAAAGATCTTTATAATTTGTCTTTCGAGCGTTTTGACAATGTTCAAAATTACAACCCTCAAAGCGGTTATCATTTGGGTCGTTTTCATAACGCTTAATAACTGTAAGCCAAAATGTTCTGCAAATACTTATTTAACGATTGAAAAAGCATTTCAAAAATTTTGTTTTGCAATGTTTTGAGAACGTTATAAAATACCATCCTCAGACCGTAAATTTGGGTTATCATTTTGCACATTCTCAAAACGCTTTAAATTTGTAATTTGGTATGTTCTGAAAACGCTTGTACCATCATGAAAAATGCTTTTAAAACGTTTTAAAGATTGTATTTTTCTACCTGGGTAGCTATCAAATATTTTCTTCTGATTTGAGCATATATTTATTTGATCTTACAAAAAAAAAATGTAAGAACAAACAATGGCAAATAACATGTGGTAAAATCATCAATTATAAATTTTTTTAATAAATTTATTAATAAAAGGCTTTATAAAAAAACTGAAATGTAAATAGATATTAAAAAAATTTAGTCACAGATAATGGATTGGAACATTGGTCCAAAATGGAACGATATGGAATGAAACGGGGAACGATTGGAATCGGAGCACTGTACACAATTGTGTTGTCGTACGTGAAAATAAAAATTTAATCATTCCGATAACAGAATGGAACATTGGTCCAAAATGGAACGATATGGAATGAAACGGGGAATGATTGGAATCGGAACACTGTACACATTTGTGTTGTCGGTATAGAGTTTTTTGTTAAGGTTTGCAAAAATTTTGTCCATTTTGCGATACCATGCTTAGTTTTCGAGATACAAGCCATTTTACAAAATGGCGATATTTTAAAATGTCCCGTATCTCCAAAACTAAGCGAGATAGACCAAAACAGACAACATTTTTGCTCCACAAGAGTATTAATATACCCTTATAACATAAATAGGCTAGGTTCGAGAGAGATCCCGAGTGATCAATTTTTTAAAAAACAGTTAGTTTTTCGATTAAATAAATCTATGTTATTTTACACTTTGATTAAATAAATATTTAATACAAATATTTGTTTCAATCTGAACGCTCGACAAATATTTTTTCGTTTATTTTATTTGAGAGCTGTTTGAACAAACAAAAACCATCAAATATTTGATCATAGTTTGAAAATAAAATAAAATAATTTTTTATTTGACACAATTGGAAGCAAATATGTAAACAAATATTTTGTTCAAATATTTGATTAATGTGAACGTACCTTTAGCTCATGTCTGATTTGACAGATAATTAGTTTTATCCTTCCGCTGAACGAATATGGTTGTGTATACGCTTGAACAACGCTGGGAAATATTGCGACATTACTTTGAAAATCATGGTAATGTTGCAGAATGTGTGCCGATACACCCAAAACGAGTCACTGTTTGGTGCGGATTTTGGTCCAGAGGCATAATTGGGCCATTTTTCTTCGAAAATGAGCAAGGAGTGGCCGTTACAGTCAATGGCGATCGTTATCGGGCCATGTTGAATGAATTTTTGTTCACAAAAATTGAAGAGGAGGAAATACAGCTACACACAATCGATAATGTGCTTAAAAATTGGACCGATCGTGTAGGCTACTGCATGGCCAGCCGAGGCAGCCATTTGAATGAAATTATTTTCCATTATTAACCAGAAGGATTGTACTTTCAAACAAAAAAAGAAATTTGAGAAAATATTCAGTAGTTTTTTTATAGCATTTTCAAAAAAAAAAAAGTTATTTGGCGGACCCTTTATTATATAAAAACATATAGTTTCATATAGCTTATTATGGATATATGTGATGTGATGAAAATTTTTGCTATGGTCCCATATGTATTAATATCTAATTATATTTCGATTGTTATCACCATACATGTGGCATATATTACTACATATGGCAAATATTAAATAGCTTGATTTCATATATCATTTTATATGGCGCAATATAATGTTACGTATAATAGTATATGACATCATATTCAAATTTTGTTTTACATCGATCTAAAGTCTTTAATGTCAATTTTAAATTTAAATTTCGCTTTGGACGTTTATATACTTTGCATGTTTATATACACTGAGAGAATTATCCTTCATGATATTAATGAAACAATATCATAAAATTTTTTTCGTAGATTCAATATAGAATTTCATTACATTCAAGAAATGGTAATAATATTAAGAAATTTTTCATAAACTTTTTTCACAAAATTTCATAGTTTCATATTAATTTGATTTCATAAATTATCTCTTCACAAATTTAAAGAAGTTTTTCTTTAGATCTATAAAATTATTTCAAAGGCGTATTTTTTTTATGTTTTCATTAAATTTCATAATTTTATTAATTTTAATACATTTCAAACTGTTTTAAGATTTAATTCGCAAGTATTCAACATATATTATAAAGTACTTTATTATCTAAATGTAGCCTTTATGAATTTTGGAGTTCTATGAAATTGTTTAAAAAATTCCAATGCATTTTTCAAGACATTCATGAACAGTTTTATTAATTTAAAGAACTTCTTAATATTACAAAATTTTCTGAAACTGTTTCATAAATTCTATAAACGCTTCATTGTCCGAATGATTCATTAGTTTTATAAAGATTTTCATTAATTCTACAAACATTTAAAAACATTGACTTTAATCAAACCTGTTTCATAAATTCTATGAAAAGTTTCAATATACGAGTTCCAGTTCCAAATTTCATTAAGAAATTCATAGCTGAAGTAAAGATAATTTTGTCAGTGAAAATGTTTCTATATTTATACACGTTTTCTCTTTAGAATTACATACATTGTACACTCTCATAAAAATCGAAAGATTTCATCCAACCGAATTAATTCGGTTGCTACAACTTCGATAATTCGGTTGTCACAACAACGTAGGCAGAACATTGATAAAACCATTAAATAGGTAGTCTAAAAATAAATTTTCCAAAATGAATTTAAAAAAAAATCACAAAAAAAAAATGTATGCCTGGATCGAACTAGGAACTTTTCGACTACAAACTTTTTTAAACAAATCATCATCACTTTTATAAAATAAAGGCTTTACCAATTGCTAGAATTTTGGGCAGTTGGTAATTTGCGACTGGATAGCACTGGGAATAAACTTTTTGCCATCCTTGCCCCAGTGGTCGCAGCCAATTCTTGTGAACCACTTAAATTACTGAAAAACAAATACTGGCAAAACGCTTTTTGCAAACGCTGGTAAGCGTCTTGAACAAGGGTTCTGCGAGTAATATATTTACAATTCCTCGGTTCGCCAGTGTTTGAATTTTTCTACCACTGTCAGTTTCGGAAAATAATTTTCATAAATTTGAAAAGATCGTTGTTAGCGGAAAATTAAAGAAATATTAACAAATTAAAAGTAAGGTAATAAGATTGAATGCAATTAAAATGTAAGTTGTAATAAGCACTCATATATTAGATTTAATTGTAGATTTTAGTTACGAAAACTTATTTCGATGAGTTATTTTATTGATCAAAGTCATCAAAAAGGTTGTTAAAAGTTCGTGAGCGCATCCAAATACATTTTTATACGAGAAGTTATGAGTTATATTCGGCTGACAAAAATTATCCCTTTTCCTTCAATTTTCTTCGGCGCATGACACTCGAATCCCAATCTAAATGTATAACATTCAGTAAAAAATGGTGGCAATTGGGTTCAATTCCGCACTACCGATTTTTTTTGCCTAAATAAATATTTCCGCAATATAAATGTTAACGTATATGTGAAATTTGAAGAAAATTTTGTATAACGTTCAATAAAAAGATTTTAAAATAATTTGCGTTTTTTTTATAATGAACATTTGGCTGGTTTTATAAAAATTTGCCATGTATTTTTGCACATTCAAAACATGTCTTTTTTTGGCAGAAAACACGCAAATTAACATGAAAATGGTATGTTGATAAACATTTTTTAACCATTTGGTCAGGTAACTTTACATACTTTATGTCTATTTCATGTACACACAATGTATGTAAATATTTCAGTTTAGTCACAACATGTATTTTTACTGTAATTATAGTAGGAGCAGAGATACCTACTATATATAAAATAGGGTAAATTTACATGGAAATTTATTAGAGTGTAGTTGGATTTTAAAAATAGAAATTTTTACAGATATAAATTTATTCACTTAGTGTGTGTAACGATTACAAATTAGCGGATTTCAAGAAAATGTGGGTTTTGGTAACAAATTTCTTAAAAAAACTAAATGATGCATATTTACTTAGTTTTGATGTTTTTTTTTTTTATTTCATTAATTAATAATCATATAATTACAAATTATATACTATTACCCTAACGGAGCACTAGCTACTATGGCCTTCGGCGCGTTGAAGCGAAAACAGACCTGTGCCACTGGTGGGAATTGAACCCACGACCCCCGCACTGATAAGCCAGCACGCTACCAACTAGCCTACCGGGGAGCACAATTTTGATGTTATATTATTTCTTTGGGTGGAAAATATTGAATTATAAAATTAAAACTACGTGGACATCATTAACCCATAAATATCTTGGGTCAAAACTTGCCAAAACCATTAATTTATGGCTTCATACTGAAATTGATTTATGAAATAAAATATTTAATTGCAAATTTTGTATTTGTAGAGACTATGACTTTACAATCATAAATAATCATTTAGCTAGGAAATACTTAACCCATGTTTACCTGCAGTCAAAAAAGTGACATTCTGAAGTATTTTTTTAACCCATATGAAATTTTAACAGGATAATATTATTTAATTACTAAATAATGACTTATTCAAATTTTTCACGAATTAACGCTTTACTGATTATAGATTATAATATAATAATACATACATGCTTTCATATAGTGCATTAACGCAATTAGTGTGTCCCAAAAATTTTTTGTTTTTTGATTTAAATTTTTGCCGAAGCTTAATTTTAATGCTTATGGGGAAAAGAATTTTATATTTATTTTAGTAGTATTAGGCAAAATAAATCTGACATTTTTAGCAGTTTTTCCTGCAACGTCATTTTAAGTATTTTTAGTTTAAATGTTTACTAACTTTTCTATTAGTGTAGCTGTAGCAGTAACATTGTTCTTTTAGATATATGTATATAGATTTTAATAAATTTTCAGCTAGAAAAAAAATTATTTTTTCATTAAATATACAGATTTCAAGTTATTTTTACTAATGTACGAATTTCAGAGATAAAACTCAAAAACTCAGTGATTCACAATTAAATTTCACAAAAAAAAAAAAAAAATTATTTAAGTGTTCATCAAAAAATGTTATAGAAAGTTTTCATAGAATATATTCACTAATATATATCGCTTACCTATCGAATTTTAAGTTTAAAAATCGCTCTGATAAATAAATATTAATGATATGGATGCATTTTAATTTACTAAATTGTTAAATAAAAATAACATACAAAAATTGGCTGGCTATTTAAAATTTGTTCTTTTTTAATTGAAGTGGACTAAAACAGATGTACCAAACAAATATGAGCTATTTCAAAAATTTTCGTTACCAGTTGAAATTGATTTTAGATGCCTCATATTTCTCAAGGCTTTCTGAATCGAGAGAAACGATGGACATTGTTAAGTAACAATACAATACAAAATGAAGTCACAAGTCTTAAGAGATAAATTCACTAAAAAAGTAATTTCCATATCGCTTCTTGGTGAAACGTTGGTGATTCACAAATAAAACCAAAATTTCCTAATTTTTAAACTTTCTCATTTTTTTCCATAGGGGTTTTGCTCCGTTTAATGGGATTGATTTTTGAGAATTGTATTCAAAAACGGATGTAATATTACACGGTTGTAGGTATACCAAGTTGAGGTCGGCTCACCAATAACGAGATACGAACATCACAAACTTATAAGATATTGATTTTCGTTTGACATTCGCAATTATATTTTCAACTAGTTAGCCTATTGCGTGAACTGATTTTCTTAGTAAAGAGCAACTCCGAGTCAAAAGGGTATTTAAAAATTTGTAAACGCAAAAATTTTACACATAGAAGAAAGTTTTGCTATTTGCCAACTGAAATCCGGTTATTACGACTCAAATTCGGTTATTACGAATTTCAGTCGGTTGGTAAAACTGAACATTAGTATTCGCAACAAAGTTCGGTTAATTCAACTGAATTTTAGTTGTTAGACCCATAATATTTAGAAGTCTAATATAAATATCGTTGAACTAACTGAATTTATAAGTTGTTACCATTAATATACACTTTTCAATTCGGCTGCCACTTTATTTCTCTGTGTGTATGAACTTTTCAAAAAGTTTGCAAACTTTAATTATTTTTTTCTCATTTTTTTTTTTAAAAATATGGCTAACCATGTTAGGTATTACGGCGGACTTAATTGATAAAGTGCAAAAAAAAATCATTCCTAGCGGGTACAGATTTTTGCAAACACATTTCGCTTTGTGACAACTAAAGCGTTGTAACAATGCCACTCAAACGTACTTCAAATAAACTATTTTAATGAGCTTAATCCTAAAATCGAAAAGGCATCGACAAATTTTATGGACTTAAAAATTTATAGAGCATACAAAATTTGTATAAACTCAAAAAGCATCCTCATATAAAATTTGTATTTTGCAAAGTTAAAAGTATTTAATATGATTTCCCACAAATAAGGAACCACAAACCCAATTAAATATCTTAAAACCGAAAAAAATTAGTGTTTTTCACAACAATCGCGGTTTTCTTTTGAAGTTCTAATAAATAACAAGTATAAACATTTGAGTGTATTTTTATATATTTTTTAATGTGATAAATACAATGACATATAGAAATTGATGTAACTTTAATTAAAGCCAAGCAAAATGTATTTTTAATATATTTCTTTTGCTTTAAACTTAAAACCGCCATAATTTTTGTACCGTTAAACATAAATGATTAACGCGAATGTATTTATCATGCTTAAACAACGGCTAACACATACACAAAAGTTATTCATGTCATCCAAAAAAAAATGTGTAAAAATATTTTGCCTAAAAGTGTCGCAGATTTTTGAAATTCCTCATATGCCTATCTAAAAATTAAAACATAACAACAAATGTTCAACATTAATTTGATTTTCAATTTATTTGCATTTAAATTAATCCTGAATTTTGATCAAACATTATAATTTATTTTGTTTCCAATAAACGCATTGTGCACTAGAGTGGATCGAATATTATGATGATTAAAAAAGTAATGTTTTAAAAATAGAAATCAAATGTATTAACAAATTTTATATTGTTTTTTATTAAAAATATAAATCTAACACTTTGTTTGCAAGCAGAAAAGTAAAATCAGAAAATTTTTTTTACACTTTCCTTATTTAATAGTTTAAATATTTCAAAGTCGACCTACTCTATTCTGCATAGCCGTATTACGTGTATCACATCCAATATTCCTGCAATAGAAAAAATAAATTTCTGCAAAACATTTTTCAATAAATTACGCATTGAGTAGAATTTATAGTTAGGAATTTGTTATATAAAAACATATTACATACTATCCGGTAGAGATGGGTACGTGATTGAATTTTGACTCACACTCACTCACTCACGCTAAAAAATTTCAATCACGCACAATAACCTTCGAACAATTTTTTTATATTCACACTCTCTCACGCTCACGTGAGTAAATTCAGATTTCTCTCACACGCGAGATTTACGAATTAAAATCTAATGGGAAACAAATGAAATGTTAAAATTAAGATAAATTGTAAATGTTGAAATTAAAATACTCTGAATATGAAATTGTGCCATATATTTTGTATTTTAAAAATCCAATAATTGAAAAAAATTAATTAATTGTATTAATTAATGTATTTCTTCATAGCCTCAATGAAAATTGTCGATGGAACTCGTCCATTGAAACCTTTCATAGAATCAATAAAACAGGTTTCATTTAAGTCAATGTTTATGAAATGCTTTGTATTAATAAAAATTAATGAAAATGAAAATTCTTCAAGTTCGAGGCCATACTCTATATTTATTTATTATGATATTGTCCTAACAAATAATCTATAGAGTATTTCTTTTCAAATTTATTAATTGATCACTTTCAGGAATGTGTTGATAGATCTATTTCGGGAATTTTCCAGGTTCCCATTTTCATTACTTTAATGAAAAGTTTCAATGGACGAGTTCTAGTGACAATTCATAGATCTAATGCAAAAAATCATTGATATTATGCAGATAATTCTCCCAGTGTATAAATATAAAAAGTGCATAAAAACTAATTTTAAAGAATTTTTTCCAATTGAGATTTTTGTTAACTGTAAGAATTTAATTTTCATTATCTTCACTAAAGTGCCCATTTGATATATTTTCTTATTTTTAATTTTTCCCAAGTTTAAGTCTTTTTTAAATGGTTTACGCATCACTTTAACTGCTCTTGTCTATCTTGTTTCAATATGTTTTACTACAAAAAATATAGTTTGTGTACCGCAATTAAAAAAGTTAGTTTACATATGGTAAACCCTTAAGCAGCTTTAAACGGTACATCAAACGTTTTAATAAACAAAATTAAAATAAATTTTAATTTACATACACATTTTTGTCAATCTTAATTAATTTTCTAGCAATTTTTATGCTTTTAAAAAAGAGTTTTTTAATTTGGGTCCACTTTAGGGTACATGTTTCCTAATGTGTACCTTTTAAAAAATGTATTTATTTATTGATAATTTCAAAGGTCAAAGAAAATTCAAATTAAATTAAGTTATATAAATTTTTTAAATTAATCTATAGCTGAAAAATGCCCAAGGAGTTGGCCTACACTCAAATAAAAAAGTTTGTAAAGTCAGCAAAAAATTTTGCTGAGTCAGCATAATTTTAGTCAGGAGGGTGCTTGCAAAAAAATTGCTAATGTCAGCAAAATCTTTTGCTGAAAATCAGCGAGCTGATTTTTAGCATCAAAATTAGTAGATTCAGCAAAAGTTTTGCTAAAACTTAGTGGATTAGAAATTAAAAAAAAAACCCTTGCTAAACATTAATAAAATTTTTGCTGAATATTAGTAGACTGAAAAAAACTCAAAAAATTTGTAGAACATTTTTATTTTAGTTAATTTATTTTGCTGGAAATCATAAAACATATTTTTGTGACTTTTTTTTAAATAATTTACAATACGTTACAAAAAATAAAAATTTTCATACTCCCACATTGGCGACATGAATTAATGTAATATCTGCAAATATATAGAAATAATTATCTACATCATAAACAAAATTATCTTTCAACTACTTACATCAATGGTTATTTCAAAGATGCTATCTTTTAAAGGAACGCTAATGCCGCAGAGAATTATAGAAACGAAACGAAAAAATAACAAAATGTAACATATGCAACCCTTTTTTTGCAATAAGAAAAAGGAAACATAAAAATTTACCTAAGATGTATGTCTTTGTCTTTCGTTTTAGTCTGTCTACCTGATGTATATTTGTTATCAACTTGACCACTCAATTTGACTACAAATACACATTTAATCTTTTTTAAATTTAAATATTTTATTTTGTCTTTTATTTAATTAATAGACAATTACTTTCACAAGCCGGCGAAAACGCAAAATTTAAGTTGTTTCAATACACAATTTTGTTTTATGTATGAAAAACAGATACAAAATCTTTCATGGTTGATTTTTTTATGTGTCTTACTAGAGTTGTACTTTTAGTATAATTTTCCTCGTCACTACTACATCTTGACATCTAATTCATTCTGCGTATAACTTTTAGTCTGATTGTCGTTCAAACTATTGATGTGCTAATCAGCACAATTTTTTTAGCAAAATAAATTAGTAAAACATTAGTAAAATATTAGTAAAACATTAGTTCAAAACAGTTAAGTGCTGACTAAGTATAACTAAAATTTTAGTTTAAAACATAATTTTAGCAAAAAATTTGCTGAAAAATAGTATACCTGATTCACAAGATGTTTTACTAACTTATTTTTTTGAGCGTAGAAGCTGATGTTTTTAGATTTAAAATATTCTACTAAGATTTATTATATCGCCCAAAAATAGGGCCACATTGTGGGACATTCCCTCCAAAAAAACATTTTAAATTAAAAAATTTTTTTTTGATTTTGTTTGGCTACTAATATTTATCAAATTTTTTTGCTAGTTTTAACAGATTAATTTGCCACTTTCAATTAACATAAATTAAGCTCAAATATAACGAAATATTTGTAGATTCAACAGATGTATATTTGCTATCTTACTAATATTAAGCAAAAAAAAAAAAAAACTGCCAATTAAAGCAGTTTTTTTCTGCAATCTCGTTTTTAACAAATTTTTTAGTAGTTTTAGCAAAATTTTTTACTAATTTTTTTTTATTAGTGTACCACATACGTTTTGAATATTGTTATAGGCATACGAAAAATGTTAATTAAATATTGACGATAAACCATTTTATACATGAACGCACTAATATACTCATTGTCTGTGTTACCTGCCACGACTATAAAATGTGAGTGTCTGCATTGGTTTATGTTAAAAATTTAATATCCAAAACCATGGTAACATGCTGAAATTTTGTCATGAATTTGCTTTTGCTTAATAATATTTTGTTTTTAGTATTTGTTTTTGTTGTAAATAAATTTAATTGGTTTCATATGAAATTGATCCAGGTTTATATTTACACAAAATGAGAAAAAAAAATTTCCTGTAACAAGGAAAATAAATTGGTTTATTGTTTTTATACAAGGCGTATGAGTGATATTTATTTTTGCACAAATATATTGTAAATCATACGCCATGGATACTAAATTATACATATCGCACACCTAGTTCAAAAGTGACTCAACTCAAAATTTTTCATTTTTCAGAAATTGAAAAAAAATATTTGCATCTTTATATTAATTGAAACATAAAGAAATACATAACTGCTTTTAGCAACAGTTAACAACAACAAAATACACTGATATTTTTTTTTAGATAAACAAGTGTATTGTGCATAGTTTAAGCATATAAACCCAAAAAATCAAAATTTTGAGTTGTCACTTTTGAACTAGTTGTGCGATATTGAGCTTTCCAAGCCAGGCAAAATTATATCAAATCTGAACAAAAAGTAATATTACTGTTCTGACGCGAATATTCGAGTAGTTGTAATTTACCCTTTTCGATAATATAAAAAACACAAGCAAACACTTAAGACGTTTACCATTCGAATTTTTTTTTCACACTTAATATTTATTAAAAGCATTAAATTTATTTACAAAATTAAAAATCTTAAAGCTAAACTAGATAAGTACCAAGGCAGAACCGTACCAAAAAAAATTGTACTGGCAAACCATTGCTATTTTTATAAACACCACCGTGTTTAAAATTACCAAAGGTAGAATTAATATGCTACTAGGAAAATACTATTTTGTTTGCAAAGCATTTGCACCACCAGCAAAATTCTTTGTAAATGTTGTTTTTTTATCTACAAGCCAAGCCAAGCTCTTTGGAGATAGAGGGCATGCGACAGAACATGAATGACACTCTCAATCAAGACCTTTCTTCAATCTCCCAGTGGGGTCGGGCGAATAAGGTCGATTTTAATGCACGCAAGACCCAATGATGTATGTTAACACACAGACGGGCTGTGGAATTAACATTGTCATCTGTATAGGTATTGAGGAATCGGATACTCTTGATGTTCTGATCATGAGAATGCAGTGTGATGTCCGTTGGAATAAACACGTATTTCAAGCGTCGAAAGAGGCATTCCAGTGTCTTGGTTTTCTGAAACGGTGCAAGACTTACTTCACTCCATCCGATCTTCTTACTATTTATACCAGCTATATCCGGCCGAAAATGGAATACAACTCTTATATATGGGCAGGGGCTCCACTGTCTATTCTGAAGCGTCTGGACCGTGTTCAGGGGAGGGCGGTGAAGCTTATCAATGACAGTAGTGTATAAAACTCTATTGATTCATTGTCGCATCGTCGGAATGTGGGTTGTGTGACACTTTTCTATCGATATTACCATGGAAGATGCTCAATTCAGATAAGTGAACTTATTCCACGAGCCCCGGTTTGAAATAAATTTGACTGAGATAATCTTCTATACTAGATGAACAAAAAACATGCTCATGGTATTTAGATATCTCTTATAACTAACAATATATTTGATGTTAAAAATTAAAATGTAAATTTTTTTTACAAAAAAAAACTAAAATTTGTGAGAGTACTAACACAATCAGAAACAAACTTCAGAAAAGATTTTTAAATTTTTTTTTTTTTTTTATTTATTAATAACACTATACAACAAAATCAAATTTTTTCCAAAATTACAAGGTCCGACCGACAAATTTTGATAGAAGAGGCAAAAAAAAAAAGACACGTGTATCGGCGTTTTGAAATTTTACATCTGGGTTTCATTTTAGGGGGAGGTAAAGTTTCCCCTAAATGCACATTTTATATTATCAATCGGCATAGAAAATCGAGTAAAGCTTACGTTTAAAGTATATAGAGTGTTTAGCAAACTTATGTAAAATATTACGGAGAACATTTTTGTAGAATATATTAACCCTCTAACTCCTCAAGCTAAGGGTCTTTTTTGTCCTTCTTTTAAAAAACAGCAAAAAACACCATTAAAACGGGGATTTAAGGGGTTAAAATGTTCCGCAAAAACATTCGCCGTGAAATTTTACTATAAGTCGCAGAATACACCAAAACGGAAAATTCAACCAGAAAGTCAGAATAAGACACAACTTAGAGAGCATAGGGTTAATTTCGCATTTAGTAAGAATTTTAATTTAAAGTACACCAACAATTTAGCATGAAAATAAAAATAGTTCAAATTTCACAAAAAATCAGTAATATCTTTATTATTTTACCTTCGATAGCAAATTTGGATAGGAAGTATTCATTAATTACATTTTTTTTAGCTCTAGGCAATTCCACTTCATTACACTGTACAACACAAAAAGAAAATACAAGGTCCGACGTATAAATTCATAGATATATAAGTATATAGATTGTCAGCTGATCTTTGGCAGATTAGATCCGTTACATTACAACAAAAACAAAAAAAAAAAAAAAAATCAAAACAAAAATCAAGTGCTATATTGCATATATTGCGTACATAATTTGTTTTGTAATTATAGTGTTTTACTTGAAAAATAACAAAAAATTAAAGTAAGCAATTAAACTTAGCGCGTAAGATTTGTTTTGGCAAAAACGTCCAATTATTTGCAAAAACTTGATTGGTTTTGCTATATCTGCGGTAAACATACTATACCGGAATATAAAGTTACGTTTTTCAATAGTAAAGTTGAAGACATCTATAAAAGGTATTTTGAGCTTGAAGTTTTTTCGGATGAACTGTGGACGCCGAAGCATTACTGTCGCATTTGTTATAACATTAGGAACATTAGGAGAGCACAATATCCTTCATCAACTGAAAAAACTATCTTACCCCCATTGGTGTGGTAAAAAACTTTGTGAAATGTCTGGATACAAACGGATCAGCATTGAATTTTCTGAAAACAATGTTTCCAAAATTAAGCGAAGCAAAGATTAAAGAAGGCATGTATGTGTTCTTCAAGTCGTTGTTCTTGTTAAAAGCCTTAAAATTGGTTTCATACAAACTGGTGTTTTTGTCGGTTTAGATATAAGAAAGCTAAAGCAAAACGCTGACTTCGACGAAATGCTCTCATTAATTGAGCTTGATGCGTGGAAAAGCATTAAAGAAGTGATATACAATGTCTTATGCAAAAATCGGTCTCCTATTGCTCGAATATACGTAGACACCATGCTTAGAGCTTTTGAAAAACTAGGCGTTCATATGTCAACAAAAATTCATTTTCTAAATTCACATATGGATTACTTTGAGAACCAGATGTCAACATAATCTGATGAGCATAGTGAAAAATTTCATCAGACATGCGCACCCATTGAAGAACGCTATAAAGGCAAAAGCATTCATTCGCTTATCGCTGCAATGTGCTGGACATTGTATGATAATGACATGGAATTGCATATATCTAAAACAAATGTAACTAATGAATACTTCCTATCCAAATTTGCTATAGGAGGTAAAATAATAGTGAAATTTGAACTATTTTTTTTTCATGCTGAATTTTTGGGGCACTTTAAAATAAAATTCTTACTAAATGCGAAATTAACCCTATGCTCTCTAAGTTGTGTCTTATTCTGACTTTCTGGTTGAATTTTCCGTTTTGGTGTATTCTGCGACTTATAGTAAAATTTCACGGCGAATGTTTTTGCGGAACATTTTAACCCCTTAAATCCCCGTTTTAATGGTGTTTTTTGCTGTTTTTTAAAAGAAGGACAAAAAAGACCCTTAGCTTGAGGAGTTAGAGGGTTAATATATTCTACAAAAATGTTCTCCGTAATATTTTACATAAGTTTGCTAAACACTCTATATACTTTAAACGTAAGCTTTACTCGATTTTCTATGCCGATTGATAATATAAAATGTGCATTTAGGGGAAACTTTACCTCCCCCTAAAATGAAACCCAGATGTAAACTTTCAAAACGCCGATACACGTGTCTTTTTTTTTGCCTCTTCTATCAAAATTTGTCGGTCGGACCTTGTAATTTTTTCTTGTGTTGTACAGTGTAATCATATAATTATATGCTATTACCCTAACCGAGCACTAGCTACTATGGCCTTCGGCGCGTTGTAGCGAAAACAGACCAGTGCCTCTGGTGGGAATCGAACCCACTACCCCCGCACTGATAAGCCAGCACGCTACCAACTAGCCTACCGGGGCGCACAGATTTTTAAATTATTTTGAATAGTTAAGCTGTTAAAAATGCTCAAAGTCAACATTTAAAAAAAACTCTTAAAAATCGGCAATTTTCTCCGAAAATGTACCTTAATTCATTTATGTTTTTCTGAGAACTTTGTTAATAATTATTATTTTTTCACAGTTTCTAAAAAAATGGACTGTAAGAAAGACTGTGAATGTAATTTTATTTATTTTTGGACATGCACTCTACACCCAGCATTGGTTGAAAATGGTAAATTTTTAAACGAAAATTTGACTTTGCAAGTGTGCCCACCATTTGGCCTATGGATTTTGAATTTTTTTTATTTGAAATAATAGGTCAATATGTTTTGAGCAATTCCTTAAAAAAACTGATCCTACGCATAATTCAGAGCTAGAGAACAGACTTTTTTAAAAAAAGGAATTTTTTATGATACTATTTTTGTATCTTAAAAAATTCATATTTAAAAACTATTTTTTAAACTTATCTTTATTGTTTTAAATTACTGACACTTTGAGCTAAAAAAATTGTTAAAATCATTTCAATATGTTTAATAGACAAAAACATATTAAACTTCAAAGTTTTAAAAGGTAATTAGAAAAAAACATTTCCTTTTATTTTGCTTGTTTTTCGGCAAAAGCGTTAAAACAATTTTCATATATTAAATTTTTTTTTATAAATTTTCAAAAGAAAAGAAGTATTTACCTATTCATCGATATATAATATGCCAAAGTAGCAAGTAATTAACAAATTTCTATAGGCGTGGTGGTCAAATTTGGTGTCATAGTAATCACCCTGTGCAAGTCTCAAATGAGAATATTCTAAAAGCCTAGGTCCTCCTCTATAACTCTTCAAATTTTTATGTGGATTGGGCCAGTAGTATAGAAGTTCTTTACTTATTACCACTTTTTTTGAAAACATACCACTGTGCCAACAGGGGCAAGTTTGTTCACACCAACGTACGTTTCGTACGGTCGGGTAACAGGACAGCACTGTCAAGATTGTTAATCCCACGTTTTGCCAAATCATTACCAACTGTCGCCAATGCTTTGACAAAACTGTGCTGATTGTATTTTTCTGCCTGTGTAGGTACGCATCCTTAGATATACTACCATATCATGTGTGTGCAACCAAATGTTTATTGCTATCATTTGACTGTCACATTGATTTGTATTAAAGATTTTCCCATCTACCCTGAAAAACCCACACACGATCTAATAAAATAATAAAAAAATATATGATTCTTCTTCGAGCTTAAGATCTTTTGTTAAAACGATTGTAAATTATAAATTTCCAATATTTCGTCTCCACATTGGGAGACTTCTTCAGGGAAATTTATTTTAATTTAATTTTTATCAATTTTAAAATTTTTTAAATAACAAGTTTTAAAAAAGGCGGGAAAATAATAATAATTTTTACCTTTTTAGGGAAAAATAGTGAAATTTAGAAACCATAAATTATTTTTTTTTTTTTATTTGAAATATAGAATATATTATTTGAAATTATTTAAAATTCTGAAACATAAAATATTATTTGATTTGTTCTTAATTTTAAATAGATTAATATAATGTAAAATTTTGGAATTTTAATTAATGTTTTTTAAATAGTAAATTATATTTCTTAATTTCAAATGGAAATTTTTAACTTTAATTGATGTATAAAAATATTTTTGAAACATTTCATAAAAGCTTATAAAACCATTATCCTATTTATGAAATGTTTCATAATATTTATTAAGCACTTCATAAAAAGATATGAAACTTCGTCATCATATTTATGAAACAATTAATAAATATGAAAAAGTCTGTCATAAATTTACTCTTTTATGACACAACTTCATCATATTTATGAAAAGTTACATTGGACGAAAATCAATGAAGTTGTTCTTAATATTTATGAAGTTTTTCATAAATATGATGAAGCTTTTGCCCTGAGTGTATAAGCGCTAAAATTCGCGGTTATTTTGCCCAAAAGTAATGCTTGCAAGTCTGAAATCGTCATTTAAAAATCATGGCATATGTAAGCAGCTTTGTAAGGGATTCTTTTTAGCTTTCTCCCTTACAAACCTGCTTGCAAGTAAACAGCGTTTTTTACTGGGAAGGATACCTTCTACATTTGACATATATAATTTTAAATAATAATATTTGACTACTCAAATGTAAAATAATTACCAGGTGACGTGACTTGACAAGTTTTAAAATTTAAAAAAATATGAACTCTACTTGATCTGTCTCAGTTTTTTTTAATAAGTTTTCACACTAAACGTGATTTAAATTAAAAGTTTTAAACACTTGCTACTAGCAACACAGAAGTAATGAGAATAAATGCTGTTTTGCGGTAACGAACGTGACTTTAGAATGTCAATGTAAGCCACTCAAAAATTTACCGTTTACTGATCTTACTGCGTTTGCATTTTTTGGAGTAAATTTACCGTTTACTAATCTTACTGCGTTTGCATTTTTTGGAGTAAACTATGTTGCAAAAAATATTTTGTAATATGAGTGTACTTGCATCGTTGCTGTTAAGGAAGTAAATATTTAAAAGAAAATTTTATAAAATGAAAAAAAGTTGACCATTGAAGTCCGATTTATCATCATGGCAACTTTTTCATTTAATAATATTTAAGTAATTTTTTTTAATAAAACATGTCAGAAGGAATTACTTGAAATAAATATATAGTTTTTACGGAGAATTTAAAAATAAAATAAAAAATATAGTTTTAGAAATAAATTACTTTTTTTTGAAAAAAAATTTTTCCAACTTAAAAAAAAATATTGATACAAAAGGTAAGATATTTGCCTATCGATCCAGAAAGTTTCATCAATTAACTCGGATTAGTTTTGGAGAAAATATTCGTTTAATATTGTACTTCTAAAATATTTTCATATTGGTATGTTAAAACTACATGGCGTATGAATTATGAATAATAAATGTGTTGTACTTTAAAACAATTAAAATTTCTGTATCTCTTTGGTAAACGTAAAAAACAGATTTCTTTAAACTAAAATTGGATTATTTTTTGGGACAGATAGATTTCCTGCATTAAAAAATTCAATGTTTTTTATTATAGCTAAAAAATCTGGAAATTTTAATAGTTTGTAAAATTGTTTGTACTTTGAAACGATACATAAAGTAATAAAAATATCATGGTTTTTAATCAGGAATATAATTTTGTACTTCAATTATAAAAATAAAAACTAATATCATTAAATTTTTGTCTGAAAAAATAATATTAGAAATTATTTCAAAGTACACTGATAATAATCCATGCATAAAATAAGAAAAAAAATGTCAAAATAACAAATATTTTTGTAAAATACACGAAAATTTGTATATTTTACCAAATAATTCGTTGTTTTGACATTTTTTTCGTATTTTTAGCTTGATTTATTATTAGTGTACAAACAAAAACAGTTTCAAGGAGCATTTTCAATAGTGTTTAAAGAAACGTTACGTAAAATGTTGAAAATAATGTGTTTCAACAGGGTTTAAGTCAAGGATATAATTTTTTCATTTCAAGACACAAACGAGATTTTTCTTAACAATTACAGACTTAATAGATGGAAATTTAAGCTTAACATAGGAAAAATAAAACACATTGTAGAGGAAAACTTTTTTACAAGGTTGTCCACCGAAACGAATAACGGTATTGGTCTCGGTATTGCTATAGATGTTTTGTTTGTTTCTGTATTGGTATTGGTATCGGTATTCCATGCGTATCGGTATAACAGATACTGAAATATTAATAGCGGTATGTACCGGTATTATTGAAACATTTAAAAAAAATATAAAAAACGTTTTAAATTATATTATATTTTTATACACACAGAGAAAAATTAAGTCATTTGCCAACTGAAATTCTGTTTCTACGACTGAAAACCGTTACAACAACTGAATATTGGTTTTCACAATAAAATTTGGTTAATAAAACTTTATTTTGATTGCAACACCCAAAATATTCAGATAACCGAATTTCTTGGTTGTAGCCGATAAATTACTATTTTCACTGTGGTTGGCACTTTATTTTTCTGTGTGTATATTTTTTTTATATATATTATATATACAGTAAAACTCGCTTAAGACAAACTCGGTTGAGACGAACCCTCGGTTAATACGAACTAATTTAAAAGTCCCGACGTTTTGGCAACAATTTTCATATAAAATACATCTTTTAATACGAACTCGGTTAATACGAACCCTCGGTTATTACGAACTGTTATAAGCAGTCCCAAAAACTCGTTTTCATACAAATTACCATGTTTAGTACACTCTTTATCCGTTTAATGGGATAGACCTAATATGAATTCCATATCCGTGGATGACTTTCTAGATATAGATGCTAATGTTTTCACGTCACATACTTTATCAGATGAAGAAATATTGGAAATTGTTAATCCTCCCGATGTTGAAAATTTGTCAAGTGATAAGACGTCGAAATAGAGGAGGAAGTACCTAATATACAAACGGTACACAATATTTTAATAAACATAAAAATATATATTCGAACAAAATTGTGCGCCGAAGAAGCTGACAATCATATGTTGGTAATAGAAAAACTTATAACGAATGAAATCGTTAATTCAGTCATTCAGAAAAAAATAACAGATTTTTTTTTTTTAAAAATAAAGAATTTTAATTGAATTTTTAATTGTGAATGCATGAAACGCTAATTTTATTTTTTATTTGTGTAAAAATCTGAAAAATCTTGTTTTTGTTTTAATAAATACATATTTTTTATCGTTAAAAAAACCCGCTTAATACGAACCTCGCTTAAGACGAACTAATTTTTTTGGTCCCCCGGAGTTCGTCTTAACCGGGTTTTACCGTATTATATATTTATATATATTATATTTGTTTTCATAAAGCCTGAATTTCCGCCTGGCATGGACAGGCTTTTCAACTATTTCATATATAAATATATATAACACCTAAAAGTGGGCAACATTTATTTTGAAATATTATTAACAGCTTCACTTCGGTTGGTTTTCCCTTCTTTCTATCTGGTAATATTTTTTGAAAATCTTTTTTCTTTGGCTATTCTTTTGCACATATTTAAAAATGTTCTTATATTTTTCTAAATTTTCTTGTTTATTTTCAGCATAAGGTGCAAATTGCAACAAGGAAATCTAATATCTTGCAAACAAATTACAAAGGAGCAATAAAACTATGGAAACCTTAACCAACCACATATGTACAAAAATATCATATTTTCCATTTTCCTTACTTTGTATGTTTAATCAGAGTAAAGGGAAAGGGGCGACAGGATTTTCTTTAAACTGAAATAAAAGTCAAAGGATAAGAAAGCGTTAAATTCCATTTGTTGTTGCAGTCGTTTTCGTTGGAAATATGAAATAAAAAGATGTTAGTAGCATTAAGATGTTACAGGTATTTACAAAAAGAATAATTTAAAAGAAGTTGCTGATTTCAAAACAGCTCCTTATATATATATTTTTTTTAGTATTTTTTATGATTATTTTTTATTAATGTGAAAAAGAAGAATATAATTTTACATACAATTTCGTTTGCATCAATTGACTATTACTTTTTCTGGGTATACTAAATTAGATTCATATGCAACTTATGCGAGGCCAGGTGAAAAGGTTAACATTTGTCAGAGATTTTCTGAATATGCTTATGTCTCTATAGCGGACAACCAAAGCATTTGTTTTACCAGTACTACCCTCAAAATTCTTTGCCAATATTGTTTTTACGAAAATAATGTTTTTTATTGCAAACATTTAAATATGATATACATAAGACCGAAGTGTATTGCTTAAAGCACCAACTTTTTTTGAATTACCAACGTAATGCTAACGGTGGCAAGTTTGATGCCTAACTGCATAACCGACCGTAGCCGACGCTTTGCCAACACTGTGCCGATTGTATTTTTTTGACTGGCTCAGTATTACAAATGAACAAAATTGGTCGACGGATCAAAAAGATATGAAAAAAATGAGATATTCATATTGTATGTCGGTAGAATCTATTGAAAAAAGACAGTTAATACAAAAGTAGATGCCGTTAAAAAGGTGGCAAAGATAATTGCCTTTAAAATAACTAAACTAGTTATTTTTAACTTTCGAAAAACAACTAACAAATGCAGTAAAAATAACTAAACAATTTCGTATAAGTAACTTACTATATTTTATATACGTGACACCAAATAAGGTCCATTTCATATTTATAATCCATGCATGATGTTATACTTAGCAACTCTATAAAATGCAAGCTAAGCATGTTATTTTAGTAATTGTTTATTTTCTTGGCTACATAACCTATGTAGAAAATCTCGAAAGTATAAAAACTATATCTTGAAAAAGGATTTTTTTAAAACCCTATAATTTTCTGAGTTTTATATTTATACCAGGTAAAGATTTTTTAAAGAAAAATCTAATTTTTAAAGTTTTAATAGTCAATTTGAGTACTATTAATTTTTATTAATCTTTTATGCATAGAAGTGATTATGTGTTGCAATAAGTTGAAGTCCAAATTTGGCGGTTCTGTTAAAATTGCAGATTTTTGCTCAGCAACAGTGTTAAATTGCCTCTCATTGGCGTAAAGCTTACACTGATAGAATTTTTTTTCATAGTATTAATGAATCGATTTCATTAAAATGGATTCATTAATTTAATGAAAAATTTTATTAACTGAGTGAATATTCATTCATATTTTGATTTTTTCATAAAATCAATGACAATTTTAAAATCAATAAAAATTATAACTTTTAATATACAAAAAAAGTTTGTTTAGTGTAAATTGTTGATTTTTTTTCCAATAAAGTACATTTGGGACTAAACATAAATTCGATGAAGTTAAACGCCCGCCCAATATTACAAATGACATACAATTTTTTGTTAAACAGAATTAACGAAAACTTTGAAAAAATTGATTTGATTCGGTCTCATATCATTCAGGCGTGATAACTAATATCAAAATAACTTAAATTTGGAGCTTAACTATCGTTATGAATGTCTAATTTATATGGAAATAAAATTGGTTACAAGTTATTTTTTAGAAAAGCTACTCACCCTTAAGCCTGAAATATAATTGGCTTAAGTGGCTTAAGTCAGGTGTTGGTATGAAACGAAAATTAAGTTTTTTCCAAATTTATATAATTGCCTTTCCAAATTTTCGTTTCATACCAACGCCTGACTTAAGTCACTTAAGCCTATTTTGTTTCAGCCTTTAGTGTATAAACTGTTGATGTGAAATTATTATTGTCTACAAAAATCTTAAAAAATTTTGTTAAGTTGACATAAGTGATTTTGTAAAAAGTCAACTGATATGTAATGAACGCAAAAGTTGAGCTTTGTGACTAACATTGTGGGTAGAATTAATGAACAAAATTTAATATACGTAATGAAATTTTCATTGGGCCAATGAAACCGTTCATTAAAATTGATTTAATGAAAGATGTTTTATTAATTCAATAAAACATTTCTTTGGGGACTTTTTTATGAAAAAATTTATTGTATTAATGAAGATGGAGAGAGTCTGAATTCTCTGGTTACTGGGAAAACTCTCCTGGTCAGCGCCAGGCTAAAAGATTGATCTCTTTTTCCAGTAGGGGGTCGAGGCGACTCTTGTCGCTTGAAAGGGGGGGGGGGGGTTTGAGGACCCTGGCGTCGTACTTAACTGGACACTGTAATCTCAGATACCATCTGCACAAGAAGGGTCAATCGGACACGGATATGTGTAGGTTTTGTGAGATGGTGTCTGAGACCTCGGAGCATGTTCTCTGCGAATGTCCCAGGTTTTGTGATAGGAGACTTAGGTTTCTAGGTGATCGCTTCATTTCGCCTTCCGACATCGCGAACATTTTGCCTAATAGGATAATTGGCTTTATAGGTAGCTTGAATCTGTAGGTAACTTTAGGCAGCACAAAAGACCTACATTGGTCCCGGTGCATAGTGCCTTCTGATCTAATCTAATCTAAGATGTACTAACCAATGTACCCCATAGATTTTTTATGGGGTTCAGAACTGGTGAGCATGCAGGCTAGTCAAGAAGTGGAAGGTTTCTTTCGCAAAGAAATCGCACCCACATCATGCCAATAGCGCACCCAGAAAACAGACTCGGTCATTAGAACCGTATTTGTAGTCATTCGAATGGTTCGGTTGCAGCTATACATTTTTTCGGAAATTACCATCGGATTTCTGTTAAGGCAATCGAATATCTATAGTCGTGCCAAAATGTCAGTTGTTTCAATCGCATGATTGTTATTACAACCGAAAAATTCAGTAGCAGCAACAGAAGCATTCGCTAGGCAACAAATACGGTAGCCACGACCGAGACAGTTTTCTGGGTGTGGCTATTTCTGTCAGGTTCATCCAAATTCCATTTTTTCTCGTCCGAAAATATCACCTTGAGAAAGGATTCATTTATGAAGAAGGATATCATAATTTTGCAATACATTGTTCCAATTTGTGGTCGTGTTTAACTCTGCGAATTTCATATGTTTGTTTTTGTGCCTGTCTTATAGTAGTGGAACTATGTTCGTCTTACTTCGCAAAATTTTTTCGGATGCATTTAGAACTCGCCAATCTGTTGATTTGCTCACAGAAGGGAAACCTATGAGACTGAGCTTTCTACAGCTAATGATAGAATTACTTGCAACGTTTGAAATCCTGCGTGTATCGCTATTCGACAACTTGGATTTTCTTCTCTTTTTTGTTCCTTATAATTATAAAAATTGGCGATTACCCTTCGACTTCGGCGAATTATTCGCGAAGTTTTGGAATTTAATAGCTTTTGGGATGTAAAAGCCAAAATTTGTTATTTTTCCAAATCAGAAAGGACAGTTCCTTTTGGCACTTACTAATAAATACTAAATGGCAAACAAGTCGCTAAAAATTTTGAATTCTTTCGAAAACTCTAAAAAATCTAACCTGGGTGATGATTATGAAACTCGAGGAAAAAACGCCTTTAGAAAATACTAAAGGGGTAATGACCCAGTATACATTTGGCCTCCGAAAAGACTTATAAAAGAACCTTCAAACCTTTTGAAATCATGGCAATATGAAGGTGTTTTTTGCCAAGGAAACCTCTTTCTGAGTATTATTTTATGACTCATAAAAGACTCTTAAATATGAGCATTATTGAAAATTCAAGAAATTTTGAATCATTTAAGAGTGTTTTATTCATTTTTGAGTCATATATGGGTGTTGGAAAAATTTTCAATTATGTTCAAATTTTTGAATCAGAAATTTGAGCGCTCAAAATATTATCATGTTTTAGTCTTTTATAAGTCGTAGTTTCTAACCGCGCAGATATGTGTTGGCTGGGTAGTTAAAATTTTGTAGAGCTTCAAAGTAAATTTTAGACATGGGCTATAAATATGAAACGGACTTTATATGATTGTAATATATTTTGAGATTAACAAACACAGACTATATATAAGCTATTTCACAAGTCTTCACCTTAAGAATTTAAGGGCATTTTAAAGTCGAAAAATTAAAAAAAAATTGGCTTGAAACTTACAAGAGTTTTTTCATTAATTCTATTTTTTGCTCATAGTAATTAAGTTTTAGATTCACACCAATACAAAATGGAGTTACTAGACTTGGGAGAAACATTTACAAAAAAAGTAATTTCCATATCGCTGCTTGGTGAAAAGTTGCTTAGTGGTTAACAAGTGAAAACAAATTCGGCAATTTTTCAACTTTTGCAGTTTTTTTCCATAGGGGATTTGCGCCGTTTAATGAAATTGTGTTTTGAGAACAGTATTTAAAAAATTGTGTAATTTTATGCAGTTTGAGGTACACTAAGTTGATGTAAGCAGACCAATAACTAGATACGCACCAGAGAACAGAATGAGACCATTCGTTTTTGTTGTCCATTCATACATTCATTGCTTGTGCATTGCTTTTATTCAACAACAACAGCTTATGCTGTTGCTGTTTACTCCATTTATTGTTTTTGTTGAATGCCTTTTTAACAATAATTTTTATAATGCCGTTACATGTCAAGCAATGAAATGAATTGATGACACATGAATAACATGAAATCAATCACAACATTCGCGTAGTATTCGTTGACCTGTAGCAATAATAATAATTTTATTTTTAGTTTTATTAAACATGAAATATGTATAAATTTTTGTTTCATTTAATAAACATGAAATATGTATAACATTTTTTAATTTTCTTAATACAGTAATATGTTTCACAAAAAAATTTGTTAACGTTTTATTCATTTAACATTGAGACCATTCATACCAATCGTTGTGTATTCGTTGCTTTCGTGAGTGTTAAGTGAGATTAACACTGGACAAGCAATGCAATGCATGGTTTTCGTTACACTCACTTTTCTCAATTCTGTCGATTGTTGCTTTATTGAAATGATGTGGGTTGATAACAATGTACTCACTTTTTGTGATTGCATTCAAAAGGCACTCAAACCGCTCTCTGATACGAACATCACAAACTGATAAGATATTGTCGTACATTTTTTGAAAATGTATGCTTTCTGCGTCTGACAATCACAACTATATTTGAAATTGGTTAGCGTATTGCGTGAAAAGATTTCCTTAGTAAACAGCAGCCCCCGAGGTCAGTAAATGATTTTAATATCCCATGTGAAAATTATCATATATTATCAAGTTTGAAGTTTCATAGATGTTAGAATACGAAAATTGAGGGCATAAGACCATATATTTTAGGTCATATATGTATGTATGTTCATATTTTGATATTTCATATCTCATGAGGAAATTATATATGAAGTGTCATACTCGTATATGTTAAAATATATGGCTAATATATGACCTTATATTTAGGTTCATATTTGGATAATTTTCATATATTAAAAATCTTTTAAAATATAAATGGCATATTAAATTAATTCACGGACACCGCAAATTGTTTCATAGAAATGCCAAAGGAAATGTTTTAGAAATATGTGCAATTTCATTTCATTTTCCATAAATTGAAAAAAAAAAACAAACAATTATATTATTATTACAAACAGAAAAAAATAATTTCTTTTAACTTTTTTTTTAAATTTTTTTGTTTTTATTTTAGAGCAATTCCATATGAAAGCGATCACCTTTTGGACGACCCCTCTCCGATTTTAAAATAAATAGTCTCAATCGATTGCCCAGCAAAGAATATAATGTACCTACATATTTTTTTTTTTTTTTATAGTGACTGGTGGTGGTGTGCACCACTGTCATGTGACAAAATTGAAGAATTCTTCATAAGGGACCTCATTGAAAGTTGTTTTAAAAAAAAAACTACTAAAGGAAAGGTATTGAATCAGGATTTAATTGAAAAATAAAATTTTCCTAATTTTTCTCAGAAATTTACCTTTTTTCCCATGAAAATTAAATTTTCCCATGAAAATTAAATTTTCCGATTTTCCACAGAAGCTCCTAAATTTTTCGGCTAATTTTACCTCATAATTTTTGCTTTAAGAATCAGCAATAAAAAAATGGGCCCGACTCCTTGTTTGGACAGGAGAAGAGCATTTAAGAGACCACCTTGTTCTCATTGTTTTTATATTTTTTATAATTGAATTATTTTTAATTATTTAACAAGAAAAATTAGGAAAATTTTATTTTTCAATTAAATGAGGTCCCTTATGAAGAATTCTTCAATTTTGTCACATGACAGTGGTGCACACCACCACTAAACCAGTCACTATAAAAAAAAAAAATATGTAGGTACATTATTTTTTGCTGGGCAATCGATTGAGACTATTTATTTTAAAATCGGAGAGGGGTCGTCCAAAAATTTGCCAATTTTGATCGTTTTCATATGGAATTGCTCTTTAACAGAAATTTCAAACCTTTTAAAAAAAAAACTAAAAATATGAAAGAAAATTAAAAAAACCAAAATGATATTTAAAATTAAAATGAACTTAAGTTTTTTATTGAGATTTTTAAATACACCTTCCTACTACACCATAAAATCTTCATGGCTAGAAAAACCTCGTAATAAAAAAATAAGTAAAATTATACACTAGGTAGCACTTCCGAGTACATGTAAGTACTTTTTGTAGCTAAAGATTCAGCCCGAAAAATATTTGACACTAGTACTAAACTCATAAAAAAGTTAGTTCAAAAGTCTGTCTAATTTTTTTTGGTATCGTTTATATCTGTTATTTAACTAAAGTTATCAGTTATCTCCTTTTACCACATGAACAAATTTCAGTTGTACTTGAACCAATTTTTTCTCCTAATATTTAGTTAAATTTTTTAAATGTTTTTGAGAGTTTGTCTGTTAGACAAATTAACCTCATTTTTCACCACGTTAATGGCAAAAAGCTTAAAAGTGCTGATGTTGAATTTGGCGAAGAACACGACTTATATTCTATATGTATTTAATTTACTCTATGAATAAATGTGGTGTTTTTTTTAAAGTTTGTATAATTTTTTTTACATAAAAAACAACACCAACCGCTTGTAGAGAAAAACATGTTGGTGCTTGTACATCATTCAGAAACTGAATGCGGAGAAGAAAGCAAGACAAAATTTTGCCGGCCAAAATATTTCATTATAAATATTTCATAATAAATATTAAATAATAAATATAAAACATAATTAAAATAATATGGCTAGTATTAAAATAAAAAATATATGTGAATATTTTTAAACATTATATTTATTTTCTTTCATCCCTTTAATATTTTCATACAAGTCTATTTGGAACAAACAAAGAAAACATACAGACAAGAATGATCGAGAAAAATTAACGAGGTGGTGGTTTTTCAAATGTGTATCCGTTTTTTGGAGGAAGCCGAGCCCGAAACAAAAAAATGTTGCAGTTAAAAATATAATTAAATTGATAAAATATTAATTGAATTGAAAACCATGACCTTGAAAGCCTGATTAGGAAAACTTCTAATAAAAATTTTAAATTCGACATTACATTAATAAAGAACACAAGACACAAAACAAACACAAAGAAAGTGAAAAATAAAACCAATACTAAGTGCACTTATAGAGTGTTTTCTAAAAAAATTAAATGAAGAATACTTATAATATGTTTTTATTTAATAAATAATTGAAAAAAGGGATAACTATTTCAGCAGCCTTTATTTTAAACGAAAATTCTTCTTAATTGTTGTATATATACTAAATTTTCGTATATTAACTAAATTGTTTACCTGTTTTTAACCAACTAACATTCAGAATAAAACATGTGTTGATTTGAACTGATTAATTATCATTTTCATTTAACAATTTTTCTGACAAATTATTGTAATTTAACTAACTTTTTTACCTAAGATTTAGGTCACCTAAAATAAGCAGAACGTGCTTCTCAACTTTATTGTAAATTCTGCTGGCTCACTATTTTCTACTACTATTTTCCGTTCTTGCAGCTAAATTTTTAACTATTTATACGTGCTTTTTTTATAAGTGTAAAGCATTATTTTTCTTAAGGTATAAGGTGTGATTCTGAGACAAAATCTGGTCTCAGAATCACACTTAGACATTAGGCGTTTGATCTACATATATTAATAGAAAAAGCCTCGATTTTGATAAAAAAATTATCCGATTTTTAACCTACTGGAATATATATTTTTTATAATACTTGTAACTTGATTTCATACATTACATACATGCTAATATATGAAAGAATATATGCTCATACATGGAATCATGCATGTTCATATATTACCATATATTATCAATTTCACCTGGGATTTTGAAACGCAAAAATTTTATAAACTTTTTGAACATTTTGAGAAGTTTAATTATTTTTTTTTTCGATATTTTTTATAGAAAACATGGCTTGAGAACATTTTTATGTGAATTTAGAGTGAATCTTCACGACGGACTAAATTGATAAGGAACAACAAATGTAATTTTGTTTATTCCAAGCAGGTACAGCTACAGTTTTTTCCAAACACATTAAGCTTTGTGACAACTATCAAATCCACCATCAACGAACAGTAAATAAAAGATATTAATGAACTTAATACTAAATTCGAAAAGGCACCAAAAATTTCTATTTTATGAAGCAAACAAAAATTTCCTTACCTCATAAGAATGCTTCTTATATAAAATTTTTCGAATACATAAGTATTTAATATTAATTACCAATTAATTATCAGCAAACATCGGCTAATACATACACAAAAGTTATACATGTCATACAAAATAAAAATTGATAATATTTTGCTTCAGTATCAAACATTTTTGAAATTCCTCTTACAAATTATTTCTTATTCACAATATGCTTTAGGTATAATAAGGTGTTAACTAATTTGAGTTACTAACCGCTAACAAACGCTACTAACTTATGAAACAGCCCTCGTTTATATGTTAACTATAAAGAAAAAAGAAAACTGTAAATCCCCCCACATACACTGATAACAACATCAACAAAATTAGCATTTTTAATAAAAGATGCATTTGTCACTACTATTGCTGCTGCTACTTTCTACTACTTGAGGAAACTTCTTAATAGAATAACCTTCCTTCTTTTCCTACATTTCTTTTCTATACAAAATTCGTTGCATGCTTGAATGCATATATTGTATATAATTTGCATAAATACAAGTAACTTGGAGGCGGCACAGAGAAAAAATACATAAAAAAAAATGTTTGCTAAAGTTAAGAAACTAACAAGAGAATCCTCCCAACACTTACATGCCGATTTTAATAAAACTCGGATTTGATCTCATATTTTCCAATGCCATTTTAGATGATTTGGGGGTAAAATCGGTGGTAGAAAAAGTTAATTTCGAAAGGATCGGCATAAAATTAATATACTCGCCAAAAAGAAAGTTTGCAGTTTCATTAGAAGAATTGTTAAAATAATTAAAAAAAAAAAAACGAAAAAGTAGAACATTTTGGCATCCTATTTAACCTTATAAATATTAAAGATGGCACTTAAAACACCGGTTAGCCTTAGATTTATATCCGCGTCTTTTCCAAATTGGTGCGTAAGCCTTAGAAAGGTTCCCTGGTAAGCGTTTTTACTTGAGGAAAAATAAACTACTTACCAGCTTAAAGTAAAGAAACATGCCAAGTACCACTAAGGAATTGTTAAAGAAAACAACATAAATTGTTTTAATTTAAAACCATGACGCTTAAGAGGTGAACTCCTTTTTCGTAATTGTTAATATGAGAGAGAACAAAAGTGTAAACCATATTAAGTTTAATCAGCAGAACTTTAACTTGAATATGAAAATACGAAAAATAAATCACGCTTTTTCCTTATGAACTATAGACTAATGATATAAAAAAAAAATTTAACTGATTGATATGATTTCTGAAATGCTAACTCTGATATTTAAAAGGTGCTTTTAAACATTTAGAAAAAAATTAAAAAATGTAAATGTAAATTTATTTTTGTAAATATACGGAGGTTGAAAGCTCGTTATAAATTGAAAATAACATAAAACTAATCTCGATGTGTATAAAAACAAAAAACTAATATAACTGTAAAAAATATTACTTGAGCCAGAGTACAAACTAAAACTTTTTTATATAAATAGAACATTTTTGGTCTTCAAAGTTTAGTAACGTCATGATGCTTGTTAGGAAAAGACCTAACCACGTGCTTGATTACTAAGAAGACAAGAATGGAGCAAAATTGATTATTAATAGGTTTTTTGTTAAAGTTCTGCCTATTATGGAGGCTCTAACTTTTCTAAAACTTCGGGTTCTGATGAGATCTTTAGCCAGATCGAAATACTAGTATCAACCTAGCTAATATGTTTGATTTGCTTTATTTTTTGTAAATATACGGAGGTTGAAAGCTCGTTATAAATTGAAAATAACATTAAAATAATCTCGATGTGTATAAAAACAAAAAACTAATATAACTGTAAAAAAGGTTTATTTTTAAGATTTATTACAGAAAAAAATATTTCCCTACTTTTTTCAATTAAATCGGTTTTTTGCTAATTTTAAAAGCTGTCAATTAAAAATTAATTAAATCAATTAAATATTTGCTCAAATTCGGAACTTACATGACATTTTCTAGTATTAACGCTCAAAAGCAAACATCAACACATTGATTAGTGGAATTAGTAATAAATATTTGAAATTCATTTTAATTAGATTAGATATAAATTCTTATTAGGTTTATTACTTTACTTTCAGTTTTTTAAATCTGAATATTTATTTATTCTAAAACATTATCATAACATTGTTAATTATCATAACATTTAAAGTATAATTTGGTTTAATAAAAACTTAAACATTTTTTTAAACATTAAGAAAATGCAAAAAATTAATTAACGATTATTTCAAACAAATCAAAATACTCTGATTTCAACAAATGGTCGGTCAAATTTCTGCAAGGAAAAAAATACAACATTTTTTTTTGACATAGTCCATACGCTTCAATAGAAAAAAAAACTAATTTTTGTGTGAATTTGTTTACATATGTAAGTATAAATAAATCTGATAACTAAATGAGAATTTAGTGCCGTTTAAAATGCAATGCTCCAAAATTCAAACTAAAAAAAACATTCGGTATGGCTACAACACTTTTATAAAGCAAACATTAGTTATGGCAACAAAACATTTGGTATGGCAACAACAATGTTTTTTTTTGGTTTTTGTTAAGGTATACAATATTTATCACTTTTTATTCAAATGAGTTATTATTTAAATGAAAAATAATTCAATTGAAGAGCTATCAATTGAATTATTTATTATGAATTAGAAATTTTTGTTATTGGCGGAATTTCAGGTAATTAAAGTTATTGAATCGGTGGTTGTCGTGATTGAAATGGGTTTTTATTTTTTTGTGTGTTAGAATAGAGTTGGACATTGTAGTTCACAGCTCATTTTGATCATTAACACTTTTGTATTTATTCGTTGTATTAGTTCACTCGTTTATTCGTCAATTTCTTCCCAATTAATGAAAATTAGAATGTTTTTTAAATTGAACTACACCATTTCATGATTAATTTTGGGAGAAAACAGAGTTTCACCAATTGCAAAATGTTTTTCAGATTAGTAAATGTATTTATTTTTATTTTATTAATTAATAATCATTTAATTACAAATTATATACTTTTACCCTAACCGAGCACTAGCTACTATGGCCTTCGGCGCGTTGTAGCGAAAACAGACCAGTGCCTCTGGTGGTTAATCGAACCCACGACCCCCGCACTGATAAGCCAACTAGCCTACCGGGCGCACATAGTAAACGTATTTAATATGTATTATTTCAAAAATGAAAAGTTTACAGAAATTATTACCGGCATTCTTTTAATGCAATTTACAATTTTCACAACGGGCTCAGAAATGTGTCAATAATGGGCTCAACAAATGTTATTAAAAATTATGTTTTTTGTATGAAAGTGATTCATCCAAAACACCTTAATTTTGGACTCAAATTGACTCAGAAAAATTTGTGTGTCCTGGAAAATTTCCCACATAAATTGAAGTATTTTTTGGAGTCAAAAAAATTAATCTAAGCACCCCCGGACATCATTTAGCCTCCCAAGAAAAAAAAATGTTATAAGTCATTTTTAAATTTGCGTGCCATCTCTAGTTTAACTATGTACCCTACCTACTATACAGAAAATTGAAGAAGGCCTAACGTATGAGCGATATTAAATATATATTAAATATTTATTATTCAAATTAATATTCATATATTTTTTAAGAATATTATGGAAAAAATGTGTAAAATTGTAATCAAATAGGTAGATGTAATCAAATACATCAAGAATTTAACAGATTTTTTTTTTTTTTTTTTTTTTTTAAAAAGAGAGGCAATACTCAGGAAATACTTCCTATATTTAGTGTGTTGCTTTCTTTGGAAAGGGATAGTATAGAGATGAAAGGTGGGGAAAGATGAAGGGCTTCAGACATGGCAACACTGTAATTGCGCGAGATGATAAGTCTTAGAACAGTTGTTGCTCGCCACCTGATGGAGAGCTGGCGAACTTATTGAAGCTTTTTGGTTCATAGCCCTGATTCATTATTTTACTTCGGTGGGGTTAACTGCTATGGGAACACCGAAGGTGGACATTGCGATACGTATGAGGGATAGAAAAAACTCATACATATTAATTTGATGTTGCCGGCACCGGGGATCGAACCCGGGACCTTCTGTGTAAAAGTCCAACGCGCTAACCATTACACCACAACGCCCACAACGTGTACAATGTGTGTACAATATATTGAAAGTTAATCAATTAAATTCAAAATGATTTGGGTTTTTGTTTTTCAAATCAATGTTATTAAAAAGTCTGTGGGCAATATTGAAAGTATTATTTTTGTGAAATTTGTTATTTTTATAAAAAGTTATTTACATTAAATATAATGATAAATAAACAATAGACAATAAAGGTAAAGGTAAAGGTAAACGCGATTTTATGTTCCAATACATCATAAAGTGCTAATTTTTAATGGAATTGCAAAAATTGATCAATCAGAAAATTATTTAAATATTTTTTTGGTGTGTGTTAAAAAATCAACATAAATGGACATAAATAATATTAAAAATGTGTACCTGGCTTAATGTTCTTTTGAACATTATCTAGGAAATAAATTTGAAAATAAATCCTGAAAATCCCAAGATTATTTTCCAGAAAATCCCGGGATTTTCATATATATATGGATCAGTTACACAAAATAATAATTTTGATCACATGCAAACATTTTTTTTATCAGTTTAAAGGCTTTATAATCATGAAGTCATAATTTGAATTAAGTTTAAAGGGCCTTTTTTGTCCCGGCGCCAATAAGGGTTAACGACTTTTTGAATAAAAGTAAATAGGATTATAGTCTTAAAAAATGTAAGTGATATTTTACCGAAAATTATAAAAGATGTTAATCTGTAAATTTCCTATTGGGTCTTTTTTGGCCAAAAGTGTACAATATAAACCTATATAGACCTATAAAATAATTTTTTTTATGAAGTTGAGATCTTTTTGATCAATTTTAAAGCTTTACAATCTTGTAGTCATAATTAAAATTAAGTTTCATTGGTCCCCAAGCCTCCTCTAAGCGTTAAAGATTCTTTAAATAACAATAAAGATAATTATAGATTTAATAAATTTAAGTGATATCTTTAAAAAAAATTGTGCAAACTTTGATGAAAACATTACAATTTTGTACAATTTTTTGACAAAATAAGCAATTTTCATAAAATGTGGAAAGGAGTCGTCCCAAATACAAACTCAAATTATCATTTTCTAATTTAGTTTTTTTCTTTAATAACAACTATTGTGTTATAAAAATATCAATCGACATCTGCAAATTAGGCATTTTAAAAAATCTTTAAAGTTAATTTAAAAAAAAGATGTTTTTGTATTTTCTATGAAATTCGTGGGTAATTTTGGATTCCAGGCTAACGTGGGTTAATGATATCCGATGAAATCAGAATTCCATATCTTATTAATTTTGAGTATATTAAATGAATAAATTAAATAAAAAGCTAATTTTTGGGAGTTTTTCATAATAATATATAATTTTTCCAAAATGAGCCATTTTCGGCCGTCTTGCCATTTTCGGCCGTCTTGCCATTTTCGGCCGTCCTGCCATTATCGGCCGTCTTGTTAAAAAAAAAAACAAAAATACGTAGATTTGGAACCATTTGTTGGGGGGTGTTTGTAATGACAAATCTGTTTTGAAGGGACACCCTAGTGTGTATATATATTTTTGAAAAAAAAAAACAAACAAAAAACTGAAATAATTTCAAATAATACGTGCGCCCCGGTAGGCTAGTTGGTAGCGTGCTGGCTTATCAGTGCGGGGGGTCGTGGGTTCGATTCCCACCAGAGGCACTGGTCTGTTTTCGCTACAACGCGCCGAAGGCCTTAGTAGCTAGTGCTCGGTTAGGGCAATAGTATATAATTTGTAATTATATATTTATATGATTATTAATTAAAACAAAAAAAAATTTAAAATAACAGAACATAGCTTTTATTTTTACTGATCTGTAGTATTTTTAATTTACTATTCATTTGTTTTTACAGATTTGTTAATTATGTAAACGATATTTAAAAATAAATAACAAGAAACATTTGCTTTAAATTAAAAGTCGACCGGATTTCAAGTGATTTATCATTTGTGTTAAATTACATTTTCAGTTAATTTAAACAACAAAATATTTTGATAATGGGTTGAAAACGGAACACTTGGACAATAATGTGTTAATACATTTTGTTTATTTTTCATATTTCAAATTTATCCCGAAATCCCGAAAATCAGTCCCCTTCGGCACCCTTAGTATGTACACAACTAACACATATGTACATATTTATATTCGGTTTAAATTTTGAAAACCAACAAGTCTTTTAATAAAATAATTTAACAAATCTTTTCCACTTATCTCTTTAATTTAGAAAACTTTTAGATTAAGTAGAGTGGAAATAGTATAAAGTTTATAATTTACCAACAAATTTTACCTGAGTTGCCATATTAACCTATTTTTTACCAACCACAGTGGGGAAATTTGAACTTATTTTGAGCAAATTTGCCTACAGCCCACAGTTTTAAACGGATTTGAAAAAAATAAAATAAAAATAATTGAATCATTTCCAGAACGATTCCTTATGCCTGATTTTGAAAACTTATTTATTTTATATCCTTAATAAATCGTTAAAATCAGCGAAATTTTTTTCTTTTTTATATCTCGGCTATAAAAAGTTTAAAAGTTGTGGGATGTAAACAATTTTATTTTCTTGATAATAATCAAATAAAATTTAAAATATTCCCTTTTTGCTATTCAAATGTGTTGAATTTTTCTTTATTTAAAAACAAATATTTTGCTCTACAAATGCCATTTATTAAAATAATTGATCAACAAATTTCAAAGTTTTGTATTTTTATTAAGAATATGACAAACTTATTTTTTTGTAAAATACATAATATTTGTAATAAATTTTATACTACAGTGAGCAAAATTTAAATAGTCGCACATAGTTTTTTTTGCTATATCGCAGAAAGGCAAATATCTTTATTAATTTTTTCTTCCATAACTAATAGTAAATTAAAAACTTATTAAAGACATCACTTCAGTTTTTAAAATTTACACTTAATATAAAAGAAAAAAAACATATAAAATGTTTTAAAATTAGTGCGAAATTTAAATCGACGCAATTAACTTAAAATAAAAATTAATAAGTTAATTTAAACGGATATAATACAATATTAATGTTTTAATATTTGGTTTTAATATTTATTCATTCCTCTTTTATTTTGTATGGCATCGAAGATATGGTTTGTCATTAATTCTACACACTGAGAAATGAAATGTCAAACGAATTGAAAAGTGTATTTTGGTGGTAACAACTAATTAGTACAAACATATTTAAACTAGATTTCTAAATATTCTGGGAGTTGCTACTAAGATTCAGTTGAATAAACCAATCTTTGTTATGAAAATCACAAAGCAATTGTTCCAATAGATTTCAGTCGTAGTAACCGAATTTCTGCTGTCAAAATGCTAAACTTTTTTCTGTGTGTACTAAGTTTTTTAGTGTTCCAACCTCAATCTCCAACCAGGCTTGTAAAATGGCATACATATCTCGTTTGTATTCTATTTTTAAAAATTTTTTTTTTAATTTATTTTAGCAGAAATATCAAAAAAAATGAGAATTTTTCTGATTTTGACGATTTATTAAGCATAAAAAATAAACGACTTTTAAAAATCGACAATGACTAATCGATCAAGAATTTATTCAATTATTTTTAAAAGTTTTTAATTTTTTTCAAATTTGCTCAAAAAATTCCTCACTTTGCCAACGTGTTTTTAAAGACACTGCAGTTTTTAACAGCCTGCAACTTGTGATAAGAAGACGACATACCGACGCAATAAAAAGCATTTGAAAAATTGCAGTCATGGCTACAAAAAAAATGTTTATATTTATAATTCCAGGATTGCCATACAATGATTTGGAAAAAAAACTATTTTTGACATTTTTTTATAGCAAAAGATCTGTAAAGATATAAGGAAGACCTCAGTAATAAAAGTGATTTCCTAGTTTCGATAGAGACGTATTAGAAAATATTTAGAAAGTGAAAACATGTACTTTTTGAAAAAAAAAACTGATCCAATCAAGAATTTTCTGTTATCGTAAAAATAGAAGTGTGCAGAAAATCAACCCGTTTTTGCTTTTAATATCAAAAATGTGAAATTTTCTCTCAACCAGCAAAGGAAGATATAAGAAGATATATATTTGAGCGATTAGAGCTACCAAATAGCAATATTAAAAAAAATGTATAAAAATGCCAAAATTTTTTAAAAATTCTTTAAAATCTCAAAATTATTTGCAATTTTTTAATAAATATTTGACTTGTTAATAAATAAAATTTTTTTATAATTTTTTTATATAAAGCCTTTAAGTGCGTACAAAGCGTCAACGTTTCAATTTCAATTCATTATACCACCACAAAAGGGCGTAATTAGGGTATACAATTTATTGAAAATGCATACTGGGAAACCAACGTATTTTCATTCCAAGTTTTGTCAAAAAGTTCGCACGAAATCTATGCTTGGTAAGAAATAGGTTAACAAAAATTTGTGCGTTTGAATAAATATATTTGAATGAATGTTGCAATGTGGTATTTTTTTAAAGGAGCAATATAATTATGTTTATCTGTGTGCGTGATTGTGAGTGTATGTGCACGACAACACATGAGTTTATTAATCGCATTTGACACATTAACATGTGAATTAAAAACCACATATGTATATGCAATGCGTGCATAAAAAAAATGCACATTCACTCATTCACTCACTGAATTTAAACTGAATAAATAAAACTCAGTGCTCTAGTTGAAATCCACAAAATATACCCAGCAATATTTTTATTTCTGTTCTATGGTATTGTAACTAGAAATATCATTTCTAGAAAAGTTCATATCGAGAAGCGATTCGTAAAATTGTTGCTTGGCTTAAATGTTATAGAATGCATGCTTGCACTAACATTCATGTATACTTTTTTTTAATACACACTCGTACAACATATTGTGTGTAGTAAAGCGGTGCATGAATGTTTTGCAAAATATTCTCTTGCGTGTTCTGATACCAGCTTTGACGACTTTTACACTAAAAAAAGCAAAAAAAAAACAGACTATTTAGCTTAAAGAAAGTGTTATTATTTTCATGTGATACCTTAATTTTGTCCATTTTCAAGATTTAATATTATTAGAGCAAAAAAATAAAAAAATTTTGTTGTGTAAAAAAATGACTTCCGAATTGTCATGCTCCCCTGTAGTGTGTCAGTAGTGTGTCCTAGAATTCTTTTGTTTTCTGATTTGAATACTTATGGGGTAAAGTATTTTTGAGAATTTTTTCAGATTTTTCGGAAGAGGTTTGTGGACATTTTTTGAATTTTATTTGTAACTTGGTCCAATAACCAAAACTATCTTAGCTTCTAAGTCAATATTTTTAAAGAAAAATATCCAAAATGTATTTTTATGTGCATAAACCATAAGTTTCGGCAATTTTTTTCGTAGATTTCCGTTTGCAAATTTTGTAAATAACGCTTTATAACTTTTAAAATTTTTATTAAAATTAAAAAAAAAATAATGATGCAGTTTAAAACTAGATCAATTCTAAATAGAAGATCAATTCTAAAAAGTAGAATTTTAACAAAAAAATCAGAATTTAGCCATGTAAGCGTGAGTGTGTGTTGAACGTGTGTGAGAGCAGAAAATCACTCAACTACCCATTTCTACTTCGAAATATGAGATTTTTCGAGTTTAGTACTTAATTTTTCACTCAAGGTATCAACTATAAAAAATGGCGAATCCGCAAAAAGCGAAAAATCTCATCATTATGAGATTTTTCGCGTTCAGTTTTTATTTTTTCACCCAAGATATCAAATATTAAAAATCAAAGAGTATATACAAATAGAGAGACTACACTTCCCACGTATGTCAGCAACAAAATACCGAACTCGGGCATACAAATAAAAACACTTTTTACACTCAAAAATTATTACCACATGTTGCTAAAAAAATTGTTGCTTAAAACACTCACTTTTATTTCGGTTATATTTTGTTATTTTTTTATTAAAAATTTATTAATTAAAATTAAAAATATTAAAAAATTTAATTTTATCTTGCTAATTTTATCATTAATATTTCAAATAATTAAAAATTTTATTAAATTATTATTTTAAAACATTATAAAACTTAATTTAAACTTTTAAATTTCTGCAACATGTTTTCATTTGCTTTGTGCGAGTTTACGACCAAATAAAAAGAGAGTAGATTGAGCGACACTGAGTAGTATGGGAACCCACTGCAAAATGATTTGTCCCCGAAACACGAAAAAGCACAAAGTTTAAACCAAATCCGATGGCAAAAAGCTTATAATATTATATGTGATTTAAAAGGGTATAACTATGGAACAGTAAGCGTAAATTCAACATTTTTTTTTGACAAAATTATTTAGAATTTATTATTCAACATTTTTTTTTTTTTTTGACAAAATTATTTAGAATTTATCAATATTTTAAACTGCATCATTAGTTTTTTCAATCTTCGTAGACATTTTAAAAGTTATAAATCATTACATATTTTCAAAATGTATGAAAAAGTTACGAAAAAAGTAACATACGGCATATTGAATATTGTTTTGGTACATAAAAATAAAGTTTGGACATTTTTCTTCAAATTGTTGACTAAGAAGCAAAGAAAATTTTGGTTATTGATCTAGTTATAAAATATAATTCAGCAAAAGTCCAGAAACCATGATTTTCCTCTTCCAAAAAATCTGAGAAAAAATCTTAAAAATACTTTACCCCATAAGCATTCAAATTAAGCTTGAGCAACAAACAAAAAACTTTTTTGGGACACCCTAATCAGTCAGTGCTAAAATATGGTGTGGTGTTGTTAAGATGAAAAAAGCAATGTTAAATTAACACTTTAATATCTAGTATAGAAATTTGAACATTTGAAAACAGCAAGAAAATGCATAAGAAGGTTAAATAAAACAAAAAAGAAAATACAACTTAAATCTATATATATAAAATAGAATGTGTGTTTGTTTATTTGTTTGTTTGTTTGTATGTATGTACCTTATAGGAGACCAGACCACTGGACCGATCTTCCTGAAATTTTCACAGTATGTAACTGGAACTCCGGAATGGTCAATAGGATACTTTTTTTTGGCCACGCCCACTTTTACGCCCACTATTTCATTATTTGAAATTGTATACACATGATGCTTTAGCCTTGGGATAGAAAGCTAAAATTTTCACCATGTGTTCTTTGGAACATGACAAAATTTCCTGTACTTTTACTTTTTAAAATTTTGCCCAGGAACGTGGTAAAAGGGGGGATAAAAGTGGGAAAAAGTCTCCCCATTAGTGGCCTCACCGAACCCTTTACGATAGATAGCTGAAATTTTCACCATATGTTCATTCGGATATAACCCAACTTTCTGCAGTTTTACTTTTTGGAATTTTGCTCAGGAGCGTGGTAAAAAAGGGGATAATAGGGGAAAAAGTCTCCCCCTCAGTGGCCTGACCATACCACTGGACCGATCTTCCTGAAATTTTCACAGTATGTAACTGGAACTCCGGAATGCTCAATAGGATACTTTTTTTTTGACCACGCCCACTTTTACGCCCACTATTTCATTATTTGAAATTGTATACACATGGTGCTTTAGCCTTGGGATAGAAAGCAGAAATTTTCACCATGTATTCTTTGGAACATGACAAAATTTCCTGCACTTTTATTTTTAAAAATTTTGCCCAGGAACGTGGTAAAAGGGGGGATAAAAGTGGGAAAAAGTCTCCCCATTAGCGGCCTCACCGAACCCTTTAGGATAGATACCTGAAATTTTCACCATATGTTCATTCGGATATAACCAAACTTTCTGCAATTTTACTTTTTGGAATTTTGCTCAGGAACGTGGTAATAGGGGAAAAAGTCTCCCCCTCAGTGGCCTCACCAAACCCTTTGGGATAGAAAGCTGAAATTTTAACCATGTGTTCTTTCTGATATGTCCCAACTTTGGAAAATTTACTTTTTACAATTTTGATACGTAACGTGGTAAAAAGGGGGATAATAAGGGAAAAAGTCTCCCCTTTAGCGGCCCGACCAAACCCTTTGCGATAGAAGGCTGAAATTTTTACCATGTATTCTTTCGGATATGTCCTAACATTCTAAAATTTCACTTTTCCCAATTTTGCTCAGTGACGTGGTAAAAAGGGGGATAATAAGGGAAAAGTGTTCTTTCGGATATGTCCTAACTTTCTAAAATTTCACTTTTTAGGATTTTGCTCAGTAACATAGTAAAAAGGGGGATAATAAGGGAAAAAGTCTCCCCCTTTAAAAAAAGTTTTAATTTACTTTAGCCTTCATCCCAAAAACTAGGTCTGGGCACGCTAACAACGTAGCGGGCGCAGCCCGCTAGTGTATTATAAAAACTTATTCGGTCTGTCCCATATGTGAGAGGACCTTAGCTTGTAATTTGCTCTCTCAAATGTGAAAGAAATCGATATAATTATAGCCTTGAGCGTTTATTGACTTGGAAAGTTGTGAAGTGATACAAAAATTAAAATTAAATTTTTTAATTACTTTGCGTATAAACGGGATCAAAGGATTAATTGTAGTTTTCTCTCCATATTCCGTTAATTATGTATATATATTTATCAAAACTACACTTTCTACACCAACTGTAATACAGAAAATGTCAATTGAAATTCAGAAAATATTAGTTGCAATTCAGAGTTTCCATTTGTAATTCTGAAAATATGAATTGAAATTCAGAATTTCCATTTGGAATTCGGAAAATATCATTCGAATTTCAGAATGTATCAACTAAAATCCAGAAAACAACATTTTAAATTTTAGAAAATATCAATTGAAATTCAGTTACTCATCAATTTTAATTAGAAAAATATCAATTAAAATTCAGAAAATATCAATTAAAATTCAGAAAATATCAATTGACATTCAGAAAACATCAATTTAAATTCAGAAAACCTTTAATTTCAATTTCAATAATTATTTTCTGAATTTCAATTGACATTTTTTGAATTTCAATTAATATTTTCTGAATTTCAATTGATATTTTCTAAATAGCAATTGATGTTTTCAGAATTTGAATAAATGAGTTTCTGAATTTCAATTGATATTTTCTAAATTTCAAGTAGAAAATCTGAATTCAAATTGATGTTTTTTGAATTTCTAATAGAATTTCTGAATTTCAAATAGAATTTCTGAGTTTCAATTTATATTTTCTGAATTATAGTTGCAAAAATGTGTATATATTTTATGCATTCTAAACGTTACAATAAAATCTCAATTTTTCCCTTGTTTTTTTGGAATACTAAGGAGTGAGATCGAATAAATGCTAACACTTATAACTTTTTTTTATGTTTAAAAGTGAACTTTTTTTTATGTTTAAAAGTGAACGTTTTTTTGAATCAAGTTATCTTTTAAAAAGTCGCTAGATGATGTGTATAAATTATAAGCGAAATCGGATCATTACTTTGTTTAGAAATGGAAGCTGAACAAAAAGTGAGTAAAGGAGATTTTTTTTGCCATCTTTAGTCCCCTATTTGATAGGAGCAGACCATTTAAAAAAAAAGTGACAGTATTGGGAATTTGCTTTGTAGCCTTCATCAATAGTTTAAAAATAATCTTAATATAATGTAATTTTTCTGAGTTCTGAGCAACTAAGCAGTTTTTTTCTACGAAATTTCAGGTTTTTTTTTTTGTAAAAATGCTCCTTTTTTTGTTTTCACTTTTTAGTCAAAGCCCATTTGTAAACAAAGTAATGATCCGATCATCATCTGGCGACTTTTTAAAAGATAACTTGATTCAAAAAAAAAAGTTCAGTTTTAAACATAAAAAAAGTTATAAGTGATAATCTGTGTTAGGATTTATTCGATCTCACTCCTTAATATAACTTCTTCATCAAGTACCACTTATACAGTATTAAATAAAATATATAAAATTTTTTGCTAAAACTACTAAAACTTAGTTAAAAATTACGTTGCAAAAAACAGCAAAAATTAGCAATTTGTTTTTGCTAAATATATCTAAGATAGGAATAGCAATTTGCTTTTAAATTTTATTTTAATGGGAATAAAAATCAAAGTTTTTGCTAATTTTAGTGGAATAAATTGATATTTTCAATTAACTAAAGTTCAACTCGAATATAACTAAAATTTTGTAAAGTTAACAATTTTATTTTGTTTGTTATTATTTTATAAATATTTAGCAAAAAAAAAAAAAAATCTTCTAATTTTAGCATTTTTTTCTGCAACGTAATTTTTAGCTAATTTTTAGTAGCTTTTTCTGCTATTTTCGCCAGTTTAATTCTATTAGTGTATAAAATGATATAGTAGTTTTCATATAATATCAATTTAAGTTAATTTTCATATTTAAAAAAAATATATAAATATTTTTTAATTTTATTTCTCTTCTTCATCAAGTACTGAAATCGCTAAGGATCCCCTTAGGACTTGGAACAAACTATGTAGCACATGATTACGATGAATGTATATTAATGCGTTTTCTTTTTCTACTACATCATTGTTTATTAAGTGTATGAGTAAAGAAGTGTTTTTTAAAGTGTGTGTGTGTGTGAATAAATACAAAAGAGAACATAAAAAAATATGAAGAATATTTATCTTGAATGCCACACCCACTAAACAATGAAATACATACTCGTACTTGTGCCATGAAAGTTTTTGTATGTTTATCATGTGAATATGTTATTCACCTACATATTAGAGTGGAACGAAATTCAACAACTGTTGATTTTTAAAAACGTATACATTTTTAAAGGTGTTTGTGCGATTTTTAGAGTCAACACTGATGTGAGTGTAATTTTGTATACAAACTTCACTTAAGCAATAAATTTTGTTGGAACATTTCTTACCTAACGAAGCTAAATAAAAGTTAATATTTGTACTAAACCAGCAAAAATAAATGAAACAACTTATTTTTTAAACTACATCTAAAGCTGTAAAAAATATTTCCCAATTATGAGTTCATTTTCACGAGTGACAAAAAGTTAATACTTTTTATTTGGGGTTGCTTGGGAGCGTACTAGCATATCAATCAGAGGGTTCTGGGTACATATCCCGGAACCGAAAATTGATTTTGTTTGCATTTTTTGTATACCTTCCAATTTGGAAAGTTTCATATTAATTTCCCAACGTAGAAGCGCATTACCATATAAGTGGTTATATAAGTACATATTTTCCCAGTGTAGAAACGGCAATGACGTGACATTACTTTTCTCACTACCAGTGATGACACCAGCTTAGTCTCTGCATTACTTTAGCACGAATAATAATATAAATTAATAATAACCTTCTAGAATTTAAATTTTTTTTTCTCACACATGGAAACATCAATATGTACTAGAAGCTAAAGACCACATATACATTTTTTGAATTTCAATTGGAATTCTTTGAATTTCAAATGGAATTCTATTTGAATTTCAATTAGAATTTTTTGAATTTCAAATGGAAATTTTTGAATTTCAATTGACATATTTTGAATTTCAATTGATGTGTTTTGAATTTCAATTGATATTTTTTGAATTTCAATTGATATTTTTTGAATTTCAATTGATGTATTTTGAATTTCAATTGGAATTTTTTGAATTTCAAATGGAATATTTTTTGAATTTCAATTAGAATTTTTTGAATTTCAAATGGAAATTTTTGAATTTCAAATAGAAACTTTTGAATTTCAAATGGAAATTTTTGAATTTCAAATGGAAACTTTTGAATTTCAAATAGAAACTTTTGAATTTCAATTGATATGTTTTGAATTTCAAATGGAATAATTTTTGAATTTCAAATAGAAGCTTTTGAATTTCAAATAGAAATTTTTGAATTTCAATTGATGTATTTTGAATTTCAATTGATGTATTTTGAATTTCAATTGATATTTTTTGAATTTCAATTGATATTTTTTGAATTTCAAATGGAAATTTTGAATTTCAATTGATATTTTTTGAATTACAAATGGAATTTTTGAATTTCAATTGATATTTTTTGAATTTCAAATGGAAATTTTGAATTTCAAATGGAAATTTTGAATTTCAAATGGAAATTTTGAATTTCAATTGATATTTTTTGAATTACAGTTGTAAAAGGTGTAGTCTGATTTAAAAATTAATAGTGCTTATAATTTTTTAGAGAAAAACGTTTCTTCTTCTTCTTAACCTCAACCTTTCTTAACTAATTTCATCTATTTAAATTCGTTATTGCACATTTTGAGGACGAATTTCGACACTTTTGATGGTAAATATGTAAAACAAAACGATACTATTTATGTTCCGGAAAGCTTGTAGAGCTTTGATTTTTGGAAAACAAATTGTTGATTTTTCTACTAAAAATGAGATTTAAGACTTCTTTTTTTATTTTGAAAGACGATTTACAAAATTTATGAAATTTTTTTACATTTTCGGATTAAAGCACATACTCTGTGTAGAAAAGCTTTACCATATAAGTGGTTATATAAGTACATATTTGGAAACGGCAAGTACTTACAATTGCCATTACAAATTTCATTGCTTTTATATGGGGCTGTCGCACAAAATAATGACATATCATGAATAAACACTTTACAAACAATGGTTACTTAAATGCTTAGCAGTATAGACTAAAATAATGAGTCTAAAAAAAATTAAAAAAAAAATTATTCAATAAAAAAATGTTTTTTTATTGAACATTTTTTTTGCCCACACGGGTTTTGAGCCCGGGTTGACAGGCAATCGCTCTACCATCTGAGCTATCTCCACATGTTATACTTGATAGATAAAAACATGAATGATTTGCTTGCACAAATTGTCATTACTTACAAGCTTATAAAAATCCAAATTAAGTGGTTATATATGTACTTACTAGAATTGAAAAAATAATGTGTCTAAAAATAGATTTTCAATTTTTTTTTTATCATTACCTTATATTTAAAATAATGATAAAAATATGTATTTATGGGTAACGAATTACTTTTTGTATTGAAATAATGGAAAATTGAACCACTTATTAGTAAGTCTTTATAATTTGTGTTAAACTAATGCAGAGAGTAAGCTGGTTTATTACTGGTAGTGACCTAAGTAATGACATGTCATTACAGTTTCTACACAGTAGCTGAAATAAATATGAAAATCTCTCATAATTTTTTAACAGAATTTTTCTAAGAAAACAACGATATTTGAAAATATTTAGGAAAATTTTAGGTTAGGTTCGCGTGCCACCGAAAATCCGCTCGCTTGCCACTACTGGCACGCGTGTCATACTTTTGCCAACCCTGGTTTATTCAAACATATATGACAAACTTCTTTTTGTGTGAATACTTCTCTATTACAGCAAAAGTAATAAGAAAACCGAGTTAACGAACTGGCTAATAATTTTAAAATTCCATTCTCTTCTATCTGAGCATATGGTAAATTTTATAAAAAAAACTTTGAAAGTAATAATGGAAATGAACGAATTGTGTTTGTACATGTACTATGTGTATAAAAATCTTGCTAAAGTTAAAGATTACAGTCTTACAACAGACTCATACATAAAGAACCAGGATAGGAATTAAAGAAAATGTAACTGTTTGTTGATCATCTTGAGAATGTGTCAGCAGTGAAGTATGTACATTGGACATTAGAGCAGCATTTTTTTGTATGAAGAAATACTTTTTTTTTTGAAAAATTTCAAATTTATTGTTCAGATTATTGAAGCACTAGGTCTCAAAGTTATTTATTTATTTATTTGTTTTTTTCAGTACAACAAGATTGAATCTTATAATTATAGTACATGAATAAAATATCCCAATTGATTCACAATGATTAATATAATATAAAAAATAAAAACAAGATATAGAAAATTTAAAAAAAAATTAAAAAAATTAAAAAATTTAAAAAATGAATATAAAATATATAAAAAAATATAATATAATAAAACCAAAAATAGAGAATTGTATTGAAAACAAAATTAGTAAAAATTATTAAAGAAAGAAAAACATTGAAAAATTAAAGTTATTCAAAAAAATTAAAAAGTAAATTTAGTTATGTGGTAAGAATTTGAGAAAAACTTTTTATTTTAACTAGATTTGCCTTTGACCGAGTATTTTTCAATTTTCAAAGTCTTAAAAATTTTTTAGCTGATGACTAAAAAACTACAAACAAGACTCCAGAAATTTTCGAACGATTTTAAATAACACACTGCTACAAAAAAACACTTTTTGTCAGAACTTGAAAACCGACCTAGTGGGGTTGTAGGCCTAGGTGAGGACATACAAAAACCGTTTTCAAAAATTTTAAAACACTCTCAAAATTTCGAGTTATTTTCAAAAAACTGTTTTAGGGTAGCACTTTAGTACCTCTAACTCACCCATTTTTTGACCGATTTAAAAATTTTAAACAGTTTTGGAAAGGCAAATAATTAAGCTTTCATGAAATGTATTCATAAAATATATATTCCAAGAAATTATTTAAGTGTTTATCAAAAGTTTCTAATTTTTTTTTATTTTTTTTCCTAATTTTTCAAATTCAACAAGTTATTTTCATTTTTTTCTATGAAAACCTACCTTTTTTCACTCTATTTTAAAGACAATTTTATATAAAAAAAAAACGAGATATCATTTGTTAAAATCGGTTTATATTTGCAAAAGTTACTAAACTTTTTCTAAAGTAAAAATTTTGGGATGGCAGACTTTTCTTTTGGTAAACTACTTGACTTACAAAAAACTGTAAAAACTGTACAAATAGCTTAACCTAAGTTAATATGTATAGTTAAAAACAGGTGTTAATGAAAAGTTGAATAACTTTTACAATTTTCATCCGATTTGAAAAATAAAAACCATGTTTTGTTGAGAACTAAATTTGCTTTATACGTTGGTATAAAGTTTTATAAGCTTTCATATTAAAATAAGCAATGAAAAGCTACTAAAATCAAAAAAGTTTATAATTTCGTTTTTTTTGTAGATATTCTTAACAAAAACAATACTTATAACTTACAAATGTATCAAAAGATGCACGTCATGTTAAAGCGTAATCAGTTTTCTTTCCAAACCCGATTAAATCGGTCAAAAACTGACTGAGTTACAGTTCGATAAGTTGACGAACATCACTAAAAAAACGGGTTTTTTTTAAAATAACTTCTGAATTTGAGGGTGTTTCTGAAATTTTTCGACACAATTTGTAATGTACTCAACAATACCTATAACCCACGCTAGGTCGTTTTCCAAGTTTTTTTTCACTGTAGCACCGTGTAATTCCTAGAATTTGTTTGGATAATTTAGCTTGGCTACATCACAATTTTTTAGAAACCTTTTGCTTCAAGAAAGTAGTGCAACATTTTTTGATTTATGGCGACTGGTTGCATGGTACAGATACTTTTTTGGTTTATAATACACCCAATGCATAATAAATTCAATCAAAAAGAAAAAGAAAACGGCATAAAATTATCCGATATATAGCGACCCATTTAAAAATTATTAAGCTTTTAAGTTAAATTTTTTAGTATGTTTTTTAATCCTAATAACTTTTTAACGGTGTGTGAGTGGGGTGTATTAGAAAAACCAATTTACAAAATATTTGGAAAAAAACTTGAATTTCAATTTTTTTTTTTCAATTTAAACATTTTTTTGTTTCAGATATTTTTTTTAATTTTGGTGATTTTTTTTAATTTAATCGTATTTTCTTAAAATTGTTGGGAATTTTTTTCAAATATTAGCAGTTTTTTAAATTTTGCTGACTAATTTTAAATTTAAGTGATTTTTTTAATTTTTTACAATATTTTTCACATTCATAGATTTTTTAAATTCTGACGATTTTTTACTTTAATTTTAATTTCTTCTATTTGTTGTACATTTGTTATAGGTTAAACTGTAAATTTTGTGTACAGACAATTCAATTTCAATTAAATATTTAATTGCAAATAATGTTTTGTGTGCAATGTAATTGTTATCCGGTTCATTTTAAAAGCGTTAAGAAATATAATTTTATTATTTTCTATTTAAAAGTTAATGGTAAAGTAAGACTTCACGTATAATCAGCTGATTCTATTCTGCATTAAAATCACTCTAAATAAGATTATTTTTCCTCCAAGAACGAAGTAAGAATATTTAAAGCAAAAAATTGTTCCATTCTTTTTCCTAAAAATTAAAAAAAAAAATATTCAAAGCTAGAACTAATAATTTTTATGTAGAAAAATTCGTAAAATTTTTATAAATTTCTGAGGGATAAAATGATCAAAAACTAATATTTTTAGAAAGAAATTGCCCTTTAAATCTAAATTTTGAATTAAAAAATATTCAGAACCTTGAGTATTTTTATAAATAACATACTTTAAAATTTCAAGTTTTTTGAGATATGTAGTTTGATAACAGAAAATTTAGAATTGGGTAAAATAAATGCATTTTACGAAATGCTTCTGAAATACTTTAATTAACTTCATATATAAAAACTATCCAGCGAGAATCCCCAAAATTTTTAAAACTTCCTACGTTTTAAATAAAAATGTTTAACTTTCCATGATAGTTGTCATCACCAGAAAAGACAAATAAATTTGCCTGTTTAGTTTTTTGATTTTTATTTTGTAATTTTTTTATTTTTCATCTTTGGGTTTAAAAGAACTTTTTCTTAAGATTTTTGAGCTTCAAAATTGCCTCTTTTCAGATTTTCTTAGCTTTGAATGCTTTTTTTTAAATTTTTTTCCTTTTCTCTTAAAAAGTTTAATTTGTTGCCTTTTTTCAGACATTTTTGTCTTCTCTGGCCACCACAAACCCGACAAAATTTGAATGTTTTATTTTGCTAAAACAGCTTAGAGGTGTAAGTCTTTCAGTATTAATAATTTTGCAAAACCTAAGTAAAGCCGGACTAAAAAAAATTTAAATAAAAGAATTACGACTTTTAAATAAATTAAAAGTTCTGTGAATATTTTTCTAATTTGATTAAAAATAATTATAACCTTCTTCCAAAGATATGTTTTTTTTAACATTTTTAAAAATTTGTCAAATCATTTTCGCTTCGGCACCGGTTTCCTTGTTAGTTTTCATATATTCTTTCAGACATAATCATGACTAAATTAAAGCACATTTTCTGTACTATTCAAATGCAAAAACAAAAAATTCTAAGATAATATTAAAAAAAATATTCTACGATAGAATAGAGGAGCAAACGCCATTTTTAATGAAATTCACATCGCAATATCTCAAATACCGTTGGTCCGATTTAAAACATTTTAAAATATTCGTGTTCAGCAAAATTAAAAAAAAAAATATGTGCCGTAAGACATAGTTTTTTTTAAAGCAATTTAAGAAAACTTTTCAAACACCGAAAAATTTGATCGCAGGGCGCTACGGGTTAAAGCTTTCCTATTTTTCACAAATTCGCACCACATAACTTTAAGACCTAGTGCTACAATTATCTGAACAAAAAATATAAATTTTCCGAAAAAATTTTTTTTCATACAAAAAAATGCCGCTCTATTGTGCATTAGGGTTATAACTTTTTTTGGCGACATCCAAAACCGTGTAAGGCATGAATAAGAACTGCGATTTCAAAAAGTTCACGCACCAAATGGATTGAAGTTTTGTATATACGTATTTTTTTAAATTTAAGAAAGTGATATTTTACTCCAAATAACTTTTTTTTGTGGTTTTCTTATATAATCCTACTTACAAAATCATTACCCACCATTTTGAGACGAAAGTTTGACCAATTTGCGATATTATTGCATTTTTTAATTTAAAAAAAAAAATCGTGTATACAAAACTTCAATGCATTTGGTGAGTGAACTTTTTTAAAGATCGCGAAAAAGTTTAATCGCAGAACTTAGTTTTTTACATGCTCTACACTATTTTGAAACTCTGTATCAATTGTGTATCTTTTTACGTCACACGACAATGAAATTACACCTAGATCATTATCGTTTCGGGGATGGAACTAGTTTTGTTTATTCATCTCATGGCTTATAAATATCATTAGAAACCGATGCAACAAAAATTTTTTTTAGGTGTCATTTAATTGTCGTGTGTCGTAAAAAATATACATAATTGATACCCTGGAGTTTGCATGTTTGCAAAAAAAGCAAAAAGTTATAACCCTATTGTGTTCAGATTTGTTATTCTCTTTGCAAATAAAGATGTGTAAGAAGACAAATAAAATTAAAAATAAAACACATCTACAAAAAAATCATGTACACTCAAAAAAAGTCCATAAAGTCACAACATTTTTCTGGGATGATCCTTGCAGAAAAATTGCTAATATCAGCAAAAAGAATAGTAAATTCGGAAAAATGTTGCTGAATTTAGAAAATTTTTTCCTGACTTTAGCAATTTTTTTTGAAGGATTCCCCAGCAAAAATATTGCCGACTTTACAGACTTTTTTTTTGAGTGTAGTATTTTAAAGTATGTGTTGATTTTTATTTGAAAAGTTACAAGTTATTGTAATTTTGGTTTTTCTTACTTGTTTTTTCCGAATTTTTTACTACGAAAAAGAGGAGGGTATGTGGAAGAACAAAAAGAAAAAAGCTAAAATTTTAATAATGTTTTAGCAGATTGTATTACTCAACCCTTTTTAAAACCGCCATAAAAATTGGGGTAAATAAAATAAATGATGTGTTTACAAATTGTGTGTAAACAGAAAAAAATGTGTAAAAATACTAATGAAAATATGTTTTCTATGAAATGTAATAAACCAAGACAAAAAAAATACACATGCCAGTGTAGAAATGGAAATGACTTGCCATTACTTTCTCACTACTAGTAATGACACCAGCTTACTCTCTGCATTACTTTATCGCAAATAATACGGACATACTAAAAAGTAGTAAATTTTCCCATTAGTTCAACACAAAAAATAATGCGTTACCCATAAGTAATTATTTTCATCATTATTTTAAGTAGTAATGATCTAAAAGTTTTTTTAATAATCTATTTGTAGACTCATTATGTTTTCACTTCTAATATGTAAATATATAACTGCTTACGTTTGATTTTTTGTAAACTGGAAAGTAATGTCATTTTGTGTAAGGAAGTCATTAATGTTTTTATGTATCAAGAATAATATGTCGAGATAGCTCAGATGGTGTAGCGGTTGACTGACAACATGGACGCTCGGGTTCGAGTCCCGTGTGGGTACACTTTATTTAAAAAAAAATTTAAATAACAAAAATATTATTTTATTAAATTTATTTTTTTTTTAATTTTTGTCCATAAGCATATAGGTAACCACATATTTTTATATTTTTTGTAAGGTATTTAATAATGACATATCATTATTTTGCGTGACATCCCCTTGTAAAATTAATGAGATTTGTGATGACAATCGTAAGTACTTGTTATTACCAAATATGTTGTTATATAACCACTTATATGGTGATGCTTTTCTACACTGGGATATTGCAAAAGCTAAGAGTTAACAGAAAGTAAATCTAATTTAAATTACGTTTTCAACATACATTGAAAGAATTATCCTTCATGATATTAATGAAACAATATAACGAATTATTTTTCGTAGATTCAATGAAAAATTTCATTATATACAAGAAAGTTCATTAATATTATAAAATTTTTCATAAGCTTTATTCATCAAAGTGTAATGATTCATAAAAAATTCATTCGATTTCATAAATTATCTCTTAATAAATTTAATGAAAACTTTCTTTAGAGTTGTGAACTTAACTTTTTTATTTTTTCATAAAATTTTCCGAAACTGTTTCATAGTTTCTATGCACTCTTCACTGTCAAAATGATTCATTATTTTTATGAAGATTTTCATTAATTCTACGAATATTTCATAAACATTGACTTTAATGAAATCTGTTTAATAGATTTTATGAAAAATTTTCAAAGGACGAGATCCCGTGACAATTTTCACTTGAGTTATGAAGAAATTCATTACTGAAGTGAAGAAAATTCTCTCATATTACTCTTTTACTAAAAGAGAAATTTTAGTTTTCTTTTAATAGAAAAACAGAAACCCGATGACATAAAATTTTTTTTATCAGTTTTAATAAAATTTAAATCGAAAAACAGTAACATTTCCTAAGAAATTAACATATTTTTTAATTACAAACTTATTATTTTAAGTGTATTTTTATTTGAACTACTAAAATTGTCGAAATAATTAAATGGAATAGTGCTGTTAAATGAAAGTATAAAACAAAATTTTCATGAAAATGTATATGGTGTACTTTCAAAATTTTCGACACTTTGAGGTAAAATATTTTCAAAAAAAATTTTTGTAAGACATATATAACCAATGTTTAACCATGATAAATCCATTCGCGTTAATCATTTATATTTAAAGGCGCAAAAATGATGGCGGTTTAAAATAAAATAAAAGTATTGTAAAAAAATTATAAAATTTACAATTTTTGCTAAGATTAAATAAACGCTACATCAATTAATAGATCTCATTGCATTTATCACAGTTTAAAATATATATTACACAACCAAAAAATTTAAAAACAAACTAAACATTTTTTTTTGTCATATATTAGAACTTAAAAATAAAACTCTGAATATTTTGAGAAACACGACTTTTTCGCGGGTTTAATGATATATATACTTTTAAATACGCAAAATGAAAATTTATTTATGAACATTTTATTTGCTCCATAAAATTTAAAGTCCTTAGAATTTCTTGATGCCTTTTTGATTTTAGTATTAAGTTCATTAAAATCTTTTATTTGATGAACGGAATTAATAGAGCGCTTTAGTTGTCACAAAGCGAAATGTGTATGGAAAAAAACTGACACTGTAGCCGCTATACTGAGAGGATTATCTGCATTTCAGTAATGAACATCTTATCATTACAGCTTTAATGAAAATTGTCACTGGAATCAATGAAAAAAATAAAAAAAAGCTTTCTGATTTTGACCTGCGTAAAATAATCAACTGTGACCGCAACACGATGAATGTAAGGTAAATGAGTTTAAATCAACCATAAATACGCTCTTAAAGGATTCCAAGAGAATTACTCGCCAAAAGATGATGTTTGTGCCTAAGTTATTACCCCGCCACAAAACTGCTCGAATTGAATTCACTAAAAGGAATTGACAAACCAACTGGAGAAAGGTAAGTCAATAATCGCTGTTGTTGGTAGGACTGTTTAAACACTAATTTCATTTTAAGGTGACTTTTTTTTGATGAGAAAAAGCTCAATCTTGATGGTCCAGATGGTTTTAACAGCTATTGGATATTTATCAAAAAGAAATTTCGGAGGCGGATCCTTAATGGTTTGGGGCGGTTTTTCTTTCAATGGTATGGTTGATTTGGCATTTCCAAGCACCAAAATGATTTTTTCTGAGTACATTACAGTATAAGAAGAGTAATTGGTGCCATTTATTTAAAATAGCAACGAAGAAGAATTCATTTTCCAACAAGACAATGCCTCAGTACATGCAACTCGTCAGATGATAAAATCTCTATCTGCATGTTCTCCGGATCAAAACTCCATTGAGAATATTTGGGAAGTAGTTAGTTAGTTAATAGTTCTTTATTTCCAAATTCATTTTAAATTACAAAATTGTTCAAGAACATAATTAAAATTAGAACATACGACTATGACTTAATGTCGTCAGTCGGAAAATTAAATTATAAGCTTAGTTCTAGATAGTGTTTCATGTTACATATTTAGTAATTGAATTCAAAAATTAGATCTTTTCTATAACCTATCGCATCTATAATATAACGAGATTTTTCATTGAAGTACTGTTTAGCATTGTTTATATCTTAAGTGTCGAAGTATAGGGCATTTCCCTATAAAATGAGTAATACTTTCAACTTCATTTAGATTACATAGGGAGCAGGTACGAGGTCTTTGTTGTGTAAGCCTTGTTCCATTTAGTTCGATTAAGTCTGATCTCGCTTTAAAAATAAAGCTTATAGCATTAATATTATGATTTATTTCAAAATAAGTCTGTTCCTCTTGAAAATTGAGTTTTGAGTACAAACGATTTGTTGCAGCTGCCATCGCTAAATTGAGTTCCATTCATTTCCATTTCATTCCAATACATTTGGGAAGTATTAACCCGTCAATATGAAAGCGTTTTTCATCTAAAAGAAGCAGTTATTGATGAGTGGAGATCTATAACGGAAGAACTTCCAATAAATCTGATCGAATTTTCGAGTTGATTCAAAAAAAGTAGGCCTCAAGCATTATTACATATTTTATTATTTTTTTTTTTAATTTTTGGAAATATTGATATATTAATAGTTAAAAAACACTAATTGATTTTGTTATTCATTTTAAAATAGTAAAATAAAAAATAAATAAATTGTTTTTTGGTTAAATTTGATTAATTTTTCATTGGTTTTACATTTATGCCGGTTAAACTCTTCGACGTTTTACTGAAATTAATGTGTAATTATAGTTTTGCAACGCAGTGTATAAAAACTAATGAAATTATGAAACTCTATGAAAAAATAAAAAAAATTAATTTGATATAATTTCATAGCTCTCAAGAAAATTTTCATTAAATTTACGAAGAGATTATTTATGAAATCGAATGAATTTTTATTATGACAATATGAAATTTAATAAAATAAAATTTATGAACAATTTCTTAATACACTCACAAAAACTTTTCCATAAAAAATCAACAGTCATTTAAAAGTTTAATCGGTAAAGTTGTTTCAATATGATATACAGTTAAATTACAAAAGAAAGATATTTTTTTACTTTCTGTCTGTTTTTCAATAAACAAAATAAACAAAATATGAACTTTCGGTAGTAGTTAAAATATTCAGTTAAAATTTTCTATTTAAAACAAAAAGTTGATATATTATATTGAGTATTGAAATAAACGAAAACAATCTATGGTTTTTATGGATTTTGTCAATTAATTTGTCAACAGTTAAAAATAAACTAAAAAATACAATTGTTTTAAACGAAAAGTAAGTAGTCCAGTTTTTAACTGATTTTCAGTTAATTTAATGTGTATATTCAGTTGTCTTTACGGAAAAAATATTGTGTGTGTATTAATAAAATTTCTTGGATATATTAAAATTCTTCATTGAATGTTCGAAAAAAATTCTATGAAATTGTTTCGTTAATATCATGAAGTATAATTCTCTCAGTGTATGAACGAAAAATTTTAATCTTTTTTTGCACTTTATCAATTTAGTCCGTTGTAAGGATTCACTCTAGATACCTACACAGGTACACTTAGGAAATTATGTTGGTAAAGACGACAGCAATTGTAGTCAAAAACAAATGAAATTTCATTTAAAAAAAGGACGACTTACATTTCATTAAATTCAACTAACATTGTCATTTGTTTTTTAATGTTCAAAAAATGACTAACAATTGTAGTAAAAATGAACAACATGGTAGTAAAAAATAAACCAAAAATTTTTTTTTTTATTTTTTTAAATAACAAAAAACAACTGTAAAAAATGAATGTTAAATAATAAAACAGTCATTTGATGTGAGTTGTTTTTTTAAATGAACTACAAGGTTAGTTAAAAATTTTATTTGTTCTACAAATGACTTACATTTACATTAAAAATAATGAAACTGTATTACAACCCAAACAACTACATATTTTTAAAGCAGAAGTTCCCTGAGTGTAGAAATTACCAACGGTACCAAAAAATAGTACTGGCAAACCACTGCTATTTTTGTAAAACCCACCGTGTTAAAAATTACCAAAAGTAGAAATAATATTGTACTAGGAAAACACTATTTCGTTGGCAAAGCATGTGTTTTGCAAGTACCAACCGCAAAATTCTTTGCCAACATTGTTTTTACCAATATTACAATCAATTAGAAGCATGTTTTTAATTTTATTTTACTTCACACATTTATATATGATGGATGTACTCGTATAAGACTAAGACCAGACTGTATTGCAGCTTTTTAAATGTGTTTTTTTTAATACACATTTCTCAAAATTAATTTAATTTAAGCTATTTTAAAAGCACAAAATTTTTTGAATTGCCAACGTTATGGCAAGTTTGCGCAAAACAATGGATGAAAACTGTTATCTTGACAATACTGCCAAGATTCTGCCTAGGCATAACCACGTTCTGCCAAGGCATAACCGACCGTCACTGACGCTTTGCCAACACTGCGCCGATTGTATTTTTCTGTCTGGGTAACTACGATCTTAAGCCATGTTTTTTTTTATAAAAAAACGACAAAACAAAATAAATAATTTCGATAGAGTTTTAAAAAGTTCATAACATGTTTTGCGTTTCATATTTTTAAAATGCTTTTTTGTCTAGGAGGAGCTGTTTACAAAGTAACTTAGTTTACGCAATACGCTTGCTAATTTCAAATATAATTGTGAATGTCAGACGTAAAATACATACATTTTCAAAAAAGTTACGCCAATTCCTTATAAGTTTGTGATGTTCGTGTTCCGCTATTGGTGCACTGACATCAGCTTGGTATATCTCAAACTATATAAAACTACAACATTTTTCAAATACTGTCCTCAAAACTCAATTCCATTAAACGGCACAAAACCCCTATGGAAAAAGCTGCGAAAGTTTAAATAAATTTTTCACCCAGCAGTGATATGGAATTACTATTTCAGTGAATGTATCTCTCAAGTCTAGTGATGCCATTTTGTATTTGTTTGGCTCAGAAAGTTTAAAACTATGAGCAAAAAAATAAAATGAAAAAAGAAAACTCTTGAAAGTTTCAAGTAATTTTTTAATTTTTCGACTTTTAAATGGTCATAACCTCTTTTGGTGAAGAGTAAAACTTTTCACGTAATAGCCTTTAAGTATAGTCAACCTAGCCCTGTCGACCATTAATCTCAATTCAAAAAAAACCTTGAAAATTAAGAGACATCTAAAGTCTGTTTCAACAGGTGTCGAAAAATTTTGAAATATGTCATATGTTAAGTCGATTATACTAATTTCATGTTATTGGTCATGTTCAATTTCAAAGTCCATCATTAGCTTTATAAAAAATTTTTTTTTTGACAAATACTATACTCAATGACAATCAAATATTATTATCATAGCATTTTTACAGGTTTTAAAACGCGATTAACCAAATTCACAAATCGCCACTTGATAAAAACGTGTTAAAAGGATAAAAACAACACACAGTGGGATATCTAACAAAATTTTTTTGATATATCAACACTGAACGTAAAAACCATACGTCAATCTGGCAGCGTTGTGAAATAGAGACGGAGGAGATTAGAAAAATAAACAAAAATCTAAAAATAGAATATTTGTGTTTGTTTGTTAGTGTTGTCACTTCTGAGTATAATATACAATAACACAAAAGCTAAGAAAGCTGCAATTTAGCTGCATTACATTCGAGGCCATACTTATTGGGTGTGATCGCTAAACGGTCATGACTTGGTATTGTTACGTTTGTAATGTAAGAAGAGCGCAGGTTTGATTCTTACAGCCGCAGGTTGTTGAAAAATTAACATATAGAGACAATCTGACAATTATAAGACAACAAATAATAATACAATTTAACTGAAAAAATCACTGATGCCGCCTGTCCATAAAAAGGCAGAAACAAGTCTAGTCTGATTTAAAAATTAATAGTGTTTATAATTTTTAGAGAAAAACGTTTATTCTTCTTCTTAACCTCAAAATTTCTAAATTAAATTTTGGAAATAATTCTGCCATTTATTAGTTATTGGCCCGATTGCAATGAAATTTTAAAAAGGCATAAGTGACGTAATATCGAGCTTAAGTTTTGATTTTGAACCTTCCAACCTCACCGGGGCCGGCAGTATGACCACCCAAAATAGGGAACTTTTTACATATAAGATTTTGAGAGCTCGCCATTTTTTGTTTTTAATCTCATTTTCAAAAAATAAACTTATTTGTTATCTGCTAGTAAAAAATATGCGTACATATGTGGGCTATCTCTAATAGTTCCCTAAATATTCCCATTTAAAAATGCGAAATTCCAAATTTGGTCATACTTAGATCCAGTTTTTTACGAATAGCGGGACGAAATCGGGGCCAATTTCTTTTTTAAGACATTGTTTGCATCAGAAGTAACTTTTGATGATTTTCTGTTAAGGAGTTATAAACATGACATACAAGTGTTTTTATATAGTTGGAAAGGAAATTAAATGTAGATTACGACATTTTTAAAAAGAATCCAAATTAGCATTATTGGTAAAATAAAAACTTGGAAAATCCTAATAGGAAGATAAAAATCTAAATTTTTGTTAAAATCACAATTTTAACTATTTAATCAAATATTTATTAACCCTAGAACACACACCCGGTACAAATGTAACCACTTGCAACTTTGCAGTGCTGTAACTCAGGAACGACTTAACTTAGGTCATAGAGATTTCGGATCTAGGAAATATAAGTAATTTCTAATCTTTTAAAAGTTATTTGATCCGTGGTTCAAGAACTACGAGCTTCCAAAGTCGACACCTACGTAAACAGACACAACATTTGGCTATCCCATGCCCGTGAAATCTTTTGCCTTTATCTCTTGAACCAGGTAGAATATTTGCATGAAACAAAAACTAAAACATTTGTAAAATATTAATATACGCATGAAATTGGACAATTTAAACATAGTATGCGAACTTTATATGGTCAGAAACAAAATATTTATCCGGTAAAAGCCTGTTGGTGCCTATTGGCTCCGCTACAATTGGATTTTTTTTTTTAATTTCTAGAATTTATTTAGTTAAATAACCAATTTTTTAAAACAGAAATTGGCCCCGACTTCGTCCCGCTATTCGCAAAAAACTGGACCTGAGTAGAACAAATTAAGAATATCACATTTTAAAATGGGAATATCTCGAGAACTATTTGAGATAGTCAACACATGTAAGCATGTGTGTACAAATAATTTTGAAAATCGTATTAGAAACAAAAAAATGGCGAACACTCAAAATTTTATATGCAAAAAGTTTCAGAATTTGGGTGGTCAGATTACCGCCCGGTGGGTCTGGAAGGTAGAAATTCAAAACTTAAGCTCGGTATTACGTCGTCACTGCAATCGGATCATTAAATAAGAAATGACCGAATTATTTAAAAAAAATTTTATAACATATCCCACTGTGCGGCAGTGGAATAAAAAAGAACTGCAATATGCTGCACTTAAAAAACTTTAAATGAAAAGCACGAGTGTCATAGAAATTAATGCATGGTACGTGAGTATAAAGGTGTACAAAAAAAAAAATACTTAATACAAAATGTGAAAAGATGATGAAGATCTAAATTCAACTATTCATGCCAAAGTATTCAAAATGTTTAAAGTGGTACTAGGGCATGTGAAAGAAATGAGCACTTAAATATTTGGGGTGAAAACATATGGTTTGGGACTTTTAAGCACGCCAAAAATAAAGGTTTTTTTTTACTGGTTTAACATTGTAGGGGAAGATAGGATAATTTGAGACTTTAAATCTTTTCCCATACTAATGATTTTTCAGATTTTCTAACGATGGGGTCCTGCTCCTTAATAAATTCACAGGCAGAAAATTACAATCGGTGGTCGGTTATGCGTTGGCATAAAATGGGATTAACAGTATTGTCCTGTTACCCGATTGATAACCGTTGGTTTCAGTGAATCTGCCATAGTAGGCAAAACGGTAATTAAAAAAAAATTAATTTTGTGTTTTAGAAATACCTTAACTTGAATTAATTGGAAAGAGCAATTTAAGCAATTTTAACGCTTTTACATGTTGTTTATATGACATATATGGGCAATTCCAGGTCAAACTGAACAGCATTAGGATTAGTCATCTCCGATTTTAATGAAATTCGCAATAAGTATTGTAAATGGGTAGTGTTTACTAAATCATTAACCTTTCGACCCCAAAACCTTTCGGTTTTCGAAATATGACGCCATGAAAATTGACAAAAACGTAAAAATTTCAAAAAAGTGTGCATACAAAGTCGCCCATAACTTCTACAATTTTGTACCATTTGAAAGGTAAAAAAATTACCTTTTAAACTGAGTTTATAATTTTTTTTTGTATTAAGAGGTCAAAGGTAATTTTTTTAAATTTAATGTTCTAAGACCCATATATCAAAATTATTTTTTTTTTAAATTCTGAAAAAATATATGTAAAAAACTAAGGCCTCTCTATATTTGTGTCAAAATTTTAAGGTGGATAACCATTTGGTTCCGGAGTTATGGAGGAAAACGTTGTCGTAAGCAAATGTTCCTTCATAAATATTTTAATATCACAGTACAACATTTTTCAACACATTTTTTTTCCGCCCATTTTTTGCTCAATAACTGGATTACAAATCCACAAAAATGCTTTTTATTTCTTTATAAACTTTATTTTGCATGAAAATAAAAATTCCGATTCATATTACAGCTATTCGTACTCAGAAAATATGAGATTTTTATATGTTATATATGCATGGAAACAAAATTTAGAACATTTTCAATTATAATTTTCAATTATAATATAAAAAAAAAAATCGGAATTTTTATATTCATGCAAAATTAAGTTTATAAAGAAAAAAACAGCATATTTGTGGATTTGTAATCCAGTTATTGAGCAAAAAAGGTGAAAAATGGGGGAAAATAGGCATTTTTGCGATTTTTAAGGCATTTTTTTTCTGGCAGGATTATTCCGCCTATTCAATATCTACAACTTTGCTTCAGACACAAAAGAGATATTCCGTACGGTATACCGAGATATAACCGTGTTTAAAATATAGAAAAAGGGATAAAAATCCGCCTTGAGCCAAAAAATTCGTATGTCCATTAAATTATTACTGTAGCAAACTTGACAAAACGAATGATGCAGAAGTTCTTATTTTTGGAGCTACTTTCACGTGTAGTATTGTGTATTTCTATATAAAAGCTACGTATGGTACGTAGGCGTATGAGCAATAAATAACACTGTGCAACAAGAAAACTCAGCCTCAATGGTTACAACAGCAAATGAAAGTAGACCAATAAACAAACTTAATTGACTAAGGGTTTTGCAAAGTTAGTTAGAATCTCAGTTTTATGGCCTCTTGAAGTTGGGATATTTTGGGCCAACTACACAGAAAAAAAAAAATCATAGCTGGATTGAATTTTTTCTAATATGTATGAATCCAACATTATAATTTTTCCCGATCATTTTTTAATACAATGTATGAACTCGTTCATATATAGTATGAAATAATCATAACTGATAAATTTTTTATTATTTTTTTAATCATACAAAAAATAGATGATATGAAGAATGATTAAATATCATATCATTCTGGTAGTGTATCTCAAACAAGTTAAGCAAGCCGCTAGTTTAATTTAGATTTGAGGAAAATATGCGGACTTGATTGAAATTACTGGGAGAATATACGTTGTCCAAAATTATGGTTATTCCAGCAAATGGGCCGTTTTTTTAACATCTGTGAACATATATGATCATATATGGGCTTGTATATGATCATATAGGGGTAAATCTTGCCATAGATGTCCATATATAGTTCAATATATTACCATATATTGTCTCATATATAACCATATATGTTCGGCTCCGAAATTTGAGGGTATATGGTCGCATATGATCATATAAGTTCATATATGCTCATATATGATCCATATATGCTCATATATGATCCATATATACTCATATATGATCATATACGATCGTATACCCTTAAATTTCATACACCCTTCGCAACCAGTGGGGGTGTTCTATAACAATGTGAAAAGTTTTCATGTTGAAAATAGCAACACTGCCATATTCAGAACAGGACGAGTCACATAATATTAATTATACACGCAGGTAATTTTTTTTAACATTCAACTAAGTATAGTTGACATCATATGAATCACCCTGTCCTAAACATGGCAGAGTTGTATTTTTCGGTAAGAAAACTGCTCGCATAGTTATAGAACAACCTATGGTTCTGATTTCTTTTAAAGTTTTTTTTTTCAAATTTTCCATAAAAAAAATTAATTGAAATGTAAAATTTCTAGCATTTGCCAAATTAGTTAAATAATAATAAATGATATACTAAAAATCAATAATTTACCACTCCTACTTCGCCCATTTTTTGGAAAAATTAAGAAAGATGTTTCATTTTTTATTGTCTCTTAAAGGAGAATAAAAACTGTTAGTTTAGCATGGCTGCAATATTTCCTGTAGCGCAGATAGTTCCTGCAGAGCAGTTGGCTTGGAAAGCAACGTATACTGGTTTATAATATCTTTCTCCAAAAATACATACTATAATTAAAATCTGGATGCAATTATGAACATTCAACATAAGAACAATATCCAAATGAGTTCTTAGTGTAAACAAGATAGAGCTATAAATATGACAATTTCAGTTTAGCATAAATACATGCATTATCCTGCACATAAAACTACTATACAAACTAAATACGAATATGCAGGGTTGGACGCTAAAAAATAAAGTGTAATTTTTAGAATCTAAAATTTGTTTTACACTAAAAATACAGCTAAAAGTAGTTGAATCGGTAATGAGCTTTCAATAATGACACCATCTTACTCTCTGCATTTAAAAATTTGTTTGTATTACTCATACTGTTCTCATGCTCGTGGAAAAATATTGAGACAATACTGATTGAATTATTATTATTATTATTTTTATTTATCGATTTCCTGCGCAACAAGAACAAGTCTTATAATTAAAGCACAGGATTATATTGGTTTACAAGGAATGCCACATAAAAAATTAATATTAAATATAAAATTAAAAAAAAAAAATAAATATACTAAAATTAATAATATTAAAAGTTACATGAAAAATTTAAAACAATATATAAATAAACATAAAATAAAGATATGATAACATTTTACAAATTAATATCGAACGAGAAATTTTTATTTAAGTTTCGCAAAAGATTCAAATAAAAATTTCCTAAAAAGAATTGCGTTGATATTTGTTTGTTGGTTGTTTGGCACATCATTCCAAAGACGAACGGCGTTTATGAAAAATTGCCATTCTGACAAAAGACATTTAAATCTAGGTATAATCATGTTCTTACCCCTGGTAGATCTAGCAAATTGTATAAAATTAAAAAGGTATTGTGGTTTTTCAGTGTATGCAACTTTGTGCAGAAAAATAAGGACTCTAATTTTAAGAAGGTTTTCGAAAGATACACCATAAAGATTTTTTGAAACAGCAGAGACTCCATCAACAGCAGAGACTCCATCAAATAATATTATTGAAATTTCGCCTGAAAAAATCGACTAAACCATTTCTTCATCTTATTTTTTTTTTTCTTTTTTTTATTAATTAATAATCATATAATTATAAATTATATACTATTACCCTAACCGAGCACTAGCTATTATGGCCTTCGGCGCGTTGTAGCGAAAACAGACCAGTGCCTCTGGTGGGAATCGAACCCACGACCCCCGCACATATAAGCCAGCACGCTACCAACTAGCCTACCGGGGCGCACTCATCGTATTTATATATTTTTGTCTAAGTAGGAAAAATTCCGAAAATTTAAAATTTTACAAAAATAGTGGTATCAAATCACACATTTACACAAAAGCTAGTTTTTTTTAAATACATAGGTTTGAATCGCGAATTTTGAAAAAAAATAATTTTATCTTCAAACAATTATTTTTTCTAATTTCATTTAATACATGATAACAGTAGCTTTAAAGGCAGATATTAACGAATCGCGTAGCTTCAATCAAGGACTATGAAGAACTAGGATGCACAGACCGGTGCGCGACGCGCACCTCATCGTGCCAACGTGCCAACACCCCAACATGCCAACGCGCACAAAGGTAGTTATAAAGGAGGTCACAGTGGTTTTTGTTACCCATTATTGATATAATTAATTAATTAATTTATTTTTTAGTAATTTTTAAGCTATTTCAATTGATAATAGTTTTTAAAATAGTTGAAAAATAATTTTTTTCTATTTTATTTGTTTGTGCGCGTTAGCATGTTGGGGTGTTGGCACGTTGGTACGATGAGGTGCGCGTCGCGCACCGGTCTGTGCTTCCTAGTTCTTCATAGTCCTTGGCTTCAATCGTTAAAAAGATATAAATGATTTTAAACGACTACTTTTGTTAAATTTGCGTATATATTGACGTTTATGTACGACCGCTTTTGTGAAATTTTCAAATATTTTTCATATGTAAATTACAGCCAGGAAAACAAAAATTCAAATTCGGTGTTGACAACCGAATTTGTCGCCTAACCGAATATTTCAATTGTGAGAACAGTTAATTTCGGTTGCCAAGTTTCGGTTGCCTCAATGAAAATTCTGTGGTCAAAACTGATACATTCGTTTACCACAACCGAATCATTCGATTGGCAACAAATTCGGTTGTCATGTATGGAGCGGGCATACATGCCCTCTCCACCTCCTACTTTGTTATTAATAATTCATAGTGTTATAAATAAAATTTCTTTTAAAAAAAAAAAGTTAGTTTTACAATTAAAAGCATTTAAAAATTGTCCATTTACTAAATTGGCATAGGTTACTAATAAAAAAAAATAAGTTTTTTCTTGCTTAAATTCCTAAAAATTTGTTAAAAAATACGTTGCAAAAAAATTGCTAAATCAAGCAAATTTTGTTTGCTAAATATTAGTACGATATGTTTTATTTATATAAAATGATGAATCTAAAAAAATTTAGTAATATCTAAGCTAATAGAAAGTAATAAATTAATCTGTTAAAATCAGCAAAAAAAAATTTTCTATATATTAGCTAACAAAAAATCACAAAAAAAGTGGAATTTACAAAGTTTTTTTTTATGGGAATTAAAATTTGACCTTCTAAACTCAGCAATCCACAAATTTTTACAAAATACTTCTGTTGATTTTAGCGAAATATACTGTTATTTGAATTCAACTAAATAATAGCAAATTTTTTGTTGATATTACAGATTCTATTGCTGTTTTTTTATTTAAAAAATATTTAGCAATCGTTTTTGATAGTTTTAGCAAATTAAATTGCAGTTTTAACTAAAATTTAACGTAAATATAACTAAAATTTTTTAATTAAACATTCTTAGTTTTGCTGTTCTTAACTTACTAATATTTAGCAAAAAAATATCAGCTAATTTTCGTAGTTTTTCTTCAACGTAATTGACAACTATTTTTAAGTAGCTTTTTCTGTTATTTTTACAGTTTTACAGAATATAAAAATGTCGATATTGGCCAATTAAAATAGTACAGAAAATTTTATTTATTAAGAGCTATAGACATTGTAATTTTCCATATCATTATTTTCCAATATTTCCGAAACGATCACAAGAATTTTAATATCATGTAATTATGGCATACATGCCGAAAAGATATTAAATAAAAGGTTACATATTTGACTTCTCACGAAAAGAAATTCTTACGTACGGCCCTGAAAATATGTATTGTTTGCAAAATTGAATTTTGCAACATTTGCCTTACTATTAAATAGTCTTATTTTTACAGTACACTAAAAAAAAGTCAGTAATGTCAGCAACATTTTTGGATCCTTGCAGAATAATTGCTAATATCTGCAAAAAATTTACTAAAGTCAGCAACATTTTGGCTGAATTTACTTATTTTTTATACTGATATTAACAATTTTTCTGAAAGGATCCTCCCAGCAAAAATGTTGCTGACTTAACTGACTTTTTTTTTGAGTGTAATTATGCCGAAATTTAAGAGTGTGTTTTTATTGTAATCTCTACAGTTCGTTTTGGGAGTTGGAATGTCACACCCAACTTGGTATTTAAAAGAATTCAGAACACTTTTCTAAAAATTAAAAGAACAGATGCCCTTCACTCACACACACACACTCAAAATACACACATTTACACAAAAGTACCGTTTTCTAAGCCATTATTATACTTGCATTAGAACTTGTGTTCTGTGTTCTTTTATTTTTTTCATAAAAAGTTTTTCATCTTCTCTCTGTAGTGGTAAAATGTAAAACGGAAGTGACCACTTGATGTATGTTCATAACGAAAAGTACACAGGCACATACGAACCACAAAAAGTCTATTGGAGCAATTGCTTGTTTTTGGAGTATGTAAGTATTAAATGAAATTGCAACGAGTTTGGCATTTAGCCATATTATTTTCCATAAATTGTTTGAATACTCGTTTCTGAAAACAATAGAAAAGGATATTTACTATGAAATTTATGCTGTACTCATATAAATGAATAAATGTGTGTGTGTGTATATGTGTGAGGATGTAAGTTTAAAGGAACATGGTAAATTTTGATTCCTTTTAGAATTCCCTTTGCATCTGTTAAACTAATACTCGATGTTATCTGTATTCGAAAGGAGTTGTATCAGGAGGCGATAATGATTATTTGGTATTATGTGCAACAATATTTAAGTTTTATTTTCGTTCAATTACAAAAGGGTATGCAATATTTATTGAGTTTCTTTTGATCCCAAAATGTATGCAATGTATTTTGTTTGCCTTTTGTGTTAAGTTCTTAAAAATAAGCAAATTATGATTTATTAATTTGTAAATACAATCATAATACCATAGTAAAATGTGGGAGGATAATATGTAAATGATTATAAGTTACAAGTTTTTTGCACAGATATCTAAGCATTTTTTTAGATATTTTTGCTTTAATACTTTAATTTGAAGCAACAAATTTATTAAATTTGCCGTTTTATTTTATTCCAGTTTAATTTTTAAGTTACTATAAGGGAGGTCTATAAATCATAATAGTGATGGCTATATACACTCAAAGGAAAAGCATCATCATATCTATGAAATGCTTCATCAATTTTCGTTCTTTGTAAAGTTTCATTGTATTTATGAAACATTTCATAAAAAGCAAAGTCCATTTCCTCATATTAATGAAATGTTTCAGTATATATAGGAAGGAAATTATGTATTAGTAAAGATTTCATTATTTTTGTCTAGACAAAATTCACAGAGACCATGATATGGTCAATATAATTCATGTTGTTTATGAAATGTTTCATAAATATTGATAAAAAAATTGTGACATTGGACGAAAATTGATTAAAATTATTTCTGTTTTTCTCTGGGTGTATGTTAGAGCATGGATATTGAAAATTTCATATTTTAAGTTTTTTAACTTTAAGATTTACTAATAATCTTAAGCATTTTGAAATACTGTTTAATAGAGTGCCTCATTTTTATGCTTTTTAAAAAAATGCAAGATGCACCCCCCTTAAAATAAAGATATACATGTTTTATGGTGATATTTTCGGTCTAGTGAGCTAAATCGTTTTTAAAAAGTCTCCAAAAACATAATTTTCTATGAACTAAAAATTAGTTACGATACCTTTTGCTAAACATTTGGTCAAATATAAAAAAAATATTTAAAAGTTCTATCGTACGATTCTGAATTAACAAATTATTGAAAACAGATTTTCGACTCTAGGTAATAAGATTTTTATATAATTTTTTGATGCAATTTTTATAAAAATTTTAAAAAATATCTCATTTTTCATGCGTTTTTCATTTTGAATATATGTTTGGAAAATTGTTGACATCCGCTAAATAATATAGCAATATAACAACCTAGGTAGAATAATAGAAACGGCAAAGAGTTGGCAAAGTACTGTACAAATAAAACTCTGCTTTCAAAAATTAAAATGTTAGTCCAATCATGAAATTATAACATCAGTCTTCGGTTGGCCATTGGGGAACGTTGGGGAAGCATTACCAACAATGGGAAAATAAGTGTTTTGCCCACCCTCAAATGATATTGATATGTGAATGAGTTTTTGCTTTTAATACCAGAAAAAAAGATTTCGAATTGAAATTGATTAAATTTTAAGTTTCTTTTTGATATTTCGAAAATTTAGTTAAAATATATAAATATGAAATGTAATGAACAGTGCCAAAACTAAGAAAACTGAAATTTATATTTTTGTTAGTTTAAATTGAGAATTGTAGTGTAAAAAAAAACTTTTTCCGGTGCCCAGACTTAATAAAAATAACAAACAACGTGAAATGAGAGGCACTTTAAATGAATAAATTTTCATGGAAAAGGTTCCGAAAGAGGTATATATAATCATATATAGAACATATTATCACATCATATCATAGCCTAGCACCAACATTTATTTCTAACAAATTTTTTATTTGAAATGCTTCTAAATTGTAGTTTTCTATATAAAAAATCTTTAAAAATACAAATTACAAAAATATCCACAAAAGCGTGTTTTTGTATTTACATCATTGTTGCCAATTTAAAAACTTTTTTTTTTTGTATTTACAAAATTCTCTATTACACTTGTTTAATATTACAAACAGAATTTTGTAATTTATTTCTGTGTACTGTATTACAACTCAAACAACTACAAATATTTACAGCAGAAATTCCCTGGGTGTATAAATCAATAGATTAGAAAATTAGACGTGATTTAAGTTTGACTAATATGTGATGCCATATCCGAGTAAAAACGGCTGTATATCATAATACATTATTTTATATACACTTATATGTTTTTGTCTGCCATTGTATTCAACCGGAAATAGTTATATCAATTCATAAAAAAAAAAATTTTGCATGATGTCAAATACCCTCAGGGAACTTCTGAATTTGTTTGGGTTGTAATACCCCAGGAAAAAAAAAACTCAAATTAAAGAATATCTTTTAGAAGCTCTTCCGGAAGCTCTTTCAGAAGCTCGTTAAGAAGCTCTTCCAGAAGCTCTTTCAGAAGCTCTTCCAGAAGCTCTTTCAGAAGCTCTTCCACAAGCTCTTCCCGAAACTCTTCCAGAACATCTTCGGGAATTCAATGAAAAGAATGCCTTTATATAGCGCTTTATTGAAGCATATATTTTACTGCTTTGGAGAAGTAAATAAGCACTTTAATTTTTATTAATTACACATTATTTTAGCGCTTCTGGAAGCGCAAGAAACAGCGCTTCTTATTGCCTAAGAAGGCATGAATTTATTGAAAGAAGCGCTTTTCACCTGCTTAAAAGAGACATACCAAGTGGGACATCGCGAACAAAAATCATGCCTTCAGGCCTTCCGGAAGCTCTTTTGGGAACCACTATTTTTTGCTGGGACAGTTTCTTTATTTTTAATGTAAATGTAAGTCATTTGTAGAACAAATTTAATTTTTTACTAACCTTGTAGTTCATAAAAAAAAAAACAAACCACATCAAATGACTGTTTTATAACTTAACGCATCTCGATCAATATATAATTGTATATTGCATTTAGAAAAATATAAAAATTAATTAAATTAAATATGACGTTATATATACCAAAATATTAAAAAATACAAAAAAATATATATTTAGATATCATATTTAAAAAAACACAAATTTAATTTTGGATAAAATTGTATATTACCCCATACAGACTCACACTAGAAAATTTGTCAATCTTCTTTTCGATATAATTATATACTACATCAAAATACTTGTACAATTTCCTGCCTCATTTTAAGTATTATTATTTAAGTGGACTTTTGATAAAACACTTAAGTCGACTTAAGAAACTTTCCCTGATTTTTGTCTTTTGAATACGTATATTGATTGATTCCTTTTTGGTTCTTAAATTTTTACCCTTATACAGAACAAGATGTAGGACCCCTAATATCAAGTTATTTATATAAATTATTAATTTCGGCTTAAAAAAAGAACTTGTTAACCGTAGTATTAATATTTGGTTTTAGAATTTTTGCGTTTCTTATTAGTGGGTATTCATTTGCAGAAATTTCGTGAACAAATTTGAAGGAAAATCGTGATCGAGATCTCTTTAGCCTATAAACTCTTTGTTGTTATTTACTTATTTTTCTCTTCTCAAACAACTTATTTTTTTGAGGTAATTTCAAGAGAATTTTATTAATAAAAAAAAATTTCCAAGTGAGATGAAATTTTCTACAAATTATAAAGTCTTGAACTTTTTGCAAGTGACTAAGGTCTAAAATTATTAAAAACCCGTATTTGCAGGTAAAGAAATTAATGCAAGACCCGTATACAACTATTACTGATTTTGTATATGTTTGTATCCGTTCAGATATAGTTTTATACCATTATATAAAAACTTATTAAATTGTATCGTTAAATATCGGCATACTTACAGTGTAAAATGCAATAAGAACTTTGACTTACCTAAAAAGAGAAGAAATAAGAAAAAAAAAATCATTATTAAGTCAGAAGCAAATATTAATTTTCATTTAAGTACATAATTTATTAAAAATAAACAATAAAAGAAGTATGTTAGACAAAATGTTTGCTATTTTTTTTGTAATATTAAAATTTTGCACTAAAAATTTATTTTGAACTAAAAATTAGTACAGAAACTCTAAAAGATATAAATTTTAATTTTTCTAAAGGGTGGTTAAATTGTAAGGGCCGATGTTGAATGTGAACAACACCTAAACGCCAAGTTTTTTTCCGAATTTTATTTGACATTTCTCTATTTCAGACTTACTCAATTTGAACCATGGAGAGATACACAATCCAACAACGTGTTAAAGTTATCCAGACTTATTATGAAAATGGGCGTTCAAATCAAAATGCATATCGTGCACTTCGTGATTTTTTTGGTCAATTTGATCGTCCAAATGTGCGTACAATCGCAAAAATCGTGGAAAAATTCGAGCAAACCGGGTCTGTAGAAGATGTGAGAACACCAGTGCATGCTCGTACAGCTCGTACTGCAGAAAATATTGCTGCTGTTCGCGATAGTGTGGCTGAAGAGCCGTCCACCTCAACTCGTCGTCGTGCCCAACAATTGCACCTCTCACGCTCGTCGTTGATGAACATTATGCATAAAGACTTGCATTTACACGCTTACAAGGTGCAATTGGCTCAAGAACTAAAGCCTCTTGACCATTCCAAACGTCGTGAATGGGCAGAATGGTGGCAAGAAATGGCAACAGTGGATGATCAATTTTCGAAGAAAATCATCTTCAGTGATGAGGCACATTTTCACCTCAGTGGATTCGTCAATAAACAGAATTGCCGCATTTGGGCGAATGAGAATCCAAGAGTGATTGTCGAAAAACCAATGCACCCACAAAGAGTGACTGTTTGGTGCGGTTTATGGGCTGGCGGCATCATCGGGCCGTATTTTTTCCAAAATGAGGCCGGTCAGGCAGTTACTGTGAATGGTGTTCGCTATCGTGAGATGATAACGAACTTTTTATGGCCCGAATTGGAAGATATGGATGTGGACGATATGTGGTTTCAGCAGGACGGTGCCACTTGCCACACAGCTAACGAAACAATGGCTCTTTTGCGCAACAAATTCAATGGCCGTGTTATCTCACGTAATGGCGATGTCAATTGGCCGCCAAGATCATGTGATTTGACACCGTTGGACTTTTTTCTTTGGGGTCATTTGAAAGAAAAGGTGTACGTCGATAAGCCAGCAACAATTCAAGAGCTAAAGGATGAGATAATTCGGCACATTAACGGCATAGAACCTCCATTATGCCTCAACGTCATCGAAAATTTGGACCATCGGATGGAGGTGTGCCGCCGTGGTCGCGGTGCCCATTTGGCCGATATTTTGTTCCATACATAATTGAGTAATACCAATATATCATAATAAAATAAAATTACAATAATTTCCTAAATAGTTTGTGTTTTATTCAAAATCAACATCGGCCCTTGAAATTTAACCACCCTTTATTACCATTTTTATTTGCGTGTAGGTAGGTAGTTACATCATACAGAATAAAAATTACAAATACTAGGTACACTTAGAATACTATGTAGGGAAAGACCACTGCAATTGTAGTTGAAAACAAATGAAATTTCACTTAAAGAAATGACGACTACCATCACAGTAAATTCAACTAACAGTGTCATTTGTTTTTTAATGTTCAAAAAATGACTAACAATTGTAGCAAAAATGAACCACATGGTAGTAAAAAATAAACAAACATTTATTTTTTTAAATAACGAAAAACAAATGTAAAAAATTAATGCAAAATCATAAAACAGTCATTTGATGTGGGTTGTTTTTTTAAATGAACTACAAGGTTAGTAAATATTTTAATTTGTTCTACAAATGACTGACATTTACATTAAAAATAAAGAAACTGTATTATAACCAGACATGGGCGGCGTCAATTACATTTCACAATCATTTACTAATAAAATTTCTCATATAATTAATAACTTCAGACCTACGCTCACACTTGTCGGCTTAAACGCTTCCTTGGAAAGTTTTCGAATTTGCCAATACCAGACATGGGACATAATACCAATATTTGTTTATTTAATTACAGACCAAATACTTTTTTACGTCTAATTACATGTAATTGGGTGTAATTGAGTAATTGCCCTGTAATTAAATACCAAGATGTTGTTACTAATCGACATGTTTGGTATTCAAAATTTTACAAATTTTATAGGGAAGCGTTAAAGCCCACAATTGTGAGCGTAGGTCCGAAATTATTAATGATATTGAAAAATTTATCATGTCAATTATTGCGAAATGAAATTGACGCCGCCCATGTCTGATTACTATCCAAACAACAACATATTTTTAAAGCAGAAGTTCCTTGAGTGTACAAATAAAAAAAAATTATTTTCCGCCATTATTTTATTCAATATTTCAATTTAACCCTTTCACGACCGAACTTAAACTGAAGGAAAATTTGAAGTTTTTGCGGATTCGGGTTTATTGCCTCCATATTTCTAAAGGAAAAAGTCGCAAAAAATATTTTTTTCGAACTCTTTCTATGAAAAAATACATGGGACATCTATATCGGTCAAAATTAGTGAACAAATACTCACCCAAGTAATAAAGAAAAACGTGTCGAGTACTCGGTATAACGAAAACGCGATAACGAATGAGCAATTTGTTTACATTGACTACCTTACATAACGAATTTTTCTATAAGTTTATACTCGATATAACGAACACTTTTTACAAAATATGTAACAAAACAAATTAAATAAAAAAAAGTTTTTGTTGCAGACCCTTTAAAAAACATGTCTTTGGAAGAAGGTTATAATTATTTTTAATCAAAATAGAAAAATGTTCACAGATATTAATTATTAATTTTATTATTAATACTGAAGTACTTACAACTTGAAGCCTGTTTTAGCAATAACGCATTCTAATTTTGTGGAGTTTGTGATGACCAGAGAAGACAAAAAAGGCAAAATCCCTTGCGTTTATGGGAAAAAATATTTGAAAAAAAGGCAACAAATAGCTAAACTACAAGAAGGTAAAAATCGCACTTTTTAAGAGAAAAAGAAAAAAAAAATTTGAGAAATAAAGCATTTAAAAGGAAGAAAATCTGAAAAAAGGACATTTCAAAACTCAAAAATCGTTAGCAAAAGTTGTTTTTAAGCTCAAAGATGAAAAATAAAAAAATTACAAAAGAAGCGAATATGGGTAAAAAAGCAAAAAAGCTTAAAGGGCAAATTTTGTCTTCTCTGGTGATGACACAAATTATGGAAAGCTAAACATTTTTATTTGAAACTTAAACTTAAAACTTTAATAAATTTCGGGATTCTCGCTGAATAATTTTTAATAGAAAAAGCGAAAACTTTTTTTATATATGAAGTTAATCAAAGTATTTCTGAAACATCTCAAAAGGCATATAAAAACTCTTATATTCTCTTGATTTTCTTTTACACTAAAATCTTAAAATTATAAAATACTTTATATATAACAAAAGCTCTAGGTTCTTAATATATTATAAATATAAAAAATCCCTTATTTCGTCGACTTTTTTTTAATTGAAAATTAGGTTTATAGAGCATTTTATATCTAAAAATATTAGTTTGTGATTAGTTTATCCCACTAAAAATTCATACAAGTTTTATCGAATTTTTCTACATAAAAATTATAAGTTCTAATTTTGATTATTTTTTAAATTTTTTTGGAAAAAGAATGGTGTCATTTTTTTGTTTCAATTTTCTTACTCCTTTAGAGTGATTTTAATGTGGAATAGAATTGAATCAGCTGAATATACTCGTATGTGAAGTCTTACATTACCAATAATTTTTTAAATATAACATAATAAAATTATATTTTTTAACGAATTTAAAATGCACCGGATAACAATTACATTGCACAGAAAACATTGCTGTCAATAAAATGTTTAATTGAAATTGAATTGGGTACACACAAAATTTCCAGTATAACATATCGCCAAAATTCAAAAACAAAATCGCCAGAATTTAACAAAATAGATGAAAGTGAAAAAATTGTTAAAAATTAAAAAAAAAAAAAAAAAATGCTGAAATTAAAATGATATTTGAAAAAATCGACAACAATTTTAAGAAAATATGTCTAAATTAGAAAAAAGATCTTAAATAAAAAAAAAATGGTGAAGTTGAAAAATAACTTGGAAATTTAAATTTCGACGATATTTCACCCAATTTTTGTAAATTTATTTTCCTAACTAAAAACTGACTACAAAATCTAATTTAAAAACTTCATTTTTAAATTGGTCGCGATATATCGGATAATTGTATGCCGTTTTCTTTTATTTATTTTGCATTGTGTGTGTTATAAACAAAAAATAAATCAAATCGCAATAAATCTAAAAATATTGCACCCCTTTCTTTATGCAAAAGGTTTCTAAAAAAATGAAAATTTAAATATAATGACAATTCCGAAAAAGAGTCTGTTTCCTGGGTAAATGCGTCAAACATTTACAACTTTGAAAATATGTGTATTACGAAATTTTCAATTAGTTTTATTAAAATTATGAATGAAATTCTTACCGTTTGCAATATTGCGTGTTTTTGCAACAATACAATTAAACTAGAAAAAAGTACGACTTTACGTCGAAAATTTTAAAAATAGCAATAGCGAAAATTAAACTTAATAACAGTTGGCAATTTTGACATATTTATGCTACAATACGAAACAAAACGAAAGGTCCGCTTTAGCGAGCATTACAGCTTGGAAAAGATGATATCGCATAGTTTTTAAGTTGCAATGATATCATATTTATTAACTCATTATTGACACAGTGTTCTTTTTTCAACCCCGCAGGATAAAGATAATTAAGTGAATTAAAAATCCTAAAGTAATTCAACACCTAGACTAGGTTGACTATTTGTACTGATTTGATCAGTACATGTACTGATTTTTGGTAACGTGTACTGATGAACAAATCGTGTACTGACTTTTACTGATTTTTAATATTTTAAGAAAATTACTTTTTTCAGAATTTGCGGTTTTTTCTACAACATAAAGCATTACAATTTTTAAAAACTGATGGAAACTGTAACCAAATTCTTGAAAGCTAAAAGTATTTATATGGAAAACCAAATCTGACAGATTCAAAATATTAAACTGTTGGGCGCTTTTATGAAAACAAATATTCAGGACGAGAATTGAGTCGTCAGTCAGCATATTTTCCAAAAGATAGCATCGTATTAAAATCTAAAGATTTTTATTTATAAAAATTCTTAGAATTTTAGTGTTCTTCGAAAAGAAAACGTTGTTTGAATTCATTTTTTAAAAGGCCTCAATATGTTAGACAGAAAGAATATTTTTAAACGAGTTTTAATGAAATTGAAAACTAAGGAAACTTTTTTCACAAAGTGAATAAAAAATTTCTAGCATATTATGAAAAAGTTGTATAATTTGATGCAATAAAACTTTTTCATTTAGTGTTTTAAACGAGTTTAAGATCATTTATTTATTAATTATAATTATTTATTTCCAATATTTAGGCTCCACATTGGGTGACTTCTTCAGGGAACAATTATTACAATTTGAATTATAATATTGTTCCCTGATGAATTCACCCACTGTGGAGACGAAATATTGGAAATAAATAATTATAATTAATAAATAAATTTGAATTGTAATAATTGCTCCCTGATGAAGTCACCCAATGTGGAGACGAAATATTGGAAATAAATAATTATAATTAATAAATAAATGATCTTAAGCTCGTTTAAAATAAGAAGAATTAAATAAAATTATTTTTTTTAATGAAATTTTATGCATTAATTTTTTAAAATTTCAATGGACGAATTCAAACGATGCTTCTATCAGTGTATTATTTAATTCTTAAAAATAAGCTGAGTCCGAATTTTTTACATAAATTTTGGTAATTTTTATATACTCAATTTACTTTTGTAGGTAAATTTCTGCATAATCTGAATTTTAATAAAGGAAAAGTAAATTCGCTGATTTTTTACAATTCATCACAAAATTTTGAATAATATAATTGTGCTCCAGAGTTGCCAAATAATTATTTTAAAAAACCAATTTTTGATCCTTTTTGACAGAACTTTTTTCAAAAATTATTTAAAAATATCAAAAAGCCGAATCTTTCATATTTTTTATTGTTATGTTGAATTGTACATCATTTTTGAAAATCTGACCGATCGGACAATGAATTTTTCGAATACACAAAGTCCAGAATATTCCCAAAAGTGATTCCGTTTCACTCAACACTCAAGGAACTTCTAATTGTAATTGTTTGAGTAGTAATACAGTATCTTTAGCGTTATGTGAAAAATCAGTCATTTGTAAAAGAAATTTAAGTATTGACTACATCTGTAGTTAATTTAAAAATCAAACCACATCAAATTACTGTACTATGAATTTACATTCATTCTATGAGTATTTTTGTTTTTATTAAAAAAAAAAAAATAAAACAAATAAACGATTGTCAATTTTTACTGCATTTGCGGTTTATTTTATCAGCAGTAAAAAACAAATGACAATGTTGGTTGAATTTAATTAAATGTAAGTCGTTCTCTTTTCAAGTGAAATTTCAGTTTGTTTTTAACTATATTTGTAGTGGTCTTTACCTACATAATACTCTAAATGCAAATATAAATAATGGATGGCTGTTATTAAAACACTACTACACTTATTAAAATTATATCGTCAGGGGTGCCATATTTTAATTTTGAAATAGTCAAAAACGGCTCATTCCACTCATTTTAAAAATCGCTTAACTTAAAAATATTAATGTTTCATATATTCTTGTAAAAGGTTTGTTCACAAAATTATACAAAACTTAAATTTTTAAAATATCTTCAACCGTCTAGGAATTATATGCTGACAAAGTTTCAATTTTGAGGCCCTATGCTCCTTATAGGAACGACGGGAATATATATATATATATAAAGTTTCAATTTTGGTTGCTAATACTTCCACTAGAGGGCACTTTAAGGCAAATAGAAAAAATTCAAAATTTCTGCAGTTTGGTTGCAAAATGTCCAGCGGACGTATGACGTGACATTAATGAGTTAAATTTTTGTGCAATAATATCACAAAAATAAAATGTTGCCCCCTAGCAACAGATTCGATAAGGGATTAAAATTTATTTGCAATAACAAAGCTCTTACATTTCCTTTTATACATGAATTTGACACGATTTTATTAAATTGTCCTTTTTTCTGTGTAAAAACCAATATCAAAAAGATTAATTTCCACTTCAAACAGAATATTTTATTTATTCAAATGCATTTCATTCATTTCCCTATTACCATTTACAAATGAAAAAATAATTTAGAAAAAGACAAAGACTTGAAGAAAACAGAAAAAAACACGATTCACAATGTTTCACTTAACCAATCATTCATCAACACATTTTTCAATTACAATGCTCGATTAAATAAATTTCCGTTTTATACCAATTTTCTTTCCTCTATTTTGTGTGTGTGTGTGTGTGGGTGTATCTGCCGTTCTGTTGTGTGTTTCCTTGACAAACGGATACACAAATTTTGTGGGTAAAAACAAGTAAATGTTAAAATTATATAAATAGGAAAAAGAATTAATAAAAAAAAAAAATTGTTGGCAATGTGTTTTAACTTATACGCGATATTTTCCATATGGACAAGAAAAATTTTTTTTTTCACATTTATCAAAAGGTATACAAGTACAAAAATCTGTAAAGAGAAAACATACTCGATATTGACCAACTACAGTTTTACTACCTTTTCATATACGACTTAACTATGCAGAAAACCAATTAAGTATGCAACATCTTTTATGTGCCTACAGTAGAGCATGATTATGGTAATAAAACATGTGATTCGTTAATAGCCAATTTGTTAAAGTTCGACACAGAATAATGAACACAGCATAATGTGTATGAGTCTTATACATAAATACATTTACAAATGATTGGTACGCTCAAAACAAAGGTAGTTGAAAATGTTTATTCAGCTAAAATTTTAGTTAAACGCTAATTCAAAAAAACTAATCTTGAACAAATGTTTAACTAATTTACGTTGCTAACAAAATTGTGCCGATAAACACATTAATAGCATGGAGAACAAAAAGACTAGATATAGATGCCGCGGGTTTGAATCTCAGCCAACGTGAAAGACTTTTTTTTTTAATATTTTTTTAATAACAATTTTTTTTTAATTATTTAAAAAATTTGGAGTTAGCTTCATACTTTTTTTTATTTAATAATTTTTTATCTTAATTTTGTTGCTTTTTAATGAATTTAAGGTTAAAAAATTATTAAATACTTGCAAACAGAAAAATAAAAATAAAATATTATAACACAAAAAAATAAATTTCCTGGTCCAATGACGGTTTGAATCTGTGACCTCCTGCATCAGAAGCCAGCACACTACCTCTCAGCTACCAAGGTGAACCGACATGCGATTAATAAATCGACAAAAAAACGAAACTAAAATTTAACTTTTTGTCTTTTTATGCCAATATTTTCAGAAAGAAACACCTCACCCTCTCAGATTGTACACTAGGGATACAACTTATCAAAATGGCCCTATCCATACCATGCATAAAAAACAATAAGAACTGCATCTTTAGATTTTCGATATCGTTAAAAAAGGTTCCGCGTCAAATGCAATTAAGTTTTGGGATCAGAAATCAACACGAACTCTTAATCTTAAGTTAATTTCACTTAACAAAGATAGTTTTTAGATTGTGATTTTGATTATAATCATATAATTACATTAAGAAATGTAAATAGTTAAATAATTATAAAATAAAAAATCTTGAAAAAATAAAAAATTTTGAAAAAATAAAAAATTTTGAAAAAATAAAAAAAAAAATCTTAAAGGACTTTCAGAAATCAGCTTCGACGCGGAACGTTTTTGTTCCGAAATGACCTGAGGAAACATTTTTCGGTTTCAGCACAACAGCGAGGGTGATAGGGCCTTATTTTGATTGTACCCCTAGTGTACACCTTATTTTAGAAAAGAACGCAAAAAAACGAATTTAAGGGCAAAGTTCTAAAAAAATGTGACATTTTTTGTCAGAAAAAAAACGCCTTAAGTGTCAGCAAAATATTTTGCTGAATTTACAAATTTTTTTTTGCAGATATTAACAATTTTTCTGCAAGGATCCTCCCAGCAAAAATTTTACTGAATCAACTAACTTTTTGCTAACTTTACCGACTTTTCTTTTGAGTGTACTCAAATGGCTTTAAGCGCCTTTAGTTGCTTGCACATGTTGCGAAATATTTTTTTTTTGAGTAGGTTATTTAAGATACCTATGAGGCTTTTCAAGCCAACTGCCCCACTACAGAAGAAAGGATATCGTGCGAAGGTCAAACTTTCACTACGAAAAAAAGTTTATACGTTTTTCTATCGATTTATGAAGATTCACCGTGTAACTTGGTTTCGTTTTGTAGAAAATGTACTATGGATATTGTCTATCTCAAATATTCAAAAATTTACTAGTAGAAACTACAATGCGTATGATGAATAATATTATATGTATTATATAATTCATCATACGCATTGCAATTCTAACCAGTGGAGTACCCAGAATTTTGTTTCCGGCGGCCCAACATATGAAGAGGGGGCACGAATAAGGATATACAGACCATAAAGTAAATTGTTCATTAAACATTATTTTTTGCAAAAAAAAACCGTCAATCACACCAAGGAAAAGCTTGATAAATACTATGGGGACTTTGCATCATCGATTTCAATGTTGAAAAAGTGGTTTACTGACTTTCGCAGTGGTCGCACAAGTACAAATGACGCTGAACGTTCTGGGCGGCCTATTAAGGTCAATATACATGAAAATGTCGAAAAAATTCACGATATGGTGTTGGCTGATCGAAGAGTAAAAGTGCGTGTGATTGTTGATGCCATAGGCATTTCATATGGCAGTGTGGTTTCGATTTTAAATGATCAGTTGTGTTTAAGAAAGCTGTCTGCAAGATGGTGGCCGCGTTTGCTCTCAATTGACCATAAACGTATTCGTGGCCAATAAGGTGATGGCAACAGCTTTTTGAGATGCACGCGGGATAATCCACATCGATTACCTTCAAAAGGGAAAAACAATAAGCGGCGAATATTATGCCAACTTATTGGACCAATTTAACGAGGATTTAAAAAAAAAGGGAACGGTTACACAAATTGGAAGGGTTACAAAAATTGGAGAAACGTTGGACTAAGTGTATTGAGCTAAAAGAAGATTATGTTGAAAAATATTTTTTTTTTTTTGCAAAAAAAAAACTGTGTGTCATTCAAAAAGTCACGTAGTTATTGATCCGCCCTCGTACTTTTGTCGATTATTAACTAAACTATACCCAAAAAAATAAGTGATTAGTTAAACGTCCTGTAAATCAAGTATACTATTTTTCAGACATTTTTTTTCTGAAATTGTTTTGAACTAATGATTTAATGTTTTGCTAATGTTTTACTAATTTTAGCACATTAATAGTGTGTACAAAAACCAGATTGTACGCAGACTGACGTAGATGTCCCGTTAAGATGTTGTACAGACAAGGAAAATTATACTAAAAAGTACAACTGTTGTAAGACATATATATAAAAATATCAACTGTGCAAGATTTTTGTATGTGTTTTTCACATATACAACAAAAAGACGACAAAAAAATGTAAATAGTACATATGTACATTAACATGTATAAAATGTATATTTGTAAACTAAATGTTTATAGTGGTAATTTATGGCATGTGGTTAAATGGCAAACAAATACACCTGCAGGTCGCTGTTGCCAACATTTGTTCAAGAAAGCTAAATCTGACTCAAAAAAGAAATTTTTTTTTTTTTAGCTGGAAAAGTGATAATAAAATCTAGCTAAATTTTAGAAAACACCCGCTAATACTTGAAAAATATACTAATTATTGGGTTATATATAGGGTTTTTTGGGTTAAAATTAGTAAGTATTACTTAATAAAGCTATGTAATACAAAATTTTACAGATATTTAGATTCAAAATACAAAAAGGGAAAATGAAATAAATATTTGGTTAATTTGTAGTAGGATTATTTTAAATGTAAAATTCAATATGTTTTATATGAGAATCTATGGGCAAATGCAATACAAAAATGCTTGTTTTGGAAATATTAAAACAATTTGAATTTGATTTTTTTATCATATTTTATACAGTTTGTCCCTGGATTTAAAACTTTGATTACAATATCAGCATTTTATTGGTTTGAACTCTAGGCCAAAAAGTTGGTATCGAGAAAAACGATTAAGAAGGTTTACACAAATTTCTCTAAAAATCTACATAATAAATATTTGTTTTTATTTTTACCATTAATTGCGGCCTATATTCGAATTAAAAATATATTTTTATACTTTGAATTAATTAAATCAAAAGTTATTAAGGTTAAAAAAATAAAAAAATATAAATAAATATTAATATTTTGTAAAGCATATAATTTTTTTTAATATGACTGCACCACCATACACAGAAAAAATGTTTCCCAAATATTTTCAATTAAATTGATTTGTTGAAAATTTTAAAAGCTGTCAATTAAAAATTTATTAAATCAATTAAATAACTGCTCAAATTCGCAACTTGCTTGACATTTTTTATTTTATCTCTTAAAAGCATTTGACACCAACAACATTTTGTTGTTTTTTTTGCAATATTTATGTATATAGTTGTTTTTTTTTTATAAATGTTAATGTATTGGTAATAAATGCATATTTTAAATTCATTTTAAAAATTCCCATTTTAGTAGTTTATTAAGTTAAATAATTTAAGTTCAGTAGTATAAATCTGAATATTTATTTATTGTAAATGTATTAAATTGATAGTGTAATTTTTAAGTTTATTTTTTATTAATAAAATGTAGGCATTTTTTTAAACCTAAACCGCTAAAAGTTAATTAATTTCACTATTATTTTTTTTTTTTTTTTTTAAAACTCTGATTTCAACGAAAGGGATAATTTATGCAAAACAAAATTTCAAAAACCAAAAAAAATTCTTATTTGCGTAGTCCCTACGTTTCAATATAAAGACGAAACCCGATTTCTGTGAGCAATTTTTTCATATAAATCTTAATAAATCTATTAACTAAATAAGAATTATAAGCATTAAAATCAATTTTATAAAATTCAAGCTATAAAAAATACACTTTGTAATCCAATCAATCAATTGATTTTTAATCAAATTTTTATACCTAGGAAATATAAAGGTATGCAATATTGAGCAATTTTTAATCCAATTAATTTATTTTTGAATAACGTATATATACAAAACACATGTTTTGATTTAATTGTATGTGCTGGTTTTAATTTGTGCTCCAAGTTTTTCGTCTAAAACTATTGTAATAAATTGTTAATAAATGTGTGTTTTATAGTTTCAAATCTGGTTAAATATTCACATTCTTATGTTAAAAAACAGTTTCAAAAACTTTTCTTAAAAGCCGAATTTTTTTCAAAAATTGTTTCATTATTTTTTTTCAATACATAAAATTACCAACAATAACTACAACTAAAAAATCAAATTCATAGCAAAACAATTACAAGTTAAATGCAATAGAATACAACACAAAAAGAAGTAAAAATAAATAGAACAACAACAACAATAAGATATTCAAAACACAAGTGCCGTACTCTTTATTATTAACAACAACAATAATAACACTTCGAATAAAAAAAAACAAACTGCTGTGCTTAAACATTATTCGTAATAGAGTTACCATATATATTAAATTCAAATCCCGTAGCGAATTAATATAATTTATAAAACATTAAAATTATCCTGTCTTAGTACAACTTTTACGTTATGGAGTGTTTAAATGTTAACTGTATTGTAGGTGTAAATGATCGGATGATTTCATGCTGGCTTTGCATCGGAAGCTTTCACATGAAATGCAGTGGTCTTAAAGCCCGAGATGCGGATGCACTTGCTGACAATGGAAAATTTCTCCACTGGACCTGTCCAAAATGCAGACCTATCAGTGTGGAATTTTATAATTTTTTCAAAAGTTCTAAAAAAGATTTTGAACAACTTAAAAGCGACTTTGTTTTACTACATCAAAAACTTACTAAGTTTGGTGAACTATTTACAAAATTCCCAAATTTGGATAAGTTTACCAGTGCACATCAACTTTCTTCTCCTAAGCGGAAAAAAACTGAAAACAATCTTTTTCAACCTCAAAACGCTCAGTCATTGATTGCTGAACCTAAAAACATAACTGATTCTGTTACTCCTCGTCCTGTTATTACTGTCCCTGAAAATACAAATGCTGTTCAACTTATGGAAATCGCTGTCCCAGTGCCACAAATGAATGTATCAGCTCCTGCGGAAACTGCTGAACTGAATAATTTGCGTGGATCTGCTGAAAATTCGTTAAATGTAAATCGAAATTATTTAAATTCAAATATAAATAATAATGAAACTCCTTCAAATCCGTTAAGAGTAATACCCCCAGAAAAAATCGATATTTGTTTCACGCTTTGCTTCTGAAACTACAATTAATGACATTAATCACTATATAAAATCAAATTTGAAATGCGATGCCGTTATCTCGACATATAAATTTAGAAATTTCGAGCAAAGAAGTATTGCCTCCTTCAGAATTATGGTACCATTTGAATTTTTTGATCGTGTTGTTAGTCCTGGATTTTGGCCGGAAAACGCTCTCGTCCGAGAATATATTCCACGTAATAACCAAAATTCAAATAATACTGCTCGTATTCCACGTATGCTAAATTCTCCAAAAAACTAACTAAAAACCTTGAAAATTTAAGTATCGTATACCAAAATGTTAATGGAATTAATTCAAAACTATCCTCTTTATATATTGAAAGTTTCGCGCTCAATTACCACGTCATCGTATTCACAGAAACCTGGCTTAGTTGTAAAACTTTAAATTCTGAAATACTGTGTAATAATTATCAGATTTATAGACGTGATAGAATTACTAATACTACTGGTGGAGGTGTTTTAATTGCTGTGTCTAACCAGTTACCTTCGGTTGAAATTGCTACCGACCCTATTTGTAATATCGAATTTATTGGAGTAAGAATAAAGTTAAATCGTAAACAAGTCTTTATAACCTGTTCATATATTCCTCCGAGTACTGATAAATTGACTGATAAATTGATTTTTTCTCAGCACTCTGAAGCCATTAAATCTGTTGCTCAAACAACAAATTCTGAGGACTCTATGTTTGTCTTTGGCGACTTTAATATGCCATATTTAACTTGGAAATTTTTACCGGACGTTTTTATGTATGCTCCCATTTATATTAAGGATACTTATGAAGAATTTTTAAACAACATGTCGGATTTAGGGCTTCTACAGATAAATGGTGTTTATAATAAAAATAAAAAGTTACTAGATTTGGTATTTGTAAATGAACCGGCTGATTGTACCTTGACTCGCTCTAATCCTATTACCAGACCTGAAGACCATCATCACCCTGCTATTGAATTAATTTGCAACTTGCCATTCGTTACTAAGTCAAAAAGACATTTGAATAATGTTAAGTATTACTGTTTTAAAAGGCGAACTACAATGATTTGAATTCCTTATTTTGTAACACAAACTGGCTACAAATTTTGTCATTTTCTAATGGATCGTCAGATGCTATAGACACAATGATATTTTCTTTCTATAAAACTATTTTTGGTTACTTTGATGAATGTATCCCGAAGCACACTGTAATGAAAAAATCCGGTCCTCCATGGAACTCAAAATCTTTAACTAAACTGAAAAATTTGAAAAATAAACGGTTTAAAAAGTATAAAAAATCTGGCTCACTTATGGAGTATGGTAAATATTCCGTAGCCCGCGCAGTATACAACTTGCTGAATCTAAAGTTGTACACAAGTTACCTTAATAACATAAAACTAAACTTTAAACGTGACCCTAAATCCTTTTATAAGTTTGTTAATTCTAAAAGAAAATCTGACGGCTATCCTCCAGTAATGAAATATTTAAATCATGAATCTAGCGATGATTTGATGATCAGTAACATGTTTGCTGACTTTTTTGCCACTACATACACAGATGCTGAATATGATAGTTCTAATATTTATCCTTTTACTATACCTGAACATCCGTCAATTTCATTTCCTCTTGTTGACACGTCTTCTATTGTTAGCGCTTTAAAAAAATTTAAATCGTCTTATTCAGGCGGCCCTGATGGTATTCCTAGCTGCATTCTAAAAAATTGTGCTAATTCCTTAGCAACTCCGTTATCTATCATCTTTAATTTGTCTATTAAACATGGCTATTTCCCAAAAATTTGGAAAGAGTCCTACATTATCCCACTATTTAAATCTGGTAGTAAATCTGATGTTACCAATTATAGAGGTATAGCTAAACTAAGTGCAATACCCAAACTGTTTGAAAAATGCATCACTGATTCCTTATGTCATCAAGCCTCTTCCATATTATCATCGGTTCAACATGGTTTTCGTAAAGGATACTCAACAGTGACAAATCTATTAGAACTTACAACTTTAATTAACCGTGGTTTCATCAAAGGAAAACATACTGATGTAATATACACTGATTTCAGCAAAGCTTTCGATAAAGTTAATCATTGCCTTTTACTTAAAAAATTGTACTTGATGGGATTTACAAAAAACTGTTTAAAACTGGTTTCAATCTTATCTAACTGCTAGAGAGCAATGTGTTTTGTTTAATAATACCTCATCTAAGAAAATAATTGTAAATTCTGGGGTACCGCAAGGCAGCCACCTGGGTCCAATTTTATTTTCGCTATTTATAAATGATGTTCCATCTATAATTAAATTTTCTAACGTGCTTATGTATGCTGACGACGTTAAAATCTTCCTTAGCTATAAAGATTCTGGTGATCGAGCTTACCTTCAACGTGATTTAAATAGTTTCTTCGTTTGGTGCAATCTAAATTTATTCGATTTGAATTTAAGTAAATGCAAGTACATGCGTTTTTCTAGAAATTCTGGAGATCTTGGTCAATATTTTCTTGGTGAACATCAGTTGGAGTTCGTAAATGTTTTTCTCGATCTCGGTGTTTTACTGGACACAAAACTGACATTTACTCAACATATTACTATGACATCTAATAAAGCTCGTGGGGTACTTGCCTTTATTAAACGTTGGGCTAAAGAATTTACTGATACAAGCATTACAAAACAATTATATACGTCTCTTGTTAGACCAATTTTGGAATACTGCTGCGTTGTGTGGGATCCTTATTACGACGTTAACAGTAATCTTATTGAGTCTGTTCAAAAACAATTTTTAATTTTTTGCTTACGAAATCTTTTTCCTGATCCTACTAATCTTCCTTCATATAAATCAAGGTTAGCTCAAATTAAATTACCTTCATTAATTAGCCGCAGAAAAATGCTAAATGTAACATTCTTAATCAACCTGATAAATGGCGACGTTTGCTCTGAATTTTTGGTGAATAGTCTTACATTTAACGTTCCTCAACGTCCAACACGTTACTTCAGTCCATTATATATTGATTACTTTCGCGTAAACTATGCTAATGCTGATCCATTTAGAAGATTATGCGACGACTTTAATACATTTTATAATTTAATAGATTTTTCCACAAATATTAACGTAATTAAACGCAATATAATATTGTTCCAAAATACGTAGATTTAAAACACTATTGTAATTTATTATTTTTAAGAAAAATGTCTGTAGGGATCTATCCCGTAGACTTAAATAAATAAAATAAAATAAAAAAAAAAAAAAATGTAATATAAAAATCAGAATCAAATGTGTATTCAAATTTAATTGAAAATAATTCAATAAAAAAGCTATACATTTGTAATTGAATAAGTACTTTTCGCTGTTGGCGGAGTTTCAGAAATAAAAAATAATTTAATCGGCTGTTTTTTTACATTTACAATCGTTATTTTTTAAGAAAATGCACTTCAATAAACTGGAACTTTGTTGGCATTCATTAGAAAACATGTATTAAACATATTTGAATGTGTTTGTCTGCATTTTATAAATTAAGATTTGTCACAGACTCCATATTTTTAAATCTTACCAATATATCAATATATTGGTAAGATATATATATGTATATCAAATAAATATATTTCTATAGTTTAAGTAATTTTTTTCTTAAACTGAAAGAGAAAGTACCCGATTTTTTTTTTTAATAAATTAAGTAATCGGTGATGTTCACTAAAGGTACGTATTAAAGTCTTGGATCTTCTTTTAAGATATTTTATTAACGAACTGGACAAAAATTTTAACTTTCAATAGATGCATACACACAAAAAAATAAATACCCATTTCTATCACGAAAACCACCGATTCAATTACTTCAATTGCTGAAATTCCGCCAACAACGAAAATTGCAAATTCAATTAGAAATTGATAAAGAAAGTGATCAATATTGTATACCTTCCCAAAAAAAAAAAAATTGGATTAAGTGTTGTTGCCATACCAAATGTTTTTTATAGCATGAATTTTATAACATTGAATTGAAGGCGGCATGTAATTCTCATTTAGTTAGCAGAATTATTTATACTTGTGTAAAAAATTCACACAGAAATTTGTTTTTTTCTTTGTATTGAAACGTAGGGAGTATGGCAAAATGTATTTTGGATTTTTTTTTTTTTTTTGGAACAAAACCCCTTTTGTTAAAATCAGAGGATTTTTATTTTTTTAAATAATATTTAATTTATTTTTTTTGTTTAAGAAAATGGTTACATTTTTATCAAACAAAATTTAATTTCAAAAATTACATTATGGTTTAGAATAAATTAATATTCAAATTTAAGCCACTGCAATTACATTATTTAACTTAATAAAGTATTCAACCCAATGAGGATTAATAACTATTACTAATACATAAACATTTTTAAAAACAACTACATACATAAAACATGTTAAGAAAGTTCCGAATTTGAGCAAATATTTAATTGATTCAATTAATTTTTAATTGACAGCTTTTAAAAATTTCAACAAATCGATTTAATCAAAAAAAGTAGGAAAATATTTTTTTTCTGTGTGGAGAGTATTTTCGCACTTTTCAAAACGTGTAATATATCAAATTAAATGGCATAGTTTATACAATTTGAATGTTGCAAACAAGTTGGGTTATTTTTTTTAAATTTTGTATTATTTTAAAAAAAGTTTATCTTAAAAAAATGTTTGCAAATATAAATAACTTTAAAAATCTAAGGCCCTAATCATCATCTGTGTCCAAAAGTCTTTTAGAAATGATAGATCGCATCCTCGATGCATCAAATTTGTCCGATTTTGTTGAACTGTGGAATTAAATATTCTTCTTAACATTATTTTATATTCAAAACTACCGGTATCGAAGTACCGTCTTTTTAAGCTAGTATTATGCATTTTGAAATGTGATAAATATAATGAGATCTATAAATTAATTAAACTGTAAATTAAAAATTTTTAATTATCTTTAAACTTAAACGCGTCATAGTTTTTGCGCCGTTAAAGATAAATTATCAACGCGGATGGATTTAGATTTGCTAAAACATCATCTAACACATACGCAAAATGTTATTTATGTCATTTGCACATTTTTTTTTTGTTTAATTGGTTCAATCTTTTTAAAATATTTAGCAAATCGATTTAATTGAATAAAGTTGGCCAATATGTTTTCTATGTCACCACTCCTACTTTTCACATATTTTAGCACAATTTAACAAATACGGAGGTTGAAAGCTCGTTATAAATTGAAATTAACATACAAATAATCGCGATAAAAAACTAATAAAACTCAACAAATTTTCTCATTTTTTATTCGTATTATTAAGGCGAATACTACAGTAAGTTTGACATTGAAACGAAACAATTTTTTTTTAACTAGACAGTTGGTTTGGAAAGCTACACATTAAGATTTTCGATACAAAACACTAATGTGCAATAAGTGTTTTAAGAAAAAGTTTTACAAAATATAAGATGATGTAAAATATGTTATAAGATAAACTACACCGAAAAAATGTTATTGGAAGTAACAGTATAAAAATGTTCAATAAACTATTGGAACTTTTTTTTTTCAAAGTCAACGAAAATTTTCTAAAATTTATTAAAAAGCATTAAGTCTATGAAGTTAAATTCGGAAGATAAATTCAATAACTCCAATTCTACTTCAATAACTATGTAGTTAAATAAGCTAGTTAACTTCAATATGCTGAATTACAAAAAAAAAAAACACAAAAATTAAATTTAAAAAAGTTGCTGTACAATTTTAATGTTTTTTAGATTAAGTTTTTAAGTTATTAAACGACGAACATAAAATTATCTGAAATGTATTTCGGAAAAACTGCTTCACAGAATATGGTCAGGGCTTCAAAATGACATACGGCTTATGTGTGCACTCCGCTCCATTTGACCATAGTGACCAAAATACTACAGATACATTTCATCCAAAACAATGTGTTTCATATGCGTCGTTAAAAAAAACACTAAAATGGCACGGAAACTTTTTTGATTTAATTTTTGATTTAATTTTTGTGTTTTTTTTTTTTGTAATTCTGCATATAAATGCAATATGCAGAATTACCGAAAAAAAACAACCGAGTTTACATAGTTATCGAATTTGTGTTCCGAATTTAACTTCACAGACATAATGCTTTTCAATAATTTTAGGGAAATTTTCGTTGTTTTTGAAAAAGAAAATTTTTATTATTTTTCTTCCAATAAAATTTATCTACCGAATGTAACTTCACAGACTTAGGGCCATTATTACAACTTGCCAATAGCTAAAGTTCGGATGTTATCTGACAGATTATTAGTTTTTCGTTATTATAAGTATACTTTAAGCTAAAAGTGACCGATAAGCTAAAGGGAAGATATTGCTGCCTTTAACTTTAAACGTAAGGTTTATGTGTTTAAAGTTACCACATTTTCTGCTCTATAAAGAAAAAGAAGAAAATAACGAATTTCACAACCGAATTTCTCAAATTATTGTTTGTTTGTAAACAAATAAATAAAAGTACGTTGCCACTGCGTATTTTTAAAAACCAATTCATAAACCAATAATCGGTTTTTAGTTTGTTGCTGCCACATTATAAAAAATATTAATTTTATTTTATTGGGAAGTTGTAATAACGAAAAACATTATAGCTCACTTTTTTCCTCACTTTAGCTAAAGTTACCTTTTACTAACAATTACTTTAAAGGCAAGTTGTAACAATGGCCCTTAAAAGCATTATACTTTTTTCTGTAACTTCTTCATTTCGTGAATAAAACTTTGCATACACATAAATTCTTGTTTTTTTTTTTAAATCTGATAAAACATTTCAATGGAGAAGTTCCAGTGCAATTTTATTGATGTTATGCTAAAATTTAGTGTTCGACCGAGTATTCGGCTTAGGCTTTGGAGTTCGGTCAAAAAGTGATATTCGGCCAAGTTCGGCTTTCGGCTAAATTTTGGACGAACTTGGCCGAACGCGGTGTTTTTGAAGAAATTGAGTACATTTTCAGAATAATTTCTTTAATTTCAAGAACAAACACAATAATTTGTATTCATTTCTTTACATAGTTTAGTAAAAATAACGAACTTCAAGCACTCGCATTTTTTTTTTAAAGACAACATTAAAATATTTGCACTAGTTATTTCATTAAAAAAAAAAATATAAATTAGATTTTTTTTTAAATTTATTCATATTTAAATATTTTTTTTTTAACTTTAAACAAATTTTGTTGCCAAAATTAACCGAAATGCAATTTTTATTTAAATAAAAAAGTAAGTTAAAAAGTTCGGCTTCGATTACGGCTTCGGCCGAACATTGGAAATTTGGCTGAAGTTCGGCTACGGCTTCAGCCAAATAATGTGAGTTCGGTCGGATACTACTAAAATTCATTAATATCACGAATTTAATACTCTCAGTGTATATAAAATTGTGAAAATAACAGGAATAATTTAATTTATATGGCCTGCTACACATATGGTCATTTAGCAATATTGGCCTTGACCATTTAAAATTGTATTTCTTTTTGAATAACAAAATGTATTCTTAACAACTTGGCCTAGATCATAAAAAAACACTTAAGAATTTTAAATGAAATATAAGAAAAGTATCATGTTGAGTGCAAGTTTTGCAATACAATAAAAACATGTGAGTTTAAAAATACTTTTTTCCTCAAATATTGTTTAAATCATCAATTTGGTTTTTGTTTTTTTTTTTCTTGTACCAAAACTTTCTATAAGTGTCAACTGTGAATATTTTAAAAATATATGAAAAACGTGTCCAATATTAGTTGTTTTCAACATCAGTATTGAAATACAAACAGAATGCATATGATATCGTTGTTAAAATGCTTGTAAATGCAAGTCACGTGGCCAATATGGTTTTGCATTCTTCTATTTGTTTTTTACATTTTTCGTTTGTTTTTATTTATTCGTTTTCGCCATTTGTTATTGAATTTGTAAGCCATTATTTCAAGGCTAAAAGATGTAGTGAACATGAATTGTACTGATTCATATTATGGCTAAAAAGTATATGGACATTTTTTAAATCAATTTCAAATATCAAGCCAACGTTGACATTGACGTATACGTTATATTGAAATTATAATAGTATTCATCATACGCCTTCGATCATTGGTACAAAATTAAAGGTATTGGAAGTATGATGAATATAAATACATACAAGTTAGAGATGTATTTTTTTTTTATTTTTTTTCATATAAATTTCATATAAAATTTCACTGTATTTTAGAAAATATCTAAATAAAATAAAACCATACAACTGAAACTGATTTGTTATTGAACTTGTAAGCCATTATTTCAAGGCTAAAAGATGTATTGAACATGAATTGTACTGATTCATATTATGATTAAAAAATATATGGACATTTTTTAAATCAATTTCAAATATCAAGCTAACGTTGACGTATACGTTATATTAAAACTACATATAATAATATTCATCATACGCCTTCGAACGTTGGCACAAAATAAAAGGTATTGGAAGTAAATACATACAAATTAGAGATGTTACGTATAGTGTATTCGGCGCTTAACCGAATATTTGCCGAATAGTTTTTTTATTTTATTTGTTTTCATTTAAATTTCATATAAAGTTACACTGTAATTTAGCAAATAACTAAATAAAATAAAACCATACAACTTTTTAGGTTGAAAAATCGTCTCAAACCAAAACAACCAGTAATGTTTGACATTTCTAAGAAAAATATATTGTTAACGAATTTATATTTTCAATTTTTTTAGCGTACCTGCTGAAGAAAACGCAACCCAAAATTGCGACGTGAGAAATATCGTTTTTTTTTTACATAGATCGCGCCAATAGTGTGCATTTCAGTCAGGTCCATACAAGCTGTTGATTTGCTCACAGAAGGAAAACTAGGTCACTGAGCTGTCTGTAGCTTGTGTCAGAATTACTTGCAGCGTTTACAATCCTGAACAATCGCTATTTGACAACTTGGATTTTTTTCACTTCTCTACTTTGTTTCATAACTTTCCATATCATTAAAAAAATTTGCGATTATCCTTCAAATTCGTTCAATTAATAGCGAAATTTTGGAATTTGATAATTTTTGGGATGTAAATGCCAAAATTTGTCATTTTTTTCAAAAGAGAAAGGGCAGTTCCTTTTGGCATTTTACTAATAATACTGATTATAAAAAAAAATCGCTGAAAACTGTGCATGTTGTTGAAAACCCAATTACGACACTTGGGGAAAAACGCCTTCAGAAAATACTCAATATCGCTAAACAAAAACTATACACAATTGATTCAAAATATAATTTCATACAATGGTTTCATACATGGGGGTGCTATGGTGTAATAGTTAGCGCGTTGGAGTGCTACACAGATTGTCCCCGGTTCGATTCCCGGAGACGGCAACATCAATTTAGAAAAATAATATGTTCAGTGGAAACAACAACACCTAACCCCACCAAAGTAAAATAATGAATCAGGGATATGAACCAAAAAGCTTCAATAAGTTCGCCAACTCTCCATAAGGTGGTGAGCAACAAGTATTCTTAGACTTATCATCTCTCGCAATTACAGTGTTGCCATGTTTGAAGCCCTTCATCTCTCTACTAACCCCTTTCCAATGAAAGCAATACATTAATAAATAGGAACAATTTCCTGAGTGTTGCTTCTCTTAAAAAAAAAATATTTAGTTATATTTGGGCTAAATTTTAGTTAATTGAAAAAAAAAAACAAAATAATCTGCTAAAATCAGCAAAAACATTTACTAAATCATAAAAAAAATGTAAAATTTTTAAAGTTTCTTATTTATTTTTTTTATGCGAATAAAAGTCTGCCGTTATGAAATCAGCAATCTACAATTTTTTAGCAAAAACTTCTGTTGATTTTCGGAAAATAAACTGCTATTTGCATTCTACAAAATTTAAGGTAAATATAGCAAAAATTTTGTTAATATTACAGTTTTTGTTTGCTATTTGAGTCTACAAATATTTAGTAAAAGTTTTTGCTAATTTTATAGATTAAAATCCTATTTTCAATTAACTAAATCTCACATCGAATATAACTAAAATTTTGTTCATGCAACAGATTTATTTTTGCTGTTCTTAGTTTATTAATATTTATCAAAAAAAAATGGCATAAATTTAGCAGTTTTTTCTGCAAGGTCTTTTTAACTAATTTTTAGTAGCATTTTCTGCTATTTTTACAGGTTTATTTCTATGAATGTATACACTCTGGATAAAAGTTTCATCATATTGATGATATTGTTTCATAAATCAATTGCCATCAATTATTCATCATATTTATGAAGTTTTCATAAATATGATGATAAGTTTCATAAAATGTATGACAAATGTTTCATACACCTTCATTTCATAAAAAAGTTTCATAAACTTTGTGAAAATAAATTTTTGCTTTTTATTAAAAATTTTATTTTTTATTTGAAATTTAGAAAATATTATTTGCAATTTAAAGTTTGTGAGTTTTAATCAAAAACTAGCGGAAATTATTTGAAATTCTGAAACATCAATTAAATATTATTTGATGTTCTTAAACAAAATTTGTTTGAATATAAAATGAAACACTTATGAAACGTTTCATAATATTTATGAAGCATTTCATAAAAGATTATGAAATTATAAAACTTAAGTCATTATTTATTTATTCATGAAGCTGCTTCATCCTATTTATGAAATATTTAATAGCAATTTTTTAATAATTTCATAAAAAGTTATGAAACTTTTTCATCAATTAATGAAAAATTTCATAAATATGATGAATCCTGTCATCAATTTGGCATTTTATGAAATAGCTTCACCTTTATGAAGTGTCACATTGAACGAAAATCACTGAAGTTTTTCATATTATGCATGAAGTTTTTCATTAATATGATGAAGCTTTTTCCGTGAGCGTAACACTTAAGAGAATAGAGAATTACTTAAGACAAAATTTCTACGAAATCAATGTCTATTTTTTTTTTTAACCAAGAAATAAACCTTCTATTTTTGAAGTTAAAATCTGAAATTCCTTTAAAGCATTTGACAATACATATTAAAATTTAAGTTGCCGGTGTTATATAACTACATAAGTTTTATGAGTCCTAAGCGTGTTGTTTTGTTGTTAATATTTATATTTTTAAATAAGTTAAAACAAAAAAAACAAAAACAAAAAAAGAACTAGCACGAAAATAAAATTAAAAATTTTTCTATTCCACGTTTCATTTGTTATTTCTCTAGGTTTGTTACACTTGAGTAGATCTCATTCCAACACTTAAATGTTTATGACATTTTTGTTGTTTGTGGCTGCTTGTGTATTTGTATAAGTATGGGTGTACTCCTCCTGTTTGTTTGTTTGTATTTTCATTGTAGTAGTGCCAATCGGTTCAGTTCCAGTGTTGCCAACTTTTTAAGAGAAAAACGCACAACAACAATTGTAAAAAGCGTAAAAAAGCGCCAGAATTTTTTTTAATTTGTTTACAAAGTTAAATAAATGAAATCAAGTTTATCATGATACAGTTTTATTATTGGATTTTAAGATAAAATAAAGTAACCACATTTCTTCAGCGGCAACTTCGGTGTTTATTTAAGTATTTTGTTCGTTCTTTTGCGAAAATATCTTCCAAACTGTATTCAAGACAAGACCATTTCAAATGTAGCGAAAAAGTGACATTTGATTGCAATGTCTTTCTTTAAGACTGTAAAAATTGGAGTTATCGACAGATTTTACTGCAGTTCTGGCAAAGTTTACCATTAAACATTTTTATCTATATAGCATTTTGTTCGTACTTTCGCGAAAATATCTGTCAAACTTCATATAAAAAATATAAGTTTTTCGTATCAATTTAACCGACACGAGCATATAACATGTAGCGAATAATTGAGATTTTTCGAGTATTCGATCATTTTTACTGCAGTTTAATGACTTTTTGAACAAAATACTGGTCTCTAAAACGAAATTAGTTGACAGGCTCCAAAAGCACTAACAATAAATTACAAAAGCAAAAATTTAGTGCGTTTTTATGTTTTGGCACTATAATTAAAATTTTGGCATTTTGAGACATTGAAAAGCACCATAAATAGTGCCAAAAGCACTAAGTTGGCAACACTGTTCAGTTCATGTTCTTTAAAATACGCTTTAGAGTATAAGAAGTAAAATGCGATGAAAAATAAATTCATAGCCAATACACAGAGAATATTTTGTGTGATTCACAAATTCCACAAACATCTTATCAATATTAATGAAATCTTCAGTTTTTTAATGAAATTTCTTCATTTAGAGTATGAAACTATTAGTTAATAAAATTATATTATTTATACAATTTTATGAAAACTTGAGTTAACTTCATGATATGTTTCAATGAACGAATTCAAGTGCAATTTAATTGATTTTTTACAAAAATTCATCAATCTCATACAGATAATTCTATCAGTGTAGTAAACAGTAAGTATATAGTTCCTATAGCTACAAGATGAAGAAGCTTTTTGTATTCTTTTTTATGTATTCCATAGGAGTACTTGGTGTTTTATGTAAACATAATTTTATACATTATGACACTTTAACATGCAAATATCTTGGTTGACTTTAAAGTCACATGATTTTCTTGTAAAAGGGAGTGAAAAAGAAAAGTAAACTAATAATGTTATTTTCTCAAAAAATAAACGCTAAGATTTTCTTGTAACTCCCCTAAAAGTATACAATGATTTGATTTTCTTTTAGAGTACCTAAAAGTATGCATCGTTTTTTTATGATAAATGCTAAATTTAGAGCTACTAATCTACAACTGAATTGTAAAACAATAAATTGTTATTTTCTTATAAAAATGGGTTTTAAACATTTTAATTGTTAAATGTTGAATAATTCACTTTTAAACGGCTTAACTGTTTTTTTTTTTTTAATGTATACTTAGAGAAATAAAGTGCCTACCGAATAGCTAAGTGTGTGTTATTGGTAACAACTAATAAATTCAGTTAGTACAATCGTACACTGTTAGGATTTTCCTTCATACTATTAATGAATGTCTTTCATTAACTTGGATTCATTGGTTGAATGAAACATTTTCATTAAATTAATGAAAAATTCATTGACTGAATGAAATTTTCATTAACTGTATTTGTTTGATCCTTAAAATATGCAATCATTTTTACATAAATATTTTTTGTACAGCAAACAATAAGTTATATAAAATTTAAACTGGAGGCGCTTCAACTATTGAAAAAAACTATTTTCCTACAAAAGTCTAAATAAGCACATCCTTTTGGTTTTGTAATTTAGGTCAATTGGTAAGGCGGTGCTGTTTGTATGGTGATGGTTGCGGGTTCAAGTCGTGTTCAGGGAGATAAAAAACGGAAAAATAAATATAAGATAATAAAAAAGAAAAAATTAACACAAAATAAATATGAAACAAGAAAAAAAAATTTTTTTCAATTATTATTTGATTAATGAAAAATATTTCATTGAGCCAATGAAACTTTCTTTGGGGACTTTTTAATGAAAAATTCATTGTATTAATGAAGGATTTCATTAATACAATGAACAAAATTCTATCAATGTATATAAATTATATTTCTAAATATTTTGGGTGTTGAAACCAAACATAAGTTGTATTAACTAAACTTTGCTGTGAAAACCAGAATTCGGTTACATCAACCGATTTCAGTAGTAGTAACCGAATTTGAGTCGTATTAACCGAAGTTCAATTGGCAGATGGCAAAATGTATCTCTCTGTGTGTATACTTATTTCCAAATGTGGAAAGAAAATCCTATTTGCAGTTTTTGAAATATCGCAGTTTTTATATTTACTTCAATCACCCAATTTTTTCGTAAATTTTGCTTCTTTTCTCGAAATTTTTCCGCAAAATTATGAAATTTGTTTAAATAATATAAATATACACAAAACTATCAATAAATTGAGTACACTCATGTTGGGGTTTGTGTCAGGATATCGTGCTGTTTTTGCAAGGAAGTTTACAATTAACAAGTTTGTGTATTAAAATTGCAAATCTATTGAAAATATCCTGAAATATTTAGCAAAGAATTTAAAATAGAATTAAATTTAAAAAGTATTTGCAACTTTTTACAGAACCAGTCTTTTTATATAGATTTTTGTGCGCTGAAACTGTGAATTTTTTTTTCATTTGTAGTTCTTGTAATATCGCGGTTTTTATATTTACGTTACATTTTTTGTATTTAAAAAAAAAACTATCTCACTCAAAAAAGTATTAGAGTAGAATACTGTAGAAGTTAAAAAGGCGACAAAGGTTATTACCGTTAAAATATCTAAAAATTTTTGTTGTTTTTAACTGTTGAAGAGCAACTAACAAATGTAGTAAAAATAGCTAACAATATAGTACTTACAACTGACTAGTTTTTACTGCAACATTTTTTAAGCAATTGTAAAAATTAGTAAAAATTACTGTTTTAATAGTTATTTTTCAGGTATTTTAAAAACAGAATGAGTGTATTTTCTAAAAATCATAACTACATTGTAAATTTTCAATAAATAAATAAAATAAATAAATAAATAAAATCAGACGGCACAGTTTCTGGTATTGAACCTTCGTCAGTGACCCTGTTTTTATTTAATAATTTTTTTAACTTTTAGTTACCTACAATAAAATTTGTGTTTCCTACATCCAGCTTGAAAAAAGTATATCGGTTTTTTTGCACTGGATATACAATGCAATTTTCTAATTATTATTTGCAAACTATGAACACATAAATAATAAAATATTATACAAACTAAACGAGATTTTTTAGAAATTCGACATTATCTTCTTTTTTGAAATAACTAACAAAAATTAACTGTTTACTGAAAATTACTGTTTTGGTAGTTGTTTATTAAATTCTGATATAACTGCTTCAAACAACTGGTGCAAAAGTACAGTAATTTTCTACAAATGTTTTTTTAAATAAATGACATAATAGTTATGTATTCCCGATGAAAAAAATTCCGATATAGGTGTATATAATCATATGTAGTCGTGTATAGAATTCCATATCACATCATATCTCAGCTGATCCAAAAAATTGGTCTATCTAATTTGATAAAATTTGTTATAACTTCATAAATTCTTTGGATATTCGCGCTAATATTTTGTTTCACATTCGAAATAATAACGAAAATTTATATATAAATCAATGGATTGGAAAATTAAACGTGATTTCCATTTGACTAATATGTGATTGAAATATTAATTATGCTATTATTATTAGAAATTTTGTTTTTAATTGTAGATTTTTAAAGTTTTTACTTTTATTTTTATTGCAATAATTTTTTTTTGGCTTTAATTACACTGAATTTTGCTTTTTTGTCTTTTCTGATATTTATATATAAAAAGAGATTTTTTTTTGATAATTTTTACCATATATGTTTATATATAACTATATATAAAAGCGATAGAATTTTTATTTTTAATTTTAACACATATATAGAATTATATATTTATATTATTATGTATATAGAATAAAAGTGATAGAATTTATTTGGTTCTATGGTATCATATATACATATATAAGTATATATTTATACATGGAAGTATATCATATTTAGCTAAATAGATCAACTTATATATAATATGAGATGAAAATATGTATCGTTACATATGGCCACATATTTAACTATATATGATTTTATCAAGCTATATATGAATATATATAAACTCCTTTCGTCGGGTTGTTACATAGAAAAACAACTGTAATTGCAATTTAAAACTGCTACTACTACTGATTTATATACAAACAACTGTCATGTAGTTACTGCAAAACTTTTTTGAGTGTTTAAGATATTTACAATGGATTTGCAACTTTAATACAAAAATGAGCTGAGTGGAACAATTACTTTACGAATAATAAAATTTGAATTTTTTTTTTTTAATTCATAAAACTTATAAGGATAAAACTAAGCATGCAACATTTTCAATTAATTGCAATATCGGTAAGATATCCTGAAACAAACACCGACATGATTATACTCAAATGAAATATTTATAATTTTGTGTCGATTTATATTCTTGATAAAAATTTCATGATTTTGCGGATAAATTTCGACAAAAGTAAGCAACATATACGAAATAATTGGGAAATTATGTGGATTTGGATTCAGCGTACTTATCTCTATTAAAAACTATGTATTTCAAAGACAGGTCTTGCAAAAATTTTAAAATTTTTGACTACCCGCTTAAAAAAATTAATATTATGCAATAAGGAAATGTATCAAATTTGATATAGTCTTATATGTAATTGAAAGACAAGCTGAACCGAAAAATGGTGGATCGTATTGTATATAAATGAGGTTGATATAATTTTATAAGATTCAATCCAGTGAAAACAAATTTGTTAAATTGAGTACTGGGGTCAGATATTATGATCCGATTATTAAGAGCTCAATTCAAATTAAGTGTAAAGTTAAATTTTATATGCTTAGCTATCAAAATTTATTTTTTGTGTTTTGAAGTTTGATATTTGAAAGTGTGATGACATTTCAGAATTTTGATATTAGAATTTTGAGTATTATGATGCTGACTTCAATACAAAAAACGAAACTTTTCTACAACTCAAAAAAATTTTATTTGTTTTACATTGGGGCAATACATTGTTTTGTTTAATCCCATATATTATTTAAATTCTGCCAATCCAATTATATATTTCTGGTCCAATAATATATTGTAAGATATATTATTGAAAAATTACAGTGACACTTTGAATTGTATCTAACTATACATCATGTCATACTTAACTATAAAACATTTTATAAAATTGGATAACATTATATTAGTTTATACAATAATATTTATTCGCGGGTAGTGTACTTCCAGATAAACCTGAACTTTTTTGCTTTTAATGTCCACCTTTGTATTTTTCTTTTAGGTATTGGACTTAATTAATATTTAAATTTAATTATTTCTAGAAATTTGTGATATATCCAGTGCTTTGCGTATCATTGATGTGAGTATTTTAAGACAAATTTTAAAGATTTTTGTCCAAGTCATTTCCACATAATACCAATAGTATACATTCTTTTGAACTCTAACAATAAAAACAAAAATGAATTATTAAATGTAAACAGAATAATATCCCAGCAAAATTTTTCATTACCACATAAGTAATTATATAATGAAAATATATATCTTAACTCATTATAATTTGGCGTCAGCGCTAGTGATTTTTGTTTTATGAAGTCGTTTTTATAAGCAAACAAACTTACGAGCGACTACTTATCTACACAAAATAAAAATGTGTAGTCACCAAAAATTTTCCTGATTTTAACAACTTTTTTGCTGATGTTAGCAATTTCTCAGTATGCATAATCCCGACGAAAATGTAGCGTACTTTACTGACTTTTTTGAATGTAATTACATATACAATGTCTTACTGTCAACTACTTACTTTTTGGTTTTAATTACTGACAAGTATAAGGGTAAGCCTTATTATTAACAAACTTGTAACCACATATTTTTTGTTGCTTATAACCATACAAATAACTAATTATTTTGCTAACCAAATTTTTTTTTTTTTTGTAATGCAACGGGTAAGCGAGAGTACAATTTTTTGCGTTTTTTTCATGAAGCAAATATGTAAAACTACTTACAAAAACGACAAACAAAAATAATGAGTTTTGAAGCCGAATTATATGCAGTTGGCCCTAATTCTACTGCTTATTACTTGGATACTGCACTTCGAATACTGTATAGGTAAACACCCCAGCATATGTAGTTAAAAACAAATGAAATTTCACTTGAAGAAAAGACGACTTACATTTCAGTAAATTCAACTAACATTGCCATTTGTTTTTTACTGTTCAAAAAATGAACCACAATTGTAGTAAAAATTAACCTATGCAGTAAAAAATAAACAAACATTTATTTTAAACATTAAAAAACTACTGTATAAAATGAATGTAAGATCATAATTCAGTAATTTGATGTGGTTTTTTTTTTTTAAATGTACTGCAATAGTAGTCAAAACTGAAATTTCTTCGCAAGTGACTGTTTTTTCACTTAAAAATAAAGATACTGTATTACAACTCAAACAACTGCAAATATTTACAGCAGAAGTTCCCTGAGTGTGGTAAAGAGATCCCATTACTGAGATTTTGCTGGGATGTAAACTAAAACCATAAATTCTTACACTTCAACAACTGCTTTAACAAATACTAAAGAAAATGTATAGGTCAAAGCAAAATATTATGACGGATAAATTTTTTTTTCACTTGATTACTGGAAATCAAATGTCAATCTTCTTCGGGAGGGTTTTTATTGTTCAATAATGTTAAATTAAAAAATGCAAAAAAGTATATTAGTATACAAAAATGCGAAATTTTCCAAAATTTGTTGATATTACATGTCTTGTTTGCTGATTTTTGTCTACAAATATTTAGCAATAGATTTTGCTGATTATAGCACTGTAAATTGATGTTTTTCATTAACTAAAATTTAAGGGCTTAACCATCTTTAGAGTTTTTTAATTGTTTTTTAATTTCACAAAAATTTAAAATTTTGCGAAAAATGTGTAGAAATAAAAAAAATAACAGCTCGTTAAACAAAGCGAAAAATGAGTAGAAATAAAAAAGAAACAGCTTCTTAAACAATCTCATAAACATTAAACATCACATATTTGTATGAATTTTAAAATAAATTTGAAAATATTTTGTAGACATTCACTGTAATGAAAGTTTTTGTTAAACTAACTTTAGCAAACATTAACTTTTTTGACTGAATTTTGCCTCACGAAATTTTTTAAGCTGTTTACATATTATGCTAACAAATAATCTCATAGATCTCACTTTTATTTATGCTGCCATATACATTTGAGGCACATTTCGCGTTTTTCCCACGAACCGCAATTTCTGTGTTTTTTTTCTTTTTTACACAAAGTAATTGTTCAGATTTGTCTTTTTGCTTTGATCTTTTGTGAAATGAAATGATAAATTGTGCAATAATAGCTAAATATAGTAAAATCAATATATTAATCAAATTTTATACCCAAATGTTGTTGAAAGTTTCATCGGAAGATCTTATTTACCATAAAAAATTAAGAGAAAATAAATACATTTTTTGCATAACCCACTTGCCAGATTTTGGATTCAGCGTACCTAAGGTTATTAACAAATATGTATTTCAAAGAGAAATTCTGCAAAAGAGTAAAATTTGTCGAGAAGTGTATTTGGCAAAAAAAAAATCAGCAAATTTTAGAAGTTTTTAATAAATTCTTAGTAACTTTTTCTCAAACATTTTTATATTTTGTAACTTATTGTAAAATATTTTAAAGTATTTGAGTTTTTTTTGTCTACACTGAGGGAACTCCTGCTGTAAATATTTGTAGTTGTTTGAGTTGTAATACAGTATCTTTATTATTTAGGGAAAAACCAGTCATTTGTTGAAGAAATTTCAGTTTCGACTACAATTCGACCACATCAAATTACTGTATTATGATTTTACATTCATTTTAAACAACAATTTTTATTTATTTAAAAAATAAAATTAATAAATGTTTGTTTATTTTTTACTACATATAATTATTATATATATATTATATATATGTATATATTATATATATACATATATTATATATATACATATAAAATTAACCACATATATGTGGTTCATTTTTACTACAATTGTGGTTCATTTTTCGAACTGTAAAAAACAAATGACAATGTTAGTTGAATTTACTGAAACGTGAAATTTCATTTGTTTTTAACTACATTTGCAGTGGTCTTTACCTACATACTATGTAGGTAGTGTAAGTGTGTACTAATATTCAGCAAAAATGTTATTAACTTTTAGCAATGATTTTTTATTTTTTAATCAACTAAGTGTTGGCAGAATTTTTGCTAAATCTACTAGTTTTGTTGCTAAAAATTAGTTCGCTGATTTTCAGCTAAAGATTTTGTTGCCATTTGCAAGCATCCTACTGACTAAAATTTTGCTGACTCAACAACATTTTTTGCTTACTTTAGAAATATGTTTTTTTAGTCTAACAAAAAAAAAAAATATGAAATAATTTCAAATAACTGAATATAACTTTTATTTTTACTGACATTTATATTATTTGAGGTGATGCGGAAGGGATTCCGCGAAACCGTTAACCAGTCATGGGGGGACAGAATGGATTGCAGGGTGTCTAGGGCGTTATAGAACGCATTGGACGCAGGGGCAACCAAGGTTCTTTTGGGACTGGACAGGGATGGTCTCAGGACCCTTACGGGGTTCCTGACCGGTCATTGTTCTGTCAGGGCTTTCACAAGCAGATGGGACATGGACATACCGGACTTTTGCAGGTTGTGCGAGGACGTTGAGGAACTGGAGACAATTGAGAATATAATGTGCCACTGTCCGAGGTTGCAGGGTCTCAGACAGAAACGGCTAGGAGATAGATTTCACGATGAACTTGGGTGTGTCGCTGAATGCAATCCAGTAGATTTGCTGAGATCTGTCAGTGAAATAGGACTGCTGTTTCTAGTAAGGGGACGATATCTGTCAATCTATCTATCTGTCTATCCCTATTTTTTCTTACCTTTTCACTGAAGGGATTCACAATGGACCGTATTGGTCGCCGAGTGGAGATGTGCCCTTGGGCACATAACCCTTCTTAACCTAACCTAACCTATATTATTCATTTAGTCTTACAGCACATTTTGATATCTTAAATTTATGAGGTCGACGTTTAATATAAATCGGAGTGTGCAGGTTTTATGATATTTTCCGAAAAAGGAAGACTTCAAAATAAAATTTATTGAGTTGTTTTAAGATTTATGTAGTCTATCATATATCCGTACTTGACATTTTTTTTTTTTTAAAGAGAAGCAACACTCAGGAAATTCTTGCTATTAATTAATGTGTTGCTTTCTTTGGAAAGGGGATAGTAGAGAGATGAAAGGTGGTGAAAGATGAAGGGCTTCAAACATGGCAACACTGTAATTGCGCGAGATGATAAATCTTAGAACAGTTGTTACCCGCCACCTGATGTAGAGTTGGCGAATTTATTAAAGCTTTTTGTTTCATAGCCCTGATTCATTATTTTACTTCTGCGGGGTTAAGTGCTATGAGAACACCGAAGGTGGGCGCAGCAATACATATAAGTGGTAGAAAACTCATACATATTATTTTTCTAAATTGAAGTTGTCGTCACCGGGAATCGAACCCGGGATCATCTGTATAACAGTCCAACGCGCTAACCATTACACCACAACGCTTTTTTTCATTTTATATTAATTAATTTTAAGCGATATTTGATCGACAAAAGCAAAATTACAAAAACTTGCAATCGTTCTTAATATTTTGTTTAGGTACTACACTATATATGAAAATTCATATAGTACATGCATGCTAACTGATAGTATATTTTCATCATCCTTACAAATACAAGAAGGAAAACTTAATACATGAAACTTTTGTAATGACTTACTGACCTGAATTGTGCTATATGTGTAATGTGCAGATGTACAGTGGATTGCAATAGCAACAAACGTGTACATTTACATTATCTTTATGAGTAGAAAATAAAAAAGAATTTAATAAATGGAAAAAACTTTTGCTGCATTGGTTTGCATTAAAAAAAAAATCTATTTTTATTCGTACTACATTCACAGAAAAAAAACACTAATTAATATAACTGAATGATCTTAAAAGTTTTACCATTTATACGAATCATTAAAATCCATTTAAGGGAATTTTTTTAATATATTTTCTTTTGTAAATGTCTTTATTATAGTTAAATATTAAAGCGCTGTTGATTGCAGATTTCAATTGTAATAAAACTTGATGATTACACGTAAACGTACGATAAATATGAATACTTAACCCTGTAACGGGTAAAGCTACCTAGTGTTTCCAATTATTTGACCTAGGCGGTTAACCGGATAATGCATTATTCGAAAATTCGCTTTAATGGATTAACCGGTTATTCGGGTCGGTTAATTGACAAATTGGCGGTTAAACGATTAATCGTTTAAACTGTATTTATTTGCTTTTTTATCAATAAAATCACAAAGAACGGTTTTTTTCTGTTAAATATCACGTAAAGTTGAAGGCATTGGTTTATAAAGTGTTAGTGAAACAAGTCTAGGGGGTTTTATTTTTAATGAATCTTAGGGCTCTTGAAAAATAAAATGTTACTAGTACACTAAATATAGTTTGTAGTTTAAATTAACTGAAAATGTAATTTAACATCAATGATAAATTACTTAAAATCCAATCTACTTCTTATGCAAATCAAATATTTCTTGTTATTTATTTTTAAATATCGTTTATATAACTAACAAATCCGTAAGAATGAAAGAAAAGTAAGTTAAAAATAAATGTTCGAAATTTAACTACAGATCAGTAAAAATAAATTTTCGAGTCAGTTATTTGAAATTATTTCAGTTTTTGCTTTCGTGTGTTTTTTCTTTCTACAAAATGTAGACACACACCACTACATACACATTTTATTTGAATGGCTGTTTGAATGCTTACTTATTTTTTTTGCTGATATTACCAATTTTTCTGCAAGGATCGACACAGCAAAAATGTAGCTGACTTTACAAACTTTTTTTTGAGTGTACTACCAGTAATGCATTACTTTAAGATAAATAAAAAGGACTTACTAATAACTAGTTAATATTGTAACAAAAAAATATTGCATTACCCAGAAGTAATGATTTTTATCATTATTTTAAATATAAAGTAATAATCTAAACATTTTATTAAAATCCATTTTAAGACTCATTATTTTTTCAACTCTACACTGATAGAAAAACCGTCATAACCGTAATGTATTTTGACATCAGTTTTTGACCCCATGACACTTGTCATCACGGTGATGTCAGCTCACTTGACCAAATTGTCATCAGGGTCGAAAACTTAAATTGTGTCATTAATGGGATGACACATCGGCATCACATAAATGACGAATCGGAGTCAATTTAATAAAAAAAATGTCATCATTGCGATGACTCAGTTACATCGAAGAAGGGACTTATTGTGCTCAATTTAATAACCAACTGTCATCAATGCAATGATACATTGACATTAAAGAAATGACTAATTGGCATCAATTTAATGAGAAAAATTCAATAATTTAATGACGCACTAACATCAGGGGAATGATTAATTGGCATCTATTGGCACATTAACGGCATAGAACCTCAATTATGCCTCAGCGTCATCGAAAATTCGGACCATCGGATGGAGGTGTGCCACCGAGGTCGCGGCGGCCATTTGGCCGATATTTTGTTTCATACATAATTGAGCCATACCAATATTATCATAATAAGGAGAAATGACAATAATTTCCTAAATAATATGTGTTTTATTCAAAATCAACATCGGCCCTTAAAATTTAACCACCCTTTATAATGATTACATGTCATCAATATGAATGTTATATATTGTATAAAGTGATTCTTGTTTTCACAACGAATGTACATCAATGTGATGTATTTTATGCAAGTTTTAGAAATGCGTCTTAAAACAAAAAAATAAGGAATAAAACATTAACATTTTTACTAAAACACACTTTACAAACATTTTAACGTTATTTAGTTTTATTCTTTATTCATACATTTCCTGTTATTAATGCACAAAATGTGGCATCGAATTGATGTCACTGTAGTCATAGCACGGATGATATGTCTATATCGCGAAACAGCGCTTTAATCCGTTTTATCCAAATCCGCGAAACACGTCAAATTTGAAAACGTTTGTTTCCTTTAAGTTGAATATGCATCGTTATTGTCTAATTACGTTAAAATGTTAGCTAAATATACATTTTTAGTTTAATTAAACAAAAAGAGGATAAGAGGGATAAGAGAGAGGATAAGAGATAGAGGGATAAGAGAGAGGATAAGAGATAAAAAGAGATAAGAGGGTAATCTTCTTGATTATTGCGAAGAAATAAAATTGCGTTACTTTATATTTTTATGGACTAATTATTATACGTTTATGGTAGCTAAAATTTGATAATTGCAAAAGAAGTCAAAAATTATAACCCTAGTGCACAGAGAAACTTTCGACTTCTAATAACCCGATTAAAAAAAATTAATATGATACTTTATTTAATCCGAGAAATAAGCCCATATAATCATATAAGTTTTCATTCGTTTTGTTTTAATTTGATAATATCAGATTAAATTACATTATATAGCGGTATAAATTTATATCTGAACTGATACTAATATATACAAAACAAGCTATAGTTGCATCCAGTTTTTGATTTTAAAACTTCATTAAAGTCCAATATATTTGCAGAAATAATTACCGTCAAATACGGGGTTTGCTTCAATGTTATTTATCCTTTTAAATTTTAGCCATTTGCAAAAAGTTTACAACTTTATAATTTGCACCAAATTCCTTTCCATTTGGACTTTTTATTCTGTTCAAAAAATTCTCTTGAAATTACCTAAAAATAAGTTCTTTGAGAAAAAAACTTTGAAAATGCAGATGTAATGAAAATGAAGATTTTATGGAATTTAGTAACTTGTTATTCACAAACACGGAAAAAGCATTGAAACTTAATTTAGCTTTTTACATTAAAAAAAATCTAGAACTAAATTAAAAACTCCTAATCTTACAAATGAAACAAGTTCTTTTTTTTGGGTTCCTAACTCTTTTGTGTATAAGGTGCCAAATTTTTAGAACCAAAAAGGTATCACTTCAAAAGACAACAATTGTGGTACACTTTGTGTATAAAATTATACACAACATAAAATAGGCAATTATTAAGTGTATTATTGTCATAGATGGGCATACTGCAGTACCAGTGAAATTTCAGTAAAAAAAATTTACTGGTTACTGCAACGAAATTTTCATTACCAGTAAACTGTTACTGATTACTGAAAGAAAATTACAGTAACCAGTAACGTTTTACTTATTACTGAAATAAAATTGCAGTACCAGTAATGTTTTACTGATTACTGAAATAAAATTGCAGCACCAGTAATATTTTACTGATTACTTAAATAAAATTGCAGTACCAGTAACGTTTTACTGATTACTGGAAAAAATTATATTCATTTTTTATTAACTCTCACAAAATACTTTTCAAGTTGTATTTTACCTAAGTAATTCGATAATAATACACTTTTTATTTTTTGTGTGTAGTTATCATTTTTAAATTTGTTTGTTTAAAATTCCCAGCAGGAGTTCAATTACAAGGCTACTTTTAGAGAGCCAAAATCGGTTTATCAAACAACTTGCTTCTAAGATTGAAGAAGTTGAATATGTGTGCGTAACTGCGGATGTGTGGTCAGGTGGAAAAATATCGTTTTTTGGTTACACTTGCCATTGGTTAGATGCTAAAAATTTCGAACAAGCACTGGCTTGTCGAAGATTTCTTTTGACAATATAACGAAGAAGATATGCGACATAAACAAACAATATAAACTGCCAGTTGAAAAAATTGTTTATACGATCACTGACAATGGAATAAATAATCACATTGCCATTAAAAACGAATTTCTCAAATACAATACAGCATTACCCTCATCTGCACCTGTAAAACGATTGTTTTCATTCGCTGGGATTGTGAATCGTTCCAGAAGACAAAAACTCAGCGATGTAAATTTTGAAATGCTTGTGTTGAGAAAAGCTAATAATAAATAGTATCAATAAAAATAAAAATAGTATGTCGGCCAATTATTTGATATTTGAAAACGTTAATTTTTAAGCGGGTTCATCAAAAAGACTATAAATAGAAAATTATGACTGAAATTTGAAAACCCAAGGTCAGATTTTTGACTTTTTAACAAAAAAATAATGGTACGCTTTAATTTTTTTACAAAAATTGTGATGCAATTTAATAAATTTGTTTTGTTAACATTTTACTGATTACTGCATTTTTTTCAGTAATCAGTAAAAAATTACTGGTTCCTGCAATTTTATTTCAGTAATCAGTAAAACATTACTGGTACTGCAATTTTATTTCAGTAATCAGTAAAACCTTACTGGTACTGCAATTTTTTTCAGTACTCAGTAAAACGTTACTGGTTACTGCATTGTCTCTTTCAGTAATCAGTAACAGTTAACTGATTACTGCCAATCGTAATGCAGTAAAAATATACTGCAGTGTGCCCATGTATGATTATTGTATTGAAGTAATTCATATTTATATCCAAAATATGATTGATAAATTTATCCAACATGAAACACCCTTTATAAAATACATATATTTTATACACCAAAATTAACAATTTTAAAACTTTATATTTAAATCAAAAAGATTAGAAAATTATTAAATTTGATTAAAGTATACTACATATACTTTGTGAATTTATGTACTAAAAACAGAGGTTAGAAGCTTCTAACTTGTTTAATGAAAACAACACTTGAACTATAAATCTCAAAGGGTGAGTAAAAAACCATATAACGAATAGAAAAAAGTGCGGAAAAATAAAACAAAATTAACAATTCGAAAAAAGAAAACGTAGAACGACACAATAAAAAGGCGTAAAACTCTTTAAAACGTAAAAAAAAAATATCCGGAAAGACTGAAAAACGTAGTTATTAAAAAAAAATTTTTTTTAAAAACGTGCAAACCGTATGAAAAATGTGTAAAACAATTGCCAAAAAAATCATAAAAACTTTGTAAAAACGACGGAAAATCCAAAAAAAGGTATCAAAAACGTTAAAAATAGTGTTGAAATTCAGAAAATAACCTGAAAATCATAATATAGGTGTTAAAAATTTTAAAAATGTTACATAAGAGTCTAAAACTAAAAAACTAGATATTTAACATGTCATAAAATAAAAGTCCGAAACAATTTAGCAAAACCTTTTAGAGGTTTTATTTTAGCAATCGCGTACCTTAATTTCGGTTTGAAACCATTGAGGCCAACGGAGATGAAACGACCGGAAATTTGTTGTCGAGTGCTATTTATATTATCCATAATCGATACTACTCAATATTTTAAGTTAATTCATAATGACATGGTCAGGTAAAACTGCCGAATTCAGCAGAATTTTTATTGCTAAATATTAGAAAGATAAGAACAACAAAATAAATCTGTTAAATTTACAAAATTTTAGTTATATTTAGGCTAAAGTTTAGTTAATTGGAAGTTACAAATTTATCTGCTACATTACAATTAATGGAATAAAAAATTCTCCAAAAAAATGTGAAATTTTCAACGTTTTTATTAGATTTTTCTTTTACGCTTTTGAAATCAGCTATTTACAGTTTTTAGCAAATCTTTCTCTTGATTTCAGCAGAATATTCTGTTATTTATATTCCACTAAATTTAAGGTACATTCAAAAAAATAAGTTAGTAAAACGTCTTGTAAATCAGGTATACTATTTTTTAGCAAATTTTTTTGCTAAACTCGTGTTTTCAGCTAAAATTTTTGTTATACTTATTTAGCACTTAACTGTTTTATACTAATGCTTTACTAATATACTAATAGTGTGGACGACAACCAGATTGAAAGATATACGCAGAATGAAGCAGATGTCGCGGCATGTCAAGATGTAGTAGAGAAGAGAAAATGATACTAAAAAGTACAACTCTAACAAGACATATAAAAAAATTAACCATGGAAGACTTTTGTATCTCTTTTTCATACATAAAACAAAATTAAGGATTAAAACAACTTAAATTTTGCGTTGTCACCGGCTTGTGAAAATAATTGTCTATTAATAAAATAAAAGACAAAAGAAAATATTTAAATTTAATATGTATTTCTATAATAAATGTTAATAGATTAATAATCTAGTGTGGTCAAATTGCAAACAAACAAACATACACAGACATGTAGACAGAGTAAAGCGAAAGACAAAGACACACATCTTAGGTAGATTTTTATAGTTCCTTTTTCTTATTGCAAAAAAAGGGTTGTTTTTTTCGTTTCGTTTGTTTTTGTTTATTTTTTCGTTTCGTTTCTATAATGATCTTCGGCAGTTGCGTCCTTTAAAAGAAAGCATCATTTAGACTACCATTGATGTAAGTAGTTGAAAGAAAATGTTTGTTATGTTATATATATTTATTTCTATATATTTTTAGATATTAAATTAATTCATGTCGTCAATGTGGGAAAATGAAAATTTTTATATTTCGTAATTATTTTAAATTATTTTTAAAAGAATCACAAAAGTATGTTTTATGATTTTCAGCAAATTTTTTTAACTAAATTACAATTTTTTTACAATTTTTTTGCGTTGTTTTCAGTCTACTAAAATTCAGCAAAAAATTTATTAATTTTTAGCAAGGCATTTTTATTTCTAATCTACTAAGTGTTTTCAAAACTTTTGCTGAATCTACTAATTTTGTTGCTAAAAATCAGCTCGCTGATTTCCAGCAAAAGATTTGCTGACATTAGCAATTTTTTTGCTAGCACCCTCCTGACTAAAATTTTGCTGACTCAGCAAAAATTTTTGCTGACTTTACAAACTTTTTTTTTGAGTGTAAATATAGCAACATTTTTGTTGATATTGCAGATTTTGTTTGCTGTTTTTTTGTCTACTAATATTTAGCAAAATTTTTGCTGATTTAAGCAAATTTATTTGTTTTTTCAATGGACAAAAACTTAGCTCTAATAAAACTAAAATTTTGTAAATTTAACAGATCTATTTTTGCTGTTCTTATTTTACTAATATGTAGCAAAAAAAAATTTGCTAATTTTTTCGGCAACCTCATTTTAGCTAATTTTTCAGGTTTATTTCTAATGATTGTACTCAATACTTTAAATGGTTCTTATATTTAAAACTTATTTTAATTTTTTAAAAATTTCTTTAAAAGCTTTCACTTTTATTGAAAATTAGCTTTTTTTAAAACTTTCAACGTTTTTACTAAAAATTTAACATGTTATTAATAATTTTAAAGTTTTTTATTTAACCCTGCCCAGCTCTAAAAAACTTCTTCCACATTTTTGCACTAATGAGCTCTAGATATCATTTATGAAATCCTGAGAAAATTTCCTTGTATTTGAGTAACCACTCTTAAATGTTTCTACGCAATCCGATTTTTGGGACCCCCAGGTCAGATAGAAAAAAATGTTCTTTTTTAATTCCAGAGGGGGTCATATATATTTTTTTTTAGGAACGCCCCATAAAGAGCATTTTTGCCAATAAATCTTTTCTGGAACCTTTTTAGAATTGTTAACAAAATATACAAATTCAATTACATTTCTTATTCAAATCTGAGGCATCTATTGGATTTAATAATTTTTTTAAAATTCTTTTATGATTCTTTTTGGAATGCTCATATTTTTGTCCAAAAAAATTTGTAATTTTTGACAATAAAATTTTGAAACTTCAAAAATATGTGTTTTATTTCATTCATTTTCAACTCATAGCATAAGAACCCTCGACAAATTCCAAATTTTGCTGGCTAGGAAACATTTTACTCTTGATTTTTTCTTCTATCTGGGTTTTTGCCTTCTGACATTTTTATATTTTTTTTTGTCTGAAAATATCGAGTACTAACCTTGGAACTTGCAAAAAAAACTTAATTTGCTTAACAATTTAAAACTTTTATCGTGTCCAATTATGTTCACAAATCACAATCGGCTGGTCGATTATTAATTAATCGTATATTAAAATATTTTAGAATTAAATCAGAGGAAATATTTGAAAAGTTTCAAGGCACACGATTTGTAATTTTTAATTTATAGCTAATTAATTTACAAAATTTAAATTTTAATACAAATTTTTGTCGATTTTATATCCTTTTCTATTCGTTGCATACGCTTTTAATTTAGGCTCACTATAGGAAGCATGATCGCTAAAAAAAGCTTTTCAGTTTGTTGAAAATTAAAAAATTTGACCTAAAAGCGCTGATGTATTTATAATATTCCACATTTTTATTATATAGCTGAAAACCAGGCTTAAGCCTATATTACCGAACATTCCCTTATAATTTTAAAATTGGATCAATTTGACATAACAAGAGGGATATAATATTAAACGAGACAAAAGTGTTTAAGAGTATTTTGATCATTAAATCTAATAAATTATAAATTACCTTAAAACTTTTTGCAGTGTATGCATGTTCTTTAAGCCCCCTCCAGCGCTTCTGTTTAATAGTAATTGTAAATATTACTAGTAATTTTTTAACCACTAACAATGCAATAACAAATCACCATACTAGTGGTGTAATTTGTTGTTTTTTTCTTTTCTGTTTTTCTTTGCACTTGCTCTAATAAAACAAAAAACAACAACACAATACTTTGGCCAGCGAAGGCTCAATTGTTCAATTTCAATGAATTTCCTTTGCCGGAGCCAATTTTTTTTAATTTAATTATAGATATTCAAACACTTAATAAAATTATTTAAAAAAATTGTATTTTTTTTATATATGAAGCCGTTTAATTAACAAAACAAATACACAAGGCCCCGGGAGGCAGCCTCAACTTCTAAGTGTAATATTTGAATTAAAAGCACTTGCATTCGTAAAGTTTATATTGAAAACTAAATTTAAGACTTGTTTAATTAATTTATTTAAAAAATATGTAAATTTTGTTAATTTAAATAGTTAAATTAAGATTTTTATATTAGCACTACAATTTTAATAAAATTTTCACGAGTTGAAATAATTTGTTACTAAAGGTGTTGCCAGATGCGAAAACTAACCAGAGGTAAGTAGTAGTGTATGTCAAACAGTGTTGCCAGGTTTGACGAATTATCGTCATTTTGACGATTTTTAATACCCAAAATAACTAAATGACGATTGGACGATTTTAGTTTCCAAAATTACGATTTTTTGACAATAGTTTAAAAAGTCGGCAAGACCTATTTATTTATCATTCCTATAAATTAAATTTATATTATTCTATTATTAAATTTATATTATTTCGTTAAAAATTAAAAAAAAAAACATTGTTTTTTTTTTATCGAAATTTAACTTTTATTTGCTAATATGATGTGAAATACAATTTTGCAAAAATGCAAATACTAGAATTAAATAAAACTTAATCCAAACCGGACTTATTTTTTTATAAATTCATTATGTGTTTAGTTTAGTTTCTGTGTTTATATTTTTAGAACATTTTTTTACATTTTTATTAAATTTAATTGGTTTAGATTTAAATAAAAAAAAATTGTATTAAAAAACAACGCATGGACTTTTTTGCGAAACAAACAGATCTCTAGCCCGAATATTCATATTTATAAAATGTTGAAAAATTAAATAAATACAACTTTAATGGCCGTAATTTCAAGCAATATATACCTACTGGTGCTTAGATACCTACCGTGTACACGAACAAAATCGGGTAGGTATCTAAGCACCGGTAGGTATCTATTGCTTGAAATTACGGGCATAAATGAAACAAAATAAATCCAAAAATAAATCCGGTGCTTAAAAAACAGGCCTAATAATATAAATAAAGTGCCAAAATTTAATAATTAAAAAATATAACATTAAGTTTGTTCGATAACACAAAAATTTGTACAAGTTTTTACTGGAAGGTGTTCGTTTACACAAATACTCAGTAAAAACTGGTAAAAAGAGCGAGAAAAGTGACAATTTGATGCTAAAGAACTTACAAGTTCTTACTGGATACATTTTTGCCAGTAAACATTTGTAAGAGGAAAAAAACATATGATTGAGAAAATGTGCTTGTATTTTTAGTAAACAAAAACAAATATTAAATTAAATTATAATTGTTTATGGATTTAAAGTGAAAAATATTAAAGAATTAACTATGAAAGATGTTAAAAAACATTTTAAATTCTTTTTGATCGACAATTTCAATTAACTTTTATCTTTTCCATAATGAACAGTTGATTTTTTCTTAATATTTAAAACCAGCTGTTTTATCTATTTTACTAAACTAATTCTTACAAATTTTCCGTTCGTTTACTTTTTTGTAAATTTATCTTACTCTTTGTAATTTTGTTACTGAGTAATTTTTACTGAACTTTACTGGAAAATTAATCGAACAGACTTATTGTTAAAGAAATTCCAAATCTTGTAAAAGAATTTACACACAGAGAAAAATTTATCTATTTGCCAATTGAATTTCGGTTAATACGACTCAAATTAGGTTATTACTAGTTTCAGTCTGTTGGTACAACTAAACCCTAGTTTTCACAACAAAGCTCGGTTAATTCAACTGAATTTTAGTTTCAGCACCCAAAATATTTAGAAATCGAATGTAAATATCGTTGTACTAACTGAAGTTGTTACCATTAAAATACACTTTTCAATTCGGTTGGCACTTTATTTCTCTGTGTGTAAGATTAAAAAAAGTTGTGCTACTGAAATGTTGCTCACATAATTATGTAGATATAAGTGATTAACAGTTCAAGTAAAATTTGTTTCATTTAAACATGTATTTATTTGATCTTTCAACATTTTATAAATATGAATATTTGGGATATCATTGTAAAATATAATGATTTTCGAAGTTTAAACCAAAGAGAAGTGTATAAAATCGTGTTATATTACAACGATAGCACATTAACATTTGAGATGCGAATTACATTATTGTATTTTATTAAAACTTTATTCCTCTTCTAATAAATATATTTTATTTTGACGATTTTTTGATGATTTTTTAAAATATGATGACGATTTTGACGATTTTTTCTAGAAAATTTGACGTTGTTATGCTCAGCAAACCTGGTAACACTGATGTCAAAGCTTAACTTTAATGTTGAATAAGTATGGTGGTGAAGATGAAAAGTTATACAAAGAGTATGATATGCAGGCACGTAGCAAGGAATTTAATAAGGGTGAAGATGTTGGGATGGTGAGGGGGGGGGGGGGGGTTGCTTATTAGATTTTTTATTTTGATCATGAGTTTTTTTTTTTTTCTAACCCGGGGAAACTTATAAAAATATGTGCACACTAGGGATGCTAAATTTTTACCAGTCTACCAATATTCAGCAATAATTTTATTAACTTTTAGCAAGGATTTTTTAATTTTGAATTAACTAAGTGCTAGCAAAACTTTTTCTAAATCTACTAATTTTGTTGCTAAAAATCAACTCGCTAACTTTCAGCAAAAGATTTTGTTTACATTTTTTTGGAAGATACGCGTTAAAATGTAAGGGAGGACTATTTTTAGTTTGATACCGTCATAACTTGCTTATTTTACCTAACTGTAGAAAAGTACAAAGATCCACTATTCACTGCTGTCACCACAATTTACTACAACTACTAAACTTTTCTATTTCCCTTGTCATTCATGTCATTCTTATGGATATTGTTTTTGTTTATTTAGCAACACGTTCTATCATTCAATATTTTTTTTTTTTTTTGATTTTTGCACCCTACTTTAAATTTGAACGTATATGACGAATTTCAAAAATTTTCGACAACTGCTTAGCTGCCTGTTATTTCTCATGTTTTTTTTTGTTTAATTAAGAGAAGCAATGGCCAGCGTTAGGTAGAATATACTAAAAACTATCACATGCGAAGTTACACGTTGAAAAGTCTTCTAATAAAGTATTGATGGCCGAAAAATTAAACAAAAGACTAGACACTTAGAAGAGTTTTTTTCATTAATTTTATATTACCCGGTAATTAGTTTTGTAATAAGAACACTTAGAATATTATGTAGGTAAAGAGCGCTCCAAATGTAGTTAAAAACAAATGAAATTTCACTTGAACAAAGGAACAAAGGAAATGAAATTTCACTTGAAGAAAAGACGACTTACATTTCAGTAAATTCAACTCACATTGTCATTTATTTTTTACTGTTCAAATAATTACCCACAATTGCAGTAAAAATTAACCACATATAAATGTATTAAAAAATAAACAAACATTTATTTGTTTAATGTTTTAAAATAAAAAAAAACTAGGGTATAAAATGAATTTAATATCATAATACAGTAATTTGATGTGGTTTGCTTTTTTTAAATAAACTATATACTCGAAAAAAAGTCAGTAAAGTCAGCTAAAAATTTGGCGGATTCAGCAACATTTCATTCAGGAGGGTGCTTGCAAAAAAATTGCTAATGCCAGCAACATCGTTTGCTGAATATGAGCGAGCTGATTTTTAGCAAAAACATCAGTAAATTCAGCAAAGGTTTTGCCAACATTTAGTTGATTAAAAATTAAAAAATCCTTGCTAAAAACTAATAATATTTTTTGCTGAATATTAGTAGGCTGAAAAAACTCAAAAAATTTGTAGAAAATAATTTTTCCTTAGTTAACTTATTTGCTGAAAATCCTAAAAAAATTTAGTGTTTCTTAAAAAAAAAAACCTAAAATACATTAAAAAATATAAAAATGCCCATACATTGACGACTTGAATTAATTTAATATCTTAAAATATATAGAAATAATCATATATAATATAAACAAATATATATATCACAAGTACTTACATCCATGGCTGTCTAAAAGATGACAATTTGGACTGAAGCTAAATGCCGTAGATAATTCCAGAAACAAAAACAAAACAATAACAAAATATGACATACACATAAACAATCCTCATTTTCAAACGAAATATAAAAAAATATCTAAGATGTGTGTCCTTCTCTTTCGCTTTAGTATGTCTACCTAAAGATATATTTGTTTGCAATTTTTCCACTTTCAGTAAAGACTTTATTTTGTCTTTAATTTAATTAATAATCAATTTCTTTGACAAGCCGGAATCAACACAATATTTTAGTTTACTAGATCAACCATTTATATGAATACACATTGTTGGCGGCTTTTTGTATGAAAAACATATACAAAAATCTTCATTGGCTGATATTTTTATGTGTAACAAGTGTTGTACTTTTTAGTATTACGTAAATCTTATCCCAAGTAATAAGAAATAAAAGTCGGTAACTGTTAACTTTTCTATTACAAACCCCATTATTTTAATAAGGTTATGTCCATTCACGTAACACCTCAGTCAGAAACTGATAGTGCTACAAATAACCGAGGAATTGTAAATATAATACTGGCAGAAGCCTTGTTCAAAAGCGTTTGAAAATATTTGTTTTACAATAATTTCAGTGGTCCACAAAAAAATAACATAGGAAAAGAATTGGCTGAGACCACATGGCCAACGATGGCAAAAAGTGTTTTCCCAGTGCTATCCAGTCAGAAATTACCAAGGGATCAAAGGTCTAACAACTGATGAAGCATTTATTTTATAAACATTATGATGCTTTGTTTAAAAAGGTTTATAATCGGAAGGTTCCGAGGTCTATCCCGATTTCAGGCATACATATTTTTGTGATTTGTATATAATTTTTAATATTTTTTAATATATAATTATTATTTCCAATATTTCAGGGAAATAATAATAATAAATATAATTATTTATTTCCAATATTTCGTCTCCACATTGGGCGACTTCTTTAGAAAAATTTTAATAATAATTACCTTGAAGAAGTCACCCAATATGGAGACGAAATATTGGAAATAAATAATTAAAATTATTAAATAAAAGATATTAAGATCGTTTAAAGGAAAATCATTGAATAAAAGAGATCAAAGAAAACTTAATAATTTTTGAAAAATATTTCAGTAATACAATAAAACTTTCTTGACTTTTTAATGAAAAAAATCTATCAGTTTATACTTTTTTTTTTTGAAGAACTTGTGAATAGAAGTGGAAAATTTATTGCAAAAATTAAGAAAATCGCTATAAAATTTTTAAAGTTTTTGATATCATTAAAATAAACATCGATTAAAAAAGTTAAAGTTCCAGTAGTATTTATCATCTAGGGTATCGAATAAATCGGGCATGACATTTTAAAATTCCTTCCCTAATATTTTTATTCTTGTTGCTTATTTTTGTTGTTGTTGCTGTTGTTGTTGTGTACAAATCCACTGATATGAACGTGTCTAGTTTGCAAAAATAACAACAATCATTTTTGTGAATTGTCAGCATTTATCATTGTATTTTGTGTGTTTTGTGCTAAAAGGGTCCTTTTTCTAAACTATTGCTCCTGCACTAGCAACAACAGCAGCAACAACAACAACATGTTTATGAAGTTTATTTACAAAGCTCTCGTAAATTGACATATCTTCCCAAATCATCTCTTCAACAAAAGCCATATTAATTGTTCTGTTTGTGTGTGTAAGTGAATAGTTATGCATGTATCCATTTAAGAGATTATAAAACTTTCGCACAAATTGTGTTGTAGCATTTGTAGGTTGTTTTTTGTTTTGTTTTAAATCCTTAAATATATTAAAGTAATTGTTTGTCATAACGTTTGTTTTTTTATTCCTTTAATTTATTGTAAAACTTAAAAACCAAAATCTCCTTAACATAATCTTCTTAAAATATTATGATCCATAATGTTTATAGTTTTAATTTATTACATTAAAGATACGAATTTAATATGCCGCATTTTTTTGTAGAAGAAAATATTGCAATTATATTATTCATTCTTTGAAATTAAAAACGTATATTCTCTATGGAGCCACCTTCTAATGATTTATTCATGGTGTGAATTTTTAAGGAAAATAAAAAATTTTGTAGTGGTCAGCGCGTTGGACTGCTATACAGATGGTTCCGGGTTCGATTCGCGGTGACTTGAACATAAATTTAAAAAAAATTATAAGTATGAGTTTTCTATCCCTCATATGTATCGCAGAGCCCACCTTCGGTATTCCTACCGAAGTAAAATAATGAATAATAACTATGAACCAAAAAAGCTCAAATAAGTTCACCAACTCTCTATCAGGGGGCGAGCAACAACTGTTCTAATACTTAGCCTAAAACACATCTCATAATTTTTTAATGGTGTGAATTTTAAAGAAAATTGAAAAAAAATTTGAATGGTCAGCGCTTTGGACTGTTATACAGATAGTCCCGGTTCGATGCCCGGCGACGGCAACATCAATTTAGAAAAAAATATATGAATGAGTTTTCTATCCCTCATGTGTATCGCAGCGCCCACATTTTTAAAGTTCAGACGATGTCCTTTACAGGCATACTATTGGAATCCTGTATGTCCTTGGACTAAAATTAGAGCTTTCTTTGAAAAGTTAAAGCTTAAATCTTACTTTGTGTTAAGTAAGTATCAACGGTTTCTAGTCAACAAAAATATGTTTTCAAGATTTTTGAAAATTATGTTCATTTCAAAATATTTATTTTTTGAAATTTTATGAAATTGTAACTTTACCGATTTCACAATATATTTTGTAAATTTAGTTTTAATTTAAAACTAAATTTATGGTCAATTTAAAATCGATGTAACTACGAATATTAAGACTTTAGATTATTATTTATTAGTTTATTAATTTTGCAATAAATTAAAGTTTTTCAGTATACTACTTACAAGAAAAGGCTAATTGTGGGTACCCGAATGTCATAACATTTGGATATGTATGTGATAGAGAGGGGAAAATGAATAATAATGACTACCATTTTAGCTGCCCAATTTCACGTTTAAGGGTTAAACGTTGAGATAAAAAATAATTAAATTTTCCGATATTTGCATTTTTTCAAGATTCTTCCTAGAAATAATACACAAATTTGGTATCAAATTAAAGTTATTTGGATGAGCTTCCTATCAGCATAGAAACATTATTAAGAAGTTAAAAAACTTTTGTAGTAAAAAATAGACAGTTAATTTTACGACATTGTTAGTCATTTTTACCGAAATTTTTAGTTGTTTTTCAACAGTTAAAAATAACATTTTAAGTTAATTTAACGGTAATTATCTTTGTCGCGTTTTTAATTGAATTTACTGGTGTTTTAACATGTCATGTTTAATAGACTTTACTGTCAAACTTTTTTTGAGTGCGGGCTTTCTAGGTTTTGGTAAAATGGTTTGTTAATATTATCCCTTGATTTTTCAAGTTTAAAACAAACTAATTTTAAAAGTATTACATTTTTCCCTATTACACTTATGAAATATAATTTAGTTAAAGATATAATAGGACTTTTTTCATCTGCATAAATCTATTACTGGAAATATTTGCAGTTTTAGGAGAAAACATCGATATATCGATAAAAAAACGATAAAAAAACAAAACAAAAGTTTTCAACTTCATTTTGTTCCTCAAAATTTGTTTCATCAAAGTTTCTTCTACTCGATTTTTGAACTTCCAAATTTTTTTTACTTAAATTTTTCTTCCGTGAAATTTTTGTTTTGCTAAATTTTTGTTTCCTGAGTTTTTTTATTTGAATTTTTTGCATCTGAATGGGTTACAAGTACACTCAGGGACCTTCTGCTTTAAAAATTTTTAGTTGTTTGGATTGTAATACAGTTTCTTTATTTTTAAAGAAAATTTCAGTCATTTGTAGAAAAAATTTAATTTTTTACTAATCTTGTAGTTCATTTATAAAAAACAAACCACAACAAATGACGTGTTTATGATTTCACATTAATTTTTTACATTCGTTTTTTGTTATTTAAAAATTAAAAACAAATTAATGTTTGTTTTTTTTACTACATATATGGTTAATTTTTAAAACATTAAAAAACAATTAACAATGTTAGTTGAATTTACTGATATCTAAGTTGTCCTTTCTTCAAGTGATATTTCATTTGTTTTTGACTACAATTGCTGTCGTCATTACCTACATAATATCTTTAGTGTATATAATATTCCGCAGATCTACAGATTTACTCAGCAAAATATATGGTTAGTATTCTATATCTGTTGGATGTTGATAGGAAAAAGTTAAACAATTTTTTGGTCTTTGATAAAAATTTGAAAATTTAAAAGTTTTATGAAAGAAATTATTTTTTTTTTATTAATTAATTAATAATATATCACAAATTATATACTACTACCCTAACCGAGCACTAGCTACTATGGCTTTCGGCGCGTCGTAGCAAAAACAGACCAGTGCCTCTGGTGTGAATCGAACCCACGACCCAAGCACTGATAAGCCAGCACGCTACCAACTAGTCTACCGGGGCGCTAAAAGAAACATTGTTTTGAATTGCGGAAAGATTCTTTTACGAAAAATTAAAGAATAAAGCATAGAAAGTTATGAGGGTTTAAAGTGCAAAACTGATCTGGCTCCAACAATGTACCAATTTGTACCAATTTGATTAGCTTAAATATTAAAAATCAATACTGGTGTATTGTTCATGGATAAGGTCCACAAACTATTCTTGTGTGATCTGTTTATGTTTAACTAATCTCATAAATTCCATTAACTTTAGAATTGCACGACTTTTCACATGAATTGCTCTAATAGTTTTTAAAGTTAGAAAAAAAAACGTTTTTAAAATACTACCAATGTACGTTTCTTTACAACTCACTGCTTTTTTGCTCCAAAAAAAAACTTTTTGTAAAATATCACTTAAATTGTTTATATATTTTTTAATGCATCCTTAAGGATATATTCAACCGTAACATAATGTTTTAAGAACTACAGTGAAACTATAAACATATAGAGTGAATTCAATTTGATTTTTGTAAAATCTGTATTAAAAACAGTTTCTCCAAACCAAAATTAAATTTATGTTTTCTTTGAAATAATACACCGCAACACCGCATACACACATACATACACACTAGAGTGGCCCCAAAAAAAAAAAAAAGGTGAAATTTGGATTTTGATATATCCACAATGTCGCCACTATTCCTTAATTTCTAAAAACTCTGTGTGCAAAGTTTTATCTAAATGCGATATTGTTAAGAGCTCGAAGAAAAAGTTGACTTTTAAGAATTAGTAATTTGTCTCTAGAAGAAATTTTCAGAAATTTAGGATTAACTTTAAATTAAATTATTTTTTTAACATACTCAATGTACCTTTATAAATCAGAGCTTAATTTTAATGAAGGTTAGAAATGCAATCGAAATTAAAAAAAAAAACTGTGGATTTTAAATTACTCGCGTTTTTTACAGATTCCAAAAACATTTGATTTTTGTAATTTCCTATAAAAGATGTCAGTGAAAAATCAAAATTTTGTATAGTTGTGCAATCTACTTACTAAGGACTTTCCTTATACTATAAAGTTTTGTTTTTAATTTAAGAAACGATAACAGATATCCTTAGAGTTGAACTTAAATATTGACTTTAATTGGGTTTTCGTTAAAATATCGCTGATTAAAATTTATTTGTTAACGAATATCTTATTTCAGAGTAGAGGACATTCCACAAAAATATGTATATTCATGTAAAAAATAATTTTTCACAGCGTATAATGTATGAACACTTTTTAATAAAAGTTGAATACTTTTTTGTATGCAATTTTAAAATTAGGCGAATTCCGCGACTCTGATTTAAATTTTAATATTTTTTCTAATTGGACAAAGTTTTCGAGATGTTTTTCATTTCATTCAACTAATTGTTGATTAGAAGTTTTAACTCAATACCGTGAATTGAACTTAAAATGTTAAAAGATTTTTAAAGTTTTGAAATCTACGGAAGTTAAGCATTCATTTCAGTAGAATAACCTTTTTTTAATGTTCAAGGATGTTTAAAGGATTCTGTAAGTAATTTGAAATTTTTCAGTTTAAGCCAGTGTGGTGGCAACACTTACACAGCCATAGGCCAAAAATTATCCAAAACCATATGAAATTACACAAAAAAATCTAATTTTTTTAAATAAAATTTTAAATAATCGTCATGTTCAATCCATAAAATTCATACATACACAATTTGAGACCCTTCACACCGAATCACCTATTTTAACAAAATTGTTGTCTGATCAAACTCAAACTTAAGATAACATTTTATCTCATGTTCACTTCTTCTTTTATTGCAAATTCATTGCTGGATATAAGTGATCACATGCATATTTACTAGGGTATTCAATTTACTCGGGTTTGCTTTTGTTCGAGTAATCGAGTAACTCGATTTTGAGGTTTTTTAATTTACTCGACTAGGCGAGTAAGATTTTAAAATCGAACAATTTTAATACTTTAATTTTATTTTCCAAAAACTCACATTTTTATATTTATTTATTAGTACTAATATAACATATATATAAAAATTAACAAATTAATTCAAAATTTTAGTAAGAAGTATATCTAAAAGAGAAAAACATTTGCTAAGATCATTTATTATTGCGACAGTTTTGTCTCAGTACACTCAAAGCAAAAGCGTTATTATATCAATGAAATTCTTTATAAATATGTTGAAATCTTCATTGATTTTCTTTCAATATAACTGCTTCATAAATATGTATTAAACTGTTTTATAAAAATATTTGTAAGGTGATCCGTTTTGTAATTTCACTCAGACTTGACACAGTTTTGTTATATTAGTGTGTTAGTACTAAACGAAAAAATAGTCCATTTTGTCCTATCATTTTGGGATTTTGAGATATGTAATTTTTCTAAAAAAATTATAAAGAAGTTTTGAAACAACTTTCATGAATATTTAAAAAGTTTTTCATCATATTAATCATACTTCTATATGCTAATTTTAATATGTGGAAATTTTGCGTAGGACCGCTATGAATTTCCATATAGGGCTTCTAAAATTGGCTTGTTACAACGACATAAAGGGACCAACAAAAAGTTTTTAGTAAATGACATTTAAAAATTCCTTTTTGAAAATATAGTATTTATATGTAGTTTCTTTAGATCAAATGGCAACTAAATTAAAAAAAAAAAAAATGTATGATCCCACTTTTAATCCTCAAATCCGTACCAATAATCTTAAACACCCCAGTCTTAGAACTTGTTTCTTTAAAAAATATCCAAGTTTCTTCGATATCGGAGTTTTTCGCATTAAGTTCTTCGTTTTTCGTAATATAATTTCTTTAACAGTGCTCACTTAATATAAAATACACTTAACATTTAAATATTCACTATAACAGTCACATTATTTTATACAAAATATTAAAAAAATATAAAATAGTTCATATTTTTAAATTACTCGAGTTACTCGATTAATCGACCAAAATTGTTCGAGTTATTCTTTACTCGAAATTGGCCACTTCGAATTACCCGAACAATTGTTCGAGTAATTCGTTATTTGTTGCTCATCAGAGCTAAAACAAATAACTTGCTGGTCTCTCTTATTACATTAAAAAAAAAAAAAAATGTATGATCCCACTTTTAATCCTCAAATCCGTACCAATAATCTTAAACACCCCAGTCTTAGAACTTGTTTCTTTAAAAAATATCCAAGTTTCTTCGATATCGGAGTTTTTCGCATTAAGTTCTTCGTTTTTCGTAATATAATTTCTTTAACAGTGCTCACTTAATATAAAATACACTTAACATTTAAATATTCACTATAACAGTCACATTATTTTATACAAAATATTAAAAAAATATAAAATAGTTCATATTTTTAAATTACTCGAGTTACTCGATTAATCGACCAAAATTGTTCGAGTTATTCTTTACTCGAAATTGGCCACTTCGAATTACCCGAACAATTGTTCGAGTAATTCGTTATTTGTTGCTCATCAGAGCTAAAACAAATAACTTGCTGGTCTCTCTTATTACATGGCGACCGTGATAATATATTAAAACGAAATGTTAAATAATATATAACTAAACTAATAATTGCGTGTATTTGATAAAAATTACAAAAAAACTTGACTTGTTGGCTTTTATTTTGGTAATAATTTCCAATTCATTTATTTATTTTAAAAATTCTAAAAAAAAAAAAATGGTTTATTTTTTGCTGGTGAGAACATTTCGAAACGTTAAGACGTGTTAAAGCGGTCCTGTCACGGTCGCCTTGTAATAAGAGAGACCAGCAAGTTATTTGTTTTAGCTCTGATGAGCAACTATTTTATTAAATTAAATTACTTAGTCTACCTTAATTGTATTTCGTGGGTAACCATCATATGAGTGGTTCCCACGGTTCATACTATGAAGGTGACATATTAACTTATCAAAAAAGTACGTCATTTAGCCAATCACATTCAAGCTTAAAATTTATGAATGTGATGGCTTAAAGTACGACAATATCGAATTGTTAATTACACTACACATCGATTAATCGAGTAACGGTTAACCGATTGAATACCCTAATATTTACACAAAAATAAATTATATTACAATAAATTGATAATAACATATCCTATCTAATTTAAATTACTAACAATATTAAAAAAATTCTTCTCGCCGTCTTGCTGTAGTAACCAATTCTCCAATAGTTCTAAAGCCAGTCCAATTTCTAATATTACGCAGCCACGACATTTGTTTTCTGCCCATTCCTCGTCTTCCTTCTATTTTACCTTCTAATATCAGTTGCAATAGTTCGTATTTGCTTCCACGTATAATATGACCAAAGTAGGAAGTTTTCCTTCTTTTAATTGTGGGAAGTAATTCATGTTCGCATCTCATTCTTCTTAAAACATCAAAATTAGATACACTTTCTATCCACGATATTTTCAGTAATCTTCAAAAACACCACATTTCAAACGCTTCTATTCTATCCATGTTTCTACGCCATACATTAGTACTGACCAGACGTAGTATTTCATGAAACGGATCCGGAGGACAATGTTGATTTCCCGGCTTGAAAGAATATTTGTATACTTAATGTAAGTTTTTCTTGCCATTTCTATACGTTTTTTTATTTCTGCCCAGAAATCCCTATCCTCATGAAGCACATATTCGAGATAGACAAATCTATTTACTCTTTCTATTTGTTGGTTATTTATGAATAATGCTGCATTCGTGTATGATGTATTGGATCTATTTATTATCATAAAATTAGTTTTCTGTACGTTAAAATTGTTTTCAGTTATTTAAAAATCACAATAATAAAATACCGAAATGCCCTTTTCAATAGTTTTGGCACGCAGAGAAAAATACATTATGCGGAATTTGATAAGTATTTGTTGAAAAAATGAGCAAAATGTGGGATTTAAAACAAAAATATAACATAAAGCTATGTTTTTTATCCCTCTTAAGTGGGTTTAATTTTTATAAAATTTAAGTAATTTAGCTAAAACCGGAAATTTGTGGCAAATGTTTCACATTAAATACTGACTTATTTTCATTTAGCTTGGGGACTCATGTGCAGTCACTCGGTTGTGCTTACTTGCAGAAATTCATTCTCTCTGTTATGTGCAGATTACATATATGCAGATTACATAGTTTGAGAATGGAGTTTTTGCTTTGATTTCTAAGCAATTTGCTTTGATTTCTAAGCAAATCCTCTCAGAGATCAGCAAAATTTGTATTAAAATCAGGGAAATTCTCTCAAAAACAGGGAAATTTTACTCGATTTTGTCTGTTTTGTTGCAGTTACCCAAACTATATAATCTGCAGAAATTTTTATTGGGGCTAGGGCGTTATAATATATCTAGTTACTTTATGACTCATGTTTCATTTACTCGTGAAAGTTACACATTTTTAACGTGTGTAATGTACAAATAAACAATTATTCGCCCAAAATTTGCAAAAATTACGAAAATTTCTGTAAAAAGTGAAATTACACAAAAATGTCATTATTCAAAAAATATCCAAGAAATGTCTAAACAGTCCTTTTTTTGAATAAATATTTAAAAAATGATAACACTGGTTTTTATATACATCGCGATTATTTTAATGTTATTTTGAATTAATAGCAAGCTTCCAACCTCCGTATATTTACAAAACTAAAGCAAATCAAACATATTAGCTAGGTTGGTACTAGTATTTCGATCTGGCTAAAGATCTCATTAGAACCCGAAGCTTTAGAAAAGCTAGATCCTCCAAAATAAACAGATCTTTAAAAAAAATCTATTGATTATCAATTTTGCTCCATCTTTGTCTTCTTATTAATCAAACACGTTGTTAGGCTCTTTTTCTAACAATCATCATGACGTTTGAAAACCAAAAATGTTATATTCATTTAAAAAATTTTTTTTTTTTTATACCCTCCATCCCATAGTGCAGGAGGGTATATTCACTTTGTCAAATGTTTGTAATTCTTTTAAAAAAATTCTGGGACCCCATAAAGTATATATATATTTGATCAGCATGGATAGAGAAGTCGATATAGCCATGTCCGTCTGTCCGTCTGTCCGTCTGTCCGTCCGTCTGTCTGTGGAAACACAAAATACTCCTCCAATACAGAAGAGGTACTGCTAATTTTCAGTCAAATTGGTTGTTGATATCATGAGCAGTTTTCTAGTGAAAATGATCAAAATCGGTTAACGCGTTCAAAAGTTATGAGTGAAAATGTGGGAAGACCACTAAAAAATTTTTTTTTTATTTCATCATAGGTACATACATACATACATACGCACATTCAATGCTTATACACAAGAATATACGCAAGCAGGGATGGCTGTCAATATCGCTGAATTACCGTCCCCGATTCTAACACCTTTCAACTGACTATCGTTATCGCTTAAATACCGTTACCGATATTCTTGAAATACCGTTATCCGTAAAATACCGTTACCTTAAAATACCGTTACCGAAATAATCTAACAAGATCTGAACAAAAAAACTTCTGTAAATAGATATATTTTCCCAAAGTATGATCATAAACTAGACAGTCATTTAAACTCGGGCATAATGCGGTTAAAAATTGTGGTGTGCATTAACATTACCTGAATAACTAAAATAACGTTATCCTTAAAATGCCGTTACCAAAATAATTGAAAAATTTTTTTCCTGAAATAAAGTTACCGAAATATCTAAAATATCGTTACCGCTAAAATACCGTTAGCGAAATAAATAAAATACCGTTAACGCTAAAATCCCGTTACCGAAATAACTGAAGTATAGTTTCCCCTAAAATACCGTTACCGAAATAAAAGAAAATAGCGTTACTACGACCAATAACCACATAGAATCGGTTACCATCCATGGTCATGATCAACACTTAAAAAAAAAAAAACCCACAAAATATTGTTGTTGTTTTGTTTTGTAATACAGTATGGTATGTACGTATGTTTAGTAGCAATCGCATGCAGAGTTGCCAGGTTTGACGATTTGTCGTCATTTTGATGATATTTAATACCCAAAATAACTAAATGACTATTTGACGACTTTTGCTTCCAAAATTACGATTTTTTGACAATAATTTAATATGTCAGCAAGATCTACTTATTTATCATTCTCATAAAATCGCCGGCTCGATTATTAAATTTATATTATTTCGTTAAAAATTGAAAGCAAAAACATTGTTTTTTGATCGATAGCTAGCTTTTATATGCTAATATGATGTGAAATACAATTTTGCAAAAATGCAAATCCTAGAATTGAATAAAACTTAATTCAAACCGCATTTATTTTTTTATAAATTCATTACGGGTTTAGCTTAATTTAGTTTCTGTGTTTATATGTTTCGAACATTTTTTTAAATTTTTATAGTTTTATTGGAGTTAGATTTAAATAAAATAAAAAAATTTTCATGTTAAAACACAAGGCATGGACTTTTTTTGCGAAACAAACAGATCTCTAGCCCGAATATATTTCATGTTGAAAGATGATATATATACAACTTTAAATGAAACAAAATAAATCCAAAAATAAATCCGGTGCTTAAAAAACAGGCCTAATAATATAAATAAAGTGCCAAAATTTAATAATTAAAAAATATAACATTAAGTTTGTTCGATAACACAAAAATTTGTACAAGTTTTTACTGGAAGGTGTTCGTTTAGACAAATACGCAGTAAAAACTGGTAAAAAGAGAGAGTAAAGTGACAGTTTGATGCCAAAGAACCTACAAGTTTTTACTGGATACATTTTTGCCAGTAAGAATTTGTAAGATGAAAAAACATATGACTAAAAAAATATGCTTGTATTTTTAGTAAACAAAAACAAAAATTAAATTTTAATTGTTTATGGATTGAAAGTGAAAATTATTAAATAATTAACTATGGAAGAAGTTAAAAAACATTTAAATTATTTTTGGTCGATAATTTCAATTACCTTTTTCCTTTTCCATAATGACCAGTTGACTTTTTTTTAATATTTAAAACAAGCTATTTTATCTAATTTAATAATTCCTACAAATTTTCTGTTCGTTTACTTTTTTGTAAATTTGTCTTTTGTTGTTCACAGAATTATGCAGATATAAGTGATTAACAGTTCAAGTGGTAAAATTTGTTTGATTTAAAGTTGTATTTATTTGATTTTTCAACATTATATTTTGTTATTTTATTAATTAATAATCATATAATTACAAGTTATATACTATTACCCTAACCGAGCACTAGCTACTATGGCCTTCGGCGCGTTGTAGCGAAAACAGATCAGTGCCTATGGTGGGAATCGAACCCACGACCCACGCACTGATAAGCTACCAACTAGCTTACTGGGGCACACTGTTTCAACATTTTATTAATATGAATATCGTTGTAATATATAATTCGAAGTTTAAACCAAAGAGAAGTGTCAAAAATCGTGTTATATTACAACGATAACACGTTAACATTTGAAATGTGAATAACATTATTGTATTTTATTTTTTATTAAAACTTTATCCCTCTTCTAACAAATATATTTTATTTTGACGATTTTTTCAAAATATGATGACGATTTTGACGATTTTTTCTAGAAAGTTTGTCGTTTTTATGCTTTGCAAACCTGGCAACACTGGTTATAAGTGCAAATGCGAGAAGCCCTCGAAAAATTGTTAAGCTAATTTATAAAGTATACCAGGCTTGCCATATACCTTTTTTTGTTAACCCCAACAAATCAAAAATCACCAATTAGAAAAAAGGTATAGAACAAAATAGTTTAGTTAAAATTCTTTATTTATTTGACTGCATTAACCGGAGTTGCCAGACACATTAATCGTTATCAGATCAAAAAAATATCCAGCAACAAAATCCCCGAATCCGACAATGTAAATTCATAACTTTTTTTCGTACACTATTTTTACTTATTTTCATTCTCAACCTTTAATAAATTTGCAAGGAAACTCTTACATTCTAATTACATTTATTAAAAACCCCATTCAATTTAAAGGACATTCACTTTCAGAACTTTTTTATTTAAGACATATAAGGTGCATACTTCATCTTAAAATCTTTTGATTATATGCATTTGTTTTCCTTAAAAGCCCTAATTTTTATTTGATACATACAAAAATAATCTAAATTAAAGTATTGATGTGTAAAAACCAATCGAATTTTGGGAAAATTTCTTAGGGTTCTTATTCTAGGAGTCGTAAACGAGAATTGCACAAGCAACTGAGCTGAAAAACAATAATTTGAAATACCAGTTTCTTTAATTTTTTGTGTCTCGAAAACACCCTAAACACTCGAAAGATTTTCTTTTATAATTTTTGACAAACTTAGTTTCATCACACTTTCCGTTTTACTTATGTGATGTATAGTATAAACACATGTGTTGTAATGTAAACTGGCATTTCATAATTATTTCATTATGTATGTCTCCGCAAGCGTATTTTTGTTCCCTTAAATTTATCTAAAATTCTGATTATTCGAAACTGTTTTCCAAAAATATATTTTATTAACCCTTATTTCTTTCATTATTATATAGGCAAAGAGACAAACAACAGGCGAATTTTACAACAGTTTTTTTAACATCATAAGGAACTATAAAAATATATATATATTTCACTACACGTTCTTCTTTAGGTAATCAGAATAACCTTTGAATACCCACTGTTATAAGCATGCAGAATTTCAGATTCATTTTAGTAAACTTTAATTAAACATTTTTTCTTTTGTAACATCCCAAATACATTAATCAATCAGTCATATTTTGTTTTACTTATAAAAACAACATTATTTTTGTTATTTTTACAAAGAATATAGATATTAATATTGTTTGCACTTTCCCTGGTTTATGAAAACACCGAGATGGAGGGTATCCAAAAATTCGTCACAGCCGAATTTAATCTTTTTTAATACCAAATTCGGCACATCGGACTTTAATGCTTCCACTTGTTTTACTCTGGCTTAAGTAGAATTTTTACAGTTTTATTAGTTTTTTGTTTTCATACACATCGAAATTATTTTTATGTTATATATTTAATTTATACTTCGCACAATATCTTCGTACGCATTTAGAACTCTCCAAGCTGTTTGGAAAATTTGCTTAATTGGTAGTTTTTTTCTCAAATCAGAAAGGGCAGTTTCTTTTGGCATTTCACTAATAAATACTGATTATAAAAAAAGTCTCTAAAAATGGTGGCTAGTTTAAAAAATTTCCTAGGTTACAATTATGAAACTCGGGGGAAAAAGACCTTCAGAAAATACTTAATATCGCTAACAACAATATACAATTGATTCAAATTTAATAAATATTTTAATAACTGACATTCTGTCAATTCATACCCAATTAAAAAAGTCTATGTAACTTGACGAGTTTAAATTTTATAGAGCTGCAATTTGCTTGGTTGCTAGATTATATATATGTACTTCCTTTTAAACAACAAAAATCGCGGAAATAATTGGTCGATTTTTCCACCACTGGTTGAAAATTAACGCAAAACTTTGAAAAAAAGCAAGATGTTCAACAAAAATCTAAAAGTGGAAACATCTGGAAAACTAACCGTACGATTTTAAAATGTGTATTACAATTTGTTATCAGCGTGCGAAGATTATGCTAAAATTATGTATTGCAAATTATGTAATTTTTGGTATTTTATAGCACATCTTTGTAACTTCAATTTCGATGTGACCTTTAAACAAAACTTTTTTGAAATTTTTTGCGGACCAAATTTATTTTTATAATTTTAAATTTTAGGGTTTGAGGAACTCGTGAATTCCAACTTTTTTTTTCTTTTTTTGGACCACCTTATTCAAATAGAGATTTCCTGAAAACTCTAAATCTTTTTGTGCATACAACCTCCCACAATATAGTTAGAGTAATTCAATGGAGCACAACGCAAACAACAAAAGAATGGAACACCAAGAATAAGGATACAATAGACGAAACAAAAATAAAACATTTCAAGGAAACTTACCTCGGTACAAAACTGACAGTCACATTGATGTAATGTAGTCGAATTGCTGGAATCCTCAACATCGATAAGACACAACTTACACGTGAACATTTCAAATGGACGTGTTGGTGTTGTCGTAGTAGAAGTTATAATGCTGGTGGCTGCATTGGTATTGCAATGTTGCAATATTGTTGCCATTATAGATTCAGATGTTGGTGCTGATACAGCAGCTGGTTCTGTGGTTATATTTGATGCCTGTGCATTTGTCGATGTTGATGGAGTCACGTTCGTTAGTGCAATCGGTAATAGTGTGGTGGTAGTTACAGTAGCGGAAAAGGGTGAGGTGCTGGTGGTGGGGGTAGTTTTGAAACAGGGGTTAGTGTTGTTGTTGTTATATACACCATCAATCACATCATATTCATCATTATCATCATGCTCTACATTTACTGTATCCTTTTTTGTTATAACTTTCAATAGCGAAGTGACCGTAAGAGGAGCGGCTGATAAAGTTTCCAATGGAAGGTATATACCTTCTCTCGTTGTTGGCGATATGGCTGTCGTTGCTGCTAATAATGATTGGGGTGTGGGAGGAATAAGAGTTTGTGATGCAGGATTTGGAATAGGTACTGTTGGGTTATTATCGGTGGGTGGTGTTGTAAGCTTTATTGTGGAAGCGGTAGTTGCGGTGGTTGTTGTTGTGGGTGAGGTCATTGATGGTGTTCTACTGCTGGTTATGCTGGTGGCACCGGAGGTGGAATTTCGTTGTGAACACAAGGCCAATGACGTTCGACTATTACGCTTAACCGCAAATTGCAGACCTCCAGCTTCGATTGATCCATCACGACTGCGACTAAATGTACTACTTATATTACTACTGCTTATATTACTAGGATTGCGTAGGTGCTGATGGGATGAATGAGCAACCATTGCATTATTCAATGAAAACCTTGAACTTGAGGCAGCCAACGATAGTAGGCTGGAACATCTTGAGCAAGTGTTATTCATGCTGGAAATACTATTCCTCAGTCGATTTAATGGACGTATTTGTTCTACACCACTAGCACTAAAGATACCACTACCCATATGCGATATTCTCGTATGTCCTTCACTTAAACGATTTCGCGATTTATTTGTCACTGCACCTGCACCCATTGTGGGTGAACAAGGAGAAGTCGTTTGGCGTGTTAGAGCTAAAACAGTTTCACATTTCCTTAGACCCGTATAGTGGACAATAGATTGTGATTTCTCTTGATGCAAGCTAATTGCACTACCCTCTCTACGCATGATATTCCATAATTTCTGTTGCATTACATTCAACGACGATGTACTGCCTCCAGATTGTATAACACGCTCATTACTGGTATTCGCTAACTTCTCTCGACTACCGTAGGCATTGTATTCTCGATAGCCGGCCGGATCACGCATAACCACCATATTTTGTTCGGAAGGTGTACGTGTAATTGTAATTTCCGGTGATGATGGTACTTGTAGAGGTCCTTCACTGCCATCGCCTCCTCCTCGCTCTTCTTCTGGGTCATTTGCAGCAGCCATACTAATTTCTCCACCATTGCGATTTGGTATTGATGGTCGAAGACCCACCAAAGATTTAAGAAAATTACCAAAACGTATACGTCTTGGTTGTGGGCCCCCAGCAAGCCCCAATGAGCCTGCATGAGGGCCCTCCAATTCATAATTTGAATATCCTTCAACTGCTGCAATATCAGCAGCAGCACCAACACCGTTAAGGTTAATATCTTTTGCCCGCTTGATGATTTCCTCCCTTACCAGAGGAATTACGCGTATGTTGTAGTGCTAACTTTGTGGGATGTAACTGTTTGGTTATTGACTCCCGTTTAGGTTGATTCGTTTGCAAATTTGTTTGAATATTAATATTATTGCGGGATTCTAATAATGCTTCGGTTTCGTTATCCGTTGCAATTGTTAATGATGTTGAATTGAGATCGTTAGTATGATGATATTGATTGATGTTTTGTTTCTTTGTATTGGCCAGATTGTGTATCGGCGAGGAATCCTAGAATTATACAAATAATAAAAAATAATTGACAATTTTGAAGAAAAAAAAAATTTTTTAAATACTAGGGTTTCCAGGAAGTTTAACTAAATGATACCCAACTAACATTCATCTAATAATTTGTTTATTTTTTAAAATTATTTTACCATTTATAAAAAAAAAAAACTGCACATACATAAATGCTGTTTTTCTGTACGAGTTGTTATTTTCATTTTAGGTTTTCTTTTTACAAAAAATTCTTTATTGAACAAAAAAGCTAATGAAAAAAAAAAAAATTTTTGTTTTTAAAATTTGGGAGTTAATTTTTGATAGTTAAAATAAATAAATCGTTTATTTTTACGGATTTTTGAGTTTTTTTTAATTGTTTATTTTATTTTTGATAGTAAATATAAAAGAAAATCTTTTATTTTTATGTATTTTGAGTTAATTTTTTAATAGTTAAAAAAATTAAAAATACATTTGAGTTAAAAGAAAAGTGAGTAGACCGGTTTTTAACTAACGGGTGTTTTTTTTATACATGTATAGACCTTTAAGTTGGCAACACTTTTTTAACTGGCGGCCATTTTATCAGCTGTCAAGTGATTTATGTTTAGTTTGGCATTTCAACATGACTATACTGACGCCTGAACAACGCTTCCAAATTGTGCAAAATTATTTTGAAAATCATGGTTCTGTTCGAAATACGTATCGCGCACTACGTCCATTTTACGGTCAACATAATCGTCCATCAGAGCAATTAATTCGATTAACTATGGAACGTTTTCGCACCACGTTAACTCTAAATGATAATATGCATCCACAGAGACGTCGTACACTGCGTATTGGCTGGTGGAATCATTGGTCCGTACTTCTTAAAAACGTTGCTGGTCAGAAGTGTTTCGTTCATCAATTGACCAACCATGATGGGCAGGAGCTGTGGTTTCATCAAGACGGCGCAACATGTCACACAGCTCGTGCCACAATTGATTTATTGAAGGAAACGTTTGGTAACCGCATATTTTCACGTTTCGGACCCGTAAATTGGCCTCCAAGATCGTGCGATTTAACGCCGCTGGACTATTTTCTGTGGGGATATGTGAAGTAGCTAGTCTACGCCGATAGGCCCGAAACGATTGACGTCTTGGAGGACAACATTTACCACGTTATTGCCAATATACGGCCACAAATTCAAATTATAATGACAGAAAAAAGTAAATTTCGAATAAAGTAAATTTCATGTCAATTTAAAAAATGTCATCTTTGTTTTATTCTATTTCAAAGTTCTATACCTCTATAAAAAACACCATTTATATGTTTAGTAGTTTTAAAGTACATATTCCTTTGTTTTTACCTACAAAATATTGTGAGTGTAGATATAAAACTCTTTGATTTGCTGTCTGAGGACGTAACACATGTGAATGTGTTGGACACACGAAAAATTTTGTTTGTAGTTAAAAGAAGAAGAGTTTGATATTTATATATATGGAGGATTTCACCTCAAGTGACCGAGGTTTTAAACCCGATGTCAAGTGATTCGGTTGAAATTAGCACCAAGTTGAGTCCTATTGGGAATTAGCTATGAAACACAATTTCAGCGGTCCAGGACTCTCCGAGTCAAATTTAAAGTACACCGATTATTCAATCGCAATGCAAAAACTTCCAATGGCCGTGTTAAAATGTTTAAGACATTATTTATTGAACTTTTATTATGTATTGATTTAATTATTATTACAAATAGTTAAAAGAAATTAAGATTTTTCACCATTTCTATAGAAGAACAGTGTTTTTTCTGATGTGTACATATTTTGGGTATTATAGTATAGAGAGTATGAAACTTTAGTTAGACATGTTATACACTGTTGGAGAGGTAACTGCACCTCGTTTTTAGAACAAGTTTTAGTTTTAGTGTTTAGAAACACTTTTATCACTTACAAAAAAAATTAAATAGCGCTATATTAAAAAATCGTTGTTTTTAAGTTCTAAACTTTATTTTGATAGATAAACAAGTCTCGATCCACTCGACCACAAAGCTCTTAAAGGAAAAGGCTTTCAAAAAGATAAAAAACAACGCTTTCTAAGCTTTCTAAAAAAAGCAAAACGTATCATCTCGAAAAAAAGACAAACAAATTTTTGACTGCAAAAAAAAAGTAAAAAAATTTTTTTTAAGTTTTTTTAAAGACTAAAAAAAAAGCATTTTTGGCAAAATCTTCTAACTACAATAGGTAATTCGGTTCATTTATCCGAAAAATTGTCTGGTCGACGAAAATGTCAAAATTCAACACCCTTTAGCTAGGAGAGTCCAGGACCGATCCCCCCTAAAATTTTGTGTCATAGCTACTACCCAACTTGGCTAAAATTTCAGCCAGATCCCTTGACATCAGTTTTAAAACCTCGGTCAATTGATATAATCTAGCCTATAACGAATAGTTTAATTAAAATTTTATATGGACAACTACGACAAATATGTCCGTTAAAGTCTAACGGGACATTTTGAAAGTAAGGTTTAGTAGAACCAAATATATATTTTTATTTTGGCAATTTTGGCCAAATAGATTGGTCTGCGTAACCACAGTGCATTAGCGGGCTGTCTTAATCCTAGAAAGCAGAAACTTTTAATGTTTTAATTGGAATAAGATCCAACTCATTGATATGGTACTTTTTGGAATCTTTCCCAGGATCGTGGTAAAATAGCGGCTAAAAGGGGTGGAGGAAAAGTCTTCCCCCTGCCGACCTGGACAAACCGCTAAAGCGATGTACTTCGAGTTTGGTATTGTTTTAGGCCGGAAAAAGAGCGAAGAAATTTATGCGCATGTACGCCAATGGAAGTCTGCCAAATATCGTCTACTTAGATGAGAAAAATTATCCAATAGAACAATATGTAAATTAACAAAAAAAAATTATCGGGTCTGGTTAAAGGAGAGATCGTACAGTAATTTGGAACAAAGATTGACCACTCGAAACCAAGCAGCACCTCACGTTATGGTTTGGGCAGCTGATTACCGCGAACCGCTAATGTTCTTAGGGTCTGGCTTTAAAGTAAATGCAACATTGTATCGTGAATCGGTCTTAAAAGGAGCATTAAAGCCTTAGACAAGCAAGCATTTGGAAAATTAGCATCTTCACACAAAGCTAGCGTGAATCAAGATTGTTAAAAAAAAACAATGTTCCACACTTCGGCAGCCCAATGGCCTTCAAAGGATAATAAAAGCTAAAGGAGGGCATATCGAAAATATTAAATAAATTTTGAAATTTTTTTCAGTTTGTAGCATTACTTAGTTATTTTTAATAAAATTTCAATTGCCGCACCCTGTATTTCTTATATAATCTATTAAACTATAGACAAATTGGGTGCCAAATGCAAGGTATTTGAAGACGCATCTACTGGCACATAAAACATGTCCGTGCATGTCCAAACATTTTTATTCTAAATTTAATTTTTTCGAATTCCACATTTGAATAGGAAGTTGTTGTTGGTTTGGGTTCAAATAAACATATAATAATGCTTATTTAATTTTATCGAGGGGGTGCCTAGGTTTTATTAAATTGTCGTAATCGTTCGGCTTAAACACGACTTATCTCTAAAAGCTTTTTTTACCCACATTTTAAATATTTTAAATAAGTGGCCACCCTGGGTGCACAGTATATGCAATATGGATATTATAATTTGTGTTTTCTCGAGCACTTTAATACTGTTTACTAAAAAAATCTGAACTCATTAAATTTTAAAGATCTTTTCTTACAAAAATGTTGTAATTTTTGAATCCAATTTTTATATCCTAAATTGTGCACCTAAAGAAATATACGTGTCCTCAACAACGTATCCAAGTTCTATTAAAATCTGTAGATTGACCACTGTGTAGTTTCCTTATTAGTAAATGGACCGGTTTTGATGAATTTTTATTTTAGGGGCCTACTGACATGAAGAAATGTTTTATTCAAAAATCCGATTATATATAATATATTCCATGTGTATTTTCATTACTTTTGAGCTGCCTTTACTAAATTTAATTGCGATACACGCAATTTAAAAGTTCTTCCAGTTAAATAAATTACAAATAAGGCAGCCCAAATTTATAATACTCACTAATTACATTTAGTAGTACCAACCAACATACGTAAAGCATCAACCGCTAAGAAGTCCCGAGAATTTTCTGGAGCTTATTAAAACTACCAAGTTCTAATAAGCTTTTTTTATTTCTTAAACAGAAGTTTTCCAGGATTAAAGAAGTCATGGAGATTCGTAATCGAAAGACTTAAAATCGCCATAACTACAATGATGAAAAACAAACCTGATTTCGATATAAGAACAATTTTATAAAACAAATAAATTCAAAAGGATTGGCATATCCTTGTTTGTTTTCATAGTTTGAAAATTCAATTTCTTAATTAGGAAATCGAAAAAATTTGGAAGTATCATTAAATTTAAAATGGCTAACTCACAATAAAAAAGCTGATGAATTCGTTATATTTGCAATATAAATTTTCGTTTGGCATCAAAATTACTAAAAAAAAATCTAAATATTTTTTTAGTTTTGGCCACATCTTACATCTGAGAACACGAAAGGCACATGATTTTCCCTTTTCTTGGTGTTTTTTCAATGCTTTGTAAAGCATTGGCACCGAAGTGAAACGGTGTTCTCATTTGGGCGTTGGGAAGGCAGTTTATTTTTCCCAGTGCTTTCCGAACGTTTTGTAAAGCATTGGCACCAGCCTGGAACTGTGGCAAAACACAGTAAGCAAGCACTCATGCCACCAATTTCCAAGCTTTGCCAGTGCTGGCCCCGGTGTATTTTTCTGCCTGGGTTATCTTAAGGTCTTTGGCATGTTAAAGACGAATCTTAACTTAGAATCCCTCCATCATATCAGGTTTCCAGATTTCTCAAAAATCTGCTGTGACAAGGATATTCTGAATTCAAATTCCAATTCAGGATGTAAAAAGATATGTTGAAAAGTACACTCTGGTCTCAGCACACAAAAAAATAAAACACTTTTTCAATCACGAAAACCACCGACTCAATAACTTTAATTACTGAAATTCCGCCAACAACGAAAATTGCTAATTCAATTACAAATGTATATCTCTTTAATTGAGTTATTTTTTATTTAAATAATAACTCTTTTGATTAAAAAGTGATCAATATTATATACCTTCTCAAAAAGCAAAAAAACAATTGGATAAAGTGTTGCTGCCATACCAAATATTTTTTACAGCTTGAATTTTATAACATTGAATTTAAACCGGCATGTAATTCTCATTTAGTAAGCAGATTTTTTCATACTTATGTGATCAAATTTATACAGCAACCAGTTTTTTTCTTTGTATTGAAACGTAGGGAGCATATATTTTTTTTGTCAAAAATTAGCCTTTTTGTTAAAACCAAATTTTTTTAAAAATAATTTTTAATTTATTTTAAGTATTTTTTTTGTTTAAATAAATTGTTCCATTTTTATTAGACGAAATTAAACTTCAAAAATTATATTATCAATGTTATGATAATGTTTTAGAATATGTTAATATTAACATTTAAACCATGGAAATTAAATTAACTTAATAAAGTAATAAACCTAATGAGAATTAATAAAATATAATTAAAATTGATTTAAAATATGTATTACCAATACATAAACATATATAAAAACTAACTAACTAAACTAACTACATACATAAATATTACAAAAAACAACAACAATATATTGTGAGTGATAGTGGAAAAAAGTGCCAAGCAAGTTCTGACTTTGAGCAACTATATAATTGATTCAATTAATTTTTAGTTGACAGCTTATAAAATTTTCAACATATCGATTTAATTGAAAAAAGTAGGGAAATATTTTTTTCTGTTAGGGTCTAGAGTTTTGTTATATTTGGTAATTATAAGAATAATAATAAATATCAACAATATATAGTGGATATTAAAAAGTTTTTAATTTGAATACCAACAGACTGAAAACATATAAAATCAAACACTCGATTTCTTCAACATTTTCCGATTTCCACCAAAATTGCTATATGGTTGTAAGATATATACATATCGCTCATTTACTTCAAGACTGTAATAAGTCAAAACATGCTATTTTTGGGTTCATAATGCAGATTTATTAGTTATATCATATATTGTTTAAAAATTTTCATATTAATATCATGTATACTTTTCGAGATAGGTTATAATATATTTTATTTTTTCTTTAAAATGGGTGCAAAGAGTGTATACTTCATAGAGAAACTGTGCTACTCGTGAGTCTCTCGATAACTAACGAATTCGCACACAACTCTCACTAAGAGAAAAATACATTAAAACCCCCTATTTATAAAAAACGTGACCAAATAAATAGAGAACGGGTCGAGCGAGTCTGATGTGCATTGAAAACTTTAAACTCATTTTCTGCAAAATCGTGTTTTTTTGAGTTATGTCAGTCTTGCAGTAAATGAGCGATATATCGTTGTAAGTCCTATACATATAACATAGACCAAGTTAAGTATGGCTAATCCCAGCGGATCGTGAAATATCTCGTTTCAAAATATGAAAAATTATGAAAAATTTCACAATTTCAAAAAAAGTATATATCTTTTTAACGGCGAAAACTACGTGATTAGTTTTAAAGTTCCTGTTATCGTGGCTTAAACAAAATTTAAAAAAAAATATTGTTCGAAGATAAAAATGGGTTTTTTTTTTTCAAAATCCGCGGTTCTAACCGCTGTATTTCAAAAACTATTGTTTTAATCCTTAAAAACATCATAATAATTATAAATTATTCCTCTATACTGTTGCCAAGTTCCTTTATGGATACGGATATGGGCAATTATCTGAAACTACTTTTGTAAAACTTAAATTTTTTTTTTCAATAAAATAATTTTTTTAAGTAAATAAATTTTGCTACTGTATTTTGTATTTTTTTTTCTGGTTTTTTTCCATAACATTGGATCTCGTAAGAGTTCGATAAAGAGTTATGTCATAAGTAGGATAACAGTAGCTTTAAAATGAGGTATCAATGAATCACGTAGCTTTAACCGTTAAAAAGATATGACTACTTTCTGATAAATTTTCGACTTTCTTTTTCAAATTTTCAAGCGCGATATTTCCACAACCGTAAGAGCTAGCAAATTTGGACTATGTCATATCTATATGACACTTACATTACATACAAAGTTTGGTAAAAATTAAAGGTGGTCGAGGTCAAAAATTAGATTTTTTTTATGGTTTTCATATGGAATGAGTAAACAACTTTCCAACTAATCAAAAAATGGAAGAACATTACAAATAAAATGACCCTTGATACCCTTAGCATAAATGATCTGAATATTTAGTTTATCATTACTTACCCTAGAATCTTGTTCTAGTTCCTCCTCAAGTGCACTATATACCGGAGCGTACCAAGAGTACGCGTATTGCTTGCGTGTTGCAGCTGCCGTGTTGTTTGTTAACGTATTTGGATTTGAGTTTAAACTACAATGGTGCTGTTGCTGCTGATAATGGTGTTGTCGTTGCAATATCTGTTGTTGTTGCTGATAATTATGATTGTTTTGAAGTAGGGCGCTGGGTTTATGTAAAACGGCAGAATTTGAATTCAATGAACCACTACTGCCACTACCACTACTACAACAATGATGATTATTATTGGCAATGGTGCCACAAGCTGTTGTTGTCACAAGATTATTATTGTAATTAAGTTGTAAACTACGACGATGTTGTTGATGATATGTTGCTGGTAAATGATTTGTTGGTTTACGTCTATAATTCTCTTCGGAAAATGAACGTAATGTGGAATGCTGATGACGTCTTACATTGGCAGCATTAACGGAAGAAGCTAGAGACGATGATGAAGAATATTCATTTGCATTTGTTCTTCCTGGCGATCCATTCAAATTATTATTTGCTTTAGATTGTAATTTAAAATGTTGTTGATATGTTTTTGCAGGTGTTGTTGCAGCTGTTAAATCCTTTTTGGTAAAAATTAATGAAGCACTATTCTTATTGAGATAAATCGAACGTTGCTTATCATTTACAGTTGCCTCAATGTTAGTTAACAATGGATCCGTTTCGGACAATGGCAGACAATAGTCACTGCTTTGTGTTAAAAGTGTTGTTGCTGATGATGATGATAAGAGCGGTGTTGATTGTGGTAAGGGTGATGTATCTGCTGGGAAATTTATGATGAAATTTTCCGCAGCATCATCAAACGTATTGTTATAAGAATTGTAACTTCCACTTGAACTGTCTACAACAAATCCACCTCCTCCTATTCCACTCCCTTGTCCGTGTTGTTTGCTACTAGCACAGGCTGTAGTGCTTAAGCTAAGGCTACTATCGTCACTGGACGATGAACGTGATGAATACTGACTAGTAAATGAAAATCGTTGACTATTGTTGGTCGAGGAATTAGTGGTTGTATGAGCAATAGTGCTGGGAATGTGATTTTGTGATAATTCTGTTGTTTGAGTTGTTTTTAACAATGACTCGTGAACTGTTGCTGTTGCTGCTAATGATTGTGGTGTGGTTGGTGATGTTTTCAGATCAAGTATATTTACAGTTGTAGAGTCTTTAATATTGTTTCTGGTATTATTATGACTATTTACTAAATGGGAACTAGGACGTTGTTGCTGCTGTTGTTGTTGATAATAATCGTTATAATAAGCTGGTAATGATTTGCGTGCAATTGCTGTTGCTTTTGTTGCAAGTGTTTGTTGTTGTTGTTGATGATGTACTTGAGCAAAACAAGCGTTATTCAAATGATTTTCAACCAGTAATTCACGTTGTTCTAATTTCGATTTACTTTTTGTTGTTGTTGTCCCAAATGTTTGTTGTTGTTGCTGCTGTAAATCGCGTATGTTTGTTTCTATATTTTCTGATTGTTGTTGTGTTTGCTGTTGCTGCTGTAATTGTTTTTGTTGTTGTAAATGCTTATGCGGCTGTTGTTGATGATGTTGCAAACGATTTGCTTCATTTTGTTGCAATGCACTTTTCTGCATTGGTGGTCTCATCATTTATATTTTGTACAATTTGTAACTGTATATTTTGAATATTTATATTGTTTGTCGTCAACAGACATTGCATTTTAAACTGTAATATATTTTGGATAGCCATTTTGCTGTTGTCCAGTTAAATAAAAATGGGCTGAAATTGAAAAGAAAGTGGAATATTTTTATTTATACTATTAACAAATCAAATAATACAAGGACAATATAATAAAAACTAGCAAGGGAAGTCTGTTGGGGGGTGGTTTATGCAGATTTCGATGAAATCCGGTTAGAGGATAGAGAAGGCGATAATAATAAAAAAACATACATGCCATATAGCATATTTAGGGGGTAAAAATGAGTTCAACGTTGTTCGAATCTTTTTTATTTAAAAACTATTATATTTAACTATTTTTTTTGTATACCAATGCAAAAGTCATACAAATACCTTTCATTTGATAAGAAATTTGTATATTGTTTGGAGAAGTGTGAACAAAAAAAAAAAAAAACGCAAATATCGGAAGATTACATGCTAAAAAAAAATAATATTAATATTTTCGCAAATTAAAAAAAGAATATGCCGCCAAAAAGTCGTGGATCATTTTTTGTTTCTTTCTTTAGTCCTATTTTCATCCATACATGATCTAGAAACTAAATCCGCTATCATATTACAGTTACCACAAAATTAAATTTATATATATTCCAGAGCACCGTGTAAAATGCATCTAATTTGCAAAAATCTAAATTATTTACATACAAAGACAAAAGAAAAAATTTGATACCCATATTGCCCTATTAAAAACAAAGAGTTACCACCCCATTGAATTTTTGTCAAAACGCGAACTAGCACGAATTTCAAAAAAAGCTGAGACCCGTATTTAATTACATCGACTAGAGATTAAAATATGTTAATTTGGCATTTTTATTACAAACAACCCCGAACAAAAAATTCAAAAACTGTTTTTTTACAGAATATCCTAAAAAAAAGAACATGGATGATCGTCCTTGCACAAATTGTATATACAGTTGGACGCGCCTTAAAAAACACTTTCTTATGATAGCATATTGTATATGTTGGTAAGGAAACAGATTCTTGAATTAACAAAACATGCAAAAATGGACCCTTTTCAAAATGGTCCAGCTCACGAAAGGTCAAAGCTAGAGCCGAAATATTTTAGATGTCATCATAAATAATACCAATGTTCATTTTGAGGGGGGTACACTTTGCACGAATTTCGCTTCCATACAACTTGAGTCGCTCTAATATATATATCTTGCAGCAGTTTTCTTGCGGGCTTCAATATTTTGAATAAAGTAGTAGCCCCCACGCGGTTTCAAATTGTGGTACACTCAGGGAACTTCTGCTTTAAAACTTTGTAGTTGTTTGGATTGTAATACAGTTTCTTTATTTTTAATGTAAATGTCAGTCATTTGTAGAACAAATTAAATTTTTACTAACCTTGTAGTTCATTTAAAAAAACAAACCACATCAAATGACTGTGTTATGATATTACATTCTATTTTTGCATTCGTTTTTTGTTATTTAAAAAAAAATAAAAAAAATAAATGTGTTACTAACATATGTGGTTTATTTTTACCACAATTGTGGTTCATTTTTTGAACATTAAAAAACAAATGACAATGTCAGTTGAATTTCCTGAAATGTAAGTCGTTCTTTAAATTTCATTTGTTTTTAACTACATTTTACCTGCATAGTATTCTAAGTATACTAAAGTAAGTTACAATTTTTAAATGGATGATTTTTGAGAAATTTCAGAACTTCTTGCAGATTAATTTTGATCTCTCCCTTGCAGAAATGCACTAAAATATATCAGAATGTATTTTTGTTGTATTTTACTGCATCTAACTGGAACATTGCAAACGGAGTGCATGTCATATTGTAGTAAAATAGTAAGTTTATCCTAAATACACGAATATTTTTCAGAAAACTTTTAATATTTTGTCTTTAGACATTTTTATAATTACTGTGTAAGGTATGTAAAGTTACACACATTATGCCTAATAATAAAATTTAGACTGTAAGTTCACATTTTAATTTAAAATATCTAATTTACAAGATCAAAATTAAATCTTCCTATTAAATAGAAAATTAAAAGTTTTTTATTTCCTGTAAGTTTTTTATTTGCTGTATTGCTGAATTTACTAACTTTTCTGACATTATCAATGTTTTTGCAAGCACCCTCCTGACTAAAAGTTTGCTGACTCAGTAAGATTTTTTGCGGACTTTACTGATTTTTTTTAGTGTATGCGCGAATATGGATGACCATTTATGATCATATAAAAAATATGTATATTCATATATGAACTTTTTTAACCAGGAGTGTATTTTTTTTATAAATTACGTATTTTATTTCATGTTTCACTGGAACTTTTAAATTTTCTTCTTTATTTTCTTATTTATTTTAAAACACATCTGTACACACAGAGAACTTCTGCTGTAAATATTTGTAGTTGTTTGAGTTGTAATATATTATCTTTATTTTTAAGAAAACATTCATTTGTAGAAGAAATTTCAGTTTTAACTACATTGTAGTTCATTTAAAAAAAAACAAACCACATCAAATTACTGTATTATGATTTTACATTAAACAAATTACTGTATTATGATTTTACATTAATTTAATAGATTAGTTGTATTTTTCATTAAAAAAATAAAACAAATAAATGTTTATTTAGTTTTTACTGCAATGTGATTAATTTTTTCTACAATTGTTGTTCAGTTTTTAAACAATAAAAAACGAATGGCAATGTTTCTTGAATTTACTGAAATGTAAATCGTCCTTTCTTCAAGTGAAATTTCTTATGTTTTTAACTACATATGCAGTGGTCTTTACCTACATAGTATTCTAAGGGCATGCTATGTAACCGAGATTTATGTATGGTTATAATAGCAGTTGTTATTAAAATTGATAGTTTTACATGACGATGTACAGTGTCTGTCATAAATAAGTAAACAAACGCATCATTTTACTTTTTCTTTGAATAGCGGTAAACGTAACGGTCCATGTTTGGGATACCAATCGGGATTTTTTGGGAATTCGGGTTTGTTCTAATACCGCAGTAACTCTTAGGATGACCAAAATTCACAACAAAAAGGATGAATACGAGTATAGAAAATATGTCAGCTTCAAATTCTATGAAAAAAATCTACGGATCTGTCTTATTTTTTCGTTGAATTATCAAAAACTATTTTTATCGTTCTACTAACTTAAGTGACAAATGAGAAAAAAGTAGTTTTTGACAAATTTTAGGAAAAATCAGACAGATCAATATATGTTTTTTTTTGTGAATTGTAAATTTTTTGATTTAATATGCTTCTTATTCTAACACAAAGAGAAAAATGTTGCTATTAGCCAACTCTAATTCGGTTACTACAAGACCCATTAGCATGAGTTTTCACAACAAAGTTCGGTTAGTTCAACTAAATTCTAGTTGCAACACCCGAAATATTCATAAATCTAATGTAAATATCGTTGTACTAACTGAATTTATATATTGTTACCATTAATATTTATACATTTTTAAATTCGGTTGGCACTTTATTTCTCTGTGTGTATATAAGTACTTTTTCTTGTTAAATTTGTTAATGGAAATAATTAATAAATTATAAGAATAAGTTTTTGACACATCAAAGAAAAATCGGTCATAGAAGTAGATTTTATGTATGAAATTTGAAGGTGACATATTTTCTATTCATGTATACATCCGTTTTTTTATGACTTTTGGTCGTGCTGAAGAGTAACTGCGGTCTACTCGCCATTACCCTTGAATGTTCTAATTATTTTGCATTTAGCAGCTGGTGATTTTTTTCAAATATTGTAATTTAATAATAGGGTTTCGTTCTCCTGTACTTAACCGAGCATAATGGGAAAGTTCTAATTCGGAGGTATAACTGAATTAAAAAAAATCTTATAAACAGAATTTTAAGAATTTCAGCGAAAATGAGTGCTTTTGTTTCACTTAAGCAATAAGAAATATGTATTACTAATATTAATAACTCGATTTCATCCAAAACCTTTACCTTTTTGAACAAATAATTAAAAAAATCAAGTCAAAGACTGCTGGTTTACTAATTTATGACACGCTAGAAAAGGGGGCTTTTTCATACTTTCCTCATAAAAAAGTAAAAAATAGCTAAATGACTAGAATTTTTAATCAGTATGAGAGAAAATAATTTGATTATTGTAAAAACGTGTAAGTTAAGATATATGGACCGTTACCTTTACCACTATTCAAAGCAAAAGTAAAATTATGAGTCTGCTTACTTATTTATGACAGCCACTGTACGCCGTAGTAATTACATTTATACATACACAGAGAGAACTTTCTTCCACGAGTTTTAATGGATTTTTTTACTAAAGTAATGAAGTTTTCTTCACAAAGTAAATGAAAAAATGATTCATAATTTTTATGAAACTATTTTTAATGAAACTTTTTCATTAGGCTTATGGAATTTTTAGTAAATATAATGAACATTTTTTGCAAAATTTTATGGAAAACCGCATTAATTTAATAAAAAGTTTCAATGGTCGAATTCCTGTGACACTTCATAGATCTAATACAAAACTGCATTGATATCATGCAGATAATTCTCTCAGTGTACATATACATTGTAATAGCAGTACATTTCTGAGAGCACATTTCATAAAACATCAAAACCAAAGTAGTTGTAAGATAAATGACGTTTAACACCCACCATTAAATATGGGAGTGTTGGTAATTTAAATAATGTTTAGTATGACCAAAATCATATTTATGCATCTAAATTTGTAGTAAACTCATAAAAGGAAGCCCGTACAAATTGTTGAAAATTCAGCTACGACTACAGAGACTAATTTGTACCTGAATTGGCGCCAGCAGAATCTTAAATGAAGTTGAGAATCACAGTCTGCTAAATTTAGATGACCTAAATTTTAGAACAACTAAATTAAAGTTGACAGTTGTAGTTAAATTAACTAAGAATTTAGCTAAATGAGCATAATTTCTAAGCTCAAGTAACAGAAAATTTCTGCAAAAAAGGTCTTTCCGGATATGACCAGAGGCAGTTCCATTTTTATTACCGGGAATATAAGTAGTTAATAAAAGAGTACTTATAAGGCACGGAGTAATGATTTTTGGTCCATATTGCTCTATATTGCTTAGTTTCCGGGAGATAGACTATTTTAATATAAAAATATGAGAAAATAACGCCATCTACAAGTGAGAATAATAGAGGAAACACAAAAAAAAAATAATGGATTGAAAACATTTGTGATTTAAATTAACTAGCAAAATTTATAAATTTGATAATCACGAAGTACTAAATTTTAGGCCATAAAATTTATTTAAACGAGGATGAAATTTGTTCTTGTGGTAACATAAGATAAGTAATAACTTTAGCTAAATAACTGGTTTAAACGTTAACAATAAAAACAAATAGCTCAACTGAATTGGAGCCCGTTTAACCGACTTTTGTACTAAATCTTTTTTATGAGTGTATGTATAGATTATAAATAAGGTGGTGACTATTTAAAAAGATTTAGTGCAAAGAAATTAGTAGAAAAAAATAGTTACTGCTAAAATATTTAAGGAAAATTGTATTAAACTGCAATTTGAAATCAATTTGGTAAAAATCAATAAAATCTTTAGCCATATCGAAATATTAGTATCAACTTAGCTAATATGTTTGATTTGCTTTATCTAAGAAGCAAATCAAACAAAAAACTAATAAAACTGTTAAAAAAAAATTACTTGAGCCAGAGTAAAAACTAATTTCTTTTTATATAAATAGAACATTTTTGGGCTGCAAAGTATAGTAATGTCATGATGCTTGTTAAGAAAAGACCCTAGAAACGTTTTCGATTTATAACGAGCTTTCAACCTCTTTATATTTACAAAAATAAATCAAATCAAACATATTAGCTAGGTTGATACTAGTATTTCGATTTGGCTAAAGATCTCATCAGAACCCGAATTTTTAGAAAAGCTAGAACCTCCATAATATGCAGAGCTTTAACAAACACCCTATTAATCATCAATTTTGTCCCATTCTTGTCTTTTTAGTAATTAAACACGTGGTTAGGGTCTGCTTACTAAGAAGACAAGAATGGAGCAAAATTGATGATGAATAGGTTTTTTGTTAAAGCTCTGGCTATTCTTTTTCTAAATGAGATCTTTAGCCAGATCGAAATAGAAGTATTAGTTTACACAAAATCATATACAATTATATCAGGTCAAAATCCGGATACAATAATATCTGGTTTTTATATCATAACATCTATTTGTATCAGACTAGATAGAAACTGATACAATTAGATACAAAACTGATACAATCTATCGGGCCGAAATACGGGTATAATTGTACTGGACATTTATCTAATTGCATCAGATTAGCTCTCCACCCATGCAAACAAATGCAATTATATGGGCCCATATTTCCGATGAAATTTACTAAGATTATATATAGCGTCACATAGAATTTGATATGAGTACATAAAGCTCCATATACATTTTTTTAAATCGGGTTCTTTAACTACAAATAAAAAATTTTCAATATCAATTGAAATTTTCTGAATTTCAAATAGAACACTTTATAATTAATTTGAAATTTTTTTAACTTCAGCTGAAATGGTAATAAAATACAACAAACTCGTTTTTATTGTAGCTTGAAAGCTATTATAATACATTTTTTGTTTAACATATTGTTAAAATTGGAAGGAACCATACGATATTTATATTTAAAATTGTATATAGACCACTTTATATCTTTCTATATTAAATTAGATATAATCATATCGTATAACGTATATTTTGATAATATTGGATGTACACAAAATTCCGACAAAACTGTATCAAATCACTTCTAATTGTATCTAAATTAATCTGATATGATACAATTAGAAGTTATTTGATACAATTTAATCAGGCCATATTTAATCATATTAAACTAGATAAAATTATATAAAGCTCCATATCAGTTTTTTTTAATAGGGACCTCAAAAAGCATCTTTATATAATAAATATATTTAATATATAGATCTACCGTCCGATTTGAGGACATTTAACTGGATACAGCGCATACTTTGGGTACTTTTTAGGTGTATATGCAGAAGTCCCCATAGTATGCGCTGTGCATACATTTAAAAATTTATCAAATAAAATTTTATACATATATTCATTATTTGTTTGCTTACTTTGGGGACTGTCCTCAAAGTTTTCATACATCTAGCGCATAAGATGAGGACAATTGGTTCGATACACCGCATACTTAGGGGACAATTTTGGGTGTATATACAGATTTCCCTATAGTAAGTTAATGTACTTTTAATTAAATCCAAGCAAAAACTGTATATTTAATTTGATTAAAACCGCCATCATTTTTGTGCCGTTAAAGTTGAATGATTAACGCTGATGGATTTACCATGCTTAAATTTTGGCGAACGCAAGGTTATTCATGTCATAAAAAAAAAAATTCTGTGAAATATTTTTCCTCAAAGTGCCGGTAATTTTTGAAATTCCCCATAAATGTACCTGTCCAATTTTTTTAATTTTTTTCGAATTATCGGGTTTTTTGTTGTATTATTCTGATGGGGTAGTTAAGTCTGTTCATTTGAAAAATACTTCCCTTTCAAATAAATGTCCACCTAATGCTTATACATCTATTCTTTACCTCAACAATTATCACATTGTTAAAGCAATTAAATATGTTTATAGTCTGTAATGTCTGTTCTAAATGCATACCATATTCTATGAAATGTTATTAGGCATTTGTATTCGATAACTACCCAGCAAACATTTTTTCTCTTCTATTTTTTCATTTTCACCGATGAATTTAACATTGGCCTGTCATTGGAAGGAAGAATTCCAAATATGATTCTTTGGAAGTAATTTAGTCATAAAATATTCCTATGAAGTTGTTTTGCAGCATTATATGATTGATTCCTTCCTATGACAAGCCAACGTTAAATTCATCGATGAACAGTTTTTGCTGGGTATGTAAAATAGTATTATATTAGTCATTTACAGTCTGACGAACACGTTGATTTTTAAAATATAACAATTGGTAGTATGCATTGTATTGTTTATTGTTCATTTCAATCCATTATTACTATTTTTTTATCTCTTTTTACAAAACAATCCATTCCATATTGTTTCCTGTGTTAGAGTTATTTTTTTAAAAGTCTACTTTGCACACATACTCTCTACATGACTACAAAAACTACTATAATCGGAATTAGTCTTGGAATCTATTCTAGCTGTCAATTGTATTTTGTTTGTAGTTGTTACTAGAATATAATCTATTTAATCCTTTAAAACCATTTAAAGCTTCTAAACAACAGATGTACGTAGTACAGTTAAGAGTGAGCAGAGTTTGGCAAATTTTAAATCCTCCCTGTGTAGAAACGGTAATGACAGGTAGTGTCCGACCGAACAGTTCGGCCAGAAAATGCATTTGGTCTGTATTCGGTATTTTAAAGCATTATGGACAAATTTGGCGGATGGAAAAATGTTTATTGAGCTGATTAGATGCTATTTTTGAGTGTCAAATTTGAACAAAAGTCTGTAGTTAAGCAATGAATTCACTGTTCGGCCTCAGAAAGTTTGGCCAAATTGAAAATAGTTCGGCGGCCGAACTTTTAACTTTATAGCTAAATTTCGGCTTTTCTCTTAAATCAATTATACTCCAAATCGAATTAAATCGGCTCAACAAACATGTTTCCAATACCAAAATTTGTCATTATTGCCTTTAGATATCAAAAAAACCGACAAAATATAGGTTTTTGGCCGAACTGTTCGGTCGGACACTAATGACAGGTCATTACTTTTCTTACTACCAGTAATGACCCTCACTTACTCTCTGTATTACTTGAACACAAATAATGACTTAATAACAACTAGTTAATTCTCCTATTATTTCAATACAGAAAATCATACGTTACCCATAAGTAAGTACTTATTTTTATCATTATTGTAAATATAAAGTAATGATGTAAACATTTTTTGAAAATCTATTTTTAGACTCATTATTTTTTCACTTCTAGTATGTACGTATATAACTACTCATTTTTGATTTTTTTTAAGCTGGAAAGTAATGACATTTTGTGGAAGCTAGACAATTATATTTTTATCTAACAATTATAACATGGCGAGATAGCTCAGATGATAGAGCGGTTGACTGGCACCTGGAGGCCCGGGTTCGAATTCCGTGTGGGCACATTTTATTAAAAAATTGGTTCATTAAATTATTTTTTTTTTTAAATTTATTTTTACACTCATTATTTTTGTACATACTGGTTGCCACATATTCTTCTTTTTTTGTAAGGCAATGATATGTCATTATTTTGCGCGACATCGCCATATAAAAGTAAAGCGATTTGTAATGACAACTATAAGTGCTTGCCATTTTTATATAAACACTTATCTTGGCTTTTTCTGCACCTTCCCTTAAAAATCCCTTTTGTGTTTTCCATTGTAAAATAAGGTCATCACCACGTTTCTTTCCAAAAATATTGTTAAGACTGAAAAGCCAATTTTGTAAAAGCCTAGTGTAAAAAACCATTACCAAATAAGTGGTTATATAAGTACATATTTGGTAATGTCAAGTACTTACAATTGTCCTTACAAATCTCATTACTTGCATATGAGGATGTCACGTAAAATACTGACATATCATTACTAAACACCTTACAAAAAATAGAAAAATATGTGGTTACCCATATGCTTACCAGTATCTACAAAAATAACGACTCTAAAAATAAATTTAAAAAAAAATAAATTAAATTAACAAATATTTTTTACTAAACATTTTTTTTTAATAAAATGTGCTCGCACGGGATTCGAACCCGGGCTTCCAGTTTGTCAAGTCAACAGCTCTATAGAATTAAAGAATTTTTTTCATAAACCTTAATGTAGTTCAACAAAAAAAAAAATTTAGTTTCTATTATTGGGGAATATATACGATTGAAATTTATATATGTATATATCAATTTCAAAATCGTATATTCAAAGTAAAGGTATTTGAAAGGCCTTTCCAACAAATTCAATCCAATACGATGCCTAGTTCTGAAACTACTAATTTTTTCCCTTAAACTACTAATTTTTTCCCTTAAACTACTAATTTTTTCCCCAAAAAATTATTTTCAGTAGGCTAGAAGTCTGGAGTAGTGATTTATATACATTTCTGAAAACTAAGCACAAGAGAAAAACAAATTTTTGTTTCATAACCATTTTTTTGCAAATAATCCATTTCCCTTCAAAAAATCTAAGATAATTCTCAAAAGTCTTTTGGGCCATAAGTATTTATCACCTCTGTCCTATGTTTCACATTCCAATGGAAGTAAAATCAATTCGACTTTTTGGTGCTTTGTCTTTCTCATACCCATTTTTTTTTCGATTTACTTTCCTGTAGAAAGTAACACGAAAGCACTTTTAGCTTACAGAAGTTTTTAAAAATCATAAGACTGCTTTATAAGTAAAAATTTAGCATTTTGACCAAAATTATTATTTCGAATTTTATACATTTATGGGGATTAGAAAGCACCAAATTTCAATTTCATGTGCTTTAAAAATTTATTCGTATTCAAAAAGTAAGGAAACCTAGAGTTGCAAAAATTTAAAAAAGTGGAGATGCTTAAACGCATCATGGTTCAATATATTTGCAAAGTTTGGTTGAAAATTTTCCAGCGGAACTATGACGTGCCATTAATGAGTTAATGGCCTGCGTTAACAATATTTTATAAAAACACATCGCACCCCTAGTTCAAAAGTGACCTAGCAAAACTTTGGTACTGGGTGCGATAAAGTAATGCATTACCTTGTAATGTGTACTCCTTACCTGTATCGAAAACACGAAGCACAACAACTCATTTACATTTTAAGCAATAAAATATTATATGTATCGATAGCTCAGTTGGTAGAGTTCCTGTCTAACTAATTGTTAAATACCAGAGACCCCAGGTTCAAAGCCCAGCATGACCACGTAATTTATTTAAAAAAAAAAAAGTTGTTTATTTAATTAAAAAAAAATATCTGTAAAAAGAACTTTTTATGCATTTTTTTATGAAAATCTATTTATAGATACATTATTTTTCCCCACCATGTAACCATATAAGTAACAAGTTACTTTACCCCCTACAAGGTAATGAGTCCACCCATTACTTTTAGGCTCATCGCCTGTAAAATTCATCAGTGAAGTAAGGTGTAGTGTAATGCGTGAAGCCCTATGGCGATACATTACTTTACCCATGATTTGGTAATGTGTGGTTTTGCTGGGGATTCAACTCAAAATTTTAATTTTTCGGGTTTATATGCTTAAACTATGCACAATACACTTGTTTATCTATAAAAAAATATTAGTGTATTTTGTTGTTGTTAACTATTGCTAAACAACAGTTATCTCTTTCTTTATGTTTCAATTGGTATAAAGTTGCAAATATTTTTTTTTCGATTTCTGAAAAATGAAAAATTTTGAGTTGAGTCACTTTTGAACTAGGTGTGCGACACCTAGCAGTATGTCAAAAATGATATTCAATTCTGATTGTAAAAATGCAACATTTTATTGTGGCGAAATTTTAAAAGTTTTGCACGTAAACAAGGCTTTTTTTACTGAAAAGAAAACATGAAAAAAGAACATGAAATAGAAAAAGGTTCATATTTGAACCCAAAAAAAAAAAAAAAAATTATGTTTGTTCAAAAAAAAAACAAAACCGATTTTACTTAAAATTTTTTATTTTTTAACATGAAAAAGTTGATTTTTCATGTTAATGAGGATTAATTTTTCTGATCAGATACCGGACTAAAGTTTATTAAAAATATGCCACATGCAATATGAGTCAACTAATAAAAACTTTGTATTTTTAGCAATTGCGCAATTGCGCAAATTCTCAAATCTACACGATTTTACACTCAGAGAACTTCTGCTTTAGAAATATGTAGTTGTTTGGGTTGTAATACAGATTCTTTATTTTTAATGTAAAAGTCAGTCATTTGTAGAACAAATTAAATTTTTTTAAAAAAACAAACCACATCAAATAACTGTTTTATGACTTTACATTAATTTTTTACAGTCGCTTTTTGTTATTTAAAAAAATAAAAAAAATAAATGTTTATTTTTTTTTTACTAACATGTGGTTCATTGTTAGTCATTTTTTGAACATTAAAAAACAAATGACAATGTAAGTTGAATTTACTGAAATGTAAGTCGTCCTTTCTTTAAGTGAAATATCATTTGTTTTTAACTACATTTGCAGTGGTCTTTACCTACATAGTATTCTAAGTGTAGGAATGGTCCGTTTTCAATTTTAGGCTTACTCTAATGCAGTACATATTTCTAATCTATCATTTGTTTCCAATGCTAAAACGTTGGTATTAAGTGACTTTTGTGAAATGTAAAGATGTTGAATTAACTTCAATTTTGAATAAAGAACTAAATTCGTAACTGAATTAAAATGATATTTCCAACAAAAGGATAAACAAATTGATAATTCAAATGCTTTCAACAGAAAAGCAGCCATTTTTAATTTATGAATTTTACAACAAAATAAACCTTAATTTAATTTTTTAACATTTTTTAACTTAAAAGACCTTTACTGTAATTTCGGAAAATCTCTAAAGGAATGAACGATATGTCGGCAATAACAAAACTTTGTTTAGCCTCCTTTTCATCACATTCTTTTGAATGTTTACACATCATTAACCAGTGTGACAATTATTGCCAAAATTAATTTTCTACATAACAAAAGCTTCAAGCCACACAATTCTTAATACACATGTCATTCCATCTAAAATAATTACTCTTAATAATGTTTTCCTCCTTAATGCCACAAAAAATTTGTTTTATTAACAAATTGTTGCTTTATCTATCAAATGTTTACATTAGAGTGACAATATCTAGTTCCGGAATGTGTACACAATAACTATTTTTAACATGCCAAAGGCAATGGTCAAAATGTACGACTATTTTTGGAAAATTAAAATTAAAATTCTCCATTTCTCGTACATTTAGGAAATTTTGATTCGTTGGTTGTTATACATATTCTATATAAAATTGATTTTTGGAGATCATAAATTTCACTTGAAAATCTTTTAGATGTATTGGACTAGTATCCCAGGAAAAAATTACACATTCCAAAAAGAAGGTGATGCCCACACTTGCTTACATATCTCATTGCCAAATTTAGTAACTGCAATACCAAACTCATTCCAACGATAGAGTCAAAAAATCAAGTAGTATTGTAATCAATTCTTTAAATTTAAACTAGAAAGCATGAAATCAATAACAAAGTAATTATTTACTTAAAAGAAAAGAACAATGTTATTAACTTATATGTTTAACTTTTTGTAATCAAGATTAATCATATACTTTTTCTGAATAAAAGGACGTCATTGAAAGTAGTTCCTCATTTTGAAAAAAGAAGTTATACAATTTCAAAGAATTTATCTTATATATTTTTTCAAACTAATTTTTATTTGCAGGAAAATAATACTAAAAACAGAAATTGCATGTTGCCTCAATTTTGTTAAACTGTATTTAGGTATAAATTAGGGAAGCGCACGTGATCAGAAAATTGTGAGTGGAAGTTGAAATTACTGACGTTACCGTGAGTGAGTGTAAAAAAAAAATTCGAGGGTGATTGTGCGTGAGTCATATTTTTGTTTTTCAATTTTGAATCGTTCTTTTTTTGAAAAATTTATATTTTCGTGGTTTATAGCTCCAAAATTATGACAAACCCATGTTATAATAACACTTCGATGTTTCACTTTTTAGGATTTTATTGATCGTTATATTTGAGTGACTTAGGAGAATAACGTGTGAGTAAAAGTTGAATTTACCTATGGAACTATTTCTTTTTTTTTAAATGTAAGTACTTCTTATTTTTTCTAGGGAACTATTTATTTTTTTTTTGTGTAAGTGCTTCGTAGTTTTACAATGGAACTATTTCTTTATTAAAAAATGTATGTAGTTCTTAAAAATATAAAGTAAATGGTTCTTCGGTAAAAAAAATAATCAATTCTAAGAAATCAATTATTTTAGTCTCACGCCCTGTTAAAAGAATCGAGTAGGTAATCTAATAAGGAATGCGTTCTGCCCAAAATGCTTGATTACAAACCCGCTTACCTTTTTGGAAATTTTTTGCTGGGATATTTCTCAATAAATAGGACATCACTACCAAAAAAGCCCTATAGATAAAGCTGGATATAATCCTCTAACCGATAAGCCAAAAAAAAAAAAAACCGGTGTGAGCCAAATATGGCATAGTCAAACGCTTTCTCGATATCCACACATATAAAGGGAGTTTTTTATAGAGGTATAGAACTTTGAAATGGAATAAAACAAAGATAATTTTTTTAAATTGACATGAAATTTACTTTATTCGAAAGATAATCTTCTGTCAATATAATTTAAATATGACTTCTGGCATATGACCGCCTCGACTGGCTTGAACGTAGTATAATGAGGAGGTCCAATTTTCGATGACTTTTTCCAACATTTGTGGCCGTATATTGGCAATAACGCGGCGAATGTTGTCCTTCAAGTGGCCATTCGTTCGGGCTTATCGACTTCCCATATCCCCACAGAAAATAGTCCAGCGGCGTTAAATCGCACGATCTTGTAGGCCAATTCACGGGTCCGAAACGTGAAACTATGCGGCTACCTAACGTTTATTTTAATAAATCAATTGTGGCTCGAGCTGTGTGACATGTTCGGCAGTCTTGTGGAAACCACAGCTCCTGCACATCATGTTTGTTCAATTAATGAACGAAAAAGTCAGTAATCATGGCTCTGTAGCAGCCACCATTGACTGTAACATTCTGACCAGCATCGTTTTTAGAGAAGTGGCCTCCAGTTAAAAAAATGTTGCCTACTTAAAGTTGTGTACCTGTATAAAAAACACCCTTTCCTTAGATCATGAATACCCGCTAACAGGATCTACTGCTTTGAGATTCATGTTGCTGTATTCTTTACGATTCTTCTTTAATTTTCTGCCATTTATCTCCTCATATAAGAGACTGGTGGAAAAGCAGTCTAGGTCCTGGATATGCAGCCTAATATTAGTCAATTAGAATTTTGCCAAATATATCGGTTCCTATAATTTTAATGCTATAATTCCCCAAACACTTTTCAGACTGATTTTTGAGGTTTTGGGCCAACTGAAATGATCGTTTTATCAATTCTAAGCTAATTTGCGTCATTCTTTCCAATAAGCTAAGCTTTATATTAGAAAAGTTCATTCCGTATTTTATTAACAAATTTCGATTATTATCATGAAAATTCTTCAATTGTTATTCTCTAATTTTTTCTAGCGATACTTAATAGTAACATTGATAAAAACAGATTCATAGCAACAACCGAATTATTTGTTTGTCGCAATCAAATGAATTCCTGGGTAAATAATATAAAGCTACAACCGATATTATATTCTGATAACCGAACTTCTGCTGCCACAAAAATTGTGACGAAAGAATAATGCAAATGTTTTGGCTTTCTTAACCGGTACAATAATTTCTTCATTACTTCTGATCTCCTTACTATTTACAGCACCTATATTCGGCCTAAAATGGAATACAATTCCCATATATGGGTAGGAGCACCAGAGTTTATTTTAGAGCTTCTGGAACGTGTGCAAAGGAGGCCGTCGGTGCCCATTAATAACAGTATATTCAGCCCATTAATAACAGTGTATTCAGCACTATTTATTCCTTAGATCATAGTCGGAATATGGACTGTATGACATTGTTCTATCGATACTACCGGGGAAGTGTTCTGCTACGATAAGTGAACTTATTAATAGGGCCGGTGTTTTTTTTTTTCGTAACATGCTAGTCCAGAACGTGTCATTAGTTTGTGGTCAAAGCGGCTCTCTCAATGCAGTACAGAGTGCATTCGTTCATTATTCGGACCCCTTGAATCTAATCCAGAACAGTTTATTTTACCATTTGACAATCGTTAAAATTTTCGGCCTTTTTGGCATAGTCAACGGCCACAGGATACGAAATATCCCACAATCAGTTAAGGTTAGTCTACTCGGCCTAGTCTTCATATCTGAAAGGTAACCTATCACACTGAGCAACTTCACCAGAGAAACCAAGACAGGTATGTATCTGTACTGGCTTCCCAACCGACCCAGAGTCCTGCACACTCATCAGCCAAGTCGAGTCCCGAAGTGTCCCGAACCCATGTCAGTCTGACAGAGTTACGACGAATCAGGCCAATGTTTAAAAGTAATCAGTCCAGTTTGCCAGAAGATTGTCTCAACACTGTCTCAGTGTCTTTCTTCGAACTGCCTATATGGGCGAGATTTTACATCTCAGAATAGCAGAACCAGGGTTCCAATCCTCCATGATCGATAAAACTGTTTAAAAGTAATCCGGAAAATCGTTAAAAATCTTAAACTTTCCAGCAAAAACTGCCGCTTGCTTGGAAGCAGAATTGTAAGGGAGAGATTTGTAGAAATCGCTTCATATGCGCATATATAAAGCATGATTTTTATTCGAGATGAGCAGCTTAGAAGCAATTCTTTCTGTCTTAAATGGATAGGATATGCACCAGATATTATATGCAATATGCAATGAATTCACTGCGAATAATGAATGCATTTTCTTATGTTCGCTTTTTTTAATGACTCCATGTAAGCGGTAAAGTTAAATAAAATTCATTTTGTAGCTTCTGTTATTGATTTTCTGTGAGCATTGTAAAATGTTGGAATACGTATACTGCTTCCACTTAATTTTATTGCTTCCAAACGTCGAAATATTGTCAAATTTTTGGAAATGACATTTCATTACCACCAGTAATGGCAATTAGTAGACAGATATGGTCAACTTTTGCTTTAGAGGGTATTATTGATAAACGATTATCGTCAACTTTTCGAAGTTAAATATCCTTATTCCATTTACATAATTATTTTTAAATGTTTAAGAAATTTAGCGAAAGACAACGATTATGATTGTATTGTTCAAGATTTTTGTAAGTAGTACTCTTAAAATGGTAGTAATTCAACTTCAAAAAAAAATCCCTAATCGTTTATTTTTTATAGAAACGCCAGCCTGAAAATCTCCGACATGATGAGACGTGTTTTGGAATTAGAAAGAGGATATAATATATTCCAAGCTATTTTTTTTAATGATCAGGTGATATACCCAAAGTTATTGTCCTTTATAAGACTTTTGAGTCCCCATAATTGCGCAGATATTCGAGAGTATATAGGTCTCTTCCATAATCCTCTATAAATCGAACTTACCGCAACGATGCCTAGGCTTTAGCTTGTCCTAGGGACTATCTTGCTGACTTCGATTTTGTGTCATAATAGATCAATCCCTGCTTATAGACATTCCAATCACAGACAAGATATTTAAATACAATTAAGGTAAAAAGTTTCATCATATTAATGAAACATTGTCATATTAATGAAGTTTTCATAATTATGATTATAGCTACTCTTAATCATCTCATAGAAAAATGTCATCAATATTTTTTTGTTTTAAAATTGCCAATATCTCGAAAACCGAAAGAGCTACGGCAAAAGGGACACGTTTTTATTCTAAAACACCTCGATAACAAAATTTTCCCATGTACGGGTGGAATTCAGAAGCGGATCACCTTAACAATAATTTTATGAAACAATTACATAGGACGAAAAACAATTAAGTTTTCATAAACTTTTTGAAGACTTTCATAACATGATGAATCTTTTCCTTTGAGTGTACCCATAGTTTTTGTATTAAGATTTGTTTGTTTATTATGTATGATTCGTTAGGACATGTGGTTCTATCATAAATCAATGTGGGGATCCTTTTTATGAATGTGAATGTGGTTTTGGGTATCTAACACTTCCTGCTGGGTGACTTAATTGCTGGTGTGTTTTTGCTTTCTTGCAATAATTCTTTATCTCTGATTTCAACAGTTATTAACACGTACACAATGTAAAAAGACTAACAAGGGTGGTATCCCGACGTGGACCCTAAAATCGCAATAAAATTTAGGTATGTTGTAGAGTGGAAACAATAAGCAGCACTTATACAGTGTTTAGCAGTCCAATCCCATATATACACTTAAAAAAAATAAATAAGTTAGTAGAAAAGTTAGTAAAAGGTCTTGTAAATCAAGTATACAATTTTACAGCAAATTTTTTGCTGTAATTATGTTTTTAGCTAAAATTTTAGTTATAGTTATTCCGCACTTCATTGTTTTGAACTAATGTTTTACTAATATTTAACTAATGTTTTACTAATTTATTTTGAAAAAAAAAAACTGTGCTGACAAGCACATTAAAAGTGTGTGCGACAACCAGATTGAAAGATATGCGCTGCATGAAGTAGATTTCGCTGCATGTCAAGATGTAGTAGAGACGAGCAAAATGATACTAAAAAGTACAAATCTTACATAGAAAAAATCTACCATGGAAGATTTTTGTATCTGTTTCTCATATATATTAAAACAAAAAAACGCCAAAAATGTGTATCGTATACATATAAACTGCGGATTAAAAACAATTAAATTTTGTGTTGTCACAGGCTTGTCAAAGGAATTGTCTATTAATTAAGTTATAATTTAATTACTAGACAATTGTTTTTAATGTCTTTATATGTCTTTATAAAAACAAAATAAAATATTTAACACTTAAAAAGAAAATTATTCAAGTTCGCGGCCATACTCTATATTTCTGTACTAGGATATTGTCCTAACAAATAGTCCATAGAGTTAATGATGGGAACCTAAAAAATTCCCAAAATAGATCTATGAACACATTCCTGAAAGGGTCAAATAATAAATTTGAAAACAAAAAACTCTATAGATTATTTGTTAGGACAATATCCTGATAAAGAAATATAGAGTATGGCCTCGAACTTGAATAATTTTCATTGCACAATTAAAGGTCGAAAAAAACATAATTTTTATTTTTAATAAAAATTATATCAAACTTGTAAAATATTTAACTTTAGTAAAGATTAAATGTGAATTTGTAAACTTAATGATTATAGTGACTATTAATGTAGTGTGGTCAAATTGCAAACAAATATACGTACAGGCAGACAGAATAAAGCGAAAGACAAGGACACACATCTTACGTAATTTAGTATGTTTCCTTTTTTTATTGCAAAAAAAGGTTCTATATTTCATATTTTGGTATTTCGTTTTGTTTCGTTTCTAGAAAGAAGCCATCACTTAGACAAATATTGATGTAAGTAGTTGAACGATGATTTGTTTATGTTATATAAATTTATTTTATATATTTGCAGATATTTTATTAATACGTGTCCTCAATGTGGGATTATGAACATTTTAGTATTTTGCATCATATTGTAAATTATCGAATTGTAATCATTCAGCAAAAAATTAACTAAAGTATAATTTTTGAGTTTTTTTTTGTCTACTAATATTCAGCAAGAATTTTATTAGCTTTTAGCAAAAAATATTTTAATTTTGAATCAACTAAGTGTTAGCAAAACTTTTGCTGAATCTACTAATTAGCGAGCTAATTTTCAGCAAAGGGTTTTGATGACATTAGCAATTTTTTTGCTAGCACCCTCCCAACTTTACTAAGTTTTTTTCTTTTAGTGTAGGGGTTAAAACGTGGGGTCAAAAGTGCCCCATTTTTTGTTTTTTTGTGTTTTATTTATGTTATTTCCAAAAAAATATATGCTAATTGGTTATCCAATGAGATGTATGTTGAATATCAAAAAAATATTGAAAAGTTCTCGAACAAATTACAACCGATTTTTACTCCCTACACAGAAAAAATTATCAATCTAAAATATCTAATTAAAGATTTGAATTTAATTTGTTGCTAAACAAATATTTAATTGAATCAATTAATATTTTAATTGACTTTAAAATATATAAATACATATTTTTTTTAGACACAAGTATCATATTATTTTTTCATACACTGTATGCATAAATAGAAAATTTTCAATATAAAATACCAAATACATTTGAAGTTAACAAACAAAACAAGTACACACACAAACAGACTCAGCATTGCAAAAAACACACATACCAACGTATAGATCACACACCTTTTTGTGAGTATCATATTTTGTTTTTCTGTAGAAGTTATTTATAACTATTTTTTTCTTCTTAATTTTAATAAAAGGTTTAATTGATAGTATCATTGCCGTGATAGGTGCAAAATCAATTAAAATATTAATTGATTCAATAAATTTTTTAATTGAACCCCGTTTTTAGTTTTTTCTGCGTAACAATTCGATTTATCAATTTTTAGCGAGTATCTGGGTATATTCTCTATCAGATACCCAAATTTTATTGGGAGCTTGGTGGTCCGCGTCGGGACACCTTCCCTGTTAGTGTGTGTTATTCAATAAATACAAATTTTTAAAGAAATGTTTATGAAAATTAAGTAAAATAATAAGACATAGTATCTCTAGTAACTAAGAAATACCAAAGTACCAAACCCAACAATTAAAATTTGTTAAAAACATTCGTCTTCTACTAGTTATAAAATAAATTTGTTCTTAAATTACACAGTATCTTGTGTGCATGTATTGAGTATAAAACACCACACCTCAAATTCTTTCTTTAATACTTTTCGTTCTGATGTACTGTGGGCCAACAAGACTGAATTTTGGACAAATATATAATATGAGGGATTGGGGTCTAAAAGTATCCTATATTGGGTTAAGACAGCTTCTGATCACGAATTTGACATCAGAAATTAAAAATCCGAATTGCGGATCCAATATGGAGGGCAACATTTTTATAATTTGGATATATTTAATTTTAATCAATTGTGTTTAAAGGATTTGAGGACTGATTTCGAATCTGGCACCGAAAATTTAAGATTCAAAATGGAGATTTAATTATGTTTATAATTTTTTTTTGTGTTGTCTGATTTGACTGAAATGTTCACTATAGACTATGTCACTGTTGATTAAAACGAATCTAATATCAGAAATTCAAAATAGCGGTCATAAATTTTAGAATATTAATCCATTAAAATTGTCACTACAAAGATAAACATGAATCCTCAATCAAAAGTGAGATTATCAGAAAAGCGGATCCAAAATAGAGTACATAAAATTGACATTAAAATATATCATTCTCATTTAGAAAACGTGCATGTCTGCGCTCACTCAAAACAAATAGTTAGTAAAATCAGCAAAAATATTAGCTGAGTCAGCAAATTTTTAGTCAGGAGGGTGCTTGCAAAAAAATTGCTAATGTCAGCAAAATCTTTTGCTGAAATCAGCGAGCTGATTTTAAGCAACAATATTAGTAGATTCAGCAAAAGTTTTGCTAACACTTAGTGGATTAGAAATTAAAAAACCCTTGCTAAATATTAATAAAATTGTTGCTGATTATTAGTAGACTGAAAAAGAATCAAAAAGTCTGTAGAAAAATTTTACTTTAGTTAATTTATTTGATGAAAGTCATAAAACATATTTTTGTGATTCTTTTAAACAGAATTTACATTACGTTACAAAATATAAAAATATTCGTACTCCCACTTTGACGACATAAATTAGAGTAATATCAAAAAAAAAAATAGAAAAAATCGCATAGAAGATAAACAAAATTATTTTTCCACTACTTACATCAATGGTTTTCTAAATGATGATATATTTTAAAGAAACGCCGCAGATAATTATAATGCCGCAGATAATTATAGAAATGAAGAGAAAAAAAAACAAAATATGATATATACAACCCTTTTTTTGTAATAAGAAAAAGGAAACACAAAAACCTACGTAAGATGTGTGTCTTTCGCTTTAGTCTGTCTACCTGTCTGTATATTTGTTTGCAATTTGCCCACACAAGATTATTAATATATATAAACATTTAGTTTACAAATACACATTTAATCTTTATTAAATTTAAATATTTTATTTGGTCTTTTATTTAATTAATAGACAATTAATACACAATTTTGTTTTATGTTTTAATACACAATTTTGTTTTATGTATGAAAAACAGATACAAAAATCTTCCATGGCTGATTTTTTTATGTGTCTTATTAGAGTTGTACTTTCTAGTATCATTTTCCTCGCCTCTACTACATCTTGACATGCCGAGACATTTAATTCATTCTGCGTATATCTTTTAATTTGGTTGTCGCCCACACTATTAATGTGCTTATCAGCAAATTTTATTTATCAAAATAAGTTAGTAAATCATTAGTATAATATTAGTAAAACATGAGTTCTAACCAGTTAAGTGCTGAATAAATATAACTACAATTTTAGCTGAAAATATATCTTTAACAAAAAATTTGCTGAAAAATAGTATACCTGATTTACAAGACGTTTTAATAACTTTTCTACTAACTTATTTTTTTGAGTGTACTTTGAAAGTTTTCATATTGAATGCGTCATTTTGAATTTAAAATTCTTGATTTAAGGGTGATGATCAGCCAATATATAATGGTTTTTGTTCTAACAAAGATAATTCAAAAGAATGCGTACACTAAAGATGTATTTCAATCGTTTATATAAAGAGTTAAAAATCCGTTAATAGACGACTGTCAAATTTTGAGCAAGTTCCGTTATTAACTTTGCGTTTAACAGGTGTTGACAGCATACAGCCTCGTGGAGTTTTGATGAAATGAAAAAAAAGTGAATTCCGAGTGCTCATAAAATTAGATTTTTGCGTCCGTCTCATAAACCATGGCAAAGCTTGATAAGTACTATTGAGACTCAATTAATAAGCATCCTCAACTCCAATGAGTTTCGTTGTGGTCGCACAAGCACCATGACGTTGAACATTCTGGACGGTCAATACACCCGAAAATCTAGAACAAATGCACGAAATGGTGTTGGCCGATCGAAGAGTGAAAGTCCGTGAGATTGTTGATGACATAAGCATTGCATATAACACTGTGGTTTCGATTTTAAATGATCAGTTAGGTTTTAGAAAGCTATCCACAAGAAGGATACTGCGCTTACTCTCAATTGATCATAAACGCAATCGTGTGACAACTTCAAGGGATTGTTTGGCGTTCCGCAACTCGAATGAGTTTTTGAGGCGTTTTGTAACTGTGAATGAAGCATGGGTTTCTCCGGGTGAACCGGCGCCGGAGAAGGCCAAGGTGGGCTTGTCGGTCGATAAGGGCATAACGACAGTTTTTTGTAATGCACGATGAATTATCCACATCGGATACCTTCAAAAGGGAAAAAACAATAAACAGCAAATATTATGCCGACTTATAGAACCGATTCAACGACGATTTAAAAAAACGACTCTATTTGGCAAAAAAAAAGTTCTTTTTCAACAAGACAATGCACGGGTGAACAAGTACGAATTGCTAACTTATTCGCCATATTCTCCGGATTTAGCTTCCACTGATTATTTTCTTTTTCCAAACCTAAAGAAATTTCTTCATGGAAGGGGATTTAGCTCCAACGATGAAATTATTGCTCACACAAATGCCTATTTTGAGGACCTCGAGAAATTCTATTTTTTGGAATGAACAAAATAAAAATGGTGAAATGTTGGACTAAGTGTATTGAGCTAAAAAAAAGACTATGTTGAAAAATAAAAAAATTTTATACTAAAAAATCTGTGTTTCATTCAAAAGTAACGGACTTATTGATCCGCCCTCTAATTTTTGTATATGTAAAAAATCACTAAACGATTTTTTCATCAGTACGCGTCACCAAAAATCAGCAAATGTACACTCAAATAGAAAAGTCTGTAAATGTTACAGAAAAATCTGTAAGTATTACACAAAATTTTGCTAATATAAGGCCAGCAGATCGTTTTGCTAATTTTAGCAAAATGTGACGGTAATTTTTTAGTAAAGTAAAAGTAGTAAAAAAATTAATAAAAGTTACTAAAATTTTAATTTAAATGGAAATTGATCTGCTAAAATCAACCAAATTTTGAACTAAATATTAGTAATATACACTAAGAAAAAAAATAATAATATATTTTATTTTAGTAACATTTTTTGCTATTTTCATTTTACAAATTACTGAATTTTGTACTAATTTTTGTTTCTGATTTTAGCAAAATATTTTGCTAATCACAAAAATAAATATTTATGTATTTTAAACAAAAAACATTTTTTATTACAGAGTTTAAAGAAAAATAGTGTAAAGGATTGAAAAACAAAGTCGTTTTATTTAACTTTTTAAATTTTAATTCGGTGAAGTTCTATTGGATGTACTAAGATTTAGCAAATTTTTCGCTGAATTAGGCAAATTAATTTTAAATTGCAGTTTACTTGACTAAATATAAGTAGCGGTTACTAATTTCTTCTACTAATTTCATTTTACTACAGTTCAGCAGACATGTGTTGCTAAATTTAGCAAAAAATACCGCAAGGCTCAAAACAGTTAAATTTCCAATAATAACAGCAAAATTTTCAGTAACCATTACAGTTTTTTTTTTTAGTGTATGTGATGAAGTGATGAACACTTTATGATCAATATGATGAAACTTTTTGACCAGGTTGTAGTTAATTTTTAAGTGCATAAATAAAGTTCAACATTTTTCCCTATCATGTGTCTAGATCACATAACTTTTGGCTTTAGCAAATCGGGTTTCAAAATATTAAGTTAGTTAAATTAACAACCACAATAAGTAAAATAATTAGTAATTTGTTAAAAAAGAATAGAAAAAAATTTGATTAAAAATAACTTTATGCTAAAAATTAGTATAATACAGTGAAGTGATCATTATTAGCTTTAGAAAATTGGATTTCAAAAAATTGGTTTTAAATTAGCAAGCAAAATTAGTAAAAAATGTAGTAATTTAAATTAAAAATTGGTATAATAACAGTAAAGTGAGTTTGAAAACAGCTTTACAAATTTTTATACAAACTTTTTTTTTTGAGTGTACTTTTGAAATCAGCCTAACGTACAGTAATGTAGGTAGTTGTAATAATTCTAATATAAAAACCGTAAATAACTGCTATTTTGGGTTCGCTATCTTATTAAAAAAATATTTTATTTAAGAATCATGATCAAGAATCATCAAATATTTCAAAGACTTCAAAACCATGGACTCGCCATTTTGATTTCAGATTTGAGATCAGAAACCTCCAAACTATCTAAAGTATCCACTTTAGTATCTACACTAAATTTTTAACTAAAAATTACGACATTGAAATTTAATCTGGTGCAGAAGTGAGATCTGGAGGCCATTTTCAGTTAAAGAGCGAAATCTCAAAAGTTTATTAACGGTCTCAAAAATCTAAGTAGTGGAAATCTTTGGCAATACATTGACATCTAAAGTATTTAAGTATCGCTTCAAACATTTTGGAGCGGTTTTGAAAATTTTGGACTTTTTAGTGGTAAAACTAATAATTTTGTAACTTTTTGACTGGTTTTAAGTTTTTTTGAGAACTAGTTACATTTTTATGATTTGGAATAGTTTTTGGAACTATTTATCGTTAATTAATATTTTATTTTATTGCATCTTAAAACAAACAAAAAATTTTAAAAAATATTAAATTTTTGACATTGTACACACGGAGAAAAAATTAGCTATTTGCTAACTAAAATTCGGTTCCTACGGCTCAAGTTCAGTTATTACGAATTTCAGTATGTTGGTACAACTAAAAATTAGTTGTAATAACAAGGTTCGGTTAATTCAACTGAATTTAAGTTGCACACACTCAATATTCAGAAATCTAATGTAAATATCATTGTACTAACTGAATTTATAAGTTGTTATCATTAAAATACACTTTGAAATTCGGTTGGCATTTTATTTCTCTGTGTGTATCAAAAATTGGTCATTAACGATGATTCAATATTTTACTCACAAAATATTTAAGTTTTCTATTAACATATTTGCCTTTTAACTGAATTGGACTTTTGGCCAAAAACTCAATATCCTGGACCACAGTGTGGTGGTATAAAAGTGAAAAATAAGTTGGAGTACATGAAGAAAATTCGACCTCAATAAGCCAACAAAAAACCATCAATTTTACTTACATTTTTGATAGATGGTCTATTTAAGTTTTGAACTCTTTTTACATTTTGTTTACGCTTTACTAAATGTCAAATTAAATGGAAACACTTGAATCACACAGAAACAAAAGTTTGCTTGTACGTTCGTGCTCTCTTTCGTTCGTTCGCTTCTTGGTTGGCTGATTGTTTGCTTGTTTGGTTAGTTGTTCGTTACTAAATAATCATTTACCATATTTTTCTTGTGTTTGTGTGCTACGAACAAAATCTATCAGATTTTAGTGGTTGAATGGATGAAAGAAGGAATGACTGACTGACTGACTGACTGAGTGAATGGTTGATGGAATTCACACAACAGGTTTGAAAAGAGGCAGGGGCAATACAAAATATTGTAGCTATAGCAAATAAATACATTTTCTTTGTGAGTAGCAACATCATATATAGAACGAACACTTAAATACTTAAGTTAAATGTGGTTTGAGGTATAAATATTGAGGTATATTCATATCCTTCGTATCCTTCATAACTTGCCTTTTGCTGTCAGAGGCAAAATATCAAGGCAATGTAATAAAAATGGCTAAATAAAATGGAAACATGTATACAAACTGTCACACGTACGTTTTTACACATATACATTTAATAATGATTGATTATGTCGAAAAAATATAAGACATTTTTCTTGTCGTTAAAATTTTGAGCCTAATGGAAAATTTACTCATCAGAAAACAGCAAAACCGAAATCCAAAGTAGACTGAAAACATATAAAATCAACTACACGATTTTCTCCACACCTTCTGATTTTAACCAAACTTGGTATGGAAGATGTACATCATACAACTATAACATCGACCAAATGTAGGATAGCTAATCCTGGCGGATCTTGAAATATCGCGTTTTAAAATATGAAAAATACTCTATAGATTATTTGTTAGGACAATATCCTAATGAAGAAATATAGAGTATATGGCCTCGAACTTGAATAATTTTCATTTTCAATATTCGAAAATTTTTAACAAGTAGTCGTACTTAATATTACATATCCTTTTAACGAATTAATCTACGAGAGTCATTGATACCTAACTTTAAAGCTACCGAAATTGTGGTTTTACTAGGGCAGACAAATTATTCACTTCTCCACGCCAAAACGCATGTTTTTCAAAACCGCGGTTTAAAGAGCTGTATTTCAAAAAACTGTTTTCTTTTTAATTTCTATAAAAATGTGTGTAAAATAAAAATTACATTCGTATGCTGTGTGTAAATCCCTATGAGGAGCTCTTACGGTATCCTGAACGGTATGAATAAATATGTGAAAAAATGTAACTAAAAAGTCGATAACTCAGAAACATGTAGGAACACCACATAGGGATTTGGTGACGCTATAGAAGAATAATTTATAATTCACATACATTTTTTTTTTAAATTTGAAATACAGCGGTTTGAACCACGGATTTTGAAAAAAAAAACATTTAACCGTCAAGAAATGAATTTTTTTTTGTAAACCAGGAAAACCGCGATTCAAGTACCATTATAATGAGGTATCAATGACTGTTATATTTTCATATTTTTTAATAAATTATTTTTTATATAAATATTTTTTTCTAATATATTTAGTACCTTTTTTTAGCTTTTTATGCATAACTTTGAATCCCGACATAGCTCCACAAATTAATTTGGCAACGGCATAGTTGAATGATTATAATTAACATATATTTTTATCAAATTTAAAAAAAAAAACAGTTTTTTGTAATACAGCGGTTTAAACTGCGGATTATTTCGCTTATTTTATTTAAAGCATGACAACAGTGGATTTAAAATGAGGTATCAATGAATCGCGTAGCTTTAACCGTTAAAAAGATATGGGCGATTACGTACGACTACTTTTGTTAAATTTTTGATTTTTTTTCATATTTTAAAACGCGATATTTCCACAACCGTTAGAGCTTACGACCCAAAACTTGTAGTGAAAGGTGTAGAGTTCGAAAATTGCATATTTTTTGATGGTTTTTTTAGACTTCTAAAAATTTTAAATAAAATAAAAAAATAAAAATGTTAGTACTCATATCGCCGGGTCTGGATGACAGTTTTCATATAATGTTTCATATAATGTTTCTGGTCACATCGTGACTGTTGAAGATATACAAACATTGTCTCTCTTTGAACTACGTTGCAAAGTTGCAAAGAAATGCAGGCTAATCAGTTAATAATTTTTGGTACCGCTCGAGAGGTAGCCATAACTCTTTACACTGATAATAATCCATGCGTATCAATACGAAAAAAATGTCAAAATCACAAAAACTTTCGTAAAATACACGAAAATTTGTTTATCTTACAAAAAATTTCGTTGTTTTGACATTTTCTTTCGTATTTGTAGCATGGATTATTTTGAGTGTAGTAGCTAAAATGCTTGTCTGAAGACCGCATTGACTTAGAATTTGTACATTTGACAGTCTTCGTAATAGAGAAGTAGCATTCAAAGAAGTTGCAAAAGTACAATTTCGCGGGTACATGTAAAAAAGAAAATATATAATAAAAAAAGAAAAAAAACCTCGAAATTAGAATTAGTAGTGCAGAGTTCAAAAAACGGAAACTCGTACAAGCATGGGTACTCAAATGAAAGGTAATCTCCTCACGATTACAAAAATGGTCAAGTTTTTTAAATCCATGAAAAGTGGCCCGAGCTAGAGCCATATTAGTAAATTTTAGACCCTGAAAGGAATTTACAAAAAAACACAAAATGTAGTACTCGAGCCATTCTAGTAAATTTTTAACCGAAAAATGAAAAAATATCAAAAAAAGAAATAAATTTTAAATGTTATTGGGGACAATATGAGACATATTGGTATTATTATTTTTAAAAGCTGTGCTTGAATACGGTGACGGTACGTGAAGTTGTCAAAGGTGTGCTGCCTTTTTCAAAATGTTGATATTACGTCTATAATGAACATTTTTCCATGACCTATCGCCTTTCCCATATAAACAAAGTTTAGATTTATTTTATATTCTTTAAATAGATATGCAATTAAAATTTTATGTAAAACGCATTTTTTTAACGCACCTCTTCCACGATCAATAAAAAACTGTGCAAGAAACAAAGTGTGAGTGAAAATGGAACTTAAAGTGCATAATATACCAAATTAATTAAATCTTACACTTAGAATACTATGTAGGTAAAGATCACTGCAAATGTAGTTAAAAACAAATGAAATTTCACTTAAAGAAAAGACGACTTACATTTCAGTAAATTCAAGTAACATTGTCATTTCTTTTTTAATGTTCAAAAAATGAACGAAATGAATGAATGAAGACTGACATAACTCAAAAAACACGATTTTGCAGAAAACTAGTTTAAAGTTTTCAATCCATATCTGCCCTTTCTCTATTTATTTGGTGACGTATTTTTTTTATAAATTGGGGGTTTTAATGTATTTTTCTCTTAGTGAGAGTTGTGTGCGAATTCGCTAATTAACGAGAGACCCGTGAGTAGCACAGTTTCTCTATGAAGTATATACTCGTTGCACCCACTTTAAAGAAAAAATAAAATATATTATCCTCTATCTCGAAAAGTATACATTATATTAATATGAAATTTTGAACCAATATAAAATATGATATAACTAAAAAATCTGCGTCATTAACTCGAAAATATAATTTTTTGACTTATGGCAGTCTTGAAGTAAATGAGCGATATGTTAGTAAAAAATAAACAAACATTTATTTTTTTATTTTTTTAAGTAACAAAAAACGAATGTAAGAAACGAATGTAAAATCATAAAACAGTCATTGTTGTGGTCTGTTTTTCTAAATGAACTACAATAATAGTAAAAAAATTGACACCTTTGACAACTTCACGGACCGTCACTGGTTGAAAGTGTGTGTTACATTGTTAAATATAACAAATCTAGGAAGTGACACAGTCAAAATATTGTTACAAAAAAATTACATTTTTTTTATTAAGAAATAAGTTTTGTTTGAGTACCTTCACCTTTATGAGTTATTTTAGAAAGTTTGTTTTTGAAAATTCGTGTCTTGTAGTTGTTTTTCCAAAAAAAAGGGCCGCAGGGAAACATTTTTATTGTTTTCTGGAATCTAAGAGTAATTTGTTTTCCTTTTTCTATTTAAGCATTTTTCGGCCCACTCTATGATTTACTTAAATGGCTATAGTACTTTATATTATATTTTTGCGTTTAGATTACATTTTTCTCACCTTTCGTTTCTACACCAAAAATTATTGTAATAAAACTATAGTACTTTTTATATGAGATACATTAAAAAAGTATCGGTCGAGTGGTATTCCTTCAATCAATTCGAAAAAGTGCCCTATTCGGGACACACAAATATGTTTATACGCCCCCTAAATGGTATACAATTTACTAAAATGGCTCTAGTTCAGGCAATCTTAAGAAGAGCGAGTTTTGAGTTATTCGAGAAAGCGACTTCTTCGTCTCGAATAATTCGGCATTTTCGAATTCTGTTTAAGATACAAATTTTAAAGGAATAAACAATTTTTGGAATAATTTGCAAGGGTTCTCTCAAACAAATTTGCTTTGTTACTTTTTTGCATTTTTGATGCTTTCTTTACCCATATGTGCTGTTTTTGATTTTCCGATTTTGAGCTTAAAAAAATGAACAGAAGTTTTGAATGCACGTGTTTGACATTATTTTAAAATTTATATTTAAAACTATTTTAATGGTACATATAAAGCAGCCCCCATTCTCTAAAATAACGATGCTTTAACCAAAAATTCACATTTGGAAAATTTTGATAGCAGGGTAACAACTGTTAATAATAATAACAACTAATAACAACTGCTATATAACCACTAGGGTCGATTTGTAGGGATGCAAAAAAATCGCTCATCGTACAAGGAAAATCGTATTCTAGGGATCAAAACAAGAAACTTTGCCAAAGGAACCATACCTCTAAAACAAATTCTGATGTCCCGACAAATTTTGAAAAAGCCCACTTTGATATTTCAGAAAGCACGAGGAATCTCTCCAAGATTATGTGAGCTACTTTTTCTCCGGGAGACGCGCTAGCAGATTAATGAATAAATCATCATTCTAGGTGACCGTTAAGGGGTTAAAATTTAAGTTGAAAGAGGGCCTTTTTAGCCGTGTTTTTATAGCAAAATGTACAAGTCTCGGGATAGAGATATTTCAGAAAGTAGGAGGAGTCTTTCCAAGATTAGGGTCTCGATTTCTTCTCCGGAAGACGCTCTAGCAGATGAATGTATAAATTATATTCGATTGGGTTGGAATCAATTGGGGCACTCTAAATGGGTCAAAGTGGGATTTTTCAAAATTTGACCCTACGGGTCAAAAGTCGGGACATCAGAATTCGTTTTAGAGGTATGGTTCTTTCGGCAAAGTTTCTTATTTTGATCCCTAGAATACGATTTTCCTTGTACGTTGAGCGAGTTTTAAATCGACCCGCCCTAATGACCACCCACCAATTTCGATTTAAGGAATAATTCCTTCAATTTTTTTTTTGTATTTTTTATGCACAATTTAATTCTTAATTTTCACATTTAATCCAAATTGCGTATGCCGGTAGAAGACCCTTCATCTTAGCCAATGATACTACATTCATTTCCATTAGGAAGTTCGGTGACGCGAACAGAAACATGTCAAGACTTGTCAGTATATAAAACTGCATTGCATTAGAAGATAAAGACATTTTTTATAATAAACTCGAATAATCTTGCTCACGGCATAATTTATGATAAAATATCGAAAAATAAACTTCTCCAGCCCCACTATCTTCGTTTTCAGAATGTACACTCACATTATTTTAACAGTAACTGATTGTATATAAATTTAAACTCCAAAGAAACATTTTTTTTCTTATTTTACCATTTATTAAAAAACCAACTACACATAAATACTGTTTTTCTGTAACATTTTCTTTTTACAAAAATATATTTATTTGAACCGTTGGACTGTTACACAGATGGTCCCGGGTTCGATTCCCGGTGACGACAACATCATATGTATCGCTGCGCCCACCTTCGGTGTTTCCATAGCACTTAACCCTACTGAAGTCAAATAATGAATCAGGGCTATGAAACAAAAAGCTCCAATAAATTCGTCAACTCTCATCAGGTGGCGAGCAACAACTGTTCTAAGACTTATCTACTCGCGCATTTACATGTTGCCATGTTTGAAGCCCTTCATCTTTCACCACCTTTCATCTCTCCACTATCCCCTTTCCAAAGAAAGCAACACATTAATTAATAGGAAGAATTTCTTTCCTAAGTTGCTTCTCTTTAAAAAAAAAAAAATTTTTTTTTCTTATTTCAAGTCAAAATTTTTATTCAAAAAAAATTTGAAAATTTTTCATTGATTTAATGAATTTTTTTTATGAAATTATGAAAAAATCCTAAAAAATGTTAATGAAAAAACACCAATATTAATGATTTTTCATTCAGTTAATGAAGTTTTTCATTAAACCAATGAATCGATTTTAATGAAATCGTTTCATTAATACTATGAAGGAAAATTCTATCAGTGTATATGTTTAGTCGTTTTAAAGCACATATTCCTTTGAATGTAACGTCTTTTTTTAAAACAAAGGCTTTGCTAGAGCACACATATAGTTAAACTACTTTACATTCGATAATATCTTGTAAATTTACATAATTTTGATTTCAATCACAAGCAGGCGTGGATCCAGCAAAATGTTTTGGGGAGGGAAATTACAGTATTTTTGATTAACTCTTTTAATATTTTCTACATTTTTGTAGTGAGATATTTGATTTTGGGAAAGGAAATGTCCCATTTTCCCTCCCTTGGATGCGCGCCTGATCCTAAGATAATTCGCAAGACGTTTCATTATTGGGTTCTCACGCTGTAATTTGAATTATTATTTTTTTTTATTTACGATGACCAAACTTTTCGATTTCCCAAGATTTTTTATTTAACAAGGATAACGAAAAGGCGCTTTAAAAACGAGATCTGATTATGATTGATAATAAACACTCTAATTAATTTCTGTTGTATTTTACCCCACTTATAGTAGGCAACTGTACTCCTACTATAAGATAGGTAAATTTACTCTATGTGAGTAAATTGGTACATACATAATGTGTACAAAAATGTATAGCAACATGGTTCATTGCACATACTCTGTGTAAATTTACTAATTATTGCGTAATTAATTTTTTAATATTAACATTTTCCACATACATCTTTTTATATGCAAAAACGCAAATTTTCGGTCTCTGCAATTTATAAAAAACTATTTTTATTTTTAATTTATTTATTTATATATATAAATTAAAATGAAAATTATTCAAGCTCGAGGCCATACTCTATATTTCTTTATTAGGATATTGTCCTAACAAATAATCTATAGGAGTTTTTTTTGTTTTCAAATTTATTATTTGACCTTTGCAGGAATGTGTTGATAGATCTATTTCGGGAATTTTCTGGGTTCCCATCATCAGAACACATTTTGAAAGCGGTAACAATCCCATGCCAAACATCAAACATTCATATAAACTAGTTTACTCACTACATGAGAACTAATATATGAGATTGAAGTTAAAGATTATAACCATTGATCAAAAAATAAATTGAAAACTTGTTTGTTATAATAAATTTGAAAACAAAAAACTCCTATAGATTATTTGTTAGGACAATATCCTAATAAAGAAATATAGAGTATGGTCTCGAACCTGAATAATTTTCATTTTCATTGCACAATTAAAGGTCGATAAAAACATAATTTTTATTTTTTAATAAAAATTATATCAAACTTATATTTATAAATATGAAAAAAAAAGAATTACACTAAAATCTTATGTTGACAATGGAAAGCAGGAAAGGCTCACGCATGTAGATGTAACGCGTGCTGCAGCGGATAAAGATTTCTTTTTACAGAATTTGTCGCAGTAGTTTAATATTAGCTATTCTTTTAAACAAAATGTTTTGGTCAATTGAATGTTTATTTATGGTTCATTTTATTTTTGTAAGCATTTTGTTTTATGAAAAAAATCTAAAATATGTGGACTGTTTTTAATTTACAAAAAAAAGTCAAAATTTACTACTGTTCAAAATTTACTGTTAAAATGTCTATGAATTTAAAAACATGTTTCCCAACTATGAATTGTGTGTAGTTTTGCAGTAAATTAGTTATTTAAACATTTTATGTGTATATTTACTCATTTTATGTAATTTTACACAAAGTGTTACTAACTTTAAAGTTAAAAAAAGTTAAAGTAAATTCAATTAAAAGTTAAATTAATGCTATAATTATAGCATTAATTTTTATATTTAATAATTAATAATATTAATAATAAAAAAATTAATAAAAATTAAAAAAATAATAAAAAAATTAATAATAAAATTAAAAACTAATTAATAATAAGTTTTTATTATCAAAATTTAAAATTTTAGAATTTTTTTAAAATTTGTACAGAAAATGTTAACAAAACAAAGCGATTTAAAAATATAAACCGATACAACCGGTTATTCGAACCACGTTTGAATTAGAAAAACCGAATATAGAGTTTAAAAAAATGCGTTTTTTAAGTGTTCCAAACTGGGTTTTCAAATAAATTTTTGTATTTTGTTAAGTTTTACATTTAAAATTCGTCTGGAATATAAAAATCGGTTAATCTGACATTGAAATCAAAGTGGTGTTAAAGTATGGTGACTTTGCCATATGACGAACATAATTTCAATAAAGGCTAAGCTTCTTGTTCCAATTTTCATTACAAATGAAATGTACAAGGCCCATTAACATTTTAACATTTTCTTAACATTTTAAAAGAATACACCTTTTAAGTGTTCTCTCTTGTCATTTCCTACTGGGCTTGCGTTGCAAAATTAGTTCTCCAACAAAGAAACAAGGACATTAAAAAAATGCAAAGCAATCAAATAAATACTGCTAACAATCATATTATTTGTGATTTTTTCTTTTCTTCATCTTTAATTTTACCACTCTCCTTAAATATAAAAAAAAATAACAAATGTTAAATATGATAAACACTAAAGCGGTATTAACTCTACACATTCCATTATCAACCATTAAGGATTTTTTTTATCTATAGGATTGTAAAGCTAAACAGACGAATAATTACGTTTGTAAAATTTTCGCTAACAAACAACAAAAATAAACTCAATTTATTGAAAAAAAAGTAAGATTTTTTAAATCGGCGATTAAGAATATTGAAAACCCTAAACAATGCAATATGATAAACAACAGAAATTGTTATTGTACTTGATTAACAGAGACCGGTAGTTAATGAAAATGCCCTTAGGTCTGAGAACAGGGCAAACAAAACAACTTTTCGATTCGAAAAATTTGCTTTAAAATAGCACCGATTTGTTAGGGCACATTTTTTGCATATTTTGCTATAACATACAACATTAAATTTGTTTGTAAAAAAAATTACTCTCAAATTTATTTTATATTTGACCAAAGAGCATATATACTAAAGAGGATCCAAGCAGCTCGTGTTATGTGTTTTCTTAACTTTTATATGTAAACTGGGATTAAGAACAAGAGTTAGTAATTGTTTTCAAGCTGCGTCTTTTTTTCAATGTAAATGTAATTATTTAAACAATACAAATGAACTTTAAAGAGTGAGTAACATATATTATTTATAGTGCCTCTCTTTTCACATTTGTTTGCTATTTTTCTTCGAAAATCTCAAATTTAAAGTTCACTGTTGGTTTACCTTAACACATTGTGATATAAACGCAGAAAATCAATAGATAAAATAATTACACATCGTTTAAAACAGCCACCGATCACAACCGTTGGCGTTGAGCGGTCATTTAATATTTTCAAAAACTTTTTGAGTACAAATAGATTAAATTTTACATTTGAAAACAAAATTTAAAAAAATAAAATATATGTAAAATTAAAAACAATTAACTGCACTTTTTTTTAATTTTTAGTTCATATTTAAAGATTTTTCAGTCATATTATATGCGTCTCAAACACATTTTTTTAGCGCATGAAGTTCCTATCGCTGCTGATTAATTAGCTTTATTCTGATTATATTGACCTCTTGAATTCCTAATCATAAGGGTATGCTACAAATCAGAATTAGCTTATTTGTAAATCCAAATTTCTGAGAACCACAATAAACAGTTTCTGAAAAATTCAAAGATTTTTGTTCACTTATTGCAGACTGACCAGATTTTATAATAAGGATTTCGTAGATTAAATATAAGTTAAATATCGAAAGTAGGGTATACTAAGCTTTTCGCTGCTGTTTAATGTCTTTTAATGGTTTGGTTGATAACGAACATTAGAGACAGCCATCAACATTTTAAATTCAAATTTTAAGTGTGTTTGTGCGTGTAGTATGAAAAACAATGTCAGTTAAGCAAGGATGGCCACTGATGTCTTCTAAATACCGTTATCCTATTCAAAACCCCTTCAAATTGATAAGCGATACCAATATTGAATTCTGTTATTTCAAAAATACCTGTCTACCGTAACCGTTCCTTTAATATCGGTATTGGATCAGTTTTTAAAAAATAATGTTTTTTTATGACGTTTGTTACTAAATATATAAAATTTGTAATACACAATATCTTTGCCAACTTAACTTACGGCTGGCTATTAATTTGTACTTTATGTTGGCAACATTGTATTTTTTAACAACAATACATAATTTATTGCGAAATGCAGTTTTTCAATAATCCCGTATGTACCGGCATTGATATTTTGGTATCGGGTTTGTTAAATTTTTAAAACGTACTTATAAAAAACTTTTTTTCTTGAAGAAGATTATAATTTTTTTAATTGATATAAAATATTTTTTTCGGAATTTAAAGATTATTTTATTGATTAAAAAGTTGACGAAATTCTTATCCGTTCCAAATTTTTTTTAGTCCGGCTTTTATGAAGTCTTGCAAAAATTTCAATAGCAAAGGACTGTCAATAAAACACTCAAATTTTGTGGGATTTGCTAAAACTATAAGAATTTGGGGTCTCTCGCTAGATTTAAGAAATAATATGCAAACCATTTGTTATTTTTTATAGAAAAAAGAAAACTTTTTATACGTAAAAAAATCAAAGTATTTCTGAAACATTTAGTAAAAAGCATTAATTTTTCACAGAAATATTAAACAACTCAAAATTTTTCAGCAATCAAACTAAGTATCACAAAAGCATTAGAAAAATATTACATTCTCATGATTTTCTTTTACAACGAAATCTTTAAATTTTTTAAATTTTATCTATAAAAACAGCTTTTTTTAAATTATTTAAAATCCATGATGCCATGGAGAAAACTAGATTTAAAGGCAATTTTCTTTCTTAAAAAATAATAGAAAAACTTAAAATCATGTTTCAATCAAAATGTTTATTACCTCAATTAAAATTTTAATTAAATTCGGTCCTATAAAAGAAATTATAGTTTCAATGAATATAATTTGTAGAATCATAACTACACAAAAAATAAAGTGCCAACCGAATTAAAAAAAGTATTTTAGTTGGTACAACCAATAAATTCGATTGGCACAACTATATTTCAATACAATTTATGAATATTTTGGGCGTTGCAACGAAAATGATGACGCAACCGATTTTCGTTGTAGTAACAGAATTTCAGTTGGAAATTGAAAAATTTTTTCTCTGTGTGTATAAAAAATTTGAATTAATATTCTTTTAAATTTCAAACACATTTGTAGTAGATACTAATAAAATTTTAATGAAAATTGCAAAAAAAAGCCAAAAATTAAAAAACAATGCAAATTTTAAAAAATCGCTAAAATTGGAAATATTGCCAAAATTAAAAATGACAAAATTTAAAAAAATCACTAAATCACTAAATCACTAAAAAAAATCGCACGATTATAAAAAAATCTTCAACATTGAAATTATGGCCGAAATTTAAAAAAGTCGCCGAAATTTTGAAAAAAGTTGTCGAAATTTTAAAAAGTCGACGAAATTTTAGAAAAGAAATGCCAAAATTGGGAAATTGAAAAAAATCGGTTAAATTGAAAATTAAAATGAAAAATAGCTTATATTTAAAATAACCACCAAAATTTGAAAAGATCGCATAAAATTTTAAATAAAAAAAAAATACTTTTGTTTATTTTTTAGCACCGTTTATAATTAAAATATAAATGAGCTTAATATTTACTGCAAAAAAAAACACGAAAACCCGTTTTTTTGTTTTGTAATGATTATTTATATTTTTTATTAAAGTTCTAAGAAACAACGTCATAATTATAATGTTTTAAACCAAAGATACTCAACATCTGTTCAAATTTATATGGCAACTGGTTTTAAGAGAAATAGGTTTTTTTGTTACATCATTTTTCTATTAATTATACAAAACTTATGCGGGGAATATATTAATCAACACAAATTAACTTTAAAATTTAGTTAAAATTGCTTAAAAGCATGAACATTAATTAATTAAAAGTTCCACTGTTAACACATTTCTCCCCTAAACTCTCTTAAAACCATTTCAGGTTTTTAGAAGAAATTAAACACTCAACCATTATAACAAGGGATTCCAAATTTTCAATTTTAAAATTTAATAGTTGCTTAATTCCACTATAGGCAATATACCACTGATCCTGTTTTGTGGTTAATAGTTGTTTGAACAATCTGAAATTGCTTAATTACTAAATAGGGAGATTTATCCTTCATAAAGATATCACATTGATCCATAATACCGAACGTATAGTTTTTATTTTTAATTATTTTGGGTAACAAGCACTGATCTCTAAAACATTTTCAATTTAGTTTTCATTTTTTAATTAAAAAACATTAAATAAAAATTGAATAACAGACAGAAAGTTAAATATATATTTCTTTGGTAATTTAACCATTAAAACAACTTTACCGATTAAATTTTTAAATAACTATTGATTTTTTATGGAAAAGTTCTTGTGAGTGTACTATTAACTTGAAAGTGCGTTTGAAATCCAGCAAAAAGTTTAATTAAAAGTTTATTACAAATTTTTTTTGCTTTGAAAAGTTTTTAAGAAAAATAATGGTAATTTTTTTTCTTTAAATATTCATACTCGTTCGCATGACTCTTGGCGGATAAGTACTCCATTTTTGAGTGCTGTTTATGTAGAATAGAATCAGCTGAATATACGTCAAGTGCTTCTTTTGTATTCAATATAAAATAAAAATTATATTTATGAAATTATTTTCTTAAGCATTTAAAATGCACAAGAGTGTGGTCAGAAATGTTTGATATATCGCAACCCGCTAAAAATTTATTACTCGGGTTTAGTTTTGTTGGAGAAAACGATTAACTCGATTTTTGTGGTTTTTAACTTACTCGATTAATCGAGTAAGATTTTAAAATTACTAGAGTAAGACGAATAATTTCAATAATTTTATTTCATTCATTTTTCCTTAAAAATTCAAAATAAAACACAAATTAAATACAAAATCAGGAGTGTGTTTTATCAAAATAGAGTTTTTGTTTTCAAATTTATTAATTTCGGGACTTTTCTAGGTTCCCATCATCAGAACACGTTTTGAAAGAAGTGACAATCCCATGCAAACATCAAACATTCATATAACCTAGTTTTCCCACTAAATGAGAACTAATATATGAGCTCGAAGCTAAAGATTATTTATCAGCATTCATCAAAAATAAATTGAAAACTTGTTCGTTATGTGCAAGCTCTACCTTTGGTAGATACGCAATACACGATTTTTGTTTTTATTCTCCTTTTATTTTTACACTTGTTTTGGTTTATTTAAAAACAAGATGTAAAGTGGAAGTAAACTAAGACCGTACTTTGTCTTTTGTACAAGTTTGATATAATTTTTATCAAAAATAAAGTTATGTTTTTTCGACCTTTAGTTGTTCAATGAAAATGAAAAAGTACAAGGCCATGTTCTATATATCATTATTAGGATATTGTCCTAACAAATAATCTATAGAATTTTTGTTTTCAAATTTAAAAAAATATTTCAGAATTCTTGCAAATATCAAAAATAGCATGGGATAGCAGTCTATGCCTCAGAAAAATATAGAGTAAAAATCATATAAATTACATAAACTTTTAATTTGTTTGATTAAGTAAACGGCCCAACCCTATCTGTAACGCCAAAAAATGATGATAAGTTACGCGCAACAATCGCGATTTTTTTAATAATTAGATACTTAAAAATATCATTTAATTTATGGTAATCGTACCTTTTGGTCTTACATTTTTTTTATAGTTTCAACCATTTATTTGAGTTTAATAATGACAATAAATGTTCAAGGATATTTTAAACATATTTTTAGAAATTGCTAAAAATGTGATATTTTATGCATAATTCTCGGTGCCGAACATCTTTTCTTCAAAATTACCAATGAAAAATATTTTTAATCAGTACAGTATTGCCTATATCGTGGTGCCCCGTAAATAAGTTATAGCCCTACTACAGATACATATATAATATGGAAATTAATACCGTAACTGACACATTGCTCTATATATAGAGTCTATATGGGCAACTTCAAAAATTTACGGCACCTAGACATTTTTTTTTAAAGTTTTTTTTTTTTGTCTGACATCAATGTCGATTTGCGTGTGTATAAACCGATATTTGAGCATGTGAAATCCGTTCGCGTTAATCATTTTTATTAAACGGCGCAAATTTTACGGCGGTTTAAAGTTAAAAATTAAAAAAAAAAATATTAAAATTACAGTTTTTGTTAAAATTGAAAAATGATAACGCGTGTGGATAATACCCCTTAAGGTCTTCTTAGCACACTAGGATATTTGTAAAAGCTTCAATAATTTTTAAACTACACTGAAAAAAAAATTTTTTTGATCGTGTATGCATATAAAAATTTATTTAAAATTGTTAAACATTTTACAAAATTACGGCTAGTATAAGACATAATTTGCAATATTTTGGGAAAAAACTATTTGCCTATCGCTAATGGTTTAAGAGATATAACCATTTAAACTTTACCACTCATAATTTTTTGTTATTTTGATTTGTTACCTTTGATTTTGTTACCTTCAAACATTCACAAGATTTTCCACATTCTTTGCAACTAAAATTGTTCTGCAAATTGGAAGCTGTAACTAACGTTTCGTTAGTTAAATCTTGGGTTTTAGTGGTAGATTCTAAGCCGTTTTAAATTTTTTTTTAATCCGGAATTTTTTGTTTTGATGACATTGTTTTTATTATTATTGTTATTTAAAACCGAATACCTAACTGACTTTCTTACACCAATTTGTGATTTGTTTGTTTTTTTGTTGTTTTTTATATTTTCAGATTGGCGATATTCGCGTCTTTTATCGGTTAGGTTAATTTGTTTCGCTTCTCAGTTTTCTTTTTACGAATTTCACGTTTTTTTAAAGTATAATCTGAAACCATTTTACTAATTTTTGTTCACAAACTGTTCACGCACATAAATAAAATAAACTGAATTGAAACTCAAATATTTATTCTTAGAAGCATTCAGCAAAGGCTACTATGATCATAGAGTTTTTATAATAAAGCAAGTTCTTAAAGATGTCATTGCATCGGCGGTAATTTGGCGGTTTTCGCGGTAGTATGTTTCAATTGTTTTGTTGAAATTTGTTAAGATGGCCCTCATTAATATTGTTTAAAAATATAGTCTCACTTTCCAGGGGTTCAAAAAAAAAAACGCGTTTTTTTTGAAAATATTATTATTGGACCGATTATAAAATACTTGTTGGGATTCTGGGTTACTTATTAACCCGAATTCAAGAATAATTCTTTTAAATTTTCAAAATCAAATATTTCATACAAGGATGCTTTTTGAGGTTAGGAACATTTTGTTTCCTCCATAAAATTTTAAATCCTTAAGATTTTTTGGTGCGTTTTCGATTCTAGTATCAAGCTCAGTAAAGTCTTCCATCCGATGTTCGTTTGAGCGGAATTGATACAGCGCTTTAGTTGTCACAAAGCGAAATGTGTTTGGAAAAAACTGCCGCTACACGCGACAGGATTGAAAAAAATTATTTTTTTTTTGCACTTTCTCAGTTTACTCCGTCGCGAAGAATCTATTTAGATACCTAAACATGTTCCCATGCCAAGTTTTGATATAAAAAAGCTTAAAAAAATTGTTTTTTATGCAAAAATTTTCAAAAGTTCATAAAATTTTTGCGTTTAAAAATTTTAAAGTGCGCTTTCGCCTCGGAGGTGCACATTATGAAGTTACTCACATCACGCAATACACTAGCCAACTTAAAAGATAATTCAGATTGTCAGAAGCAAAAAAGATACATTTTCAAAAAATTTACGCTAATTTCTTTTAAGTTTGCGATGTCCGTGGTACGTTATTGGTGCGCTGACACCAACTTGATGTACCTCAAACTTTATAAAATTACGCCGTTTTATGAATTCTGCGCTTAGAACACATTTTAATTAAACGGCGCAAAAAACCCTATTAAAAATCTTCAAAAAGTTCAAAATTCGGAAAATTTTGGTTTCACTTGTAAACCACCATGCAACTTTTTACCCAGCAGCGATATCAAATATTTCTCTTTTGTGGATATATCCTCCAAGTCTAGTGACTATAGAGCAATTCCATATGAAAGCGATCACCTTTTGGACGACCCCTCTCCGATTTTAAAATAAATAGTCTCAATCGATTGCCCAGCAAAAAATACCTCATAATTTTTGCTTTAAGAATCAGCAATAAAAAAATGGGCCCCGACTCCTTGTTTGGACAGGAGAAGAGCATTTAAGAGACCACCTTGTTCTCATTGTTTTTATATTTTTTATAATTGAATTATTTTTAATTATTTAACAAAAAAAATTAGAAAAATTTTATTTTGCAATTAAAGCCTGATTCAATACCTTTCCAACGAGCTATCACTCGTTGCGATCGCTTTAGTAGTTTTTTTTAAAACAACTTTCAATGAGGTCCCTTATGAAGAATTCTTCAATTTTGTCACATGACAGTGGTGCACACCACCACTAAACCAGTCACTATAGAGCAATTCCATATGACATGTGACAAAATCGAAGAATTCTTCATAAGGGACCTCATTGAAAGTTGTTTTAAAAAAAACTACTAAAGCGATCGCAACGAGTGATAGCTCGTTGGAAAGGTATTGAATCAGGCTTTAATTGAAAAATAAAATTTTCCTAATTTTTCTTGTTAAATAATTAAAAATAATTCAATTATAAAAAATATAAAAACAATGAGAACAAGGTGGTCTCTTAAATGCTCTTCTCCTGTCCAAACAAGGAGTCGGGGCCCATTTTTTTATTGCTGATTCTTAAAGCAAAAATTATGAGGAATCCAAAACAAAATAAAATTAGCCGGAAAATTTAGGAGCTTCTGTGGAAAATCGGAAAATTTAATTTTCATGGGAAAAAAGGTAAATTTCTGAGAAAAATTAGGAAAATTTTATTTTTCAATTAAAGCCTGATTCAATACCTTTCCAACGAGCTATCACTCGTTAGAACAACTTTCAATGAGGTCTCTTATGAAGAATTCTTCAATTTTGTCACATGACAGTGGTGCACACCACCACTAAACCAGTCACTATAAAAAAAAAAAATATGTAGGTACATTATTTTTTGCTGGGCAATCGATTGAGACTATTTATTTTAAAATCGGAGAGGGGTCGTCCAAAAATTTGCCAATTTTGATCGTTTTCATATGGAATTGCTCTATTTTGGTTTGGATCTGCAAGCTAAAAACTATTACAAAGAAAACGGAATGAATGAAAAAACTCTTGCAAGTTTCAAGTCGTTTTTTTAATTTTTCGAACTTTAGATGACCACCAATTCTTAAGGTGAAGACTTTTCAACGTAAAACTTTGCACGTCATATCCTTCAAGTATAGTCATCCAAACTCTTTACAACGTTTTTTTTCAATTAATAAAACTTAACGAAATAAGAGCCATAGTATGTCGGTTTCAGCAGGTGCTCAAAAATTTGAAATATCCCATATATATACTACGTTCATATTGGTCCACAAAATACGTTTTCGATTTAAAATTTGTATGGAATTTTAAAGTCGAAAACTAAAAAAAACGATAATTGGCTATGTGCTGGATATCGAGTCGTTTTCAAATAGCAAACTTTTTTGAAAACGAATCATGTAGAAATTGGTGTTCCTTAAAACGTACGTTTTGGTATATTCGAAGTTTTGTTCGAAAAAAAAATTTTTAATGTCAAAAGCTTGTAAACGTAATTTTAATCAGCTGTTGTATTGTATCAAAAAAGGAAAAAAGCTGTAAACAAAAAAATTATACAAAAAATACCCGGTGTTTTTGTTTTAAGTTATGTTTATTTACGGCTGCGTGGGCCAACAAAAAATAAAAAGAAGATGCATAAGGGATGCCTCAGACCCTTTGAGTATTCCAGATAGTAAATTGTAATTGTTTTTTTTTAAACTTGTCGGCGTCCTTTTATCTTTTTTTTTTGCTTGTACACAACACAGAGATGATGAATTCAATTTTCAAAATAGTACTTTTTATCCCCAACAGTACTAAACAAATTAACAAACCAAACCGTCATGAAAATTTATTTATTATTTATTTAAGAGCTTGTTCACAACAACAGCTAAAACTAAAAGCGAAACTGTACACCCTGTATGGGAAATTTTAGTAAAAATTTTATGGGAAAATAGATTTGCTTTAAGCTTTTATGGTGAACAGCATCTAAAACAAAACTTAGCCGATGTTGTTTAAGTGTAAGTGACACCTGCTTTTTTGTAATAGAGGGGTTTTCTATCGGAAATTTAAATTTTTTTTTGACATTCCGTTTTGTTTTTTAAAATGAATTTTGCCAAAACATTTAGCTTAAAATAGAATTAATTCTATTATGACGAAGTTTTAGTCAGCAGTCTAGCGGATTTTTGCTATTCATACAAAATGTATGGGGAAATAATTTCGTTATTAGTTTTATCTCTTATTGGGAGTGTTCTCATAAACAAAAATTTGTAAATTAAGTAGTCAAGTGGTCATAAGAGTACCATGGTACTTTTCAAATACTACAGCAAAAAAGTACTATAGTACCAACTTTATCATCCCTGACACGACATGCAAATGTTTTTTTAAAAACATGTCATTAAAATCTAGGGCTGCCATATCAAATTATTGCAATAATTTTGCAACTAAACCAATAGTTTTTATGCGTTTATTTTTAACATAACAATTAAAAACATATTGCTATTTATTTTTATATACATTCTAATTGTTAATTTGTTGTTATGTTGTTATTAAATAAAAAAAATGCAAAAAAAAACCTTGACCTATTGAAGTTTATGAACTTCGGTAACTCTGGATTTTTGGAACATCATTATAAAAGAAGAAGAAGACTTAAAGTAAATTTGCGATTTGCAAAAAAAAGTGCTTTTTCAAGAAGTATTTTTTTTTAAGACAGTTTTTTAATAAAAGTTAATAATAAATTATTTAAGTGCATGATAAAAAAAATTATTTACATTGTTCATGCTCAGTTCAAAGTGTTTTTGTAATTGTTAGAGTAAAACGTTGTTTAAAAAAATGCATTTTATTTCATTGCCACAGATTTATGTAAAAATGCATGAAATATTAAGAGATTTTTAAAAGTCTTGTTTTAAATTGAAGAAGCTATTAAAAGATTGCTTTTTGACTTAAAATAAATAAAAAACATTTCAAATTTTTAATACTAATTGTTGTTTTTATTATTTAACAAACCTTTCTAGGAAAAAATCTACATTCTATTTACTTTCGACAAAGTACAACTGCTCGATTTAAAACGAGCAAAAAAATTGCGATATCGGAATCTGGCACACCTAATTTTGTAAACTCGTTTTACTTTTGCGGTTTCGTTTTCTGGCACATACACGCATATGTATTTTCGGGGTTCAGTGTGATACAGTTTATGTTAAAAAAAATTTAATTCTTCTTAGTTTAAACGAGCTTGAGATCATTTATTTATTAATTATATATTTCCAATATTTCGTTACCACATTGGGTGACTTCTTCAGGGAACAATTATTATAAATTTTGAAGAAAACTTAACATTTAAAAAAAAAATATTTAATAACTGCTAGCTATAGGGTTGCATTATACTAGACTGTGATACTAAGCTAAGATGTGTTTAAATGTAAAATCTGTGTTTTTGTTTTTATGTTTTATGTTAAATGTAAAAATATTTTAGTTTAATGTGAAAAACGTAAACATTACAACTCCTTGAAAAAGTAGACAAAAAATCTACGAAACGTCGGAGAAAATTGTAATTTAAATGCATTTTTAATTACACTAAAAGAAGATAGGGCTAATTAGCTTAATTAAACACAAAACGAGTAAACAACAAAGATTGGCCAAAAATAATTATATAGAGTGAAACAATTTAAGTTTTTTTTTTATAAAATATAAACTGAAATAGAACATATTTTGATTTACTTTGATTAATCGACCAACATTTTTCGAGTTATTCGTTGCTCCAAATTGGTCATTTTAATTTACTCAAACAGTTGTTTGATTAAAATTCATCGATTAATCGAGTAACGGTTAACCGATTGATGACCCTAATATCTACTTGGCCTAAAATATTGTAAATTTGGTTTCGTAACACACGCAGCTGATAAGCAGCTAAAAAGTTATTAGGATTAAAAACATGTTTGATGTGCAAGATCCACCATTTTTGATCAATGGTTATAATCTTTAACTTCAAACTCATATGTATATTAGTTCTCATGTAGTGAGTAAAGTAAACTAGTTCACATGAATGTTTGATGTTTGGCATGGGATTGTTACCGCTTTCAAAACGTGTTCTGATGATGGGAACCTAGAAAATTCCCGAAATAGATCTATCAACACATTCCTGAAAGGGTCAAATAATAAATTTGAAAACAAAAAACTCTATAGATTATTTGTTAGGACAATATCCTAATAAAGAAATATAGAGTATGGCCTCGAACTTGAAGAATTTTCATTGTCATTGCACAATTAAAGGTCGAAAAAAAAAAAAAAAATAATTTTTATTTTTAATAAAAATTATAACAAACTTATTAAAAAACAGGCTAAAAACATAAAGTTTACAGTTTAACAACTTTTAAGCCGATTGCGATATATCGGTTAATATAATTCGTTTTCTTCTGATTGAATTTATTTTAAATTGTGAGTGTTAATAATAAACAAATGTAAAATGTAATTGTAAAACATATTACTTTAACTTAATTATTTTTCAACAGTCGCAATAAGTAAAAAAAAGTTGGCACCATTTTTTTTGTGTGAAAAGTTTCTAAAAAATTATGCGACCGTAAAATTATATTTTCGAAACGAACTCTAATAACTAGAAATGATTGAAAAAATGTTCTTGTTCTCTCAGAAAAACTCTGTTGTCTTGTTTCCATTCAAAATTGACTAACGGTGCACACAGAAAATAATTTAGCTATTTGCCAACTGAAATTCTGTTACTACGACTCAAATTCGGTTATTACGAATTTCAGACAGTTGGCACAACATTATATTAGTTTTTACAAAAAAGTTGGGTTAATTCAACAGAATATTAGTTGCAACACCCAATACTTTTCGAAATCGAATGTAAATAATGTTGTATTTACTGAATTTATAAGTTGTATATACATTTTTCAATTCGGTTGACACTTTATTTCTCTATATGTTATTTTGTTAGCAATCCAAAATGGGCTAGAATAAAAAAGTTTTCTGGGAGCCCAACCCCCATAATCAATTCCTGGCTACTGAAACAAATAAGAAACGATACCAATACCGTTGTTCGTATCGGTTGCCAACCTTGGTTAAGTATACAAAACTTTTGTTGTAGCTGTTCTTGTATATATTTTTCTGATTGTTGTTGTTACACAGTATTTAATGACAGTTATTGTTTTTCTTCTTGTTGTCTTTGTTAATGGCCATGTTGTGGGGGTGTATGTTTGTATTAACTTTAACACATTTTCATTTTATTTTTAAACTTTTTTTCTTAAAAATATTCTTATCTTTAATGCGTTTCTTTGAAAGTTTTGTACAAAACATTATTATAATAAAAAAGTGGGCTAATTTAATTTGAATTGCTGTGCAAGACATTCGTTAAAAACTTTTAAAACTTTTGCGTGAAATACACTATACGAAAAAATTATAATATACAAAGAGTTATTTATGCGTTTCTCGCGAAAACTTTGCTTAAAATAAATGTTTGTCCTCATAAAACCGTAAAACTACATCCCCTTACTTATACGCGGTTTTTTAAAGAAATAATTATAACGTTAAAAAAATTTGGTTTAAGTTTGATAATTTTTAATAACAAAATTAATTCAAAATAATGCGGTTTGCTCTTTTCGCTCCAGAGAAAATCACACTAAGGATATTAGGTAGGTAAAGACGACAGCAATTGTAGTCAAAAACAAATGAAATTTCACTTAAAGAAAGAACAACTAACATTTCATTAAATTCAACTAACATTTGTCATTTGTTTTTACTGTTCAAAAAATTACTAACAATTGCAGTAAAAATGAACCAAATATTTTAGTAAAACATAAACAAACATTAATTCTTTTTATTTTTTTAAATAGCAAAAAACCATTGCAAAAAATTAATATAAAATCATAAAACAGTTATTTGATGTGGTTTGTTTTTTTTAAATGAACTACAAGGTTAGTAAAAAATTAAATTTGTTCTACAAATGACTGACATTTACATTAAAAATAAATAAACTGTATTGCAACCCAAAGAACTTCAAATTTTTAAAGCAGAAGTTTCCTGAATTCAGGAATAAGTTTCATAAATGTTCCTTCAATGTAACAATTTCATCAATATTGATGAAACATTTCATAAACAATAGGAATTATAATGATCATATCCAGTAAAATCTAAATAACTGCCCTGCGGGAAATGAAGGGTCAATTTATCCAAATTGGGAATTCTGTGACATATGATTGGGGGGGCACGTCACAAAACTGGTGCAACCAAAATTGTGGAGCACCAAAAAGTGTTAATTTGGGTGAAATGACTAATCACGTGACTATAGTTATGGTGACAAAACATAATTGGTGCCAGATATTTTACGTTACTGGAGAAAAAGTAATATAACATCAAAGTGTATTCAAGCAACTACGCTCGTTGCAGTTGAAGTTGCTACTGGTCATTGAATTGGTTCAAAACCGTTAACAGTGGATGAAAACATGGAAATTAGTGCCAAAGGATGCATTCCCTTGATTGCTACAAAGAGGACATTACACATAGCATAAAAGTTTACAACATATTTTGAACATCCGGACTTTTTGTCAAGTTTTTATACTTTTCCAAATTTAAATTGGTATAATGAATTTAATGTTTTAATTTTTTGTTGGGTGTAGACCAAAAAAACTAATTTTAAAATTAATTTTTGTTGGGCCTTTTTTTTTATTTATTTATTTATTTATATATTTGAATTGCTTCATACACAAGACTAAAAGACTTATTTTGCAGTATGGAACTGAGGATATGAAAAATTATAAGATCATTATAATTGTTAAGGGTTTTTGAGCAGATGGTATGACACAATGTTTTGGACAAGTGCAGTGACTGGTTCCGGACGGGCTATTTCGCAACTCGTACATAATATGACTCACGCTGAATAAAAAGTAACAGGTTACTTGCTAATTACTTCTAGAAAGCCCGGCGACATGTACCCCTTAGGTTAGGTTAGGTCGAAAAGAGGATTCGGAGAAGGGAAATACTTCTCTAAACCGACTCAAGTCCCTGAGGACTTACACTTAAGCCAGAATGTCGGCTTGTTGTGCGCTCTAAACAATCGGTTCTATGTCCTATGTCACCTTACTATGCCAGGAACTCCGTCGCACTGACGAAATTCCTCAACTTCTTCCATCCTATGCCCCTGAGATCCCCCAATGTGGATATTGGGTCACTGGATAGTATTTCGACCCGGATCCCGGCAAATGCCGGGCATTCACAGAGATAGTATTCCAAGGTCTCCTCGTCTTCCCCACAGGCCCTGCACACTTCTGAGTCCGCCCTACCAATACGGTGGAGATAGGCCCACCGTATTGGTAGCCAAACTCCAGCCAAACTACCCCTATTACAGAACACATTTCGCTTAATATTTGACTAGTTTTCCTTCAAAAATTTTCTTCTAGTTCTACGATACGTACACCTACACCAGTCACTTGATAATTTTTTCCCACTGCTTCTGTTGCATATCACATGAATCCTAAAATGATCCCACTTTAACACTACCTTCTTCTAACTTGTCCCGTAGCATATTCTTTCAGTCGGTAGGGTGACATGTTACCTTGGTCACTTATTCGTCACGTCACACAGTGCTCCACAGGTAGCAATTGTCACCTCCTTTGACAAGCCCATGTTAATAGTACCGCTTACTTTCATATAACATAACCGAAACTAGTACAGGTTAATACACACAAAGTTCTAGTCACTTGAGCATACCTGTGACTGGTACATTTCTCGCAGGGTGGTTGCAGAACAACTTAAACTGTATTATAAACAGGTAATTTCTAATTTCTGTTCTGCAGCTGGTTCTTTTTATATGGAGTTTGTCCTATTTACAATAGGTTCCTTACCTCCAAACCAGAACAGGTTGCTTTAGAATCGGTTCTAGAACCAGTTATAGAACTGGTTCTGGGACAGTGACACCTACCATTTCGAATCCCAGGAACCTGTTCAAGAACCGATTCCATGTAACCGGTGGTAAAAAAAAGTTGTTTTATAACAGGTTCAGAGGTAATCTGTTCTAAAAAATTTAACTGGGTATCATTTCATGGTCTCTATGAACTTTTTTCTACCGAAAAATATTGAAATCCTTATTAATAAAAAGTATCCTTCATATATGTAACACAAACATTTCATAAATATAATGAAATTTATTTTATTTTTCATGAAATGTTTCATGAAAATTATGAAACGTTAAATTGGACGAAATCTATGAAACATGTTTTAGATATGATGAAGCTCAAAGGAAACTTTGTGCGTAAGGGGTGGTTTATATGTTACAAATCTAAGCATACGGCTGTTGTTATATCCTGATGTCATTGTTGCAATTGCGGATGATGTGAAAGTGCTACAAAATATGATTAATAACCTAGAAAACTTTTGCAATAACTGGATTCTGGAAGTTAATTTATTAAAATCAAAGATAATGGTGTTTAAAAACGGTGAAAGATACGCTAATAGCGAAAAATGGACTTATGCCGGAAATGAAATTGAAAAAGTAACGTTTCTTAGTATGACAATCTATCCAAAATGTGGATTTACAAAACATGCTGAGAAGAAAAAATATGCTGCAAAGAACTGTATAAACATGACATGGAGTAATTTCTTCTGTAAAAACGACATTTATTTAATGCTGTGTGTGCGTCGTTCAATTCAGTCGTACGGTGCACAAATCTGGAGTCATTCACAAAATTTACACCAAATTAAGACCTGTTGCTTGAATCCGGTATGGAGGATGGTAACCTTTTTACACTAAAATTGCATTTGAAATATATAAAACGGACAATTTTCTAATATTCAGAATCAAGACTGCCAACATCGATTAAATATTTTAGCGCTGGAAAACAATATATCTTGGGTGAAAGACTGAATTCGATATGCTTTGAATATAATATGTCCTGCACAAAATATGTCTTTGAATGTGTGGAACAAACAACAATTCATGCTTATTAATTATCTAAAAGCCAATTATCACTAGAAAAGAATAGAAATGTTGAAAAGATCAGAATCTTTTTGTGAAAACTTAGACCCATATGTGGGACGATTTTATTTCCAAAACGATAATCAAATGAACATACTGTGGATTTTCTAAGCTCGCTGTGCAAGGCAAAAGAGATTCAAAACCTTCAACATTTTATTGGAAGCTAAATACACACAGAGAAATAAGCTGCCAACCGAATTGAAAAATGTATTTTAATCGTAGCAACTTATAAATTCAGTTAGAACATTGAAAAAAAATATTCTTCGTGCTATTAATTAAACAGTTTCATAAAATTTGTTTTGGTAGATTCAATGAAGAATTTCAATATATCCAAGAAATTTTATTAATATTAAGAAATTTTTCATACATTTTTTTTATCATAAAATTTCATAGTTTCATAAAAAAAAAAATCATTCGATTTCATAAACTATCTCTTCATAAATTTAATGAGAATTTTCTTTAGATCTATGAAATTAATATGTATTATTTTTATTTTTTCATAAAATTTCATAATTTTATTAATTTTCATACATTTTAAACTTTAGTTTTAAGATTTAATTCTCAAGTGTTCAACATATTTGATAAAATGCTTTATTATATCAAAATAACCTTGTGTAAATTTTAGACTTCTACGTAATTGTTTAAAAAATCATATGAAGCGATATATTGGCTTAGTTCCAACGCATTTTTCAAGATATTCATGAAGTTTTTTTGATTCAATATTTTTAACATTCAAAATAATGTATGCAACGGTTTCAAATCAAATATATATGATCAAATATATCAAAATCAAATATAAATGATTTGCAGTTTTTTGTATCGTATTGTATATAAAATAAATAAATTTAGTCACATCTTTAATATTCAATACTAAAGGGTGGTTAAATTGTAAGGGCCGATGTTGAATGTGAACCACACCTAAACGCCAAGTTTTTTTCCGAATTTTATTTGACATTTCTCTATTTCAGACTTACTCAATTTGAACCATGGAGAGATACACAATCCAACAACGTGTTTAAAGTTATCCAGACTTATTATGAAAATGAGCGTTCAAATCAAAATGCATATCGTGCACTTCGTGATTTTTTTGGTCAATTTGATCGTCCAAATGTGCGTACAATCGCAAAAATCGTGGAAAAATTCGAGCAAACCGGGTCTGTAGAAGATGTGAGAACACCAGTGCATGCTCGTACAGCTCGTACTGCAGAAAATATTGCTGCTGTTCGCGATAGTGTGGCTGAAGAGCCGTCCACCTCAACTCGTCGTCGTGCCCAACAATTGCACCTCTCACGCTCGTCGTTGATGAACATTATGCATAAAGACTTGCATTTACACGCTTACAAGGTGCAATTGCCTCAAGAACTAAAGCCTCTTGACCATTCCAAACGTCGTGAATGGACAGAATGGTGGCAAGAAATGGCAACAGTGGATGATCAATTTTAGAAGAAAATCATCTTCAGTGATGAGGCACATTTTCACCTCAGTGGATTCGTCAATAAACAGAATTGCCGCATTTGGGCGAATGAGAATCCAAGAGTGATTGTCGAAAAACCAATGCACCCACAAAGAGTGACTGTTTGGTGCGGTTTATGGGCTGGCGGCATCATCGGGCCGTATTTTTTCCAAAATGAGGCCGGTCAGGCAGTTACTGTGAATGGTGTTCGCTATCGTGAGATGATAACGAACTTTTTATGGCCCGAATTGGAAGATATGGATGTGGACGATATGTGGTTTCAGCAGGACGGTGCCACTTGCCACACAGCTAACGAAACAATGGCTCTTTTGCGCAACAAATTCAATGGCCGTGTTATCTCACGTAATGGCGATGTCAATTGGCCGCCAAGATCATGTGATTTGACACCGTTGGACTTTTTTCTTTGGGGTTATTTGAAAGAAAAGGTGTACGTCGATAAGCCAGCAACAATTCAAGAGCTAAATTATGAGATAATTCGGCACATTAACGGCATAGAACCTCCATTATGCCTCAGCGTCATCGAAAATTTGGACCATCGGATGGAGGTGTGCCGCCGTGGTCGCGGCGCCCATTTGGCCGATATTTTGTTCAATACATAATTGAGTAATACCAATATATCATAATAAAATAAAATTACAATAATTTCCTAAATAGTTTGTGTTTTATTCAAAATCAACATCGGCCCTTGAAATTTAACCACCCTTTATTTTCAAAAATTTTTACTTCACGAAACTAATCAGTAATAAAATTGCACTTTATTTTGTTCAGTAGTCTATATCGCTTTTTTATTATAAAATTGTAACATTAAGCGATTTTAAGCGTTTTTGAAAGTCTATTTTATCCAACTAAAATGATAGTGAATTTTAACATTCCAAAGAAACGTAGTTTGAAACTTTTAGAATGGTGCGGAAACTCCAATTTGGAAAAATTATATTTGAAGTTTAAATTTAGATGGAAACTATGATTTTTAAAAGTACTAAAAGAATACACAGCGTTATAAGTGCTGTTATCACTTTTAGGAAAAACTCTATTTTTTAATATTACATTTAGCGATCTGAAAAAAACTATAAAGCGTTTCGTAGAATGTTTCGCAAACCTCAATGACTTAAGTCCTACCAATTTTTAAGCTGAAACCAAATTTGAAACTTGGAATATTGCTCAAAGAAAGACAATCTTCGTCCTACCAATTTTTAAGCTGAAACCAAATTTGAAACTTGGAATATTGCTCAAAGGAAGACAATCTTCGCCTGTACTAGTTACAGATAATGGTATTTAAGTCTATAGAAAATTTCAGTTCACTGAGAGAATTATCTTCACTTTATTAATTAATTTCTTCATAGTTTTAATGAAAATTGTTACTGGAAGTCGTCCATTAAAACTTTTCATAGAATCTATAAAACAGGTTTTTATTAAAGTTAATGTTTATGAAATGCTTTGTATAATTGATGAAAATACTCATAAAACTAATTAATCATTCTGAGAATGATTTCGTTTATGAAACAGTTTCATAAATTTCTACAATACTAAAAGGTTTCATTTAATTAATGAAACTCTTCATGAATGTCATGAAAAAATACATGGGAATTATACCAATGAAACGATTTCATAGAAGTCGAAAATAAAAAATTAATGTTGAAGACGTAAGAATTAAACCCTATGAGTAAAGTCTGAAATGTATGGAAATAAATTAAATTATGAAATTTTATGAAAAAATTAAAAATTTTAGTCTTTAAAACAATTTCATAGCTCGAAAGAAAATTTTCATTAAATTTATGAATTCGTAAACTATATGAAATCGAATGATTTTTTTAGGAAACTATGAAATTTTAAAATAAAAAAGTTTATCAAAGATTATAAAATACCCAGCCAGAAAAATACGAACGCCACAGCATTGGCCCAGTGCTTTCAACGGTGGTATGAGCGTTGGCAGAGCGTTGGATATCTGAAGATTTAAGTGCTTTGCCAACCCCCAAAATGATAACACCGGGCAGGGCTTGGCCGTTCCTTTTTTAAAACGTTGGCAAAGCACTGCCAATGAGCGCTTTGCCAGTACCAAAACCATAATTTTAAAACGTTGGTAAAGCATTGGTAGATTAACCAATAAAGTGCTTTTTTAATAATATAATAAGTGCTTTGCCAACCCCAAAATGATAACACCGGGCAGGGCTTGGCCGTTTCTTTTTTAAAACGTTGGCAAAGCACTGGCAATAAGCGCTTTGCCAGTACTAAAACCAAAGACGACCAATAAAGTCCTACTTAGTAATTCACTTCAGTAAAGAGTTATATTATTTCTTATTGAATGATTTTGGTAATTAGAACAGAAATAACAATAGGCTTGCTTCAGCTAAGTTCAAAAACAAAATAACTGAATATTTTTTTTTATCAAATTATTTTTGTGAAATTTGAAAATAAATTTCTTAAGTAAAATTTTAGTACAAAAACTATACTTTGTGCTGAATATCATAGGAGACCTTTATATTCTTAATTTTGAATTTTTCCACTCTTGTTGTGAACAAGGGATGTGCCACTGTTTTTATTAAGTTAACGGTTGCAAATTTTGTAAATAAGTACTGGCAATGCACTTTTTGCCAATGCTTTTTTATTTTTACGCTTGTAAATTTTGTAAATCAAGTACTGGCAAAGCACTTTTTACGAACCTTGGCAGAGCGTTCGAAGCCAGAGCTGTGCCAGTGCTTTTATAATTTTTACTATTGTTAATTTTGTTAATTAAGCACTTTTTACTAACGTTGGCAGTGCGTTGTAAATCAGTGCTTTGCCAGCACTTTATTTGTTGGATCATTGGCAAATAGTGCTCTGCCAGTGCTTGATTTTTCAGACCATTGGCAATTTCTGGCTGGGTAGTAATTGAATTTCTTGTATGTAATGAAATTCTTCATTGTATCTACGAAAAAAATCTATGCAATTTTTTCATTAATATCATGAAGAATATTTTTTTCAGTGTATGTTCCTTAAAGAATAAAATTGTAGCCTATATAGCATAACAAAGCCAATTTGATAAACAATTGATCCTTGAAAACACAAAAGAGAAAAATTACAAAATATCCTTTAAGAATTAAAAAACTAACTTCAGGAAGTTTTTATTGAGTGTAAATTAAAAGAAGAGAACCAATAAATTATTTTAACCCCCCAATCAGATTTAAAAATCGTGTATATACGGGGTTTTTAATTTTGTACGTTATAAATATATTTTCACAACTTTTCGAAAACGATTTTGACCAAATACTTTTCCGAATAAAAGATTTGTTGGTGCATATTTTTTCATATATTGTTATAAATTTGCATATTTTTCTATAAATGCATATTTTTCTATAAATGCACATTTTATGGCATACTCTGGCAATTTTTGTTGGATATTTTCAATTTGTAAAATTTAAAATTAAGTTTTAATTACAAATAAACAAAAGAAACCATATGTAACCCAGAACATATAGTGATAAAAAGAAATTGGTACAAAATTTTGCTAAGACAAGTAAAAATTAGTTAAAAATTAAGTTGCTTTTTCTGTCAAAATTAGCAAATTGTTTTTAATAACTATTAGTAAGATAAGAATAGCGATTTAAATCTGTTGAATCTTGGAATATTAAGTTATAGTTGAGCTAAATTTTAGTTCATTGAAAGTAACAAATTTATCTGTAAAAATCAGAAAAAAAAATTTCCTAAATATTAGTAGACAAAAAGAAAATCATAAACAAATTCTAAATTTTTAAAGATTGTTTTTATAAATTTTTGTTTAATGCGAATAAAAATCTGCCATTCAGCTTCCTACAGTTTTTTAGCAAAAATTTCTTTTGATTTTAGCAAAGTGTACGGTTATATAGCAAACATTTTGTTGATATTACTGTTTTTTGCTGTTTTTACTTTCGCTTTACTGAAAAATTTTACTAAAATAAGCTAAACGGACTACTGCCGAAAAATAGTAAATTTGTTTGTAAAATCACAGATTTTTCTGTAACTTTAAGAGATTTTTGTTTAAGGTGTACAATAAATTCCACTATTTTATTTTTCTAAAGATTTATATCCGTCGAAATATAATTCCATTTTGTTGTTTTATAAAATATTTTTTTTATTACTTCATTTTAAATTTTACTTTAACACTGCTGTTGATAATTCATTAATTTGTGTTAATTGACAGTTGGCCTTTTAATTAACCACCCTGTTAAAAATCCATACATGAGCACAAATGCTTCATACATATACACAAGCATCCATACATAATTCATATGTGTTCATAAATGATTTATACATGTTCGTATGAGGAATCATATATGTTCATTTGTGTGAATTAACACAAATTGAGGTAATATTTACATATATAATCATACATGTTTATATGTGTGCATTCATGAAAATTGTGGTAATTTATATGATCGCACAAGAACTCCTATGAACATATATGAATCTTACATGGTGGTATATGGACATCGAATACCTTCATATATGAGCATGAATGAGTTCATACATGTTCGTAAATGGCTGCATATATGGTGATTTTTAACCGGGCAGTAATTTTATACTACATAATGTAAAAAACACAATATACTGCCCGGGTAAAAATAGTCATATATAGTATGATTAAGTCGTATCTGACTTTGTATGGCGTTTTTTGCAAGATTTTTGATATGATTCTTAATATTATTATATGTCTCCAAATCTTACTCCATATATAACTACATAAGCCATATAATAATAATTCAAATATATGTCGTGATCGATATGATTATATATGGTCCCATGCTAAGTCTTATTAAACTTTATACGACGTCATACTGAAAATATTTTTCATATCATTTATAGCTTTTTATAGCTTTAATATAATCCCATACATATTTTGGTAAAGTTCAATATCAAATTAATTTATCTGCTAGTTTAGACTTTATTATATATGGCTTTACATATAACTATATTACTTTTATAACGAAATCACTTTTAAGTGAAGTGTTTTCTTTTATACAATTTCAAATTAAAAAATGGGCACATTTTTGAAACACTAAATTTATTCTGGATAATTTTAAAAATTTTGTTATGTTCCGTTAAAAAAAATTTGGGTCTTCAAAACTGTTGATTTCTATAAATTTAAATTTTCCACTTAAATAATTTTAAGCATAACTTCAAGTTACAAAACGCATATCTACTACCGGCTACAATTTTATAAAATCAGATATATTTATATCTAATTAGATATAATTGATATGGAAAAATATCGGATAAAATTGTATTAAATTATATCTAATTTGATATAATTAAATACATGTAGATGACCCATTCTTCGAACCAATTAGTATGTGTTTATATATAGAACTTATCGAATGAGATATAATTATATTAGACTCCACATTAAAATTTTTACCCGGGATCGTCTAAATTAATAAAAAAAAGAACAACATAATCATGCAGATAAAATTGTAATGTAAGTAACAATTACAAAACATTTTGTCACATTTATTTTATACGAGCTGAAGAGAATTAACTTATTATTTATAATTATTTATTTCCAATATTTCGTCTTCACATTGGGTGACTTCTTCAGGGAATATTTATTATAATTTGAATGAAAAAAAAAAAACAAATTATAATAGTTGTTCCCTGAAGAAGTCACCCAATGTGGAGACAACATATTGGAAATAAATAATTATAATTAATAAATAAATGATTTGAAGCTCGTTTAAAATAAGAAGAATTAAATAAAACAAGATCAAAGAAAACTTAACACTTTTAAATGTATAAAAATTTAATAAAATTACTGACCGTTATTTAAGATAATCCAATGTTGATAAAAATTATTTATTAATAAATTTAATCTGAAAGAAAAAGAAAAAAGAGAATTTTTAATTAACTTTTGGTTGCTTTAAAATATTCTAATATATATATGATTTCATGGAGTTTATTAACCCAAAGAAAAGTTTAAGGTTTACCAAAAATGTCCATTTTTACTTGACATATCGCACACCTAGTTCAAAAGTGACTCAACTCAAAATTTTTAATTTTTCAGAAATCGAAAAAAAATATTTGCTTCTTTATACCAATTGAAACATAAAGAAAGACATAACTGTTTTGAAGCAATAGTTAACAACAACAAAATACACTGATATTTTTTTATAGATAAACAAGTATATTGTGCATAGTTTAAGCATTTAAAACCGAAAAATTAAAATTTTGAGTTGAGTCACTTTTGAACTGGGTGTGCGATATATACATTTATTTAGGGTACAATTGTAATTTTTAAAATATTTTAATTTTATGAAACCATTTTTATACACAGTAGAAGTAACAACTTTTAATAGTAGTAGAAAACAACCCAATCAGAAACTGCTAAAGTTACAAAAATCAAGCACTGGCATACCACTGGCTAACCAAGGAATTGAAAATAAATATATGACTGGCTTTACTAGCGTTTACAAAAAGCGTTTTACAATAATTTTAGTGGTTTACAAAAACAAAAATTGGCAAATAGTCGGTTGACTATTTCTTGTAAAAAGTGTTTTCCAAGAAATTGCCAACGGTTCAAAAGTCTCACCATTGGTAGAACATTTATTATCAAAAAATGATGATGCTTTGTTTAAAAAAAAAAATAATCAGAAGGTTCATAGTTTTATCCAGGTTTCAGCAGTACATTTTTTCATACTTTTTAATATTCATTTTTTTTTTTTTGATTTTTTGTTTCTGGGAAAGCTCTGGAAAAAGCTACTTTTTTGTTTTCTCAACCTTGGCACGTTGTTTACATCAAATCTTATGTCAGTGCTGGCATATTTAAGCAAACAATGGTTACCCAGCAGTTATCATTCACTTACGTTTTTAAGCTATCAATTATTACATGGCGGCCAGGGTTCAAATCCCGGCAGGACCAAAGAAATTATATATGAACTATTTTTAAGTCTATTTCTAGACCATGGTGTTGCCAACGTCGGAAATTCTGTTTATTATTATAAAATAGCAACGTTTAAGCAAAAACAAATTTCATTGCGGTATCGCCGAATCGGGTAAACAAAGAGCAACAAAAAAACAAACAATTTTCAAGAGACTTAACATTATTACGATAAAAAACATGTACAAGAAGTCATAGGCTTCTTGATTCAAATTTGTTTTTACAAATTTCGTTGCAAATTGGACACAAAACTCACCGCAGATCGCCCTAACTACTTTCAAAAATTCAATAAATAACAAAATTTCGATTAAAATTTCAGCGCAATAAATTAACTTAAGTAAAAATGTTATACTAGGTTTTTTAGTTTTTTTTTCAATCACTGATTTTTAGCACTTTTGATATTAGCAATTTTTGTTGCTAGGATCCTTCTAGCAAAAATTTTGGTGACTCAACTAAGCTATTTGCCAACTTTACGGGTTTTTTTTGCTTTTGTAGAGTATAGGAAATACACTTTTTGTTGTACTTTTTTTCAAAATATTTTTAAAAAACCGAAAAAATAACTGTTTTAAAAAACAGTAGTTTTTACAAATTTTTTTAGTCGTTCCAAAATTTTTGTACTAAAAAATGTTCAGTGTTTTTGTCATTTAAAAAAAAAGCAGCAGTTTTTACAAACCTTTCAGTTGGTTAAAAATTTTTTCAGTAGGAAAAAATTGTTATTTATTTTTACGACATTATTAGTTATTTTTACTATAATGTTAGTTATTTCGCAACAGTTAAAAATAACTAAATTTTTAGTAATTTTAAAGGTAATTACCCTTTTCGCCATTTAGCTTTGTTTTAACTGTACACTCAAACAAAAAAGTTTGTAAAGTCAGCAAAAAATTTTGCTGAGTCAGCAAAATTTAAGTCAGGAGGGTGCTTGCAAAAAAATTGCTAATGTCAGCAAAATCTTTTGCTGAAAATCATCTAGCTGATTTTTAGCAACAAAATTAGTAGATTCAGCAGAAGCTTTGCTAACACTTAGTAGATTAGAAATTAAAAAACCCTTGCTAAAAACTAATAAAATTTTTCCTGAATATTAGTAGACTGAAAAAAACTCAAAAAATTTGTAGAAAAATTATACTTTAGTTAATTTATTTGCTGAAAATCATAAAACGTGTTTTTGTGATTCTTTTTAAAATAATTTACAATACGTTACAAAATATAAAAATTTTCATACTCCCACATTGACGACACGAATTAATGTAATATCTGCAAATATATAGAAATAATTATATATAACATAAACGAAATTATCTTTGAACTACTTACATCAATTATTGTCTAAATGATGCTATCTTTTAAAGGAACGCAAATGCCAAAGAGAATTATAGAAACGAAACGAAAAAATAACAAAATATAACATAAAAAACCCTTTTTTGCAATAAGAAAAAGGAAACAGAAAAATCTACCTAAGATATATGCCTTTGTCTTTCGCTTCAGTGTGTCTACCTATTGCATAGTTGTTTGCAATTTGACCACACAAGATTATTAACATATATAAACATTTAGTTTACAAATACACATTTAATCTTTATTAAATTTTATTTTGTCTTTTATTTAATTAATAGATAATTACTTTCACAAGCCGGTGATGACGCAAAATTTAAGTTGTTTTTAATCCACAATTTTGTTTTATGTATGAAAAACAGATACAAAAATCTTCCAGGGTTGATTTCTTTATATTATGTCTTACTAGAGTTGTACTTTTTAGTATAATTTTCCTCGTCACTACTACATCGTGACATGCCGCGACATCTAATTCATTCTGGGTATATCTTTCTGTCTGGTTGTCGTTCACACTATTGATGTGCTAATCAACACAATTTTTTTAGCAAAATAAATTAGTAAAACATTAGTAAAATATTAGTAAAACATTAGTTCAAAACAGTTAAGTGCGTAATAAGTATAACTAAAATTTTAGTTCAAAACATAATTTTAGCAAAAAATTTGCTGAAAAATAGTATACCTGATTTACAAGATGTTTTACTAATTTTTCTACTAACTTATTTTTTTGAGTGCAATTTTCAGTAGATTCAAACTTTTTTGAATGTACAACTTTCATTAAGATCTGGAGTGTCTTGCAATAAAAGGTTAAAGACAATACAAAATTTTACTAAAATATTCTTAAATCTGTTTATAAAAAATATATATATAGTAGAAACAGATTTTTAAACTTTTTTTTAAATTAAATATTTATAAAACTAAAATAAGTATCTTCATATTGCTGCAGCTTAAAAAAACGAACTAATGCTTCAATATTTCTTCATATTTTTCGTTAATTAATACATTTTTTTTACCATATTTTTTCGTATTATCTCCAGGATCTGTTTGTTGCCGTTACAGCAAAAACCTACATATGATTACATGACATTAAAGATCAGTTTTCGTTGATAAGTTTTTTTTTTTTAACTTTACGTTGTGCTACAATATTTGCTACAATATTTGCTAGAAATTTTCATATTTTTTTTTTGTTTTTTGTTAGTTTTATATATTCCCATGAACTAGGTCAACATTTTATGTGACAGCTTGCGATGAGTGATGGCAAAGAAAAACCATCATCATTTGATACATCGACTTCCATTTTTCATATTTTATACATGTGTATCCCTTTTTATTCACGTATTTTTGTTATTTATTATTTTAAAAGTTTTTTTTTTTTTTTTATTTCGTACGTAGATATTGTTATCAAAAGAAATAAATGGTTTTACACAGTTTTATTTTAAAATAATTTTCTCTAGCTCTTATTTGTTTTAATGGAATTATTTTATCTATGCAAGAACTGTTTTTGTGAAAAAAATGCAATTAAAATTATATGTAATTAAATTTAATGTGTAATATTGCACTCATTTAGAGCTATTATAATTTATTTATTCAAGAGTTTTTGGGATTATTTGTATAAACGTACACTCATTGAAATAAACCTGCAAATGTAACAGAAAAAGCTACTAAAAACTACACTAAAAAAAGTCTGTAAAGTCAGCAAAAATTTTGCTGATATTATCAATTTTTCTACAAGGATACTTCCAGCAAAAATGTTGCTGACTTTACTGACTTTTTTTGTATAGTTAAAAATGATGTGGCAGAAAAAACTGCTAAAATGATCAAATTAAAAAAAAAAATGTTATATGGGCTAATGTAAAAAATGTTTTGATACTTTAAAACTGATATTACTTTTCAATAACTTTCGCAATTTTTCTATTTTCAAATAGAGGGTTATATCGATTGTTTAGAGCGCACAACAAGCTGACATTCTGGCTTAAGTGTAAGTCCTCAGGGACATGAGTCGGATTAGGGAAGTATTTCCCTTCTCCGAATCCTCTTTTCGACCTAACCTAACCTATATCGCTCATTTACTTCAAGAACGTCACAACTCAAAAAACATGATTTTTTAGTTAATGACGCAGAACTATTCGTTATATTACGTATCATATCGCGTAAAAAAGTCGTATTGATATCTTGTATACTCACCTCTTGAGAGAAATTATGTCGTTATTTTTTTCTTCAAGGTGGGAGTAAATTGAAAACTTTAAACTCGTTTTCTACAAAATCAAAATTTTTGAGTTATGACGTTATTGAAGTAAATGAGCGATATGTAGGTATGTAGGAACTTGTAGGAATGCTAAATAGGTCCTTCTATATTTCTACGTATATTTTTATCGTCATGCAAAGATGAACAATTTTAAGAAATCGTTTGAAACAAGCTCACTATTTTTTTTGTTCTTTTTATTTTTGGCGCTAGAAGGCTGAAATTGAAGTATGTATTACAGTGTTGTAAAACCTTTAAAATTAACTTTTTCTTTTGACGAACTTCTTTAAAACAGTTAATGATATTGAGGGATCAAATTTTAAAAAGGACATTTTTGGTGCGGAAATATTTCGACAAATAATTTTGATTAATAGCAGAGATTATTATTTTTCATCTGATATCCATATGGGCATTATTTATTTAATGAGTAGAAATGTTTAAACAACACACAGTCACAAAATTAGAAAAACTCGTTTTGACGCGATGTATATTTTCAACAGATTTTGTCTCGCTGATTCCAAATCTGTTTTGCAAATCTGATTTCAAATCTGTTTTTCATCACGTCACAATTTAGAGAAAACCGCAATTAAAAACGCGAAAAATTGCATTTTGAACCATTTTTGAAGTTTTTTGAATGACCGTTAAAAAGATATGGGAATTTAGTTATGTGCAACTACTTTTGCATAACTTTTACTTATAAAAACCCAACAAGCCAGACTGGAGGCTTCAAACTGGCAGCCCCAGTACCAGTGTTAGGACGCTTTGGACCAATCATCCACTCGTCTAAATATCAACTTATTAATGAAACCGCAACAGTTATTGTGTCCCTATGTTCCTCCTAGGAATTTAAAGGATTATATATAAAAAATTCTTATGCCGCGAACTGGGCTCGAACCGGCGACCTCCTGCTTGTCAGGCAATTACTTTACCTCTAGCCTAAACTTAATTAGAATTTGTATTTTCCAATTTCAACCTTGAATGTTTTTTTATTTAACTTTAAATATGCATATCTAAAAATAGATTTATATGTATAACAGAAATTCGGTTGCTGAACTCAATATTGTACAAAGAAAAAAAAAATTGCGCCAAGTACACATTTTGTTGAATAAAAAAAAATAATCAATTACTTTTTTAATTGATTCAATTAAAAAGTAATCAATATTTTTGTTTATTTAAAGTAATCAATATTATTTAAAATATTGATTACTTTTTAATTGAGTCAATTAAAAAAGTAATTGAGTCAATTAAAAAAGTAATTGATTATGTTTTTTTATTCAACAAAATGTTTACTTGGCGGAATTTAAGAAATATTTTTTTGTGTGTATATATTATTTAAAAATTGTTTTATTAAAAAAAATGGAAACCTTCTGCTTGTCAGGCAATTACACACACCCAATTTGAATTTGTATTTTCAAATTTCTACTTTGAATATTTTTTTGTTTCAAGTTTAAATATTAAAATCTAAAAATAAATTTGTATGTACAACAGAAATTGGGTTGCTAATCTTAATATTTTATTAGAGTTTATCAAAACTATTTAAAAACTTTAAATTATTTTAAAATTGGTAACGAAAACTTATATTATAGATAGAGTGATTGTTTTTTTTTGCAGGCGAAACTAATATTCGATTTTAACTGCAAATATTTTATTCAAGGTATACAATCTCCGATAAGTGGTTGGTTGTTGGTAATGTAGAAGATAATATTTTTTTCAACATTGATTAAGAAAACCAATATTTTGAATGATGTGACTGTGTTTTGGTTATTTTTTTATATTTTCTGTTTACAATATAGATTAATTATTCTGATGATGAAGTTTAAGTACTTATAATTAAAACTATTGAATAATGATTAAATTCTGTTGGCTACAATGGAATATCAAACAATTTATTCTCTGTGTGTAGTTCTGATAACATTATTCTTATTAAAAAAACTTCTCAATTTCTGAAATATTGAACGATTTAAAAATATTTTATAATGAAAATGAAAATTATTCAAGTTCGAGGCCACACTCTATATTTCTTTATTAGGATATTGACCTAACAAATAATCTATAGAGTTTTTGTTTTCAAATTTATTAATTGACTACTTTCAGGAATGTGTTGATAGATCTATTTCGGGAATTTTCTAGGTTCCCATCATCAGAACACGTTTTGAAAGAAGTGACAATCCCATGCAAAACATCAAACATTCATATAACCTAGTTTTCCCACTAAATGAGAACTAATGTATGAGCTCGAAGTTAAAGATTATCACCATTGATCAAAAATAAATTGAAAACTTGTTCGTTATGTGCAAGCTCTACCTTTGGTAGTTATACAATACACACACAAATTATATTACAAATTATAAAATATGTTATATCAAACATATTTTATAATTTTTAATGAAAAATTTAAGCAGTTAAAAAAATATAAAAAGCTGAATTTTGATTAAAAAAATGGGAAACAATTTCAAGGCGGGATCAGCTTTTAAAAATCGGACTAATCCGGGATGGTTGGTCAGGTTAATCTTACACCATGTTTTGAAATATCTTTCTGGAAAATTTGGATTAAAAAAATATGTTTTTTTCTCTTATTTTTTAACAAATTTACTAAATTCAAATAAATAAAAAATTGTTTAAGAAAACTAAGAATTTATTCAAAAATGTATAAAAGTATTTGTTTGTATATAATAACAATGAGGTGTTTTTTATAATAATGTTTTCTTTTTAAGAAATAATATAAAAAATTCTTGATAAGAAATAACAAAAACTAAAAATGATGCATTAAATACATGCACTTTATACACACACGTATGCATACACACACACAAACTCGGTTAGATGTCAATGGTAGCAAGAAGTAAGAAAAGGTGAGCTACGATTATAAACATGGGAGCATGAAAGATGTTGTTGGTTATTGATGGTCATACATTGACACTAACTAGCTCATAACGCATAGAAATCCTTTGGCATCTCTTTAGCAAGATTTATAACATTGGTAGTTAAGGGGCAACAACTTATGACCATTTTTTTTTTTTTTTAATTTTATTTCATATTTCAGTTTCTGTATAGTTGATGTTGTTATATTTTATATATTTAATAAAAAACATATTTCTAGCTTTAATATAAAATGACATTTTGTCACGTTGCCATAAGCAATACATGCACATAATCTGCTTTGACTACAAATACATACATCCAAATAAATGTAATATACTCATGATTTTATACCTACAAATACCTTTATACTGATATAGAATAGGACGAAATTATAGTAAAACAGCTTAAAGTTTTTTTTTTAGGAATTTCAATCGACTGGGAATAGTTAATTCCCTCATATATCCAGAGTTTAATTGAAAATTTGATGATACAAATTTAAATCCACCACTGCTATAATTTTCAACACAATTGTAGCGTGGTATACATGTGTACATTTGTATGTAAATGTATGTAATGTAATATGAAAATATAAAAACGCATACATAGACACACTACTTATATGTTGTTTTATTACATTTTCTCAAAAGTATTTTCAAGTACAATTTGCTGTTATTTTTTTTTATCTAATAGTGAAATAAAGTTTTATATTCATGTATGAGCAATTTGTTGTTCTTAAAAAAACTTATATTTTTACATCATTAAATTATAGCTGTAACATTTACGTGTACATTAAGGTGGCGCAAAAAAAAAAAGTTGGAATTTGCGAGCTGAACGACCCTTAAAATATGCTATTATAATAAATGCCTAAAAAATCTCAAAAAAGATTTTGTTTAGATCGCAGGTCAAAACTAAAGTTTCAAAGTTGTATTTGTTCCATTGTTTTATTTGAATTAACAAATGAGAAAAAACTACAAATAATAATTATGATCCCGACTCATCAAATCTTATATTTTCTTGCGCGTACAATACGAATTGGATTCGAGGAATTCGTGAAATTGGAAAATTTCATACAAAAAAGTGGTATATTTTGATCAAAAAGTTTTCACAAGTCTCGAAATGTATCGACATTAGGGTGGGTCGAGTTAGCGATCAATATTGTGCCATCGATTTTTCGATAGCTTTTGGCATGAAGAAAAAAGTTCCACTACGACATATCAAAAAAATCATTTTCGAGGCTCCCAAACTTGAATTTTTTTACTTTTTCTCGACTTTTATTTTTAAGGTTTTTTAGTAGGTAATAAAAAAATTGACTGATTTAAATTTGTTTTAAATGTTACCTTTCCAAGGTGAAATTGTACGCTACAAACGATGGTGATAGCAGTTTTTCCAAAAAAAAAAAATTTCTTTAGGTTTTGGACGAGTTTTTGTCGAAAAATTTGGGAGCTTTGTTAAACACATCATGAGAATTAAAAAAGAAAATTATACAGAAAGGATCCCCAGTTCACTTAGCGTGTGTAATGCCCAGCAAAAACCCACCTTACCAAATAATGAGTCTAGTAATCTAAGCTCGAAGGTTTGGACGTATTATATTATAATTCTAACTTTTTTTATATGAAATGTCCCAAAAGTAATGAGTTATGCATTACTGGCAGCCTTACGCAAATATGAATTATAATGGGTTACCTATATACTGACATGGGTATGAATAATAAGCCATTACCAGTAGGAAAAACTGTAATGGGACAAAAATAGATTTTGAAAAAAAAAAATGATTATTTTTTAAAACTTGGTCGAGCCGATACCGATCACGGGTTCAGGTTATACCCTAAGCCACCATTTTTGAAGTTTTTTGAATGACCGTTAAAAAGATATGGGAAATTAGTTATGTGCAACTACTTTTGCATAACTTTTATTTTTATTTTTTTCAATAAATTATTTTTTTTTTAATAAATCTTTTTTTTTCTACTATATTTAGTATCTGTTTTAGATATTAATCTTTTTTAGATATTAAAAAAAGCCCCCGGTTTTTGAAATACAGCGGTTTACATCGCGGATTTGAAAAAAAATAATTTTACCTTCAAAAACTTATTATTTCGCTTATTTTACTTAACGCACGACAACAATGGCATTAAAACTTTACCGTTACAAAGATATCGTTGTTTAAGTACAACTAATTTTGTTAAATTTTTGATTTTTTTTTTTTTCATATTTAAAACGCAACATTTGCACAGCCGTTAAAGCCAACAACACAAAACTTGTACGATGACATTAGATATGACACTACCAAGTTTGGTTAAAATTGAAGGGTGTAGAGGTCGAAAATTGGATATTTTTTGATGGTTTTATATGGAATAAGTCTATGGACTTTTTGAAAATTGTGCAAAAATTGAAGATTTTTTTTTTTGTTTTTTATTTATATAGTAAACACTGATATTGACAGATTTTAAAAAACTTGAAATAATAGTGTCAACGCATATAATTCATCGCAAATGTATAAAATCTAAAGTGGCAAATAAACAGGCTAAAACGGAAAACTTAATGTTCTTTGTGTATCATTTTCCACTAATATGTTTACACTCTGTACACTTAGAATACTTGTAGGTAAAGACGACTGCAATTGTAGTTGAAAACAAATGAAATTTCACTTAAATAAAGGACGACTTACATTACAGTAAATTCAACTAACATTGTCATTTTTTTTTTAATGTTTAAAAACTGACTAACACTTGTAATAAAAATGAACCACATCCCAGTGTGCCAAACGGATCCATTTCGGATCCGTAACGGATCCGCATCTTCGTATTATCTATCCGTAACGGAATCCGTTACTGATCCGTTACGGATCCGCAAGCGGGAGAAATTCCTCTCAAAAAAACGGATTCAAAAACGGATTTTATGTCCGTTTTTTGGATCCGTTACGGACTCGTTACGGACATCATATTAGGATCCGTTACGGACCCGTTTGTTTTCATAAAACGGATCCGTAGCGGAATTCGTTACGGATCAGTTTTGGATCCGCAAGCGGTAGAAATTCTTTAAAAAAACGGATCCAAAAACGGATTTTATGTCCGTTTTTTTGATCCGTTACGGACTCGTTACGGACATCATATTAGGATCCGTTACGGACCCGTTTGTTTTCATAAAACGGATCCGTAGCGGAATCCGTTACGGATCAGTTTTGGATCCGCAAGTGGGAGAAATTCTTTAAAAAAACGGATCCAAAAACGGATTTTATGTCCGTTTTTTGGATCCGTTACGGACTCGTTACGGACATCATATTAGGATCCGTTACGGACCCGTTTGTTTTCATAAAACGGATCCGTAGCGCAATCCGTTACGGATCAGTTTTGGATCCGCAAGCGGGAGAAATTCTTTAAAAAAACGGATCCAAAAACGGATTTTATGTCCGTTTTTTGGATCCGTTACGGACTCGTTACGGACATCATATTAGGATCCGTTGCGGACCCGTGTATTTTAATAAAACGGAATCCACTGCGTGGTTTTAATAAAAAAGATTTAATATTGTGATGAATTTTTTGTTTTAATTTTTTTTTATTATTATTATTAAATTCACAGTCATTTGATAGTAAAGTAAAAACAATTCAGTCAGTTCATTTAAAATTAACATATAAAAGTAAAATACATTAAAAACATAAAAAACAATTCATAGAATATTAAAAAAAGTTTATTTATCCATCCATCAGTCAGGTCCATCCAGGTCAGTTTTTAACTCTATTACGTATCCGCATCCGTTTTTGTGCGCATTGGGATGGTAGTAAAAAATAAACAAACATTTGTGCACCCCGGTAGGCTAGTTGGTAGGGTGCTGGCTTATCAGTACGGGGGTCGTGGGTTCGATTCCCACCAGAGGCACTGGTCTGTTTTCGCTACAACGAGCCGAAGGCCATAGTAGCTAGTGCTCGGTTAAGGTAATAGTATATATAATTTGTAATTATATGATTATTAATAATTTATTTTTTTTTATTTTTTTGAATAACAAAAAACAACTGTAAAAAATTAATGTAAAATCATAAAACAGTCATTTGATGTGGGTTGTTTTTTTAAATGAACTACAAGGTTAGTAAATATTTTAATTTGTTCTTCAAATGACTGACATTTACTTAAAAAATAAAAAAAACTGTATTACAACTCAAAAAACTACATATTTTTAAAGCAGAAGTTCCCTTAGTGTATAATCTCAATATTACACATACTGGCTGTACCCCATAGTTGGATACCATAAGTCCATATTGGTCTTATAATACAATTATACAGGATGACTTTAGAGTCAAGGCTTAGTTTTGAATGCTTATTAATTAGCCAATGTAATTCATATGAAGCCTCTTGGCTTCTAAGTGTTGTCGCCATGTAAAACGTCTGTCCAAGTGAATACCAAGGTATGTAACACTCTCAGACTGTGGGATAATTACACTATTTAACGAGACAGGGGCACAAGACCCCATTCTAAGTGTAAATGTAACGTGCTTGCTCTTAAGTTCGTTAACTTTAATTCGCCAGTTCTTGAACCACGTCTCCACAGCTGTGCTTATTAAAGTAGTGTCATCCGCAAATGTTGATGTTGTAATATGTTAAGATATCGGCAAGTCTGACGTAAATATGAGATAAAGAACAGGGCCGAGAACACTTCCTTGAGGAACACCTGCATTCATTTTATAATCAGAAGTTGTAGTTTCTTTATATTTCACCCTGAAGTAGCGATTAAGAAGGTAAGACTCTAGAAGTTTGTGTGTAATAGTTGGTAGGTAATATTTTATTTTATATAAAAGACCCTCGTGCCATATCGTGCTTTATCGAATGCCTGAGCGACATCCAGAAAAAACGTCAGAGCAATATTTTCTTTCCTCAAAGGCTTTTCTAATCTTGCAAGTTATGCGGTTTACTTGCTCTATGGTTCCATGCTTTTCACGAAAGCCGAACTGATGAGCTGGAATACTGTTTGCATTTTCGATAATTGGAAGAATCTTCTGAAGAAAAAACTTTTCAAACAACACTTTTTTAATTTTTTTATTTCAAATGTGTGTTAAAGTATAGTAAATTGTTTGGATTTCACGTTAAAAAGCATTTATATTCAGCAAAAAAAAAGTTTAGTTTTTAAATTAAAGACTTGAATTTATTGTATAAGGTGGCGCAAAAGTAATCCTCCTATCAGAAAATGCTATACATAATAAATACATAATAAAAAAAAACATCGGAAGGTTATTTTTGCGCCACCTTATAGAATATATTTCACTCAAATTTTATATGCGAAGTTGCAAGTTTTTCTTTTAAATAAAAATTTAGTTAATTTTCATTGTTTAAATAAAGATTTGAAGCCTTTAAATTTTTCAACGGTAAACACAATTTGATAATCTTAAAAACTAAACATTTCTACTATCTTTGGATCCCAAATGCATTAAAATTAAAAACCGGTTAACCGATAGAAAAAAATTAGTATAACATAAGCCGAAATTTTGTCCAAAAACCGGATTTTCGATTAACTGATTAACCGTTTTTGAAAACACTTGTCACTGTGCCCTTATGGCGCAGTGTAGGCTTCGATTCTTCACTAATCAAAAGAAAACAGTTTTGTAGTTGCAACTGAATATTTTTCCAATGGACTATAATATTCTATAAATAGATTCACATGCATTCAAAAGAATTTCTTTTATTAATAAAAAAATTGCATGCCTCGAACTGGGCTCGAACCGGCGATCTTCCGTTTGTCGGGCAAGTATTTTACCTGTGAACCCAATTTAAATATGTTTTTTTTTTTTTAATTTCAACCTTGAATATTTTCTAGTTTCAAATTTAAATAATAAAATAAAAAATAGATTTGTATGTACAATAGAAATTCGGTTGCTAATTGCAATATTTTATTAGAGTTACCAAAGCTATAAAAAATTTTATATTATTTTCAAATTGTTTTATAAACAAAACATGATATTTTTCTAAAAAACAATTCTAAATCAATTAATAAAAAATTCTTATGCCGCGAACTGGGCTCGAACCGGCGACCTCCTGCTTGTCAGGCAATTACTTTACCTCTAGCCTAAACTTAATTAGAATTTGTATTTTTCAATTTCAACCTTGAATGTTTTTTTTATTTAAATTTAAATATGCATATCTAAAAATAGATTTATATGTATAACAGAAATTCGGTTGCTGAACTCAATATTGTATATATTATTTAAAAATTGTTTTATTAAAAAAAAATGGAAACCTTCTGCTTGTCAGGCAATTACACACACCCAATTTGAATTTGTATTTTCAAATTTCTACTTTGAATATTTTTTTGTTTCAAGTTTAAATATTAAAATCTAAAAATAAATTTGTATGTACAACAGAAATTGGGTTGCTAATCTTAATATTTTATTAGAGTTTATCAAAACTATTTAAAAACTTTAAATTATTTTAAAATTGGTAACGAAAACTTATATTATAGATAGAGTGATTGTTTTTTTGCAGGCGAAACTAATATTCGATTTTAACTGCAAATATTTTATTCAAGGTATACAATCTCCGATAAGTGGTTGGTAATGTAGAAGATAATATTTTTTTCAACATTGATTAAGAAAACCAATATTTTGAATGATGTGACTGTGTTTTGGTTATTTTTTTTATATTTTCTGTTTACAATATAGATTAATTATTCTGATGATGAAGTTTAAGTACTTATAATTAAAACTATTGAATAATGATTAAATTCTGTTGGCTACAATGGAATATCAAACAATTTATTCTCTGTGTGTAGTTCTGATAACATTATTCTTATTAAAAAAACTTCTCAATTTCTGAAATATTGAACGATTTAAAAATATTTTATAATGAAAATGAAAATTATTCAAGTTCGAGGCCATACTCTATATTTCTTTATTAGGATATTGTCCTAACAAATAATCTATAGAGTTTTTGTTTTCAAATTTATTAATTGACTACTTTCAGGAATGTGTTGTTAGATCTATTTCGGGAATTTTCTAGGATCCCATCATCAGAACACGTTTTGAAAGAAGTGATATCAAACATTCATATAACCTAGTTTTCCCACTAAATGAGAACTAATGTATGAGCTCGAAGTTAAAGATTATCACCATTGATCAAAAATAAATTGAAAACTTGTTCGTTATGTGCAAGCTCTACCTTTGGTAGTTATATAATACACACACAAATTATATTACAAATTATAAAATATGTTATATCAAACATATTTTATAATTTTTAATGAAAAATTTAAGCAGTTAAAAAAATATAAAAAGCAGAATTTTGATTAAAAAAACGGAAAACAATTTCAAGGCGGGATCAGCTTTTAAAAATCGGACTAATCCAGGATGGTTGATCAGGTTAATCTTACACCATGTTTTGAAATATCTTTCTGGAAAATTTGGATTAAAAAAATATGTTTTTTTTCTCTTATTTTTTAACAAATTTACTAAATTCAAATAAATAAAAAAAATTGTTTAAGAAAAATAAGAATTTATTCAAAAATATATAAATGTATTTGTTTGTATATAATAACAATGAGGTGTTTTTTATAATAATGTTTTCTTTTTAAGAAATAATATAAAAAATTCTTGATAAGAAATAACAAAAACTAAAAATGATGCATTAAATACATGCACTTTATACACACACGTATGCATACACACACACAAACTCGGTTAGATGTCAATGTAAGCAAGAAGTAAGAAAAGGTGAGCTACGATTATAAACATGGGAGCATGAAAGATGTTGTTGGTTATTGATGGTCATACACTGACACTAAATTGCTCATAATGCATAGAAGTCCTTTGGCATCTCTTTAGCAAGATTTATAACATTGGTAGTTAAGGGGCAACAACATATGACCATTTTTTTTTATTTAATTTTATTTCATATTTCAGTTTCTGTATAGTTGATGTTGTTATATTTTATATATTTATTAAAAAACATATTTCTAGCTTTAATATAAAATGACATTTTGTCACGTTGCCATAAGCAATACATGCACATAATCTGCTTTGACTACAAATACATACATCCAAATAAATGTCATATACTCATGATTTTATACCTACAAATACCTTTATACTGATATAGAATAGGATGAAATTATAGTAAAACAGCTTAAGTTTTTTTTTTGGAATTTCAATCGATTGGGTAAAAGTCAATTCCCTCATATATCCAGAGTTTAATTGAAAATCTGATGATACAAATTTAAATCCACCACTGCTATAATTTTCAACACAATTGTAGCGTGGTATACATGTGTACATTTGTATGTAAATGTATGTAATATGAAAATATAAAAACGCATACATAGACACACTACTTATATGTTGTTTTATTACATTTTCTCAAAAGTATTTTCAAGTACAATTTGCTGTTATTTTTTTTTTATCTAATAGTGAAATAAAGTTTTTTATTCATGTATGAGCAATTTGTTGTTCTTAAAAAAACTTATATTTTTACATCATTAAATTATAGCTGTAACATTTACGTGTACATTAAGGTGGCGCAAAAAAAAAGTTGGAATTTGCGAGCTGGACGACCCTTAAAATATGCTATTATAATAAATGCCTAAAAATGCCTAAAAAATCTCAAAAAAAGGTTTTGTTTAGGTCGCAGGTCAAAACTGAAGTTTCAAAGTTGTATTTGTTCCATTGTTTTATTTAAATTAACAAATGAGAAAAAACTACAAATAATAATTATGATCGCGACTCATGAAATCTTATATTTTCTTGCGCGTACAATACGAATTGGATTCGAGGAATTCGTGAAATTGGAAAATTTCATACAAAAAAGTGGTATATTTTGATCAAAAAGTTTTCACAAGTCTCGAAATGTATCGACATTAGGGTGGGTCGAGTTAGCGATCAATATTGTGCCATCGATTTTTCGATAGCTTTTGGCATGAAGAAAAAAGTTCCACTACGACATATCAATAAAATAATTTTCGAGGCGCCAAAATTTTAATTTTTTTACTTTTTCTCAACTTTTATTTTTAAGGTTTTTTAGTAGGTAATAAAAAAAAATCGACTGATTTAAATTTTTTTAAATGTTACCTTTCCAAGGTGAAATTGTACGCTAAAAACGATGGTGATAGCAGTTTTTCCCAAAAAAAATTTTTCTTCAGATTTTGGACGAGTTTTTGTCGAAAAATGTATCCTTTTTTTTATTTTTTTCGATTTTTTCAGAAGTTAAACTCAATTTCAGCATTTATTTGGCAAATAAAAAGCATTTTCAATATTGCTATTAAATCAGATGATTTTTTTTATTACCTACTTAAAAAACCTTAGAAATAAAAGTTGAGAAATAGTCAAAAAATTTAAATTCGAGCGCCTCGTAAATGATTTTTTGATATGTCGTAGTGGAACTCTTTTTCCTCATGCCAAAAGCTATGGAAAAATCGATGGCACAATATCGACAAATGTTTGCCCTTACAAATCGGCCTACCCTAATGGACATTGGGCTGCCTCTTATTTTTAAAAACTTCGAATTTTAGACGGAACGACCCTGGGTTAGATTCATTAAAAATAAATTCTCTAATTTTTTCAAAATTTTCGAAACAAATTTTGGGGTCTCTACCAGACTTTGAAAATTTTCCCGATTTTCAAAATGGTTTATTTTAAAAAATTCAAAAAAAAAAAAAAAAAAAAATAAATAATATTAATTTTGTTTGTATTATATTTAATACCTACAACACAGGAAAAAATATATTTAGTTTTTGTAAGGTTGTTAACCATAAAGCCAACAAAATGTCTAAAATGTTTCATTATTGTCAAAGCTCCAATTATGAATAAAAAAGAAAAACGAAGCATTGCATATATTAAAATAAACTTGGGGGCCTTGTTAAACACATCATGAGAATTAAAAAAGAAAATTATACGGAAAATATTCCCCAGTTCACTTAGCGTGTGTACTTCCCAGAAAGTAAACTCGAAGGTTTGGACGTATTACCCTTTATATTATAATTCTAACTTTTTCATATGAAATGTCCCAAAAGTAATGAGTTATGCATTACTGGCAGCCTTACGCAAATATGAATTATAATGGGTTACATATATGCTGACAAGGGCATGAATAATAAGCCATTACCAGTAGGAAAAACTATAATGGGGCAAAAATAGATTTTGAATTACGAATTAAACAAAAATGATTATTTTTTTTAAAAACTTCAATGCCCAGGTGTTTCGCACCATTCTTTCATTTTTTTGGATCTATCTCTTGCGATTGTGAGAACTGAGATTTTTTATGAATACTTTGATTATAATGCGGTAGATAATGAAGAATTGTTGAATGTTATAAGGTCCTTTGATTTTAACCAATTATATGAGACGACGAATAATGTTGTTGAACATCTTAATATTTTGAATTCCTTTCTGAACACAGTTCACTCTATAGTTCCATTCGTACAGCGCAGTAAAGTAAACAGTATATCTAAGTGGATAAAGGCTCCTGAAGTTACATATTATTATCTTTACGTAATTTGGCACATAAAGCTTTTTTGGATGATAGGACCGATGAGAATTGGAAGATTTTTTGTAGAGCTCGAAACAAAGCCAAGTCGATTATGAGGAAGTACAAAAGGGAATCCAACAATAAAATCTTTGACAATCTTACTACAGAACAGATGTGGTCTAAACTTAGAAGTTTTGGTATAACAAATGGTATTAACGATGTACAGTATTCGGATGCTGATGGTTTAAATAGGTTTTTTGCGGATTCTCAAAACAATAATTATGTTTCCAATGATATTGTCCTTGATTCAAGCTTAGAGGGCTTTATGTTTAGGTGCGTTACTATTGATGAGTTAATCCTTGCATTTTCAACAATTAAATCGAATTCGGCAGGCTGTGATGGATTTTCAATGAAATTTTTAAAATTAGTATTTCCCTTTTTTAGTACTCACATTTTGCATATGGTAAATAGGATTTTGACTACATCTTGCTTCCCTTATAATTGGAAATTGGCTAGGGTTACGCCGATCAGGAAACATGGCACATCAGATGAATTAAATAATCTCCGACCAATTTCAATTTTGCCTATTTTGGCTACGTTAGTTGAAATTTTGATAAAAAAAACCAAATTACTGATTATTTAGATTCCAATAGATTTTTACATGATTGTCAATATGGTTTTAGACGTGGACGTAGTTCCACACATCTGTTACTTAATTTAACTGATAGTTTACGGAGTGTATTTAGTAACGGCCAATTGTCAGTTTTACTGTCGCTTGATTTATGTAGAGCTTTTGATAAAATTCGGCATTCGATACTTATTGCAAAGTTGGCAAATTATTTTAAATTTTCAACTAGTGCTTGCAGACTGATATCCTCTTATCTGAAAGATCGTTTTCAATATGTTTCGATTGGTAGTAGTTCTAGTAGGACTCTACCAGTAGTCTCTGGAGTACCGCAAGGTTGGGTTTTAGGGCCACTTTTGTTTGTAATGTTTCTTAATGTAATGTTTCTTATGTGTACTTCCTTCGCATTTGCTGATGACTTGCAGCTGATGATATCGGGTGATAAGGAATTTTTAGATGTTTTTCAGTCAAACATTAACTATTATGTTAATGAGACAGTTGATTAGGTGAATCGAAATGGTTTGGTAATCAATGCAAATAAGACCAAGACTTTGTTTTTTGGAAAGCCCTCGTATAGGGATAATATATCAATTTTTGTTGGACCTACGGAAATTGAGTTTGTAGATAGGTTGTCTTGTTTGGGTGTGGTTATTGATAGCGAACTAAAGTTTGTTTACCAAATTAATTCGATATAATCTAGAGTTCACTATGTTTTAAGGAAGCTGTATTGCACTAATTTATATATTCCATTAGTAGTTAGGAGAAGAATTGCCCATGCTATAGTTATGCCTATCTTTACTTATGGTATTGAGGTATATACTGGTACCCCTGGTTTTAATTTGAAAAAAATATTGTTACTTTTCAATCGTGTTGTTTGATATGTTTATTCACTAAGAAACCGTGATCATATATGTATCTTCTTATGTGCAAGACTTTCTGGGATGTAGTTTTAATAGTTTTATCAAGATTAGTAATCTTCTTCTCTTTTACAGAATATTTAAGAACGGTTATCCTTCCGGCTTTATAGATCGATTTAGATTTAGTAGATCTAATAGGAATAAACAGATTTTGTTACCAAAGCTAACTACGATATTAGATCGTGCATATTTTATAAGAGTGGCTAAATTACATAACGCTCTGCCTAGAGCGCTTAAATCATTTTCTAATTCATATGCTTTACAGAGGCGTCGTCTTATTGCTTATGAACAAGCACAAATCACAGATTCATAATTTCTCAATACTTTTTATAATTAAAACATCGACTTGTAAATATTGTCTATTTAAATAGAGCACGAGGTTCCTATACTTCAGATATGAACAGAGTTTATAATATGAAGTAAATACTTATTCATTGATCAAGGGTCTTCAGATTAGGAGGCGACCGCGTTATACCCTAAGCCGCCGAGGCATATAACATTTGACAGTTGAAAACATAAATTAATTGTTCTTCCATGTAGATTATCTCAATATATAGCAAAACTAATAGCTTATAAACAGATGAATTAAATGAGTCTAAAATAGATTTCCAAAAAATGTTGTGTCATTATATTTTGCCTTGAAGTAATAAGATGAATAACCTATTATTGTTCACTAATTATTTTTTGTACGATAGTAATGCGTTATAAGTTTCTTATTGGTAACCGATTATTTTACTAGAAGGTAATGAGTACTCACTACAAAGTAATGTATAAAATTATAAGTAGTCATTATCATATTTATTTTCCCGGATTTGGAGGAAAGTTAGTATTTTAGATAAAACAATATTTTAAAAATATATTTTGAAGACAGAAACTAATTTAACATTGTATATTATTTTATTTGATCCCAATTACACAGTTCCAAAACAATAAATATTTAGCTTATTGTTAACCCATGTTTTCCGTAGGTAAAAAATGCTACTTAAAATAAAGTTGATGGTTAAAACTGAATATTTTCAAATAAAAAAAATGTTTTTAAAAAGAACAAAATTTTGTACACATGAGACAAACTATTGAAAGTCTTGAATATCCTGAATAAAATCCGTGGCCACAAAATCGTTTTATATAAAATTTATTTAACAAACAAAATGTTAATTACGAAAGTCACAAACTGAATGAATAAAAAAAAAAAAATTATTTCAAAAACAAAATTGTTTCATAAAATAATTTTCAAAGCTAACTAAAATATTCATGTTGTAAAGTAAAGTGTTTCTCGACAAAGTATATTTCCAACACTCCTCCTCAACATGGATATTCCTTACAAATTAATTATATCAAAAATTGTGTAACTTCAAATGATGCTTGGAAGAAGTTACTTATGCCAAGATAAGAATAAACGTAAATTAATACTTGCTCTATATGTGGATGATGGATTAATTGCTGCAACTGATCCTACCGATTTAGAAGATTTTTTGGAGGAATTAAGAAAAGAATTCAAAATCGTAAGTAAAGATGCTTCATATTTTCTTGGTTTGGAAATAGAAGAAAATGCTAAACACGTAAAGATATGCCAGAAATCATATGCTAAAAAAGTGCTCGAAAGATTTAACTTTTCGGAATGTCGCGCAGTATCAACTCCAATGGAAAAGGTTACAACTGCTACAAATGCTAAAGAAGTGAACAGTGATTTTCCATATAGACAAGCTGTAGGTGCTCTGATGTATCTAATGCTAGGAACTAGGCCAGATTTGGCATACAGCGTAGGTTTTTTGTCAAGAAGCCTAGAAAATCCTACCGTTGAAGATGTCCAACGCGTTAAGAGAGTGTTTAGATATATAGCTGGAACGCTAAATGTTGGCATTATTTATAATAAACAAGGACCAAAAACACTGGAGTGTTATAGTGATGCTGACTTTGGTGGATGTATAACATCAGGACGTTCTACATCTGGTGTTGTAGTATCATATGCCGGTGGTGCCATATCATGGTTAAGCCAAAGACAACCTATGGTATCGACATCAACTACAGAAGCTGAAATTGTTGCTGCCAACGAAGCTGCAAAAGAAATAATATGGCTAAAACGTCTCTACAAAGATATTATCGATTATAATGATACACCAATTATTCAAATTGATAATACTGCTGCAATTGAAAGTCTTGAATATCCTGAATAAAATCCGTGGTCACAAAATCTTTTTATATAAAATTTATTTAACAAACAAAATGTTAATTACGAAAGTCACAAACTGAATGAATAAAAAAAAAAAAAATTATTTCAAAAACAAAATTGTTTCATAAAATAATTTTCAAAGCTAACTAAAATATTCATGTTGTAAAGTAAAGTGTTTCTCGACAAAGTATATTTCCAACACAAACAACGGACATTTTTATAATAAAGGGTGTTTTGTATAGAGGTATAGAACATTGAAATGGAATAAAACAAAGATGAATTTTTTAAATTGACATGAAATTTACTTTATTTGAAAGATAATCTTCTATAATTTAAATATGAACTCTGGCATATGACCGCCACGGCTGGCTCAGACGTAGTCTAATCTGGACGTCCAATTTTCGATGACTTTTTCCAACATTTGTGGCCGAACATTGGCAATTACGCAACGGAGATAAATGCTAACGGACATAATCCCCACAATGGAAATTGGAATTATGTCCGAATGGTTTTCGGTCAAAATCTCCTAACCGGAAGTTGGAATATGATCGTTAACGAAACGGTCATAATCCTAATTGGGATTGTGACCTTTTAAAAAGTTGGGTTTATAACCGAAAACTTACCGGTTATAATCGGATTTTTTTTATTATTACGAGTATAATTATTTCAATTTCATATATATTACGAAAATTTGAAACATTCGACCAATTTTCGTCAGTGGAGCTTTCGGTATATTATCAAAAAGAAAAATCGATAATATACCTCCGGTGTTTTAAACATGTTTTCTAAATATAATATTTTTTAAATCGAGTGATTTTTTAACAAAATTTTCGTTTACTTTACTTTTAGTATACAATCGAAAAATAAAATATTTAAAAAATCGCGCGATTTTTTTAACCAACTTTTTGCCTGCGCCGCTTTAAAGATGTTTTGTAAATTACATTTTTTTTAATTCGGTTGTTTTGTTAAACAAAATTTTCGCTTACATCGCTTTTAGACATAATTGTCATCAATTATTTGAAGGCACATTCACTGATATATTCAAAAAAAGTAATCAGTTTTTCACCTCTTATTTTATCTTAAATTTGCGATTGGGTGGCTTAAAAAAGATCACATATCCAGAGTTCTTTAAAATCTAGGGCTTTGGGTAAGGATTCCTCCCTTGTTTGTCTTATTTTGTTTAAGATAGATTTGCAAACCTTTTTTTTATTTTTGGAACACTATGATTCTGAGTTTTTTTCTATTAATTAAATGTTTTTGTAGTAGTAATTAAATGTTTTTCGAATCGAAAATCAAATTAAAATTTTGGGTTAAAAATTCTTACAATCTGTGTCGGAATTTGTGTAGTTTTTAATTATAAAAGTTCTATGAATCAAATAACTTTTTTATGGACGAAAATTTGTATATCTAAGTGTTGTTGCTAGAGAAAAAATCATCATAATCTGAGTGTTTTTCTAAAATTATTTTGATTTACAAAATACTGAGAAATCTGACGTCAGAATTTTAAAGTTTTGCAATTGAAAGATTTCTCATTTTCATTAACAATTTCTTTAGATCTTAAGTTTATTTAGTTTTATAAGAAAATTATATTCAATAATATTTTCCTATTTTTAATTTTGTATGAAATATATATTTTTAATTTAATTGTACTTAAAAAAAAAAAAATATAATAAAAAATATAAAACAATAAAAATATTTTTATTATATACAGTGAAATCGTATTTAAATTCGATTGAATTAACAAATAAAATTGTATTCAATAAAAAGTATTCAAAGCCAAATATTTTATTCATTCAATCGAATCTAAAACTAAATAACATTTTAGTACATGTAACTATCAAAATTCGGTTGGCAAAAAATTCAGTTGTAGCAATGAATCTCTTTTTTGTGTGCGGAAATTGAGATTATGTCCATTGGGATTATGTCATGTCACCACGTTTATTATACAGTACAGATACTCTAAAGAAAATATCCCGTTTAAATGAATAAGGTAAAAATATCAGATTTTGGGTCAAAATTTGTTAAGATATTTTAATATATTCTTATTTTTAATTAATTTGCAAGCGTAAAGTGTTGTTCAAGTCTTGCCACTCTTTTGTCTATCACTGTAAATAAGGCCTTATGCAAGAGTTCATTTACATGTTCATATTAAAATAATACTTTGTGCATACGATGTATAAAAATGACACAAGAATAAATGAATATACGAAAAATTACAAATGAGTTTCCTTTGTGTGTGTCACTAAAATGTATGTTACATTTTCTGTAGAAAACTTAATTGTTATTTCCTCGAAATTTTAAATAATGTCAGCCAACATACATACATATTAATATTGAAATGGTTGCAAAAAAGAAAATTGCATATATTCCTTATATAAAAATCGCATGAATGATAATTTATGCTTTAAAAATTTATTTTAGCAATGTTTGTGTTTAATTTTGATTACATTTATGTTCATGTATATTCAACTTTTTCGTTGGAAGTCAACGTTAATAAACTTGTACGAAATTATAATTGTATTTATTCATGTGTATGTGTTTTTTAAAACCAAATAAGTTTTTTTTATCTCTTGTAACCACAGCGTATGAGTAATAGTTTAATCAATTTGTATTACTCATACGCACTAGTGTATATTTATAGAGAAGTGATATTTAAAATTAAATAACACAACCACATCGACAAACCACTACTACAATACTTTATTGACAAATTACACACACAAACGTAATTGAATATCTTTGTTGTCAATAAAGTTTCAATTGAACTTTGGTTTGATTTCCAACTCACTTTCAATTAAAAGATTAATAATATGTATTAAATGATAAAATTAACATGAATTTGATGCGCACAAAATGTTTCAATTATTATAACCCACAATGACAATAAACTGATAAAATGGTAATATTGAAAATAATCACCAGAATAAAAAAAATCTCCAAAACTACAAAAAAAAAAAAACGATAAGTATGAAGTAAAAATCGCTATTATTAAAAAAAAACCTCAAATTAAAAAAAAAAAATTTATATTAAGAAAAAAAAATGCTAAAAAAACGTCAATATGGAAAAAAATCGAGTAAATTAATTGAATCCCAAAATGAAAAAAAAAAATATAAATAAAAATATGGACACGATTTTCCAATTTTACAAATTTTGTCGTTTTTTTCGGCACTACGAAATTAGCCACAATGAAATAAACCCCCAAACAGAAAAATGAAACAACAACCAATGAAATAAAATCCAAAGAAAATTAAATAATACACAAAAGAAAGTAATGAAATAACTCCCAAATTAAATGAAATAACACCCAAATAAGAAATGAATTAAAGGCCAAATATTGCCAAATATAAAAAGGAGAGAGAAACAAAAAAAAAACGTCTATTGAATATCCACCAGAGGTGGATCTTGCACATCAAACAAGTTTTCAATTTATTTTTTGATCAATGGTTATAATCTTTAACTTCAAACTCATATGTATATTAGTTCTCATGTAGTGAGTAAACTAGTTCATATGTATGTTTGATGTTTGGCATGGGATTGTTACCGCTTTCAAAACGTGTTCTGATGATGGGAACCTAGAAAATTCCCGAAATAGATCTATCAACACATTCCTGAAAGGGTCAAATAATAAATTTGAAAACAAAAAACTCTATAGATTATTTGTTAGGGCAATATCCTAATGAAGAAATATAGAGTATGGCCTCGAACTTGAATAATTTTCATTTTCATTACTTTAAATTCAAATTTATATTCATATTTATTTGATAGCAAATTTTTGCCTGCAACGCTGCTTTCGTTATTAGTTAAAAAACGCGGCGATTTTTGATACCAAATTTTCGCCTGCGGTAGTAGAAGAAAGAAGAAAGCGCTAATTTCATAGCGCCGTTTAAGTCCAGTTTTAATGATTTTTTTTCTCAAATTTTGAAAATTTGATTTCTTAAATTTTTGGCGATTTTATTTTTTTATTTTTTTCGATTTTTAATTTTTGACATTTCTTTTACATTTATTTACAATTAGTGTTTTCTATTTTTAATAGAAACATTTAAATTATAATCTCGAACCTGACAACTCAAAATTAAAATTTTTAGTAATTTTTTTTTAAATTTTAGATTTTTTTAGTTTTGACGATTTTATTAAATTGTAGCGATTTTTTTACATTTTCACCCTATTTTTTTGTGATTTTTTGGCAATTTTTAATTAAAGTTTTAACAGTATCTACAAAAAATTTAAAAACAATAGTCAATGAAATTTTTAATAGATATGATTAAAATCTTAATTGAAAATAAAATCAATTGCAAATTAGTTGCAAATTATTTTAATTGATATTACAATATCAATAATAAGACCGAATTCAAGTAAACTTGTAATTGAATCAACAAATATTTTATTTAAAACTTGATATTAGTTTTTTTCTGTGTAGCTTTTGGTTCCAATATCAAATAATAATACTAGGTTGACAGGAAAAATCTGCATTAATTATTTCATTATACATAATTAAATTTTATCACTTTGTGATTTTTTTGCCAAAAAAATTCGAAAATTAAAAATATGTGTTCCTTGGGGTTTAGCTAATTTACGAAGGGATACTTATGGAGTTTTTACTAAGATTGTGTTAAAAATTACATTAAAAAGGGACAACATTACTCTTTAAAAAACCCAGGCCAAACCGCTGTATAAAATGGGTTATTGGAAATTTTGATGGGGATGAACAAGAATAGGAAAAAGTTTCCCCCTGACATTTGTCTACATTTCTGAAATTTGAAACATGTGTAGAAGTATATATGTAGGGGAAGGCGGGGTAATTGGGACTAGTTTAGCTCCGAAAGAGCACCCACCTCTATTTTTTAGTCTTGTGATAGATCAATTCCAAAGAGTGGTTAGAGCTGTAGATTCTTAACTAAAAGAACACAAATAAATTTTTCGTTTGCAGGATTTTTTGCGATTTTTTCAATGAATAAAAGGTGGGGTGATTTAGGACTTTTTGGGGTAGTTAGGGACTACATAAAAATTATATTTAAAATTAACAAAAAGAAAAAAACAAACAATAGTTTTAACGGTAATTCTTGTTTATTAGATGCTAATTAACGATATAAATAGAATCAAAAAAGTAATAGAACAAAATTAAACTACAAAATAAAATTACATGTACCGATTCTAACCAAAGTCAAAAGGCGTTGTCCTTGGGCCAATATAGGCCAGTATGCAAAATTTCATAGAAATATCTTAATATGCCTGGCCTGCATCGTGAGGAAAAGCAAAAAAAAAAAAACAAGTTTTTTTGAAGTGAACCGTTATATGGGCCTAGGCAGGCACGTAGCTAGGAATTTGTTTCGGGGGGGGGGCTTTTCGATGATTTTTTATTGTGATTATATATATTTTTTTTTGCACACTAGAGTAACAACTTTTTTTTTTTTTTTTTGCTAAATTTTTACCTACACGTAATGGGCAATCATGTATTAATAATAGAAATCGCTTTCTCAGGTAATTTTGAAACAAAAACCTCCCGCATAAAGTGCATTTCCTTAAAATGCATTTTTTCATTTTTACTTATTGTTTTCATTATTTTGCGAATTTTGATGTCTATATCGCGAAACAACGCTTTAATCTGTTTGATCACAAATCCGCGAAACACGTCAAATTTTAAAACGTTTGTGTACTTTAAGTTGGATATGCATCGTTATTGTCTAATTACGTTAAATTTTTAGCTAAATATTAATTTTTAGTTTAATTAATAAAAAGAGGATTATGCGGAAAACTTTTTGAAAACAGCGAAAAATAAAATTGCGTTACTTTATATTTTTATGTGCTAATATACGTCTAGGGTAGCTAAAACTTGATAAATGTAAAAAAAAGTAAAAAAGTTTCAACTTCTAATAACCCAATTAAAATTAATATGATGCTTTATATAATCATACGAAATTTAATATGAGTCTTAATACAGTAATTAAATAACATCCGAATAATGACGCGATACAATTTAATACGATTTTATATAGCGGTATAAATTTATGTCTGAACTGATACTGATATATACAAAATAAGCTATAGTTGTATCTGGTTTTTGATTTTAAAAACGTAATGAAAATCAGAAATATCTATTAATCCTTTTAGACTTTAGCCACTTGAATAACAAACACGGAAAAAAAGTTGAAACTAAATTTAGAGTTTTAGGTTGAAAAAAAAATCTTCTTTTTTTAGGGTTAAGAACCAGAAAGAAATCAATTCAAAAGACAAACATTGGGGTAAATTTTGTGTATAAAAGTATACACAAAATAATACAATTAATTGTACTATGTATTGTATTGATGTAATACATATTTACATCCAAAATATAATTGACAAATTTTCTAGTGTGACTCTGCATGGGGTAATATACAATTTTATCTAAATAAAATTGTGTTTTTTAAAATATGATATAATATCAAAATATATATTATTTTGCAATGTCTAGGTATATAAATATAACGTAATACAATTATACGCATCTATATATGACATCATATTAAATTTGTTCTACGAAATTAATTTTTATATATGAATTTATATAATTATGTCCGGTTAAATGCACTGGCAGACAAAACCTTATAAGTGTATATAAAATAATGTATTATTTTATGCAAACGTTTTAACTCGGGAAATTAAATATTTATAACCGTCCAAAAAACAAATTAAAAGCAAATACCCTATATAATTTGCCTGACACTTATAAGGAAGCTTTTCCGATGGGTTCCCTTTGAAATTAATGAAATTCGGATAGGTGATAAAGCAGCAAAAATATATGAAAAACGTATCTATTTTTAAAATTGGTGTTGAAATTTAACACATCTTTGTATGAAAATATGTTTAAAGTTTAGGAAATTTAGACTTATTTAAAAGCAGCGCTAAAATGCTCGAGAAAACACAGATTTTGAAACCCATTTTGACACTATGTCGTGGACCCCGGCTGCCACTTATTTGATTTTTTTAACAAATTATTCACTATTTTTCCCCTTTTTCATATTTGCGTGATTGTAGTCTGAAAGAAATAATGATAAAGAAAAAATATAAAATTGGAAAATTTAAAAATATACCTGACATCGCCTAGGTCTTATTTAAACTAAGTTATGTATTTCCAATTCACTTTGATTTATATATTGGACAATTTCAAACGCTTTTCAAATTGTCTTTAATCAATTTTTTAAATAAAAACCCTTTAAAATGTCTAAAAAAAACTACATCGTTATAACACAAAGACTGGTTTAGCTGCTTGATTTTAAAATGTCGCATTTCAAGGAGCGCAGATAGAAATTTGTTTACATTTAGTCTAAAAAAAAATTGAGAAATTTTTAGTCACATTGGACCACGTTAACACATTATGCATATCGATCAAAGTGTGAGGCTTAAATTTGTTTCAAAAAATTAAAAAAATATATGAGATATCGTAATATATATCGTAAAAAATATACTGAAAACTATGTTACCAGATGCGTGCGTGGCAAAGAAAATTTAAATAAAAAGATTGCACTGTAAGTAAAGTAACGACTTTTACGGCACAAGTAAACTTAATTTTGAGTCTTAGTGGTATCTCCATTTTAAAACATTATGTCAAAATACACAGAAAAAATCATTGTCAAAAAAATTTCAATTAAACTTTTGTTCGATTTCAAACTTACTTTCAATTAACTGTTTAATTGAAAATGAATTTGGTATAAAAAAAATTTCAGTTTTTATAACGTATAACAACAACATTGAAACAAATGCAAAAATTTTTAAGTCGCCAAAATTAAAAAAAATCGTTTAAAGTTGAAAATTCGCGTTTCTTTAATTTTGGTGATTTTTTAAATTTTTTTCAAATTTTGACGTTTATTTTGGGAGATTTTTAAGTTTCTGCAATTTTGACGATTGTTTTTTAAATTTTGTCAATTTTTTTTCTTCAAATTTTGCGATTTTTTCAAATGGTCTCGATTTTTTTAAATTTTGGCGATTTTTTTACAATTTTGGTGATTTTTTTAAAATTTTGTAATTTTTCCCAATAGTAAACAATATTCAATTAAATTTTTAATAAATGTGAATAAAACTATATGTAATTGAAAATAATATCAATTAAATAGATACAAATTATTTTAGTTGTTACTACAATTGCATCAACACGACCGAATTCAGTTAAACTTTTGCTGAATCAACAAATATTTTAATTAAAACTCAATTTTAGTTTTTTCTGTGTAGACATATAGAATTTTAGTTTGTATTGTCTCAAAGAATTTTTTGATTATATTTTAAGTCAAAGACTTCGAAATCTCTTATGAAATGATTTTATTTAGTGCTTTTTGCCGAAAATCAACTCTAACAATGATAGCCGCCCATTTGCAGGCGATGTTTTCTGACGAAATTTTAAGATTCGAACCATATAAATCTTATTTCCTATTTGATCCAAGTCAAAAATAAATATTTTCATATTAAATTTATCAATAACATTGTTACTTTCTAACGAATTGTATTAAGTTTTTAAATTTGTCAAATCATTTCGGGGGGGCTCTAGCCCCCAAGCCCCCCCCCCCTAGCTACGTGCCTGGGCCTAGGTCTAAACATGTATAGATTTTACTGAAAATGCGCAGATTTTGTCCTTTTTTATTATAAGTCAGTGATAAATTTTTATCAACATATCTTAATATTAGCGAGTAACAGAATAGAATGATATAAAACTACAAAATAAAATTAAATATTATGAAATTAAAAAAAAAAGTGTTTAATCTTCGTCTGAATTATAATGAATACATGTATAAAAACTGGTAGTTATTTTATTATATTTTAAGTCAACAGCCCTCTTGCATGTGTTGCAGTTCACTGAATTGTTAGAATTTAATTTCAAGGACATTTTATTGAAAAAATTTTTTTTTGGCAAATCTATTTTTAGACTATTTTTTCTTTTCAATCAACCTTTTGATTTCTTGTAAGCAGGAAAGCAATCACATTTATGTCCTTATCTATCAAGTATAACGAGATAGGTCAGGTGGTAGAGCGGTTGACTGATAACCTGGAGCCACAGGTTCGAATCCCGTGTGGAAAAATTTTATTAAAACAAATGATTTCAATAAAAAATATTGTTTTATTAAATTTAGTTTTTTAGACTTATTATTTTCGGCCATACCAGTAAGCATATAAGTAACCACATATTGTTGAAATTTCGTAAAGTGGTTTACTCTTTCTGGTTTTACTTAACATATTATATTATATATATTATTTTTTACATTATTTTGTGTTATTGTTTAATATATTTATCAGAAAATATATTATATTATAAATATATTAAACAAGTAAAATATTATAAAGTATTTTGTAATGCAACAGTTTAGTAATGGTATGCCATTATTTTGCGACACATCCCTATAGAAAAGTTATGAGATTTGTAATGACATTACCAAATATGTCCTTATATAACCACTTATATGAAAATGCTTTTCCACACTGGGATGTAGAGATGGCTCACATGGTAGAGCGGTTGATTGAGAACCTGGAGAGCCAGATTCGAACCCCGGTTAGACACATTTTATTTAAAAAAAAAAAAATTTTTCAATAAAAAACGAGTTTTTTATGAAAATTTAGTTTTTGGAAAATTTCTTTTTAGACTCATTATTTTTTGATTTTTCGTAAGATGTTTAGTAATGATATGTCTTTATTTTGCGCGACATCCCCATATAAAAGTAATAACATTTGTAATGACAATTGTAAGTACTTGCAATTACCAAATATGCACTTATATAACCACTTATATTTTATTAATTTTCAATACTGGGGTTATAAACGAAATTACATACTGATATAGTGAAATAAGGGTAATAAAAAATAGCTTTTTATCACATCTTTCTTAATAGAAAATAATCCAGAAATTCCATTAATGCTTTTGGATTTATTTTGCAACACAAACAAAAAACTCTGTATAGCGAAAAGTACATATGTGGACAAAAGCGTCTAGAGGTTAATGTCATTTTGTTCATGGTAATGAAGTATTTTATCAAGTTGTTACTTTAACAATAATTGTGTAGATACTTTAATGTCTAGACATTTGCCTATACAATCGATTGTGTTAAGTAATAATAAAATACTCGTACACTTAAAAAAATAAGTTAGTAAAAAAGTTAGTAAAACATCTTGTAAATCAGGTATACCATTTTTCAGCAAATTTTTTGCTAAAATTATGTTTCAAACTAAAATTTTAGTTATACTTAGTCAGCACTTAACTGTTTTGAACTAATGTTTTACTAATATTTTAATAATGTTTTACTAATTTATTTTGCTAAAAAAATTGTGCTGATTAGCACATCAATAGTGTGAACGACAACCAGATTAAAAGTTATACGCAGAATGAATTAGATGTCAAGATGTAGTAGTGACGTGGAAAATGCTAAAAAGTACAACTCTAGTAAGACACATAAAAAATCAACCATGGAAGATTTTGTATCTGTTTTTCATACATAAAACAAAATTGTGAATTGAAACAACTTAAATTTTGTGTTGTCACCGGCTTGTGAAAGTAATTGTCTATTAATTAAATAAAATACAAAATAAAATATTTAAATTTAAAAAAGATTAAATGTGTATTTGTAGTCAAATTAGAAGTGGTCAAGTTGCAAACAAATATACAGCAGGTAGACAGAAAGATTTTTATGTTTCCTTTTTCTTATTGCAAAAAAAGGGTTATATATGTTACATTTTGTTATTTTTTCGTTTCGTTTCTATAATTCTCTGCGGCATTTACGTTTCTTTAAAAGATATCATCGTTGAGACACACATTGATGTAAGTAGTTGAAAGATAATTTTGTTTATGTTTTTATATTTTTTATATTTTTATATTTTATATAATTTTTTATATTTTTTATAATTTTTATATTTGTAACGTATTGTAAATTATTTTAAAAAGAATCACAGAAATATGTTTTATGATTTTCAGCAAAAAAAATTAACTAAATAAAAATTTTCTTCAATTTTTTTGAATTTTTTTCATTCTACTAATATTCAGAAAAAAATTATATTAAAGTTTAGCAAGGGTTTTTTAATTTCTAATCCACTAAGTTTTAGCAAAACTTTTGCTGAATCTACTAAAAAAAAAATTTTGCTGACATTAGCAATTTTTTTGACTAAAATATTGCTGACTCAGCAAAATTTTTTGCAGACTTTACTAACTTTTTTATTTGAGTGTAGTACTTCCGTTGTCAAGAATATGAATCTGAGCACGTGCCACTTATACACATGTGAGCAATGTATTGATTCATAAAACATGTAAAAACTAAACTATGGGTGTTTTAATCATGATAAACTTGATTACATGTTAATAAAGTACATTTTAATATGAGTAATTTATTTTATTTCTTAAATACTTGTAGTAAATAAAGTGCAACATTCATTAATTTTAATTTAAAAGATCATTAAATTTAATATACATTACAAAAACAAACTTCTAATTAAAATGTCACTACATTATTTTTTTTCTTTTTCAAAAAATCATTTATTTTAAAATGTTACAAAGCACAATTTATTTTAAACGCCGGAAGTTTAGGTAACAACTGTTATACATCTACAAATTAACGGATATATATACACTGTTGTAGTTCAAGTCGCAACCTTTTTATGTAGTGGTAAATAAGGCCACAAAGTAACTAACAATCTAATAATGTATGTGTATTAGACTCACCCATGCTTCTATGGAAAAATAAAAGTGTAATCCGATTCTTTCTCCACAAGCTTGCTTTTGTTCCTTTGAAAATATACGAGTACGCCAACAATTGGCTCAATCGGCCAATATTTAGAGGTCGCTTTGAAATACGACTTTTGGGTTTCGTCTCTTATGTGCAACTACTACTACTCATAAAAAAAGTTACTTCAAAAGTCTGTTAAACGTATTAGAATTCGGTTGAGCTAATTTTTTCTGCTGTTTTCGTTCATATCTGTAATCTAACTAAAGTTATTAGTTATCCCATTTTACTAAATGCACAAATTTAAGCCGTGCTTGAACTAATATTTCTACTGATATTTAGTTAGTTTTTTTTAATGATTTTGAGAACGTATCTGTTAATATAGAAATATATATTTATAGCTTTTTAAATGTACAGCTGTGTTTTTAAAAGCAAGCGTTGCATTGATGTGTGTTTTAATGAGTATGTATTTTATAGTGTGCGGTCATTTCTTTAATTAACGTTTCATAGTATTTGTGTATTTTAAGTGTGTGAACGGTTCTAGGTAGACTGCGTTTGTATTTTTTTGTTAGTATGCATGGCGCCATTCTTGGAAAAAGGAAAAAATAAGAAAGCATTTTTTTTATTGCTGAGTCGAAAAGAAAGAGTGAAAGAGTGAAGCAGACAGGAAAGTTCGAATTTATCATATAATAGTAAATAAACAAAACAAATTTCGGAACTGAACATGTATGAACATATGAGATCTTTTATGATCATATACTAAACTATATATAGTCATATATTATCAGCTATAAACTTGTATGATCACATATGAACATTATTTTCTAGAGTTGTACGCAAAACGTACAATTGTGAAAGCTCATTTTACGAAAAGATTAAAAACCAAATATATTAATTTTTTTAATATGAACTTATCTCTTTTGCTCAGTGTATAATGTATGCTTTTGTGTGCATTAAATAATCTTGTAATTGCTAAGCTTTTACCATTTTTGGAAAAAACGTTAAAAACAGCCCAACTTCAAGAGGACATACAATTTAAATTTCAGGAAAGTTTTCTATATGGAGCAATTCCATATGAAAACGATCAAAATTGGCAAATTTTTGGACGACCCCTCTCCGATTTTAAAATAAATAGTCTCAATTGATTGCCCAGCAAAAAATAATGTACCTACATATTTTTTTTTTTTTATAGTGACTGGTTTAGTGGTGGTGTGCACCACTGTCATGTGACAAAATTGAAGAATTCTTCATAAGGGACCTCATTGAAAGTTGTTTTAATGATAGCTCGTTGGAAAGGTATTGAATCAGGCTTTAATTGAAAAATAAAATTTTCCTAATTTTTCTCAGAAATTTACCTTTTTCCCCATGAAAAAATTGAAGAATTCTTCATAAGGGACCTCATTGAAAGTTGTTTTAAAAAAAAACTACTAAAGCGATCGCAACTTTCAATGAGGTCCCTTATGAAGAATTCTTCAATTTTGTCATATGACAGTGGTGCACACTCACCACTAAACCAGTCACTATAAAAAAAAAAAATATGTAGGTACATTATTTTTTGCTGGGCAATCGATTGTGACTATTTATTTTAAAATCGGAGAGGGGTCGTCCAAAAGGTGATCGCTTTCATATGGAATTGCTCTATGATAGTCTATTTTCATTTACTGTTGGGCTCGTTCGGGATACAATTTCTTGTTGCACAGTGTAATAAGTAAAAATAAAGTTAAGAATTTAAAGTTTTATTAAAGTTATTTCATCCTACTAAATCCGAATCTGAAGTCAAAACAGCTACGCCGGCTCGCCTCTCCGCGTTATGGGAAATATTTTTTTTTAACCCTCTTACCCGAGCAAATATGATTTAATGCTTTGGTCAATATTGTGGAGTGTCTATTAAATCTTTTTTAATTTTTTATGGGTTTAAATCCTACATAAATTCAACTCTTATTTGAGTAAATCTATGGAGAGAAATGTGCTAGGGCATTTTGGAACACCGGAATTGTTTCGAAAATGGTATTTTTTTTGGATTGTACAAGGTGGCGCAAAAATAACCTTCCGATGTTTTTTGGCTGTAATTTTAAAAAAAAATGAAAAACTTTGATTCTTCTTGTGGATTATTTTTATTTGGTATTTTAATTTTTTTACATCAAGTCGAGAATATGATGTCATGTAAATGGCCGCCGCCACAGTTGATTGTCATTTGAGCCCTTTGTATGGCATTTTCCATCACTTTGACTTCAAAAAGCCCCACAAAAAGAAGTCTGGAGCGGTCAAATCAGGCGATCTTGCTGGCCAGTGCAAATCGCCAAAACGGGAGATTAGGCGCCCGGGAAATGCATCCTTCAGCATATCGGTTGTGGCACGTGCAGTGTGTGCCGTTGCACCGTCCTGTTGGAACCACATGTTTTCCAATCCCAATTCATCAAGTTGCGGCAAAAAGAACTCGTTGATCATTGCTCTGTGGCGCTCACCATTCACAGTAACCGTTTGGCCCACGACATATTCGAAGAAAAAAGGTCCGATGACTCCTCCAGCGAAAACAGCACACCACACAGTGACTTTGAGCGGGTGTAATGGCTCTTCGTGGGTTACACGCGGATTTTCAGTGCCCCAGAAGCGTAAATTTTGCTTATTTACGTACCCGCTAAGATGGAAATGGGCCTCATCACTCATGATTAGTTTTGATGAAAAATCATCTTCCTCTTGGTGGTGATTAAGGATGGCTTGAGCGTATGTTACACGCGATTGGCGGTCAGCAGCTAACAGCTGATACACCGTCTGGACTTTGTACGGAAACATCTTCAAATCTTGTACCAAAATTCGCTGTAAAGACCGTCGACTGATACCCATTTGCGTGGCACGTCGTCTGGTCGATGTCGACGGCGCTTCCATGACATCCTCGGCTACAGCAGCAATATTCTCTGCAGAACGGCTACTCCGGGGTCTGCCACGCCTGGCAGCATCTCGTGTTGTGCCAGTCTCTTCGAGGCGAGCGGCTAAACGTCGCAGTGTTTCACCAGTAGGCGTTGGACGGCCAGGAAATCTGCGACGAAATTCACGTTGTGCCAAAGTCACCGACCGATTATTGGTCAAATAAATAGTCACCAATATTCCGCGTTCTGGAGCAGTGTAGCGTAACATTGTTTATTAACGTGTATTTCGCATGTGTTTACTACAAAAATGTCAAAACAGAACTGACATTAGGGGCCAATCGCAAAATTTATAGCATTTTCTGATAGGAGGCTTACTTTTGCGCCACCTTGTACTTGCAACATGCAGATTTGTTTAAAAATTTGGACATATTGAAAATGTGTTTATAGTAGCCACTTTAATAAATAAACCTGGGGTTAAAATTGGAAATCCATTATGTCGATCTATAAATATACGGAAAAAAGTCCAAAGTTTTGAACCACGTTTTCTTTTAAGTAGACTAGGCCCATATTTCGGAAGGCTGGTTAAATTTAGGTGTTCTGACTTCTGACTCGGGTTTAGGAGGCCAAAATACTTAAAAAAAGGTTTTTTTATAAGTCAAAGGGACCTCTAAATATTGACCACTGAAATTTGGACTAAGCATTACTAAGCACTGTTGGAACAGGGGCAGCCTTATGGAGCTCTAAAATTTGACTGCCTTTTTTGGGCTGCCCTAATGAGTATGTTAAGGTAAATAAAATAACATTAAGTAACGGGGTTATTAAATTCTTTCGTTATATGAACCAATTCTAAATGCAACCGAATATATGAATACAAATTTTTTAAACATAAACATAAATTAGGGTATCCTATAAGAAAAATTGAAAATTTTGTTGTAAGTTTTTCAAAGCTTTTCTTTTTACAACCGTATTAACCCACTAATGCCTGACCCCCGATTCCATTGTCCAATATTGATGAAATTTCACACATTCTTTACTTAAGGTTTTGGAAGTTATTTGATATAATTTTCTTTTCGATTTCCCGTACTTGGGACCACTGATATAAAATAATTCCTCTGTGGTTTTTTAATTAAATTATTTTGTTATGCTCTTTCATGTAAAACTCTTCATGTTTACTTGAAAATAATCGATATTTCAAGCAAGGGTACTTCATAAAACTGTAAAATACGTATTTAAATGGTCATGTCATGAAATCATACCTGTAGCCCAAGCGAGTGGTCCTACAAATTTTTTGCACTTTAAAGAATACCTAACACTATTAGCCAACAATAAAGTTTCCGATGTGTCGCTTCTCCAATTTTTCAGAGGCACTTTCAATTCTTTCTTTCAATTTTTCAGAATATGTAAATTTGCAGACAATTGAACAGATAATTACCAACCCCCAATTTTACACCAACATTTTCCTAAAGTATTTTAATCCTTTCTCCACCTACCTGTAAAAATCAATTTGATGCAACTCTTACTTGTCTTTAGCTATAACTTTTTTAAGATGGCTCCCTTTTGGGTAGTTAAATACCCAATAGGCAGGAATGGGTTAAGTTTCACAAATTTCCCATTTTAAGAGCCACCCTATTATAAATGCATTCACTTTTTCAAAATATGTATCATACATTTGTATTAGTAAATATTCTGGGATATAAATGTTGCTAAGTCATGAATTAATTGTTTAAAAACAGGGCTGGCAAATCTATGACACGCGTGTGAGTAGTGGCATGAGTGATTTTCGCTGGCACTCGACATTTTCTTGAATATTTCCAAATATCGTAGTTTTATTAGAAATAATCTGCGCAAAAAACTTATCAGAGGTTTAAAGTATTTGTCATCGAAAATGTCGAAATCCCCCCATAATGTGTAATAACAAATTTAAATAGATGACATGTTGAGTAACTAAAATCCTTAACAATGTCTTGAAATTTCAGATTTTTAGTTTAAAAGATTCGCTGCTAAAAATCCTCATAATTGGAGAAATCCAGAAAACTTAACAAAACATTTTAAAGTCTACAATAAACAATAAAATTGTAATTAAAAAGACCGGCAAACACAAAAGTAATAAAAGTGGGAAAAATCAAAACAAAGTTAAAAAAATATAATTTTTTAATAAAAAACCAAAACAAAATTAAAAAAATCAAAAAAGACAGATACTTCTTCTCGGATTTTTAAAAGAAAACTATTTTTTTTATCGAATTTTAAAAGATTGCACTAAAAAATGGCTTTTAATAAAAGTGGCACTCGACACTGTTTTATAACAAAATATGTCTGTTTTGGGCACGCAATGAAAAATGTCTTGCCACCGATGGTTTAAAACATAATTTAAACCACACGCAAATGGCTTTTAATAAAAGCGGAACGCGACACTTTTTTATAACAAAATATGTCTGTTTTGGGCACGCAATGAAAAAGTTCTTGCCACCGATGGTTTAAAACATAATTTAAACCATACGCATACACTCAAAAAAAAAGTTTGTAAAGTCAGCAAAAAATTTTGCTGAGTCAGCAAAATTTTAGTCAGGAGGATGCTTGCAAAAAAGTTGCTAATGTCAGCAAAATCTTTTGCTGAAAATCAGCGAGCTGATTTTTAGCAACAAAATTTGTAGATTCAGCAAAAGTTTTGCTAAGACTTAGTAGATTAGAAATAAAAAAGCCTTGCTAAAAATTAATAAATTTTTTGCTGAATTTTAGTAGACTGAAAAAAACCGAAAAAATTTGTAGAAAAATTGTAATTTAGTTAATTTATTTGCTGAAAATCATAAAACATATTTTTGTGATTCTTTTAAAAATAATTTACTATAATAACGAAATATAAAAAAGGTTCATACATAACATAACAAAAATTTTCTTTCAATTACTTACATCAATGGTTGTCTAAATGATGCTATCGTTTAAATGACGCTTCTGCCGAAGAAAATTATAGAAACGAAACGAAAAAATAAACAAAAACAAACCAAACGAAAAAAACAACCATTTTTTGCAATAAGAAAAAGGAACCATAAAAATCTACCTAAGATGTGTGTCTTTGTCTTTCGCTTTACTCTGTCTGCATTTCTGTATATGTTTGTTTGCAATTTGACCACACTATTATTAATCTATAAGTTATATATAATATAAAAGTTTAAATAAATAAATATTTTATTTTGTCTTTTATTTAATTAATAGACAATTATTTTCACAGTGACAATGCAAAATTTAAATTGTTTTAATCCTCAATTTTGTTTTATGTATGAAAAAGAGATACAAAAACTTCCATTGTTGATTTTTTTTCTATGTCTTATTAGAGTTGTACTTTTTAGTATCATTTTCCTCTTCTCTACTACATCTTGACATGCCGCGACATCTACTTCATTCGGCATATATCTTTCAATCTGGTTGCCGTCCACACTATTAATGTGCTTATCAGCACATTTTTTTTAGCAAAATTAATTAGTAAAACATTAGTATATTAGTAAAGCATTAGTATAAAACAGTTAAGTGCTGAATAAGTATAACAAAAATTTTAGCTGAAAACACGATTTTAGCAAAAAATTTTGCTAAAAAATAGTATACCTGATTTACAAGACGTTTTACTAACTTTTCTACTAACTTATTTTTTTTGAGTGTACAATCATATGTACACATACACCGTCACACAAATATATGGAAACGTTTGCAAAAATTTCTAATTTTTGGGGTTAAAAGAAATTAAAAAATTATTGATGACCTAACAATGACACTTTGCACCAAGAACTTTGTATATAAGTAGTCACAGAATTCATCAAAGAAGACATCATACAGGACATTAAACAAAACATTTACTGTGTAATGAAAACTTTTGAAAATTGGAAGTATGTGAACTATGTGAATTATGTAAAGTATTTAAAGTAAATAATGTAAACAATGTAAAGTATGTAAGGTAAATAATGTAAACAATGTAAAGTGTGTGGTGTAAATAGTTTAAACAATGTAATTGATAAAAATAATGTAAATAATGTATGAAATAAAAACTTTATTTCACGTTTTGCACGCATGTAATCCTAGACATTAGCAACTTAAATGCGTTTACGTTTATTGATTTTAATGAGGCGTTATAGCGTTTTTTAGGGTTAGTTTCCAAACGAGTATTTTAATCGTTTCTGGAAAAAATATTGGTTTTTGCTTTAAGCTTTTAGGTAATTCTTCGACAAGTCAACTGAGTTATTTATGTCCTTTTAAAAAATCCATTTTTTTTTTAAAGAGAAACGCGATTTTTTCGAAATTTATAGCTGTTAGAGTATTTTTGAGAGCAAAACCGAATTGAGCACTACTAAATGATTGTGAAACCGTATACAGAATACTAATATTTTACAAATTGTAGATTTTATTAAGTGCCGCTAAATTAGAACAATAAAAAAATTAAAAGCCCCATATACTCTATAATATTTACAACTTTTTGGCGACCTCTTAGCTGTTGGTAAAACTTAATAAAGACTTAACTACGATTTCTATAAATACTGCAGAATTGCCTCCAACGATTTAAGTGTGCCATGGCAAAATCGATTATATTAAAAGTATCGCGTAAATCACTTACGATCACATATATTCAGACAGAAACTTTAACAAAAAGGCTCAGTTCTGTTAAAAAAAAATGCAAAATTAAGAAATGGTTATTTCCAATCGTAACCGAAAAGTTAAAAGTGGACAAATTATTCTTTCTGACTTGTATTATTTAATAAACTACTTCAATTTCGTTAAATAAAAAAGACCAAAGCATATCTTAGATTTTATAATGATAAACTTTTCTCATTTCCAACATACAATATTATGTTAGTTTCTAATATTTACTTCTTTAAGAGCGATGATCCCAGTAAGAAAAGATCAGTAAATTGTAAAATTAAGACCCAGTTAAGTCACAGATTAAATTTCATTCAAAAAAGTCATGACCCTGGGATTGGGGTATGTTTTTCAAAATGCTCATCACGTGCGCTGAATCTGACCTCAGAATTTCTCCATCACATAACATTTTCGAGATATCCGAGCAAAATTTTCATCACAACAAAACTCGAACTGACGATAGATCAGAGGGCTAAAGCGCTCTGTCTAACGTGTAGTGCGAGTGCATGTGGCATTAGAAATCAGTTTATCTATACCACGGTCAGTGATTGCACAGAAAATTTCATATAGACGCAATCGAACAAATAAAAACATAACATATATTACATTATTCAAAAAAAAACAGGGTTACTGACGAAGGTTCAATAGCAGAAACTGCGCAGTCTGATTCAGAAAATTCAAAATTTACAATGTAGCTATAATTTTTAATTTTCTCTACCACGCCTTTCACAAAAAAAAGACAGTTTTTCGATATATTCGGGACGTTATAACACAGCGAATTAATCTTTATTAACAAAACTTTTTATGTCATCTGAAATTAGTTTGTTCGGATTCAGCGCACATCAATCCTTTACACTCAGGGTAAAAGCATCATCATATTTATGAAAAACTTCATAAATATGAAGAAAAATCATTGATTTTCGTCCAATGTAACACTTCATATATATAATGAAGTTGTGTCATAAAAGAGCAAATTGACTTCTTCATATTTATGAAATGTTTCATAAATACGATGATAAAGTTTAATAACTTTTTAGGAAGTCCCTAATAATTATTATGAAACATTTCATAAATAGGATGATGCCGCTTCATAAGATCTTATGAAATGTTTCAGAAATATTTTTTTACATCTATTAAAGTTAAAAACATCAATTCAAGTTAAAAAATTTTCACAGTTATATTAGTTTTTTGTTTTCATATACATCGAGATTATTTTTACGTTATTTTAAATTTATAACGAGCTTTCAACCTCCGTATATTTACAAAAATAAAGCAAATCAAACATATTAGCTAAGTTGATATTATTATTTCGATCTGGCTAAAGATCTCATCAGAACCCGAAGTTTTAGAAAAGCTAGAGCCTCCATAATAGGCTGAACTTTAACAAAAAACCTATTAATCATCAATTTTGCTCCATTCTTGTCTTCTTAGTAATCACTCAATTTTCATTTGAAATTAAAAAATCTAATTTTTCTATTTGAAAAAAAAAAATCTATTAAAATTGCGAAATTTTATATTACATTAATTCCATTTAAAATTAAGAACAACTCAAATAATATTTAATTGATGTTTCAGAAATTGAAATAATTTCTCGTAGATTCTGAGTTTTTAAAAAATGTAATTGCAAATGATCTTTTCTATTTTTCAAATCAAAAATTTTAATGTATGGTTTCACAATTTTTTATTAAAACTGAAAAAATTTTTTTCACAAACATTTGTCATACATTTTTATAAAACTCTCGTCATATTTATGAAAACTTCATAAATATGATGAATAAATTATGACAAACGATTTATGAAACAATTTCAACAATATGATGGAACTTTTTCCCTGAGTGTAGAGAAGTATACACTACTAACTTCTACTGTAAATATTTGTTTGAGTAAGTAATACGGTTGGAGTAGTAATACAGTCCCAGCAAAAAATAGTGCTTACCCAGAAGCGCTTCCGCAAGGCATTATTTAATTACGAAGCACTTCCAAAGCATATCCAGACAAACATGATTTTTGTTCGCGATGTCCCACTTGGCATGCCTCTTTTAAACAGGTGAAAATCGCTTCTTTCATGTGCTCTTAGAAGCAATAAATTCATGCCTTCTTAGGCAATAAGAAGCGCTTTTTTGTATGTTGACAAAATCAATGATTCATGGTATGCATTCTTTATTGCTTCATTGTATGCATTATTCACTGCTTCAAAGAAGGTATTTTGGGAAGCACTACAGAGTGCCTTCCTTAACTGCAAGGCGGTGAAGCGCTATTTCGGAAGTATAAAATGTAGTTACTGCTTACAAAATCCATGTTATTTTTTGCTGGGGTTACTTTGTATCAAAGTGCAAAAACCGTCCTTTGTAGTTCATTTTACCAACAGTCAAAAACGTTCTTTTTGAAGTGAAATCTCAATTGTTTTTAACTACATTTGCAGTGGTCTTTACCAACATAAAATTCTAAGTGTTGTGTCAAGGTATTAAAACGTAGTGGCCTGCGTAATTGAATTAATTTAATTAACATGCTATCCATTGCAATTCTCAAAAATAAAGCCACCACATTAAATTTATAATTAACTTTATTAATAAAACTATTTCTTTTTTGAATAATTGTTAACATTTACCCTATATGAAATTAAGGTCACATCACGCTACACAACTTCACGTTTTACACTATGTACCGTAAAAAAAAAAAATCAAAAAAGTTTCATTAATTCAACAAACAGTAGAAAAAACTTAGAATATTCAAAATCATATCCCAGCCAACACTTTTCTGAGCGCTCAGAAATTATGTCTCCTAAACTACTCTTAAATAAAGAATGGCCCAGTTATAATCTGGACGCATTCATAACGTTGTTACTCAGTGTATGCCCTCAGTGTATGAAATTTTAAACCATTTACATATGTTGTTGACAAGACATATACCGTTATTTGACATAATTTTCAAGTCTGTCACTCGAATAGTATTTCGTACAGACGCCATGAAACAAAAAAGACGTAAAGAAATTTTGCACACTTTCTTAGAAAATCCAACATTCAGTGGTTCGAAAACTCCTAACTCCTAACTGCCCACAATTTCGACCAATCGAAAGATATTGGGCAAATGTAAAAAATAAATTGAAGAAGAGTAATAAAGAAGCAAAAAATTAAGTTATAATGTTACAAAAATGGAACCAGAGTGCTAAAAAAGTAAAGCCGAAGCATGTGCAAAAATTAATGGGGAGCATCAACAAACATGTTCGTTCTTTTATTCGTAACAAAGAAAATTAATTTACTTGTATGATTTTCCTTAAAGCTGAATAAATTTCCTTTAATTTGGTGGATAATTTATAAAAATGTGTCTGTTATTTACAAAGTTATAAATACTTTTGTGCGTCCAGATTATAACTGGGCCATTCTTTATGATAATTTTTGAGCACTCCAATTTCTGATTCATAAATGAAACATAATTGACTCATATTTACGAGCAAGTTGGAAAATTTTTTCAATACTCACAAATGATTTTAGAAAGTTCTTAAATTTCCAATAATGCTCATATAGAAGAGTCTTTTTTGAGTCATAACAGAACGCTGAGAAGGAGGGCTCATTGGCAAAGAAAAACACACTCTATGTTAAAAATTTTTTGAAGGTTCCTTTATGAGTGAGTCTTTCGGGACTCCAATTGTACGCTGAGATTAAAAAAACCTTTGCGTATAGCGCAATTCGCAGAGCTTTGCGTTTTTTGTAAAAGACGAAAACCCCAACTTTAATTTTTGTCACATCACGTCACACACTTAAATTGCATATATTTTAGGACCATACAGTTCAATTGTTTTCTTAATTTTACTTAATAGAGAGCTTCTTATGGTCTACACAAAAATATAAAGAAGTAAAAAATATTACGTTTTTAATTGTTTTTAACCTTATTGAAACGTACGACTGCAAAGTATGTGACTATGGATATTAGTCACATAAGTTTTTAACTGCAGTGCACAGCACATATGTGAATTCCATCAACTGTGGAATGAGTTTTGAAATCCTGAGTTGCAAGCTGCAAATAATATACCCTTAAGAAAGAAACAATTTGAGTCTAAAGGCTTCATTATTCTGTGCGTATAGTAAAAAAAAATCATATATACGATTAAATGAGTTAAAAAAGTAATCACATTTTTTTTTGACTTTTTTAAATGCATTGAAGATGTTGTCAAGTAAAATCGTAAAAAATAGAAATTTTCAAATTCTCTTCTTGACATTTAACTCTATGCACAAGAAAAAGATAAAAAACTACTTTTAAACTCTTTTTATTCATTACAATAATGCTACTTTACTTTTTTACTTCTACTTCCAAACTAATTAAGCCTTAACTAAGGAAATTTTTTGAAATTTTTTAACTTTAAACGGTAATAAGTACGTGGCAATCACTTCAATTGGACTGAAATTATGCAAAAGATTGCACAAGCATTACAATAAATCCATCAGTTTACAGTTTACAATTACAAAATTAAAATTAAAGAAATTATTGCAAACTGTAGTCAGTTTCATCAATACTAAAAATTTTTGAAAAATGTACATATACGTTTACATTTTATATAAATAAGTATTTAAACATATTGTTAAATACAACTGACATACATATATAGCCACAAACACACTCGCACACACATTCACTACCACACACACTTTACTCTATACGAATTCACATTTCAAAATATTCTGTCTAATGTTTTACAAACCGGAATTAAGTAAAAGGTAGAATTTCAAAATCCTACAGGTGTTGCTGTTGTTGCATGCACATCTTACCTGTTTACCAGCGGTATTGATATAAATTTGTATGTATAAAGTCAGCATACACTAGCTTTATGGTAACATATGGTTAAAGTACATAGAAACAAGTATTGTTTACATGGTATTTATTTGTGTGGTATTTGGTATATAACTGTATTGGTACTAACTACATGTATAATGTGGCTTTTATGTACATTTGTAGTTACGTTTATATTAAATTGTAACAACATCTATTATTGTGGTGATAAATAAATGTTTTTCGCGTATAACTAACATAAGTAGTACTTTATTACATGCACACTTATTTATGGTGTATGTTTCGCGTATTTGTAATATGTTATCTAAAACTGACTATGAACAACTAGCTGAGTGTCCGCCATTGCACAGTGGGATATATCACAACATTTTTGGAAATAATTCAACCATTTCTTACTTATAAGTAAGAAATGGCCGAATTGGTCCGATTGCAATTAAATTTGGAACAAGCATAAGTAACGTAATATCGCATAAGTTTTGATTTTGAACCTGCTAGACCCCCCCCCCCCCTCCTCCCCCTGGGGCAGCAATATAACCACCCAAAATAGGGAACTTTTTGCATATACAACTTTGAGTGTGCTAGCCATTTTTTTTTTTTTACTTATCCGATTTTTATACTTATACTCACAAGAACTTTTCCATAAAAGTTCAACATTTATTTAAAAATTTAATCGGTAAAGTTGTTTTAATGTAATATACAGTTAAACTACCAAAGAAATATATTTGTTAACTTTCACTAACTAAACAAAACGCTGACTTTCGGTTATAATTAAAATATTCAGTTAAAATTTTCTATTTAAAAAAAAAAGTTGTAATATTATATTGAGTATTGTAATATACGAAAACAATCTATTGTTTTGATCGATTTTGTCTATTGATTTTCAAACAGTTGAAAATTAACTAAAAAAATACAATTGTTTTAAACGAAAAGTAAGAAGTCCTGTTTTTAACTGATTTTCAGTTAATTTAATGTGTATATTCAGTAGAGTTTACTGAAAAAATATTGTGAGTGTACATATTCGTAATATGCTAACAACTAACAAAAAACATGCTTACATTTGTATATAAAGGGTGTCCCAAGAAGAGCGCAATTTTTAAATTTTAAATAAAACACAGATATTTAAAAAAAAAATCGTGAAACTTTATTATATCGTAAAGTAGACAGAATGAGGTTATGTATGGAACAATATATCGTGCAGATGGCCGCCGCGGCTTTGCTGGCATGCACGCGATCTTTTAATGAAATTTTCAATGACCGTTTTGCATGAATGCTGCGGTATTTCATTAATGCAGCGTCCAATTTCCTCTTTTAAGGCTTGAGTCGTCGTCGGCTTATTCGCGTAAACCATCGACTTCAAAAAACCAAAAAGAAAAAAATCTAATGGTGTTAAATCGCACGATCTAGGCGGCCAATTCTGATCTCCAAATCGCGAAATAACACGACCGGGAAATGACTGATGCAGCAATTGAATTGTTTCTCTGGCTGTATGACATGTGGCGCCGTCTTGTTGGAACCACATGCCCTCCACATTCATTTCTTCAATTCTAGGCAAGAAAAAACTGGTTATCATTTCACGATACCGAACACTATTGACTGTTTGCGCTTGACCTGCCTCATTTTCATAAAAAAAAGGTCCAACGATTCATCCAGCCCAAAAACCACACCACACAGTGACACGTTGAGGATGCATTTGCTTCTCGTGAATCACTCGAGGATTTTCCTCACCCCAAATGCGACAATTCTGCCTATTGACGAAGCCATCAAGATGAAAATGGGCCTCGTCACTGAAGATGATTTTATCGGCAAAATCAGCTTTTTCCCATCACCATTTTGGTAAAACAATTTCACAATGAGAATGCGTTGTTCATTCGTGTAGCGCTCCATTTTTACTAACCTCGTACCTTCTACTAGCAAACAATAACAATTGTTCAAATGTCAAACAATGACATTTCGAATGTTGCCAGATTTAAAAATTGCGTTCTTCTTGGGACACCCTTTATAATCAGATGAGTTTTTAAAAGATAACTTGATCCAAAAAAAGTTTACTTTTAAACAGGGATGGCAGACAATACCGCTAAAATACCACTCTCGGTTCAAAACCCGTTCAACTGACTATCTTTATGCCTAAAATACCGTTAGCGATATAACTTAAATGACGTTATTGCTTAAATACCGTTACCGAAATAATTGAAATAACGTTAGCCTTCAAATACCGGTACCGAAGTTATCTCACAAGATAAGAAAGAATAATCGCAGCTCTATTTTTTCAAAAATTGATCATGATTGATCATTAGAATTCGGGCATAATGGGGCTAAAAATATCGTTGTGTATTAACATTACATGAAAAACTAAAACGACGTTACCGATAAAATACCGATACACTGAAAACCTGTTATCCATAAAATAATGTTATCAAAATAACTAAAATACCGTTACCGCTGAAATACCGTTACCGAAATAAGTAAAATACAGTCAATGCTATTGTGGGCGTTGAACTGTTACACAGAAGAATTTCCTGAATGCTGCTTCCCTTAAAAAAAATATATAAAAAATTTGTATCGAATCGGCCATGCTTTTAAGCATAAAAGATTTATAAGCAAAAATGTGTGTCTGAAATTTTTCGATCTCACTCCATATATGTAAAACCATTTATTTTTGATTGTTTGTAAAACTAAACTGACTAAAATCGATATTGTTTATATGTTTTAGATGACATATTTCTCAAGAACATTTTAAGTTTTTATTATCTTTTTTTAAAAGCGTATATATCAAAGATTCTCAGAGAAGACACAATAAGCTTTGAAATGAGATATAATAATTTTTATAATCGGAGTACGCGTTTAATAATTACGACCATTTCAATTGTGTGTATTTTTATAAATTAAAAAAAAAATTAAGCTGCGATTAGACGCGAACTACAACGAATTATAAAAAAATAAAAACTATTGTTTTGTCATACTAATTAGGAGATTAGGTATACCAAGCTTCATGCAAACCGGAACGGGTAAAGTTGAAAAAGTCATATTTTCGTCAATAGGCCTTCTGAGATGACTCCAGATGTTGTGAAGTATAATTGTCCATAACTCCTTTATCCATTGATTTTCAAAAAATATAATCTTTCTGCCTACATTCAAATAAAAAAGTTTGTTAGAAAAATTAGTTAAACGTTTTATATTTCCAATTTACAGGTTCCGCCTTAGTTTTTGGTCAACATTTTTCGTATTCTCTATTTAAAAATTACAACACTTCTTAATAGTTTATTTTGGTAAAAAATATTTTATTAATATTATAAACCCAAATTTCAAAAATTAATAAAACTTAACAACAACTTTCTACAATTGCTTTTTTATAGTTGGGATGAAAGTTTTTTCAAGTGGAACATTTTAATAATCTAAAATATTAAGAAAATGATAACAAAAACTAGTTTTGATAAAAAAGAACAAGCAAAAAAAAAATTGATCGTCAAATACTATTAAATTATATATAAATTAGATATGCGACGATTTCAAATTTGATCTGAAAAATGAGAACATATAATTGTATCTAAAATACATCAAATTGTAACGAATTCGATACAATTGCTTCGAACTAGATCTATTACTAGGCAATTCAATATAATTTTGTACACTTTGATGTATATTAGATACAATTTCATCTGAATACAAATTTTTGTGTTTCATACATAATTGTATCGAATTATATATAATTTGAGATTTTTTAGGTAAAAGTTGATTCAAGCATTCGCTAGTTGCAAAAGGATTAATACGTATTTTAATATTTCTAATATATTTAATTATGATTTTGTACTTATTTAGCGTATTTTGACTTATATTATTTTCACAGAGTTTTTATGAAGGTGAAACTCTGGAGCCCAAATATCAAGGCTGTATTTTAATAATTTAGCTACAAACAGATTAGTTTTGTCGAAAAATGTGCTTTTCTCAGATATTTTCAGTATTAAACTGCATAAATTTTTCTTTTGTTCGTCTGTATGAACTCTTAGCATATGTTAAACTTCTTATTCTTAATTACTTAGTGTTTAGTTTGTAACATAACAAACGTTGATCAAAAAAAGAGATATGTTGTGAAAAGTCTCGACTTTTTAGTTTATTCTCTCTAAAAGTACATAGCTAATACTTTTACGCAAGTGTGCGCCCGCAGAAGCAAGAGTCGTTTTTGTGAACAAAAATCAACATATTTTAAGTTAACGAACTCATAAATCACAACTCCGCAATTATATAATTATATTTAAAATCACTTAGAAAATATTGTTGATATGGTAACATATATAATTAAATGTGGCTTTGTAGTGGACCATATATTATCATATCTGAATTCAATTAAAAAATATGCAAAGCATTGGACCTCATGTATTTCTATATAATTTTGAATGGAACAATATATGGCTTTATAAAAAATTTAAAAAAATATATATTTTGAATGTTGGTTCACATGAAGTTATATATAATTATATGTACATTTATGTTGAATTATATACGAACGTATATATAACTATATATTGTATATATAGTAATATATAATTAGGTATATTAAGTATAATTGTATATAAGAAAATATAAAATCATATAATGCTGTATATACCCTAGGGCGGGTCGATTTAAAAATCGCTCAACGTTCAAGGAAAATCGTATTCTAGGGATCAAAATAAGAAACTTTGCCGAAGAAACCATATCTCTAAAACGAATTCTGATGTCCAGACTTTTGACCCGTTGGGTCAAATTTTGAATTGGGCTGGATTCAATTGGGGAACTCTAAATGGGTCAAAGTGGGATTTTTCAAAATTTCACCCTACGGGTCAAAAGTCGGGACATCAGAATTCGTTTTAGAGGTCTGGTTCCTTCGGCAAAGTTTCTTATTTTGATCCCTAGAATACGATTTTCCTTGAACGTTGAGCGATTTTTTTGCCTCCATACAAATCGACCCGGCCTAATATACCCCCATATCAAAATTGTTTAAACAACACAAAGCTATATACAGTTGGATACAAATAGTCATGCTTTAAAATATATGTTTATATGACTACTCTGTTAAAAATCGACATATCGACATCCATACATGGGCACAAATGCTTCGTACATGATTCATATGTGTTCCAAAACATGTACATGGTCAATTGTGTGCAGTAACGAAAATTGAGGTAATATTTACATGTATGATCATATATTTCCGTACATGGTCATTGTAAATTAACGAAACTTGAAGTAATATTTACATATATGCTCGCATATGAACACCAATGAGCATATATGAATCTCATATGGAGGTATATGGACATTTATCAACTCTTCATATGTAAACATGAATTAGTTCATAGATGGATACATATATATTGATTTTTGAACGTGTTTATAAATTTATACATTGAAATATTTAATTGCATAAAATTATATCTGAATATACATAAACTTTTACTTGGGTACACAGGTAGAAATTGCCAACCGTACCAAAAAAATAGTACTAGCAAATAACATCTGTGTTTGTAAAACCCACCGTGTTAAAAATTACCAAAGGAAAAAAACACTATTTAGGAAAACACTATTTTGTTTGCAAAGCATGTGTTTTGAAAGAATCACCCGCAAAATTCTTTGCCAATATTGTTTTTAAAAATATTACAACCACTTAGAAGCATATACACACATAGAAATAAACTGACAACCGAATTGAAAAGTGTATTTTAATGATAACAACTTATTAGTTCAGTTAGTACAACTATATTTACATTTGATTTCCGAATATTTGGGGTGTTGCAACCAAAATTCAGTTCAATTAACCGAACTTCGTTGTGAAAATTAATGTTCAGTTGTACCAACCGTCTTAAATTCAATATAACCGAATTCGAGTCGTATTAACCAAATTTCAGTTGGCAAATAACAAAATTTTTCTTTGTGTGTATATTTTGTTATATTTCACACATTTAAATATGATGTATAAGACTGAACTACTTATATTGCTGCTTTTGAAATGTTATTAATCGGGTAACAGGACAATGCTGTCAAGATTTGTTAATCCCATGTTCTGCCAACGCATAACCAAAAGTCGCCGACGCTTTGCCAACACTGTGTCGATTGTATTTTTCTGCCTGGGTAGTTATTATTCGTTTTATCATAAAAGTCAGATGCAAAAAGTTATTTTTTGAATTTTTTCAATGCATTTTAAGTTTTAATGCAAATTAAGTTTTATTTTTGCTAAAAAAAAAGTCAAAAAATAACTTATTTTTGCCGGAAAAAAATATATTTTAAAAAAATGTTCAGATCATTACACCCCGGGAAAAAATTTTCATCATATTGATGATATTGTTTTATAAATCGTTTGCCATCATTTGGGCAACCAGAAAAAGGTCAAAAAAGAATGTTTTAAGCGCTTAAAAAATGCTCTAAAAACAGTAAAATAAGCAGTAAACATAAAAAATAAGCCATTAAATTTAAAAAATTTTATAATTTTTTAATTTTAAATTTTATAATTTTATAACTTTTTATTAAAATTATTCTTTACAAATAAAATTTGTATATAATTTGATCCTTGGAACTTCGTCAGTCAAACAAAGTTTCAATAGAAAAGTAGTTTTTCTTACGCTTCAAATTTCAAATTGGTTTTGCAAAATATTTTGATAAACCAGTTTGCTGTCTCCTCTACCACTTTTAAGCAAGCTGTAGCTTATTTTTGGTTGCCCTAGTCATCATTATTTATTATATCTATGAAGTTTCATAAATATGAAGAAAAGTTTCATTAACACTTATGACAAATGCTTCATATACCTTCATCAGTTCATAAAAAAGTTACATAAACTTTGTGAAGAAAATGTTGCTTTTTATTAAAATTTTTTATTAATCAAATTATAACAATTGTTCCCTGAAGAAGTCGCCCAATGTGGAGACGAAATATTGAAAAGGAATAACAAACAATAAATAATTATAATTTACAAAAAGGATTTTAAGCTCATTTAAAAAGAAAAGTATCAAAAAATAACTTTTATATTTGCTCGAAAAAATAAAAATCCATATTTTAAAAAGCAGAAAGCATTTTATGAAAAACTTCTCCACAAGAATCAATATGGTATACTTTAAACAGTTCTCTGGCCTTTGCCTCTATATGCTTTTTTTTTGTTTAGAAATGTAAAACTGTTATTTCGGTATCTGAAAAACATCGGCTGATTTAAGAAAATCGACTTCTACTTTAGGTTTACTAAAAAAATGTTCGTAAATTTAACTGAAAAATATCAAAACGACAAAAACTTTCGTAGAATAAACGAAAATTTTTTTCATTTTATGAAAGTTTTTGTTATTTGAATTTTTTTTCGTAAAATTAACTAATCGGTCTACTGGCCTAAAAATAAATAATTTTTTCTCTAAAATTACAGTTTCATCTGTAGTTTTGACTTTATTATTTGAGTGGATTGAAAATGCAGGCTGTTGAAAATGTTTATTTTGTACCATTGCCAAAATTAATTAGACAATAGTTTTGATATTTCGTAAACTAATGTTATCCGATACCTATACAGTGAAATGTGGTCGAATGAGTTGCTAATAACTAGGGCAACTAATTTCATGCAAATGCATGTTTTTTCTCGATAGTCTAAAACTGATACGGACTAGATATTTATCCGAATCATCAAATTTAGAACAAAATGGCATCGATTTGAAGTTGCATATTTTTTCATATTTGTATGGCATATTTTACAAATTTTTACATATTTTACAAAATTTGCAATTTTCAATAGTTAATGTCATAAAAATTGTATCTTAAAAAAAATTAAAAAAAGTGAAAAACAAAATTGCTTAAGCATTTATAAAAATTAAATGTGCTAAAGTCCCAAAACTTATTTAACAAATTGTGAAAAACAATATGATGTAGGCGTGTCCCTATCCGGATTACATTCCTGCCCAAGGAAATCTTCAGGGGACTTTGTTATTAGAATTTCTAGAGATATTTGTTATCCCAGCAAAATAAAATGGAAGTAGTGCTTTAAGAACCTCTTTAACTTGACTTCTAAAGCATTAGCATACGCACATTTTTTACTTTAATAGAAGTTATTGTTAACAACTGCCAAAAATGGTAAATTAAAGTTATTTTCAACAGCATTTGCATCACCATATAAATTAATTGGTATCTAAATTAATAACATCATAAGAAGTACTTTTTTATAAGTTCATATATATTTTTTTTTATATGGAGGTTGAGGTGGTAAGTGGTTGGATTTGCAATCAGAAGGTTGCGAGTTCAATTCCGGGCCGGGGAGATAATTTTTTTTTTTAATTCTAATTAATTTTTTTAGTATTTTTTTTTTATTTAATTTGGTTTTTCTGAGTATTTTAAGAGAATTAAGTAATTTAAAAACTACCAAATAATTAACATCTTGACTGTAATCATAAAGAATTAAATAAAATTAAATTAATTTATAAAATTGTTATCCAGAGTGGACAAATAATTATTTGATAAAAATCTATTTTTTTTCTTTGCGATGGAACTTTTTGTAAAACTTATTTAAAAAAAAAACCTAAGGTTTGATAAGAAAATGCAATTAATTTAAATATATCACTTTAATTTATCTATAGAGTTTTTACCAACCTCTTTCTTCAAATCTTTAGAAAAAAATACGGGAAACATTAAAAGATCTTACGTTCCAAGGCACAATCGTTTCATTGCAGGCCACTTTTTCCGATCTGTAGTTAAACTACTTCTCCAATATTTTTTTTCTCATTGTCATTATCTTATAAAAGAGACACTTCTCGTCAAATTAATTATTAAAAAAATATTTTAAAATTTGCAATGAATTCAAAATTGTTAAATGAGCATTTTTATTATTTCTTAATATTTTTTTTTAACCTCATCAAAACTTAAAAATATTTTAAAAATAATTTATATCTCAGTGATACGAAATCAAATAATAAAAATATTTTAAAAAATCATTATTTTATCTTTTTTATTATATATTTGTGTAGCATATTTTTCTTGTTTTCATAAAAATATATCAATATTTTCAACTTAAGTTCGTTTTAAGTTTGTTGTACTGCATAAGTAACTTTGGTGCAAATGGTAGCGCGGTCTACTTTAATACAGCAGACCGTAACTCAGATTCGTGTGTTCAATACTCGCTGGCACCAAAAGATTTTTTTTTTTTAATATTTAAAGTTACGTCCCTAAAGTATGCTGCACATTTTTATTAAATAAAAATGTTAATGTATATTTAAAAAAGACCTTCCATGAACTATTGAAAAATAGCATCCATGCACTGTTTAAAATGCTATTAAAGAAGTTATATATTCACTCCATCCGCCCAATGACACGACAATGTTAAAATCATTAATGATTCACCTAAATTTGCACCACATCCGACTCAGTAGATGTGGTGTTTTTACTACTTCTTCCTCAGCTCTTATTTTGCTGGGATGTTAAATCACAAACTCAATGAGAATTTCTTGTCCTCGTCTAGAAGCGAGATCCAAAATTTAAAATATCAAAGAGGTTTTTGAAGACATTGTAGTAAGGTTTTTGAAGACATTGTAGTAACCATTACTTTTTTACATCACTATATTACTTTTGTTACAAAAGTTAACAAAAAACAGCTGACTTATCAAGTGCACAATTTAACAGTTTAATTTACATTTAGGGGAATTCTAAATTAAAAGTTACGTATTTTTTTAAACGTTGTACATATTTGAGCAAAACTGCAATAATTACATAATATAAAAAATTAAATTAAGAATATTTTTTTTTTTTTTTTTTTTTAAAGAGAGGCAACACTCAGGAAATACTTCCTATATTTAGTGTGTTGCTTTCTTTGGAAAGGGATAGTATAGAGATGAAAGGTGGGGAAAGATGAAGGGCTTCAGACATGGCAACACTGTAATTGCGCGAGATGATAAGTCTTAGAACAGTTGTTGCTCGCCACTTGATGGAGAGTTGGCGAACTTATTGAAGCTTTTTGGTTCATAGCCCTGATTCATTATTTTACTTCGGTGGGGTTAATTGCTATGGGAACACCGAAGGTGGACATTGCGATAAGTATGAGGGATAGAAAAAACTCATACATATTAATTTGATGTTGCCGGCACCGGGGATCGAACCCGGGACCTTCTGTGTAAAAGTCCAACGCGCTAACCATTACACCACAACGCCCACAGATACCCAGATTTTAAAACTGATGGGAAAATCCTGTTTTGTAAAGTTTGCAAAAAGCCAGTGTCAGCAGAGAAAATAAAACAGCACCTCGGAAGTCAAAAACATATTGAGCTCAACGAAAGAAATGTAGCTAAGAAATGAACTCAACAGTTTTTTGTGAATCTAGCAGAGCCTCAAAAGATGCTCAATTTGCCGAAGATTTGTGTGGCGCTTTTATTGCTGCAGATATACCGTTGTATAAAATGCGGAATAAAAAAATTCAGTCTTTTCTGGAAAAATACACGGATCACAAAGTTCCATCGGAGAGCACTCTTCGCACAAATCACGTAAAATCCCTTTACAAATCCAGCATTGACAACATTAAAATTTGCATCAAAAATCGTTTTTTGTGGTTGTCAATTGATGAGACCACTGATGTAGCTCAGAGATATGTGGCAAATGTCATCATTGGAATTTTAGATCCCGATGAGCTGATCGCCAAACAAACACTTTTATTGAATACTGCACAGCTGGACAAAGCAAATTACACCACTATTGCTCGGCTTTTTGACGACTCAGTTAAGCTTTTAGGTGAAAACTTTGATAAAGATTTGATTCTGCTTTTTATATCAGATGCTGCACCGTACATGACAGACATTTTACCCAAAAATAACTCATTTGACTTGTCTTGCTCACGGACTGCACCGAGTATGTGAGCAAATACGAGGCCTGTATGCTAACGTCGATAGGTTAATTGCAAATGTAAAAAAAGTATTTTTAAAGGCTTCGTCTAGAGTAGAGATTTTTAAGGATCTAGAACCTGGACCCCCACTTCTTCCTCAACCAATAACCACACGATGGGGAACTTGGCTCACGGCCGTAAACTACTATGCACACAACTACGAAAAGATTGTGCGAGTTTGATAATGAGGAGGCAGCCGCAATAAAAATATCGCAAGACCTTCTACGTGACAGCACAATCAAAGCTGATTTAACTTTTATTGCATCAAATTATGGATGTCTTGAAACATCAATAACTAAACTATAAACTTCTGGACTACAACTTGCTGTGCAGATTAAGGTGGTAACAGACGCTATGGAAGCAATTACCGTCATAAATGGCCAGGCAGCCTACATTATGTAGCAGTCACTTTTATAATAATTGAAATTTTCATGTTTTAGTTCGGTCGGGCTTGGAATATCAAAATAGACTGCGCTCGCCGGATTGGGGAGGGTTCTTGACCTACCTAAAACTACAACCACTAACAAGAGAATAAGAAACATACAATTCCAAGACTTGACTCATCAATTACAAAACAAAACTTAGTTTAAAAACCACTGAGCGATAGATGTTGAATCGCTGGGATACATTTAAATAATCCCACCCTTCAGCACTTAAATGATTCTGTATCCCTTAACTTTTTCATTAAATCACTTCCCTAAACTTAAGTTCTTTGTACTTACTAAATCATATCAGTTTTATTATTTTAAAGCAAATATTTCAAAATAATATTTTGTTTTAAAATATCATTTTAAAATTTTTATTTTAGTTCAATTTGAAAAATCTTTGTTTTTATAATTACAACAAAAATGGAATGAATGTACAAATCATGTTCTAAAATTTTGTAAAATTATCTGAAGACTTCGTTTATGAAGTACTATAAATTATCAGTACACTCATTCATATATAAATCGGATGCATAATGTTAGCAAAAACTAACATTAGTTTAAAATTAATAAAAATATTAATTTGATTTTTGTTAGTATCTATAGCAAAAAATGTTATGGGTGTAATATTACAAATTAGCAATCAATATAATATAAAAATGAGACTGATGAATAGATATTTATGATGTTGTTTGTTGATTTCAATATCCATGACGTCACGGGAAGAAGAGAATTTACAATTTGTCTATTTTTTGTTTGTTTGTTTGTTTGTTCATCAGTTAAAGTTGATCAGCAAGTTATTCCCTTTTAATATTACAAGCAAAGTACTTATTAACAATGACGTCACGGGAATAAAATACGCACAGTGGGCACGATGAGTGAAATTGTTGAAATTTTATATTTGTGTTTTTTTAATATAAAATTAGTTTTAAAACATTTTTATATTATGCAGCAACATTTCAAAATTGATTTTAAATGATTTTGTAGACGATTCGGGATTTTGATGCATGATTGTTTTCCGCCATTTTTATATATTTTTCACGAACGTAGAATAATATATTTTAAATTATTTGTGAACGATTTGGGTTTTGATGTAAAACTGTTTTAAGCCATTTATTTATATTTTACATGAACTTTCAATAATGTGATTTTTTTTAGACGTTTTAATGATGATAGCAGGCCGATATTTTTAGCATTTCACTTTAGGTATTTTGTTGAACGTAAAATTTGTTTTTGTAGATTAGGTGGTGAATTTCAATTTAATGAGACATTTTAGCTTCATTAATGGATTTTAAAAGCACAGGCATCGAATTTGATTTTTGAATTTTACGTAACGATCACGTTGATAATTTTTAATATGTTGTATGAAAATTTTACATAGTTGTTATTGACAAAAATTCCACTTGGCATAAGAGTTGGAGGAAAGAATATTGAATAGTAAAACTATCAATATTCAATCCCTCAATAAAATTTCTTCGCAAAAACGTTTCAGGTATTTTCTTCAGGGTAATTGGAAAATCCTATTGAAAAATTTTAACACTATCAAGAAAATGATTTTCATGTTCCGCAATAAAAAAAAAAAAACTCACCAGAATAAAATTTGTAATTTATGTTTTTCAGGCAGTTAAATTTTGTAGATTTTTAATAAATCTTTACGATGATAAATGAAACACTTTGGTTGGTTTGGTTGGTTTAAGTGGCAGCTCACGCTATTCGTGAGCATCAAGTAGTCAAAAAAAAAAAGCGAATCCGTTTTGAAGAGACCACACTACCCGTAAGGAACTAGTATCCGGAGTACTAGACCCACCCCGTTCGGTTAAGATAACGTATGAATATGCTCCACAGTCTCCTCCTCGCCCGGTATGCCGCAGCTGCGACAATATGAACCGCGTACAATCCCAAGTCTAATGCCATGCCTACCAATCAGCCAGTGACCGGTCAGAACAGCCGTCAGCCTCGAGACATCCCTCCTGCTCCTGCTCAGGAGAGAGTTTGTACGCCTTTACTTGATTTAAATTGAAAATTTTCACTATATCACTATCTTATTTAAAATAAAAAATTGGCTTTATTATTTTAGGTTATATAACCTTAAAATTTAATGCGATTTAGAATTCACGGAGTTCTTTACATGATGGTTGACAAAATGGAAAGAATTTGCATAAAGTAATTTACTAACGACTTCAGCTTTGTTCTTTCTAACAATGACGTGTAGCTTTGAGAGAATATAGTATAGATACCATTTTAGCGGTTATAATAAAGTAATTGAGACTATTTGATTATAATCTCCTTAGCCTTAACTATTCTCAACTAATCAAAACTCCTATAATTGAATTAAAATTCCTATAATTTTGCCATCATGTGGTCAGCTTTTTTAAAAATTAATAAATTTTCAATGATTTAAAAGAATTTTGATAAATTTTCAATATTATTTAAACTGTAGATTAATATTTTAACTATAGTTACCAATAACTAACATAAAAATCAATATAAACTTGTAAAATTTAACAAATTACACAAAATTATCGCATGCTATAAAAATTGTTTAATATCTTGGCATAAACCCTTTAAAAAATATTGTTTTAACCCTTGAACGTGCAACGGTTACAAAAGCGAGTGAATTTTAAATAACTGAATTTTAAATAAATTTAAAATCAAATTTTATATTTTTTTAATAAATTAATAAAATCTGCTACAATTATTAAAAAAAAAAACTTGCTACTGTAATTGAAAAGAACTGTGGGTTTGCTTTATTGAAGAATATTTCAGCAAGTTTGGCTGGAGTATCCGTCCAAAATGCAGTAACAGAAAAGTATACCATTGGAAAAACGTTAGCTTTCAAATTTGCACCAATTACTTCCGTTGATGTCGAAAGAACTTTCTCGATGTACAAGAACAGACAAAGCTTCCTGTTTCAAAATTTGAGCGAAATCTTTGTCATTTAACAGCAACAATAATTTAAATTAATTTTGTACTCTTTAATTTTGTATTCTAGTCAGTTTAAATTTTTTATGACACTTTTTGCTATTTTTTTTTTTTGGTTTAATTTTGGAATTAAATTAAAATATAATATAAATATAATGGAATTGCTAATTTTATTTGTTACGTTTGTTCATATTTTCAAATTAAAAAAAAAAAATATATATAAAATTTTATGAACATATTTTGCGTTTTATAAAGCATATTTTTAACGCTTAAAAGTGTTTTTTCAATGCATATTTTAGGCGCTTAAAACTAATTTTTTAGAGCATATTTTTGGTTGCCCTACTAATAACCGATTAAGTTATTTTATATTATTAGTAATTTCAGAATCGACAAAAATGTTACACTTTCAGTTATTATGCACAACTAACTACTATTTATTATATTAATTACCTGAGCTACAGTGTTACAAAATATGTAGAAATATATATATTTACCTGCAAAGAAATAGAAAGAAATATAAATTAGTCATAAATATTAATAGAAACGTTTTAAAATAAATAAATAACAAGTTTTATTAATTAGTAAAATTTAAACTTTTAAACAAAATAAAGTTGTAACCAGGTACAGGAACTTCATGCACTAAAAAATTGTGTTTTTTTTTGCCGCCTATAATATGCATGGAAAATCTTAATATATGCACTAAAAAATATGCAATTAAATTCTTTTTCAAATTAATTATTTTTCTGTTTTTAAACAATTTTAATTAAATTTTAAAGTTAATTTGTATTTTTTAATATTAATATTTGTATTAATTTTGCACACGTTTTGCAAAATTAATATAAAATTTAAATTATTTGTATTCAAAATACGTATTTAATAAAAAATACTAAAACCTGTATCTCTTAATAACAGTTTGTAAATAAAATTTAAGAGAACATTTAAAAGAGATTGAGTAGCTTGGGTCCTCTTCAGTCTATACACACAGAGAAATAAAGTGACAATCGAATTGAAAATTGTATATTAATTCTTTTTAGTTTAAACGAGCTTAAGATCGTTTATTTATTAATTATTTATTTCCAATATTTCGTCCCCACATTTGGTGACTTCTTCAGGGAACAAATATTCAATTTGAAAAAACCAGTTTTAATAATTAAAAACTTATATACATATAATAAATTTTTTAAAAAAGGCGGGAAATAAAAAAAAAAACCATTTTCTGTCAATATGAAAATATATAAAATATCCCTGAAATCAAAATTAAATAAAAATATCACAGATATACCACGAAATATTGGAAATAAATAATTAATAAATAAATGATCTTAAGCTCGTTTAAACTAAAAAGAATAAAATAAAAGAAGATCGAAGAAAACTTAATATTGTATATTAATGGTAAGAATTTTTAAGTTCAGTTAGTACAAACGATATTTATATTAGATTTCTGAATATTTTGTGTGTTGCAACTAAAATTCAGTTGAATTAACCGAGCTTCGTTGTAAAAACTAATGATAAGTTGTGCCAACCATCTGAAATTGGTAATATAAAAATTTGGGTTGTAGTAGCCGAATCTCAGATGGCAAAGAGCTAAATATTTCTCGTTGGTCAAACATAAAATAATATTTTACAAAAAAATAAGAAAAATTCTATAAAAATATGCAAAATATGTAATTAATTGCAATAATAATATGCATTTAATGCAAAATAAGTACAAATATGCGATAAAAATATGCATTTAAAGCGAAATATACAAAAATATGCATTTATAGCAAAATATGCAAAAAGTATGTGTTAAAGTGACTAGTGCAGTGTTTGTGGGGTAATCTTTTAAATGTTAAGTGTAGATTACCATGGTAGGGTGGGCAAGCTAGGGGGGACATCTTACATCTTTTTTCCTCGGTTTTTTTGTATTGTAGTTCAATTTATTGTAATTTTTTTTTTCAGTCCGTTTTGTTAGAAAATATAGTTTTTTTGTTTAGGGACATAAAGTAATGGAAATTTTTAAGTAATATTTTGTGGTTAATTTTGTTTTGTTGTTGATTTTGAGTTGTGTTTTTTTTGGAGTTTAGTTTTATGAAGTTTTTTGTATAAATTTTATTGTTCGGCCCTCGACCGGAAGTAGCGGGTCATACCCCCCCTGTCGTCCGTGAGCTAGTCGGACAAGGATGGCTTCTTCCGGTGCGTTCTGTCCAGGGTTTTTAAGTTATAACCGGTCCCTGGTTATAACTTAAAAAATCATATAAACATTTAATGAATAATTCAAAAACCATTAAATAAAATGACACAAAAAATCTATGGAAACATTTGTTAAATTTATTAATTGCAAAATAATATTACATAAATACATTTGATACTCGATTAACGTCGTAAATACACGCAGAGAGAAAATATGATTGGACATGATTGATACAAACAATCAGGGCCGTAGGCAGGAATTTATTTTACCAATCTGGTTCCGGTAAGATCAATTGAAGTAGTACGGCAATTTTATTGTTTTATTTTTTAATGTCTAAAAAAATTGTATAGAAATTATTTCTAGCAAAACCAATCAACTCAGCAGAGAAGACAAATGAGTCTTTAATTACTGTTTATGCAAATTTGGTTATTTTGCCATTTTTATTTTTTTTTATTATTCTTTAATTAAATAACCGACCCCAAAGAGCCATATATGGCTAAGAAATAACTACTACAGAAGATTATATAAAACAACAATATAAATAACAATATAAATTAATTTAATTTTTTGGGCTTGAACATTGTAATGACTATCCAGTCAGAAAAAAACAAACGGACTACCACTGACAAGGAACTTTAGCAGATGGTACAAGTGTTGGCAACAAGTGCTTTCCCAATCGCAAAATGTTAACATCATTAAAAAGAAAATATTTCTAATAAAAATGCATTTTGAAACAGTAATTAATTAATTTCCAAATACGTTCTGTAAACGAACAAATTGGTAAAAAAAAAACAAAATTTTTTGCAATTATTTACCAATTCTTAAAAGAAAAATAATAATGAAAATTTAAAAAAAAAAAAAAATTTGTAATAAAAATGCAATTAAAACAGTACACTTAAAGCATTTCAAAATAATGAGAAATGCGAATGCGGCACAATTAATTGGTATTAAAACAAATAAATTAATAAAAATAGTTTTGCAAATTTTGTATTTATTTTTTTTTTTGCAAAAATATTAAAATTTAAAACAAAATTTTTGCAAGAAAAATGCACTCAAATGGTATGATTTTTACTGCAATCAAACTAAATTTCCTCAAAGACTAAAAACAAAAGATGAAATAAAAAAAACGTTTTATTTTTCAAAAAAATTTCCTTTGATATTTTTTTCTAAAGATATTTTTCGATGTTCAACTTGAGGGATATTTTTAATTTAAAGTATACTTGTATTTATTTTCTTTACTATTGAGTTATAAAAACATTTTAAATTTCTTTGATATTTATTTTTGACAAAAACAATAAATAAAACGTTTTCCGGTGCCTGCTCACACTTTTTTGTCACAGCGTGAGGACGGAAGATTAAAAGGTAGAAAGAAAACACAAACAAAATTCTGCCTGGAACAGGGAGCAAACTTGGAACATTCTGACTAGAAACTTTTTTGAATAAAGCATCATAATTTTTATAAAAATGCTCTGCCAGTAGTTAGAATTTTGAGCCGTTAGTAATTTCTGACTGGATATCACAGGGAGAACAATTTTTGGCAACGCTTTGATAATGTTTTTTTTTTTTTTGGAGGACACTAAAATTATTGTAAAACAAATACTGGCAAACCGTGTTTTGAAAACGCTGGTATAGCGCCTCAAACAAGCGTTTCACCAGTAATTTATTTAAAATTTTTCGATTAGCCAGTGGGATTTTGAGTACCACTTAAACAACTATTTCCTCTCAACGAGCAAAGGAACATAGAAATTTGAGCAATTAGAGTTGCCAAATAACAATTTAAAAAATGTCTATAAATACTAATATTTTTTAAAAATTCTTAAAAATAGTGCGATTTTTTTATATAGAAATTTGACTTGTTAATACATAAAAAATTGATTTCTCAAAATATATTAACACTTTAAGTGCGTACAAAGCGTTAAAGTTTAAATTTCAATGAATCTAATCGCGCCCTCTAATGGTTTAGAGGGTGCGATTCGACTATAAAATTTACTGAAAATGTTTACTAGGAAACCAACCTATCTTCCCTTACAAGCTTCGGAAAAAATAGCACGAAACCTAAGCTTGGTAAAAAAATGGGTTAACTCTGACGGATTAAGTTAGTATTAAGGGTGTTTAATATCCCATTTTTTTGTTCATATTATTTTACTTGTAATTTTGAGAATTTAATAAGTTTTTAATATCCAAACATTTCATTTGTGCAATTCATTGTTTATTCTATTTCTTTGCACAATAGTACAAATTACAAAGAATTGTATTTATTTTTTTAACATAAACTCAAAAAAGGGAAATATATGGTTGCCAACTTATTGTTTGTGCAACAACCATTCTTTTGAAGAGGAATCATTAATGGTAGACAAATGTTGTCGATGCTTTTATGTGTGAAACAAAAAAATGTATAAAAAAAGTTCATATTTCATTGCTACCATTTGTTGTTTAGTCTTTAAATGAAAAAAATCGGAAATATGGGTAAAGGTATTTAATTTTTTCAATTCATATACAATTTTTTGATCCAATGAAAATTGCTCCAATGAAAACTTTTTTGAATAAGAATGAAGCTAAATTTATGATTAATATGTTTTTTTGTTAAAACCATGCCTTTTCTGGAGGCGCTAACTTTTCTTAAACTTTGGATTCTGATCAGATCTTTGGCGAGATCGAAGTAATAGTACGAGTATCAACCTAGCTAATATGCTTGATTTGCTTTATTTTTGTAAACATACGGAGGTTGGTTGAAAGATCGTTATAAATAAAAAATTACATAAAAATAATTTCGATGCATATAAAAATAAAAAACTAATAAAACTGAAAAAAGCCATTACTTATTAAATAATTCTGTAATTGATGTAAAAAACATATCATTCATACAAATGATGTATATTATTTATAAAGGTTTTAATATTAATGTTTTTATTGAATCAAGTGGTGACTTAATTGACAATGATTTTGTAATACAAAAAATTTTTAATTGAAGCAATTAAAAGTTTCCCCAATGCACAGTGGCAAAATACGGTCATAACTTTAAATTCTTTGTTAAGCTGAAATTTGACACATAAAGGATATCGTTTCTAACCTAAATTTGGGTGATATAAACACTAAGGTTGGCCAAGTCAGTATGGACATTTAAAATGTATAGAAAATTCACTTAATTCTTTTACAATTGGTCTGATGTTTGGGAAAAACATTTATAGGTATTGCCTAATGACTGCTTTTAGAACTAATTAAATTCGGTTCATGCATTCAGAAGTTATGTGTAAAAAAACAAACTTTTCTGGATTTTTATTAATTTTATGTAAAACTTTGATAGTTGGAGCTATTATGGTCTTAATTGCTGGCGATACAAATAATAAGTCGTTATAGGGTGAAATTCACGCACTGAGTCTGAAAAAGAAGCTAACATTTGTGTAGGGTTGCCAGATATTAATTTTGGAGCTGCCACATTTTTTTGCGTTAACCCTAAATAAAAGTAAGTTGCATTTTTTTGCTAATCGAATGATTTTCACTTTAGAAAGTATTAATAATATGATCATCTTAATACGATAAGTCTTAAAAATCAAAGATTTTCAGAAGAAGTATGAAAACCAAATAAATTTTCACATTTGTACATATATTGTCTAAGTCAACGGTTACCAAATGGGGCTCGGCGTACTCCCAAAAATTACAACAATTTTAAGGACTTTAAATATTATGGAGCAAACAAAATCTTTTTAACCACAAACAGTGCCCTAATTTTTTGAATTTAAAAGCATTTAAATAAGTAAAACTAACCCCACATACAAGAAAATAAAAACTCATTTCAATCACGAAAACCACCGATTTAATAACTTTAATTGCTGAAATTCCACCAACAACGAAAATTGCTAATTCAATTAGAAATTGATAGATCTTTAATTGAATTATTTTTCAATTAAATAATAACTCATTTGTTTAAAAAGTTTTAATATCGTATAACTTTCCAAAAAAACAAAACAAAATTGTTGCCATACCAAATGTTGTTTATAAAAGTGTTGTTGCCATACCAAATGTCTTTTTATAGCTTGAATTTCATAACATTGAATTTAGACCTCCATGAAATTCTCATTTAGTTAGCATATATATTTATACTTATGTGAACAAACGCGCACAAAAATTATTTTTTTCCTTGTACTAAAGCATAAGAATTTTTTTGGATTTTTTTCTTTGCAGAAATTCTCCTATTTGTTGAAATCTGAGTATTTTTTTGTTTTGTTTAAAATAAATCTTTAATTTATTTTTTTGCATTATATTTCTGTTTCAAAAAATTTTTTATTAAACGAAATTAAAATTTAAAAATTACTTTATATATTTTATGATAATGTTTTAGAAACTAAATTATTTAACTTAATAAAGTAATAAACCTAATAAGAATTAATATCTAATAAATTGAAATGAATTTAAAATATTTATTACTTATACCACTAAACATAAACATTTATAAAAAACAACTACATAAAAATTACAAAAATCAACACTGTGTTGATGTTTGCTTTTGAGCGATAATATAAAAAAAGATCCGAATTTGAGCAAATATTTAATTGAGTAAATTAATTTTTAATTGACAGCTTTAAAAATTTTCAACAAACCGATTTAATTGAAAAAAAGTAGGGAAATATTTTTTCCCGTGCAATTAAATATCATAAAACAGAAAATATTGTTTTTCTTATTCAGTTCTAATATCTGACAAAAAACATTTTTTTATGTAGTTTTATATTTTTTTAAATGTGATAAATACAATGATATCTACAAATTGATGTAAATTCAATCAATGGAAAGCAAAAACTGTAATTTTAATATTTTTAATTTACTTTAAAATTGAAACTGATATAATTTTAGACAAGTTAAAGATAAATGGTTGACGCGTATAGATTCAGCATGTTTAAACATCAGCTAACACATACATACACAAAACGTTGTTCATGTCGTACAAAAAAATAAAAAAAATCTAAAGTATTTTGAATCAAAGCGTAGAAAATTTTTAAAGTTTCTAATATATCTTATGAGTAATATGGAATTATAAAATATTAATCATACGCACATAAATACTGGTTAAAAAATTAAGTGATGTCCAGTTTTTCTGATAACATTTACATAATTTAGTTAATTTGAATCCATGTAGAGCAAAATTTTTTACTTTTTAAATATTTTAATTATTCCGAAGCTGTAAACTTCTAAACAAATATGTTCGAAATAGAGTTGTACTGAAAAAATCCTGTTCGATTATCTTTGAGTTTTGCATATGTAAGAGATGTCCTGGATTAAAAATACCCTTTGAAAGAAATTTTTTGTAAGAAAGTTATGGAACAGCAATGAAAATGAAAATTATTCAAGTTCGAGGCCATATACTCTATATTTCTTCATTAGGATATTGTCCTAACAAATAATCTATAGAGTTTTTGTTTTCAAATTTATTATTTGACCCTTTCAGGAATGTGTTGATAGATCTATTTCGGGAATTTTCTAGGTTCCCATCATCAGAACACGTTTTGAAAGCGGTAACAATCCCATGTCAAACATCAAGCATTCATATGAACTAGTTTACTCACTACATGAGAACTAATATACATATGATTTTGAAGTTAAAGATTATAACCATTGATCAAAAAATAAATTGAAAACTTGTTTGTGTGTATGTCTACCTTTGGTAAATATTCAATACACGTTTTTGTTTTTTTTCCTCCTTTTTATGTTTTGTTAAGTTTGTAAACAAAACAGGGGAAGTAAACTAGGCGGTACTTTGCCTTTTTTCACAAGTTTGTTATAATTTTTATTAAAAATAAAAATTATGTTTTTTCGACCTTTAATTGTGCAATGAAAATGAAAATTATTCAAGTTCGAGGCCATATACTCTATATTTCTTCATTAGGATATTGTCCTAACAAATAATCTATAGAGTTTTTGTTTTCAAATTTATTATTTGACCCTTTCAGGAATGTGTTGATAGATCTATTTCGGGAATTTTCTAGGTTCCCATCATCAGAACACGTTTTGAAAGCGGTAACAATCCCATGTCAAACATCAAGCATTCATATGAACTAGTTTACTCACTACATGAGAACTAATATACATATGATTTTGAAGTTAAAGATTATAACCATTGATCAAAAAATAAATTGAAAACTTGTTTGTGTGTATGTCTACCTTTGGTAAATATTCAATACACGTTTTTGTTTTTTTCCTCCTTTTTATGTTTTGTTAAGTTTGTAAACAAAACAGGGGAAGTAAACTAGGCGGTACTTTGCCTTTTTTCACAAGTTTGTTATAATTTTTATTAAAAATAAAAATTATGTTTTTTCGACCTTTAATTGTGCAATGAAAATGAAAATTATTCAAGTTCGAGGCCATATACTCTATATTTCTTCATTAGGATATTGTCCTAACAAATAATCTATAGAGTTTTTGTTTTCAAATTTATTATTTGACCCTTTCAGGAATGTGTTGATAGATCTATTTCGGGAATTTTCTAGGTTCCCATCATCAGAACACGTTTTGAAAGCGGTAACAATCCCATGTCAAACATCAAGCATTCATATGAACTAGTTTACTCACTACATGAGAACTAATATACATATGATTTTGAAGTTAAAGATTATAACCATTGATCAAAAAATAAATTGAAAACTTGTTTGTGTGTATGTCTACCTTTGGTAAATATTCAATACACGTTTTTGTTTTTTTCCTCCTTTTTATGTTTTGTTAAGTTTGTAAACAAAACAGGGGAAGTAAACTAGGCGGGTACTTTGCCTTTTTTCACAAGTTTGTTATAATTTTTATTAAAAATAAAAATTATGTTTTTTCGACCTTTAATTGTGCAATGAAAATGAAAATTATTCAAGTTCGAGGCCATATACTCTATATTTCTTCATTAGGATATTGTCCTAACAAATAATCTATAGAGTTTTTGTTTTCAAATTTATTATTTGACCCTTTCAGGAATGTGTTGATAGATCTATTTCGGGAATTTTCTAGGTTCCCATCATCAGAACACGTTTTGAAAGCGGTAACAATCCCATGTCAAACATCAAGCATTCATATGAACTAGTTTACTCACTACATGAGAACTAATATACATATGATTTTGAAGTTAAAGATTATAACCATTGATCAAAAAATAAATTGAAAACTTGTTTGTGTGTATGTCTACCTTTGGTAAATATTCAATACACGTTTTTGTTTTTTTTCCTCCTTTTTATGTTTTGTTAAGTTTGTAAACAAAACAGGGGAAGTAAACTAGGCGGTACTTTGCCTTTTTTCACAAGTTTGTTATAATTTTTATTAAAAATAAAAATTATGTTTTTTCGACCTTTAATTGTGCAATGAAAATGAAAATTATTCAAGTTCGAGGCCATATACTCTATATTTCTTCATTAGGATATATGGAACAGCCATACACGAATTATTGATATATTCGAACAAGTCAAAACTGATAATTATTTTAATTATATTGCATATTACGTATGAGTAATATGGAATTATTAAGAGGAAATATTAAACATAGGCACTAAAATACTATTATAAAATAGGAAACTTTGTCAACTTAGTCATTTAGAATCCTTATAAAGTAAAAAATTAATTTTTTGAAATAGTCACCCAATTTTGCGTCTTTTATCGGAATTTAAGCGATAATTTTTATTATCAACAGGGATATTTTATACAAAATCCCACATATGTAAAAGTATGTGAACATAACAATTCACATGTATACAAATGTGTAACAAACAATTCGTTTGTCTATATATTTAGTTTTGTTTGTTTTGTTGTTTTGTAGATTTCCGTTTCCTATTTCTTTTTTTGTTTCATACAAACGTTTATATGTTCCTTGTCGTTAGATACTTTAGCTATATTTTTGTTTTACATGTTGCAACACAACCAAAATGCAATCAGCTGTAATGTTATTGCTCCGTTATTTTAAATTTTTTTTACCAACTCAACATTGAAGGTTGTGTTGGCTGGCAGGCGGACAGTAGTTATTTATTTTGTAGTTTGTTTTGAACTACAGACTACATTAAATATATTTGTTTGCCATTCCGTTTGTATATTTTCTCGAAAATGGGTTTTGCAAGCACAAAAACATTATATGAAACATATTACTGAACTCTCCTGGAAGAGATAGTTAGATGTTAGTTCTATGACATTTCAAATTGAAATTATACTAATAACACTGTTCAACAAATTTTGGTTCATCGCCGTCAGCCTCAATGGTGTAAATATAAAATGAAAGATGACTATTGGATAAACAAAACCACCAAAGGGGTTTGCAAAGTTATTTCGGATTTTATTTTGATCTCCTCTTGAAGTTGGGGTATTTTTGACTATTTTTTTCCCAAAATTTAACCAAGTTGGAAAAATATTTTTTTTTATATATTTCAACAAAGAAAAGGCGAGATAGGCGTGACCAAATATAAAGAAATCATAAATTTTTGCTACACAAGAGATTATTGTATTTTTGGGAACAATTTCAAAGAATTTTAGATCAAATGCAATATGTCCAATTTATTTTATAATTATATTATAATCGATTTAAAAAAATATTTAAATAATTTTATTGGAGATACAGTTTTATAGAAAAATACACTTAGAATATTATGTAGGTAAAGACCACTGCAAATTAAATTTCACTTAAAGATAGGACGCCTTACATTTCATTAAATTCAACATGCATTGTCATTTGTTTTTTAATGTTCAAAAGATGACTAACAATTGTAGTAAAAATGAACCACATGGTAGTAAAAAATAAACAAAGATTTATTTTTTTAAATAACACAAAACAACTGTAAAAAATGAATGTAAACTCATAAAACAGTTATTCGAAGTGGTTTGTTTTTTTAAATGAACTACAAGGTTAGTAAAAAATTAAATTTGTTCTACAAATGACTGACATTTACATTAAAAATAAAGAAACTGTATTTCAACCTAAACAATTACACATTTTTAAAGCAGAAGTTCCCTGAGTGTATTTGTTTTAAAAGATGGGATTACTTTAATCTTCGAAGTTGATGGGAGCTGGGAACTTTAGAAAATGCTGCCATTATTGTGTGTTTGTTATCAGATGTTATGTTTACCCCAAAAATCTTCTTTAATTGAGCATCTACACTCAAAAAAATAAGTTAGTAGAAAAGTTAGTAAAACGTCTTGTAAATCAGGTATACTATTTTTCAGCAAATTTTTTGCTAAAATTCAGTTTTAAGCTAAAATTTTTGTTATACTTACTCAGCACTTAACTGTTTTGAACTAATGTTTTACTAATATTATACTAATGTTTTACTAATTTATTTTGCTAAAAAAAATTGTGCTGATAAGCACATTAATAGTGTGGACGACAACCAGATTGAAAGATATGCGCAGAATGATGCAGATGTCGCGGCATGTCAAGATGTAGTAGAGAAGAGGAAAATGATACTAAAAAATACAACTCTAATAAGACATATAAAAAAAAAACAACCATGGAAGATTTTTGTATCTGTTTTTAATACATAAAACAAAATTGAGGATTAAAACAACTTAAATTTTGCGTTGTCACCGGCTTGTGAAAATAATTGTATATTAATTAAATAAAAGACAAAATAAATATTTAAATTTAATATGTATTTCTAAACTAAATGTTTATAGATTAATAATCTAGTGTGGTGAAATTGCAAACAAACATATACAGACATGTAAACAAAATAAAGCGAAAGACAAAGACACACATCTTATTGTAAATTATTTTTAAAAGAATCACAAAAATATGTTTTATGATTTTCAGCAAATAAATTAACTAAATTACAATTTTTCTACAAATTGTTTGCGTTTTTTTCAATCTACTAAAATTCAGCAAAAAATTTATTCATTTTTAGCAAGGCTTTTTTATTTCTAATCCACTAAGTGTTAGCAAAAGTTTTGCTGAATCTACTAATTTTGTTGCTAAAAATCAACTCGCTGATTTTCAGCAAAAGATTTTTTTGACATTAGAAATTTTTTTGCAAGCACCCTCCAGACTAAAATTTAGCTGACTCAGCAAAACTTTTTACTGACTATACAAACTTTTTTTTTTTGAGTGTAGCTGTTAAGTCGATATAATGGAAAATGCCTTAATTTGTAACAGTTTTCTTATATCTGAGCCCATTCAAAACTCGTGAATGCAATAAAATTAAGTTAATTTGAATTAAGGATCTTTATTTTAACAAAAACTTTAATTAAGTGTTGTTGTTTTACTTTATATCGGTTTACTTTCACTAAGACGATGAAAAATATGGGAAATTTGTTTGTTCACGCAATGCGCTCTCTCTCTTTCCATGTGTGATTTGAATACTGGTTACCTTTGTTACGATAGACAAAATTTTCAGCTCCCATCATAGAAAGACCTCGAACCACATAGTTTAAAATCGTTTTGCTTGTTACTGGCAAGTATGAATTTTTAATTGGAATTAAACTCCATGAACACATATTTAAAATAAAACGATTTCATAAAAGAAAAATAACAAAAGTGTTTTCTTAAAAATCGATTCTATTATTTTACAAAATATTTAAAATAAATTCCGAAAATTAATTACACTATTCTGTAGCCCACACAATAGGCTTTCTAATGCATTTGAGCTAGAATTATTTGGAGCTTTTCTGAAAAAGACAATAAAGGTATATCTTTCAAAAATCTATGATTTCTTAGTATTTGACCACACCTACTTTTTGTAAAAAAGTTGTCTGTAATAGAATATTGCAGATAACTGAAGATTTGGGTGATGCCAATGAAATTGTCTGTCATGAAAATGATCAAACTTTTTGAAAAGCAACAAATAAATAATATCACATCATATTAAATAAATGAAAATACAATTGTTGTGTTTTTAATACAAAAATTAAAACATTTTTACATATTTTATTTACATATTTTATTTTTATTTGGAAAAATAGTCAAAAATATACCAACTTCATGAGGATATAATGAAAAAAATTCGAACTAACTTTGCAAAACCTTTTTGGCGATTTTGTTTATTCAATGGTATACTTTCATTTCCTATTGGAACCATTGAGGCTGCTATTTCATGTTGCACAGTGTAATTTATTGTAAAATCTAATTAATTCTGTGTAGAGTACCAAATATTCTGCATTGCCAAATTTAAACTCTTTATATGTGAGTTTTTCTGTTTTATTTTGATATTTTTCTTGTGTGCTTGTAGTTTTAACTGTTCACAAGTATATTGTTTACATTTTTTTGTATGTGTCTGTAAATGGAGTAATTTGATCACATACATGCATGTTAAAACTCATGCATAAACATATATTACGAGTACTAGTTAGTACAAAGGCTACTAGACCAAAAATATGAAATTGTTGGTTTGTTCACATTTTAACTTACTTTTATTTAAAAATACATTTTGTAGATAATGACTCTTACAATGTTAGTGATTTAAAAGAAAATACTGCAGCAATTTTTTACAAAATAATTATACTGTAATTATTTAAGTATCAAAATGTGTAGTTTTAACAATTTTTAACTGATATATGAGAAATTTCAGAAATTTTGGACAATTTGAGGCGAACTATTTAAAAATATATTTATTTTATTACATGCATAACCTTTTGTGTATGTGTTTAGGCAATGTTTAAATATCCAAGTGTAGTAAAGGTAATGACATGTCATTAAAATGTCGGACTACCAGTAACGACACCAGTTTACTCTCTGCATTACTTTTAGGACTTACTAATTACCAGTAAATTTTCCCATTATTTTAATACAAAAAATAATGCATTACCCATAAGTACATATTTTCATCATTATATTAAATATAAAGTAATGGTCTCAAAATGTTTTAAAAATCAATTTTAAGGCTCATTATTTTTTCAACACTAGTAAGTACATATATAACTACCTATTTTTGATTTTTTGTAAGCAAGAATGTAATGACGTTTTGTGCAAAACAACCCAGCGTAGAAAATCATTACCATATAAGTACATATTTGGTATTGGCAAGTATTTACAAGTATCTTTACAAATCTCATTACTTTATGGGAATGTCGAGCAAAATAATGTATATCATTACTAAGCACCTTACAAAAAATCAAAAAAATGTGATTACCTTTATGCTTACTAGTATGGACAAAAATAATGAGGCTTAAAATAAATTTTCAATAAAGTAAATTTAATAAAAAAATTTTGTTGTTATTGAAAATGTTTTTTTATAATATGTGTCCACACGGGATTCGAGCCTGGGACTCCAGGTTGCCAGTCAAGCGCTTTACTATCTGAGCTACTTATTTCAACATTCCGGTGTAGAAACGGTTATGACTTGTTATTACTTTCCTTACTAACAGTATTACCAACTTACTCTCTACATTACTTTAACACAAATAATAAGGACTTACTAAAACATAGTTAATTTCACCATTATTTTAACACAAAAAATGCGTTACTTTTACACTGCACTTCTTTTTATCATTATATTAAAAAAAAGCAAGAGAAAAGTCAATGGAAGCATTAAAATCATTATGGAAGTCACAAAATGAATCAGATAAAGAAATTTATAACCAAAAAGACAAATATATCAAAATATTTTAAAAAGTAAAAGAAAAGATTATTATGAAAAAATTGAACGAAGCTTAAATAATGTTACAGATAGTAAAAGATGGTGAGCTTTAGCAAGATAGATACGGCAGCATGAAAATTATACTGGAAGTGAAATAGAGATTGAAAGGTTTCGAGAATATTTTGAAACTCTTAAATCCCTCAGTTACATCTGCAGAGATAAGTTATGCCTCAAATTTAATTAAAGATGATTTTTTAGATAAACCACTTACATTGCACGAAGTGAAATCCCAACTGGCCAAAGTAAAACCAAATAAAGCACCAGGTGAGGACCGAATACCTTATGAATTTTATATTCATGCTGGTGATACTTTTTTGGAATTGCTCACGAAAACGTATACGAAAATTTTAAACGAATCAAACAGTTGCGACGTTTTTCAAAAGAGCATAATATTACTAATTTATAAAAAAGGTGATAGCAACCAACCCTGTAACTATAGGGGCATATCTTTCATGAATTGTATTGGCAAAATCATGATAGGCATTATAAATAAAAGAATTTCTGAATGGACAAATCGTTACAATATTCTGAATGAATTTCAAGCAGGTTTCCGCAAAGGATATTCCACAGTGGACAACATATATTGCCTCACATCTATAGTCCACATAAAATTCGCTGAAAAACGCAAAGTATATGCATTCTTTGTGGATTTTAAGGCTGCGTTTGATCGAGATCCAAGAGGATTATTATTATATAAGCTGCACCAAATGTGAATATCTACAAAAATAGTAAATTTCATAGAAAAAATCTATCAAAATACTAAATCAGCGGTATGGACTAGCTCAGAACTATCCAGTTATTTTGATACACGGACAGCGGTTAAGCAGGGATGTCTGTTATCGCCAATGTTGTTTGCGCTCTACCTCAATGATCTTCATGATTATTTGGGTGGCGGTTTGTATGCTAATGAAATCAATGTTCGAGTTTTAATGTATGCAGATGATATTGTGCTATTGGCGGAGGATATAAATATTTTACAAAATATGAGTAACAAGTTAGAGGAATATAGTCGATTATGGGGTATGGAGGTTAATCTCGCTAAATCAGAAATAATGATATTCCAAAAAGGTGGCAGACATAGTTTAAACGAAAAATGGACATTTAATGGTCAACCCGCAAAGATTGTACAAGAGTATAAATACTTAGGAATAACATTAACACACAAAATGTCGTACACCAAACATGTGGCAGTTAAAAATAATGCTGCAAAAGCTAGTATTAATTCCACCTGGAAGAATTTCATTGGGCGTAGAGAAGTATCACTAGCAGCTAAATGGAAAATGTTTTTAGCAGTTTGCAGAGCCATACAAACCTATGGAGCTCAAGTATGGGGAAACTCGCAATTTGAGGAAATTGATAAATTCTAAAGGTTTTTCACAAAGCGATTATTAAAACTTCCAGAAAACACCCCTAACTACGTTTTAGCTATAGAAACTGGCTACGAAGAAGGGCATTTTTATACATACTCCTTGCATCTAAGGTATATATCAAAAACTGTATTTGATTTAGAAGAAATCAGGCTACCTCATAGACTTACGAAGCAAATTATGGAGAAAAATATATTTTGGTATGCTGACTTTAAAGATAAATTACGACTGTATAACATTAGTAGTGATGGACTAGAACAAAATAAGATCAAGTGGAACGATGCTTGTTCAAAACTGATAAATGAGATGAAAAAAGCTAAATATAATGATCATTTAACAAATGTGCACAGTAGTCGTCAACGAATTTATAAGAATCTAGATCACTTAAAAGGCTTGACTTGTTGCAACCAAAATTACAATCAGGAGCAGATTACCTACATAATGAAAGCAAGAGGTGATCTCCTGTGGTTAAATGGCAACCAATTCAGAACAGGCCAAGCAATATTGTGTTCATTGTGCAATCTCAGAGAACCAGAAACAACTATTCATTTTATTGGCAGATGTCGCGTGCTAAATGCAATAAGATTTAAGTTTTTCCGAAGTATAACACTTACTGACGATCAGGTTATTGACGTTCTTAATGTAGGTGAAGATACTTATTGGCTAGGTCTCTATAGTTTTTTAAAAGAAGCATTAAAATATAGAACTATGCTTATAGCTGAATTTAATTTTTAAAAGAATGTTTTAAATTTATAAAAGTAAATTAAAATTAATTAATGTATTTGAAATTATTTATGTTTAACACCTTTTTCCGGCTGACGGTTAATTACAACCAAGCCGTACATTTCTTTATTATTTTTATTGTTCATAAAATTATCTTTAAATTTAAGAAAGAATTTTGTAAACTTTTTGAAAAGAAATAAAGAAAAATCTAATCTAATCTATTAAATATAAGTAAGGATCTCAAAATTTTTTGAAATTCTATTTATTTTATTTTAGACTCATTATTTTTTCAACTCTAGGAAGTACTTATAGGTAGATAGATTCTTTATTAATTAAAAAATTTCAATACATTTAACATTATTGTCATTTATGTAAATAAATTATAATAATAAAGATTTAGCGGCATGTTTTATAACCGTCTGCCGGAGTAAGTACTTATATAACTACTTATTTTTGATGTTTTGTAAGCTGGAAAATAATGCCGTTTTGTGGAAGCAAGTTCTTCATGTTTTTATTTATCAACGCAGTGTAGAAAAGCATTAAAATTTAAGTGGTTATATAAGTACATATTTGGTAATGGTGAGTACTTACAATTGTAATTACAAATTTCATTACTTTTATATGAGGATTTCGCGCAAAATAATGCCAAAAAATATGGGGTTACATATATGCTTACAAGCAGTGGCGTACCCAGGGGGGCCCTGGGGGCCAAAGCCCCCCCCCCCCCCGAAATATTTTTATTTTATATTTTATTTTTGTTTTGGTTAGTATGTAATAAATGAATTTATAATATTTTTTTGAGACTATAATTTTTCAAACTAATGATATATTAACTGAAATTGATCTGTGGAAACACTACCATAAAGACCATCAAATCCGCTAGATGCTATTCAAGATTGCAAACATTTACATGTTTTTACATTTACTAATAGTAATTCCTGTTACAACTGCATCCGCGGAGAGAAGTTTTTCCACCCTAAAAAGAGTGAAAACATATTTAAGGAATTCTATGGGTGAAGCTAGACTTGGTGCTCTAGCTCTTGCATCAGTGTATCGAGAAAAGCAGGGACCGAAAATAACAGTTATTTCCAAATTTAAAAAAAAAAAAAAGCAATTAGAAGTAAATGTCGGAAAACTGTTTCAAGCATACCATTTTGATCCTTATGAACTAGTCTATAATAAAATGCATTGCTTTTTAAAATTTTGATTCTTATTTTTTTTAGCAAAAATAAAAGTTTTTTTTTGATTTTTATTTTTTTGAGCAAAAATAAAAAGTATTTTTTGATTTTTATTTTTTCGAACAAAAATAAAAGTTATTTTTTGATTTTTATTTTTTCGAGCAAAAATAAAAGTTATGTTTGATTTTTATTTTTTCGGGCAAAAATGAAAGTTATATTTTGATTTTTATTTTTTCGAGCAAAAATAAAAGTTATTTTTGATATTTATTTCAATTTCTTGAGTTGAAATTCCATAAGTTATAAATTTTTATTTTTATAACGAATAAATAACAAATAACGCAGTTATATTATATATATATAATATATAAATATATACATATAATATATAAATTTTATGGTTGCCTTTTGTAATATTTTCGAGTTTTATAATCAGTAAAACTTATTTTTAATATGACGATTTTTTTGAAGAATTCTTGTTTTAAAAATGACGAATTTAATTTCCAAAAATTGCCGCACTGCTCGTACAAATAGAGATGTTTGTCTTGTAGTTAGATACTTAAAAAATGTATAATAATATATATTAATACAGTTATCACAAAAAATAACATTGCAAAATATTTGCTGTATATCTATCATCACTGAAAAATCATAATAACAAAGCTAATAACTTTTATGTTTGGTAAAAAAAAAAATAAAAACCAAAAAATGACTTTTATACTTGCTCGAAAAAATAAAAATCAAAAAAAACCTTTTATTTTTGCTTGAAAAATTAAAAATCACAATTTGTTAAATAAGTTTTGGGACTTTAGCACATTTAATTACTATAAATGCAATTAATGTTTATCCCGATGAAAATAAATTTAAAATAACAAATATGCAGGTGCTTGTGCAAATTTAAATGTAACTGACACTAATAGAAAACATATGATTTTCTATTGTTGATTTACTTGAATAAACGTCACTACATTGCTAGGTCTGTCAAAAAAACAGAGTAGTATTTGGAAGATGACAAAGCCAATTGTGACAATATTTTGTTGTTGTTTTTGTTTTTTCTTTGATATTTAAAATTTTGAATCTCGCTCCTAGACGAGGACAAGAAATTCTCATTGAGTTTGTGATTTAACATAACAAATATCTCTAGAAATTATAATAACAAAGTCCCCTGAAGATTTCCTTGCGCAGGAATGAAATCCGGATAGGGACACGCCTACATCAGATTGTTTTTCACAATTTGTTAAATAAGTTTTGGGACTTTAGCACATTTAATTACTACAAAAAATAACTTTTATTTTTGCTCGAAAAATAAAAACCAAAAAATAACTTTTATTTTTGCTCGAAAAAATAAAAATCAAAAAATAACTTTTATTTTTGCTCGAAAAAATAAAAACCAAAAAATAACTTCTATTTTTGCTCAAAAAATAAAAATCAAAAATAACTTTTATTTTTGCTCGAAAAAATAAAAATCAGAAAATAACTTTTATTTTTGCTCGAAAAAATAGAAACCCAAAAAGTAATTTTAACTTTTGCTCGAAAAAATAAAAATCAAAAAATAACTTTTATTTTTGCTCGAAAAAATAAAAATCAAAAATAAATTTTATCATCTGGCTTTTATGAAAAAAGGAATAATTTTTACGGCCCCTGGAGAAATGGTTGAACCTGACATTGACATTGACACTTTTATGAAAAAAATCGTTGAATTAAATTTTAAGAGCTTTGTTAATAGTATATAAGGATCTTAATTAATATGATAGCTCACTTTAAAAATCAAAATAAAATTATTTAATTGATACATAAATTTGTTAAATATTTCAAAAAAAAACTTGTGTGTAGATATAAAAAAAACTAAAAAACAAAGACATGTCAAAACATTTTTGCTTCAAAATTTCTATCATAACTGGGTATAACGTCAATGGTAACTTTCCCATCCAAAACTTATTTAACAGATACAAAATATTAGTGTCCGACCGAACTCATTTTTTTCGGCCGAAGCCGAACTTCGGCCATAATATCAATGTTCGGCCGAAGCTGAACTTTTTGTTTTAATAAAAAAAAATATAAGTTTTTTTTTTGATCAATAAATTTAAACCAAAATTATATGCTTTTCAAACAAAAAAAAATTTAAAAAACAAAAATTGGGCCCCCCCCCCCGAAACAAAATCCTGGGTACGCCGCTGCTTACAAGAATGGACAAAAATAATGTGTCTGAAAATAAATTAAAAAAATTAAATTTAACAAAAAAAAATTTATTGAACATTTTTTTTTAATAAAAAATCCACACGGGATTTAAACCCGGGCCCACAAGGTTGTCAGTCAAAAGCTCTGCCGTCTGAGCTATATTGACATGTTATATTGAATAAGATAAAAACATAAATAACTTGCTTGCACAAAATGTCATTACTTTCCAGCTTACAAAAAATCAAAAATAAGTAGTTATATTTGTACTTACTAGAAGAGAACAAATAATGAGTCTAAAAATATAGTTTCAAAACCATTTTTAGATCATTACTTTTTATTTAAAATAATGTTAAAAATAAGTACTTATATGTAACGCATTATTTTTGTATTGAAATAATATGAGCTTGTGTAACCACTTATATGTTAATGCTTTCTCCACTGGGAAGTTTAAAAATAGGGCAATTTTGGTTTCACTTGTAAACCCACTCACAACTTTTCTTCACGCAGCGATATGGAAATTGCTTTTTTATTGAATGTATCTCCCAAGTCTAGGGACTCCATTTTGTGTTGGCTTGGATCTGAAAGTTTAAAATATGAATGGGAAAACTCTTGTATTTTTTTTCATGTTTCGACTTTTAAGATGGCCATCAATTCTTTATTTGAAGACTTTTTAACGTGAAACTTAGCAAGTCACAATTTTTAAGTGTTGTCTACCTGGCCCTGTTCATAGCTTCTCTCAATTCAAAAAACCTTTAGAAAAAAGATTCATCGAAAGTCGGTTTTAACGGGTGTAGATAATAATTTTTGAAATAGCTCAAATCAAATATCCTTATAGTATTTATTGTCCTGCCCTTTCTACGCCCTAAAATAAAAATTAGCCGGATTAAATAATTTGTTGGTCCTTTAGATATCCAAATTTTAATGCAATCAGTGGTAGGTGGACTTCCTTGAAAGTATGTTTACAATCTGTCTACACTGCTAGTACTTTCAATACCTCAAGAAAAATGTCAACGATAATAAAGAAAAGAAAATCCTTAAAGAACAAAAATCCTATAAACCAAAACCGTTTATTGATTAAGCCATTTACATGGAATATATAAAAATATGTACACTCATAATTTTTTCTGATGTTTTCGTTCAAATCTGTTATCTAACTAAAATTATTAGTTATCGAATTTTATCATATGAACAAATTTAAGCCGTACTTGAACTAATTTTTTCTACTGATGTTTAGTTAGTTTTTTTTAAATGATTTAGAGAACGTATCTGTTAATAGAGAAATATTTATTTGTAACTTTTTTAATGTACGGCTGTGTTTCTAAAAGCAAGCGTTGCATTGCTTAGTCGGAAACAAAGCGTGAAACGAAGCAGACAGAACTTTTCGCAGTATCAAATAATATTAAATAAATATAATTATATGGTAAGTTTTATATTAAAAATATATATTTATTAATGTGAATAATTTTAAATATTGTTGTTTTCTCTTCCAGCTCTTTAATGTGTTTATCAAATCATGGCATCAAGAAAGAAAACACCAAACAAACATATTTACATACACATGACAAGAACGATCGAGTAAAATACAGTGGAAAGTAAATAATAAACGTAATATTCAGTGTTTTTATATAGCGTTTCCATTAAATGAAAAATATTTATATAAACTTGTTTTCATTAAATTAATAACTTGTAAAAGTAATAGTAATTTCAGCAGACAATTTAGCAGATTTAACTGAATTGTTTACCTTTTTGTAATAAACTAATACTTAGCGGAAAACATATGCTGACTTCAACTCATTTATTTTCATTTCCATTTAACAAAACTTCTTCTAATTTATTGTATTTGAACTAAATTTTTTATTTCAAATTTAGGTCACCTAAATTTAGCGGAACATAATTCTCACCATCATTCGAAATTCTGCTGGCGCAAATTCACTATTTTCTATTACTATTACTATTTTCTGTTGAATTTTCAACTATTTATAAGGGCTTATTTCTATGAGTGTAGTGTACAATATAAATTTTATTTTTAATGACATTTAGTTAATAAAGTCATATTATTGCATACCACACATATGCTGCATGTATGCCGCAATATAAAAAGAAAGGTATTAAATATATAAAAAAATGTGAGTGTAAAAGTCACATTCAGAGTGGAATGAATGTTATTGCATTTTACAAGACAGGATAAAGGAATTACACAAAAAATGTGTATAAAAGAAACGACAGAAACATAAAAAGGGAAAAACTTTTATTCTTTAATGTTACAGTAGATTAAATATACAAAAGATGTGGATGATGAAGACGTTGTCAATGTCGTCAATAATTAATGTATATACACACAGAGAAATAAAGGGACAACCAAATTGAAAAGTGTATTTTAATGGTAACAACTTATAAATTGAGTTGGTGCAATAATATTTACCTTTGATTTCTTAATATTTTGGGTGTTGCAACTAAAATTCAGTTGCACTAAACAAACTATATTGTCAAATCTAATGTTCAGTTGTACCAACCCAGTGAAATTCGTAGTAACCGAATTTCAGTTAGCAAATGGCAAAATTGGTTTTCTGTGTGTATGTAAAACGGAAAATACACAAAGACTCACACATTTTCAAAATAGATTAACCCGCACAAGTCTAAAGGCATTTCAGTAACTTTAATATGAGGAATAATCTAATATTTGTCTTTTAATTGCCGGCATTAAAAATTGTGTTGGTTACCTAATTTTAAAATTTCTTGCTACAATCAAACAGTAGATTAAATATACAGAAGACGATGAAGCCTACTACAGCATCCTAAATAATTGATGTGTAATGAAAACCACAAAGACTCATAAATGTAAAAATAAATTAACCCCCATCATGCTTCGTTAACTCTTAACCCAAAAGTGCGAACGACAAAATTTTTTTCTTGATTTTGTATTGGGGTTGTCTTACGACAATTATGAACTGAAAATTAAAATCTTCGATAGAACACTTTTCGCAAAAAATATGTTTTAAATTTGTTGAAATTTTCTCGAAAACTATTCTAAATAGAAAAGAAGGCTTAATACCAAAATTATTCCAGCGGACAAATGATATTGATATGGCGAAATTATTTTCAATAATTCTTTATACCCAGTGTAGAAAATGTTTGTTTGCACTACCAGTAGTTATCATTACTTACTCTCTGCATTACTTTTATACAAATAATAATGACTTACTAATAATTACAAGATGAAAAAAGTTCCGATATAAGTATATATAATTATATGTAGTCATATATATAATTCATTACAACATCATATAGCTAATCCGAAAAATGGCATACATAAACTTATCCCGTGAGATCGCATGGGATCTCATCTGATATAATTTGATCCGCTAAATTGGTATATCAAATTTAATCAAGTTATACATGATTTGATTAAATTTTATAGAACTTCATAAAATTCTAAGGATATCCGCACTACTATTTTGCTTCACATTCCAAATAATAATGAAAATTTAAGTATAAATCAATGGATTGGAAAATTATGCATTAGAAATGCTTTATTTACTGCTTCAAATGAATGTATTCAGAGAAGCGCAGCAAAATGCTTTCCCAATCTCTTTATTGTATGCAAGACGCTTAAGCGCTTTCTTAGAAGCATACAAATGTACACTTAGGAAATTATGTTGGTAAAGACGACAGCAATTGTAGTCAAAAACAAATGAAATTTCATTTAAAAAAAGGACGACTTACATTTCATTAAATTCAACTAACATCGTCATTTGTTTTTTAATGTTCAAAAAATTACTAACAATTGTAGTAAAAATGAACCACATGGTAGTAAAAAATATACTAAAAATTTTTTTTTTTTTTTTTTTAAATAACAAAAAACAACTGTAAAAAATGAATGTAAAATCATAAAACAGTCATTTGATGTGAGTTGTTTTTTTAAATGAACTACAAGGTTAGTTAAAAATTTTATTTGTTCTACATATGACTTACATTTACATTCAAAATAATGAAACTGTATAACAACCCAAACAACTACAAATTTTTAAAGCAGAAGTTCCCTGAGTGTAGTTACTGCTTACCAAATCGAGGTTATTTTTAGCTGGGAGTACATATTTGGTAATGGCAAGTACTTACCAATACTTGTAATTACCAAACCCCTTACAAAAAAAAAAAAAAATATGGTTACATACATGTTTACTAGAATGGACGAAAATAATGAGTCTAAAAGTAAATTTTCAAAAATAAACTAAACTTAATTAAAAAATATTTTTTTTAATAAAATGTGCCCATACGGGATTCGAACCTGGGACTCCAGGTTGCTCCATTATCTGAGCTATCTTGACATGTTAAACTCGATAGATTGTCATATATAAGTAGAAATATATGTATGTACTTACTAGAGTTAAAAAAATAATGAGTCTAAAAATAGATTTTAAAAAAATTGCTAGATCACTACCTTATATTTAAAGTAATGATAAAAATAAGTAGTTATGGGTAACGCATTATTTTTGTATTCAAATAATGGGAAAATAAACTTACTAATAAGTCTGTATTATTTGAGTTAAAGTAATACAGAGAGTAAACTGGTGTTATTACTGGTACTTGGAAAAGCAATGGCATGTCATTACGGTTCCTAGACAAGCACTGGGTAAAGAAATACTTATCGACAAAGATGTTGAAGTTTTCGCATCTCCATATCTCCAAATTTGTCATCCACTAAAATGTATATGCTGAGTTAGTTCTAGTTCATTTTTGGCGGTTCACGCCACATTTAAAGTGGGCGGGTCTTTAAATTTGGACAGGTGTTTAGCTATTACAAAAAAAAAACGAACTTATCGGATCCAGATATCGTTTAAAAGCTTGTTCAATTATCTTAAAAAAGATAAATTATCCAGAAATGGGAAACTATTTTATTTCAATACTAATCAAAATTTATACAAAAATTTGCTATACTCAACTAATGATATTAAATATTTTAAAATTCAAGTTTGATATAATTTTTATTAAAAATAAAAATTATGTTTTTTCGACCTTTAATTGTGCAATGAAAATGAAAATTATTCAAGCTCGAGGTCACACTCTATATTTCTTTATTAGGAACTTGAAAAATTTTAATTTTTATTGCACAATTAAAGATCGAAAAAACATAATTTTTATTTTTAATAAAAATTATATCAAACTTGTATAGGAAACAAGTTTTCAATTTATTTTTGATCAATGGTGACAATCTTTAACTTCGAGCTCATATATTAGTTCTCATTTAGTGAGAAAACAAGTTTATATGAATGGTTGATGATTTGCATAGGATTGTCGCTCTTTCAAAACGTGTTCTGATGATGGGAAACTAGAAAATGCCCGAAAAAAGATCTATCAATTAAAAAATTTGAGAACAAAAACTCTATAGATCATTTGTTAAGACAAATAAATAAAGAAATATAGAGTATGGCCTCGAATAATATTCATTTTCCTTATTTAAAAATTCTTTTTTTTATAATTATGATAATACTTATGATTTAACAAGCTTTCCAACCAAATAAAAATTTTTTAAAAACATTTTTTCAACATTTGAATTTTTTTGTAGGAAAGATTTTGTTTTATGACGTTTTTTGCTTGAAATGTTGCTTTCATATTGGTCAAAGCAGAAGGTCAAAAGATATATACTCGGCTATTTTTCAAAATCAAATTTTTCCAAAAGTTTGGCTACTATTTAGATAAAATAATTATTAATTTTAAAGCTTTAAAGCTAATTTTTAATTTTAAAGCTACTTGAACAACGTTTTCAACGATGCCTATTTTATCTGGATTCGGCACGCACTTTAAGTAATCGTACAAAAACTTTGAGACCTGGTATAGCAGCCCACTTTAAAAACAAGCACTATTAAACTCAGCGTGGAAGTTTTAGGGGATGCATATTTTAATTTCATTAATGCCAAAAAATAAAATATTTTCGATATTGACAACCCATGTTTTTTGACCGCTATAGCATTGCTATGCATATTTAAAGGAACTACATATTAATTGTATATTGACTCAAGAATAATTTTAGCCTTCAGTCGTTTTGTCTATCTCGAAAATTTAAGAATTTTAATTTTTTCTAAACTAGTACAATCGAAAAGTTTGATATTTATCGGGAAATAGTTCGGAGATAACAAAAATACTTAATCAAGTGGTGTTTGCATAATACTTTATGAAGTGGTGTTTGCACTTTTAGGTAAGAGCTTCTTTCGACGAAGCCTGCCATAGTTCTAAAGACATTTCAGTTACTTTTATATTAAAAATAACCAAATAGGGAGAAAAACATGTTTTTATATAAAGTACAAAAATCTTTAAATTTCAGTTTATTGGAAAACATTTAATAATTTTTGAAAATTTCAGCAAACTAAAAGCTTTTATTAATTGTAAAATTTTTAAATTTCGGACCACTCTAATATTTACCTGGATAAGTTGTAAAACCGATAATATATTTACGTATGCATATTTGTACTCATAAAATGTATATGCAGAAACAAACCCAAAATAGTATGCAACGTTTTATTGACATTATGAAAAATTCAAAAGCTATAAGCGGAAGTAAAGTAGTCATAGTCTCTAATGAAAGAATGAATGAAAGGGGATATACAAAAATATAACAACAAAATTCCATGTCTGACTTATGGCTGCAAAAAGTATGCATGTGTAAGTGCGTGAATGAGTATTATGCATGGTTGACAAACACTACCTTTTCAGTATAACGCAACACTCACCTCAACACCGATATGAAAATTTTAAATTTGCGATTTCAATAGTGCCATGTCTTCTAATAATAGTCTTCTAATATTACAGGGTTGATATCAAAATTTTACCCATTAAATTTTGTTACAACTACAAAATACCGTATAAATAGGCGAATCGATATTTTAGCGTTATTTTAACTTTAGTTCAAGATATTTCAACATCAAACTAGTAAAATAGCGAAAGAACAAACAAGTATTTATTTAATGTAATCGCTTTTATAAAATTTTCATTTCGGTCTTGATGTTACTATATTATGAAAATTTATTGAATGCCAATCCTGGTATTCAGTGAGTATGAGAACGAATATAAAAAAGTTTGATGTTTGCTGATAGCTGATAACAGGTAATTGAACAAATTCTCATTCTTTTATAATATACTTTAAAATTTATGCATAACGTTTTTTTTTTTTTTGTCGTATTGAATTTGTTTAATATGCGAAAATTATTGTTATTATATTTATTAATTAAATTAATCAATTACCATTTATAGGAAAATAAAAATTAATTAGCTTTGAAGTCATTATACAGAAAGGTTGTAAACGAAATTGTTTTTACAAATTTAAACGCGAATTGTAGAAGTTCTATAAAAGCTAGAATGAAAATTAAAACGTTTTTGGAATCTCTTAACTATCGGCTTTAAAAATATAACACATTTTTATTCATAAAACTCTTTGCATATCAATGTTGTCAAAGGAAGAAAATAATTAAAAAAAATAAAAATGGGCAAATTTCAGACTTGGGCGACGTCAATTACATTTCAAAATCGTTCACTTGTGAAATTTTTCTATATCATTAATAATATCAGACCTACACTCACACTTGTGAGCTTAATCGCTTCGTTGGAAAATTTGTAATATGTTTAATACCAAACATGGGGATTAGTAACAACATCTGGGTATTTAATTACAGGGCAATTACTCAATTACATGTAATTGAACATAAAAAAGTAATTGGCCTGTAATTAAATACGCAATTTATTGGAATTATGTCCCATCTCTGGTATTGACAAAATTGAAAATTTTCCAAGGAAGCGTTTAAGCCCACAAGTGTGAGCGTAGGTCTGAAATTATTAATGATATAGAAAAATTTTACAAGTGAACGATTTTGAAATGTAATTGACGTCGCCCAAGTGTGGCAAATTTATACCAATAAAACACTCAAAAAGACCTCCACTTGTGACACATTATTTTGCTATAATTTCTGCACGCTGAAGACGAAATCGTACACTAAGGATATTATGTAGGTAAAGACGAGAGCAACTGTAGTCAAAAACAAATGAAATTTCACTTGAAGAAAGGACGACTAACATTTCATTAATGTCAACTAACATTTGTCATTTGTTTTTACTGTTCAAAAAATTACTAACAATTGTAGTAAAAATGAACCACATATGTTAGTAAAAAATAAACAAACATTTACTTTTTTTTATTTATTTTTTTTAATAACAAAAAGCATAAATGGGCAAAGTCAATTACATTTCACAATCATTCGATTGTGAAAATTTTCAATATCAATATCAATAATAATTTCAATTTCAAATCGAAATTGTCAATTACATTTCACAATCATTCGCTTGTGAACATTTTCAATATCAACAATAATTTCAGAACTACGCTCACACATGTAAGCTTGACCGCTTCCTTGGGAAGTTTGTAAAATTTTAAATACCAAACATGGGGACTAGTAACAACATCTGGGTATTGAATTACAGGGCAATTACTAAATTACACCCAATTATATGTAATTAGATGTAAACAAGTAATTGGCCCGTAATTAAAAACACAAATACTGGTATTATGTCTCATGTATGGGTATTGAAAAAATTTTAAATTTTCCAAGGAAGCCTACGAGTACGAGCGTAGGTCTGAAATTATTAATGATATAAATAATTTTGCACAAGTGAATGATTGTGAAATGTAATTGACGTCGCCCATGCCTGACAAAAAAAAAAACAACTGTATAAAATGAATATCAAATCATAAAACAGTCATTTGATGTGGTTTGCTTTTTTAAATAAACTACAAGGTTAGTAAAAAATTAAATTTGTTCTACAAATGACTGACATTTACATTAAAAATAAAGAAACTGTATTACAAGCCAAACAACTATATATTTTTAAAGCAGAAGTTCCCTGAGTGTATTGTAAGTTTTCGAGATATTTCAACTTTCAGAATTTCATTGAGAACCCCTGTTTTAAGCAGATTTGCTTCAATATCGTGGAATTGAATTTAAAATGTGGAAAACTTCTTATGGTTTTCATTTTCAAATAAGAATATTTTTTAATCTTCAGGACATTTTCGGATTTTTATAAGGAACTTGTAAAATTTAATGTTTTTGGCTTGTAAAATTTATCGATTTCTTATCGATTTCGTTTTTTTATTAATTAACTATAAACTACACACTTCAATAGACAATATTTTGTTTAAATTTGAAAAATCATTGAAAATTCAATGAAATATTTGCAAAACAAATTAAAATTTTGACAAAAATAAAGTCCGTTTTATATTTAAAACCCATGTATGCAGTTATACTTTGCAGTTCTATAACATTTAAATTAATCAAGTTACAAGTTTAATATAATTTTTAGTAAAAAAAAAATTATGTTGTTTCGACTTTAATTGTGCAATGAATATTATTCAAGTTCGAATAACAACAAACAACAATCTACAGAGTTTTTGTTTTCAAATTTATTAATTGACCACTTTCAGGAATGGTTGATAGGTCTATTTCGGGATCAAAAATAAATTGAAAACTTGCTCTTTAACTTCGAGCTCATATATTAGTTCTCATGCAGTATTCAACGAATATACTCCTAAACATGTTGATAGACCAATTGTTCGAAAAAACTTTCTTAATCGATAGAAAAAAATCTAAAAAAAGTGAAAAAAAACATTTTTGAAAGATTTTAAGATAAATTGAGTTTTCTTTAACACTAAAAATTCAAACTAGTTCTGAACTATAACAAAAAGTTTATTTTCAAAGTTGTGTCCCGGTAATCTTAGCGTTTTTCTAGTCCACAATACAATTTAAAATAAAAAAAGTTAAATATTTCAAATTTTTATTGCAGCAATTAACAGTTTAAAGAAATGTTTACAGTAATAAATAAAAATCGTACATTTAAAAAATACACCCTAAAAGTGAAGACTACAGCAAAATTGTATTGGCCACTAGAGGGTTAAAAATCATTGTATATCGAATTTATCAGATTTAATTAAATCAATTTCTTAAGAAAAGTTCAATAACTTTTGGGTAAGTATATTTTTACGTCCTAGACGAATATACTGCATGCTTGATTAGACTCTTGCATTCATTAACAATATATGGCCGCACCACCATTGTGTACATTCTTTTTTAAACAATCGAATTTTCTTTGTAAAACTTGGCAAAAAACCATTAACCCTTGGACAACCATATATTTTGCAACAAAGTGATGATATTTATTTACGAAAAAAATGGATCATAACACTCAGAATATTTATCATAACTACAGTAAAAACATGTAAACCTTTCGTAAAATTAAATTTTCGTTTATTTTACGAAAATTTTGTTTATTTTATTTGTTTCGGATTCTTATGCATGAATTACACGGTGCTACAAAAAACAAAAAACTGCAAGCACTTTTGAAGTGAAATTTTAAACAGTATTTTAAAAAAAATTACCTGGTCTTTTTAAATATATATATATATACTCTTTATATTATTAATTAAAAATAGATAGAGATTTTTTTAGTAATAATTGCAATTTAAATTTTTTTTTAAACTTTTTCAACTTCTACTAGGGGTTTTTTCGAATCTTAATTTTAAGAAACAATATTTTTAAAAATGGTATTTTCTTGAGTAAATCGAGACTTCATTTGTTAAAATCGGTTGAAAATTGACAAAGTTATGGTACTTTTTCTGTATACAGTGCCACCTCTCTTAACGCAACCCTCGATAAATGTAACTCCACGATTATTGCAACTCGTAAATTGATTGCATTGCTGTCTAAGTTAACGCAACTTTTCAAAAAAAAAGCCTCAGTTATCGCAACTTTTCTCTCAAAATGATCGGTTTGTTATTTTTATTCACATGTTCTCGATTTCCATATCAGTAAATTCAAGTAACATTGTTATTCGTTTTTCACTGTTATAAAAATTAACTACAATTGTAGTAAAAACTAACCACATATATAGTAAAAAATAGACAAATATTTATTTGTTTTTAAATAAAAAAAAAACTACTGTATTCATAATACATTACTTTGATGTGGTTTGTGTTTTTAACTGAACTACAATTGTAGTCAAAACCAAAATTTCTTCTACAAATAACTGTTTTTTCACTTAAAAATAAATATACTGTATTACAACTCACACAACTACAAATATTTACAGCAGGACTTGCCTGAGTGTACAAACCCTATTATTTTAACAAAGGACATGTCCATCAAGGTAACTATTTACCTCGGTCACATGTTCCTCCTCACTTACAGCTATAGAGTTATCAAAAACTTTGTATTTAAATCTTTAATTTTTAAAACGAATATTATTTTAGCATTGTCAAATTTATATTTCAAATTTAATAATATTAAATTTTGAATAAAAACGAACTAATTATACCATAAAAAACATTTAAACATGTGAATTTGACATTACTAATAGGTAGGCAGTAATATCACCAGTTGCGAAGTAATGCAGGGGTAATTAGTTAAACTTATTACCAGATAACATGATCAGTAATACCAGCATATTACCAATGCTTTTCTGGGATTATGTAGTTTACTGTTTACTGTTTGTAGTTTATTAAATTAATTTTCAGTTGAGGAACATGCATTTTTTTCAAATAAATGTTTATTTACACTTTTTTTTATAAACTTTTTCAAAATTACTTACTACCATTCGCAGATAATTTTTGTGTTTCATTTATTATTTTCATTAATTCAAAATCTCATACAAATTTAACGGTTATAGATATTACTAATTAAATTTGAAAAAGAAAATTATTCAAGTTCGATGCCGTTCTCTATGTTTCTTTAGTAGGATATTGTCCTAACAAATAATCTATAGAGTTTTTGTTTTCAAATTTATTAATTGACCACTTTCAGGAATGTGTTGATAGATCTATTTCGGGAATCTTCTAGGTTCCTATCACAGAAACGAAGATTTATAACCTTATTTTGTTGATTTAACAAAATTGAATTGGTAGAAGTTTGAGATATATTCTCGGAAGACTCATGCCACTACTGGAATCATGGTTTTAAAATTTTCATATCGACCTTGATATGGGCGTGGCAAGCAACTAGCGTTATAATGAAAAGGTAGTGTTTGCCAACCATGTTTTTTTTTTTTGTTAAAATGGTTTGTTTATATACAAAATTATTTTAATTCAATTAACAAGAAATTGAAAAAGTTTATACAACTACTATATTCATTCAAATAAGATGTGCATGTTGTGTGTTTGTCTACCTTTTGTAGGAAAAAAACAAACATAAACTGAAATAATTTCAAATAACTAATTAAGCTATGCCAACTAAGTAAATGGATAAAATTCAAATATAAATTACTGCTAAGTAGGCATTTTTTTTTTTCAAAATGCATGTCAATAAAATCTTATATTATAAGCATTATTGTAAATATTTAAAAGTGAACAAGTTGGAGAAAACCCTTTAAGAAAAAATGTCTACGACCTGCTTGGACGGTATCCTAAAAACGAAGTGTTATATAAGTACCAAGTAGCACAATATACTTCATATTCATAAGGTTTGAAAATGGAGTGGAATCAACCGGCATTGAAGAAAGGACGCCCAAAAATAATGTACCGCAGCTGAGCTTGTTAAATTGAAAAAATCGGCGGTTAATCAAGTTAGGGCATTAAATCGTAAATTGGCCAGAAAATTTCGCATTGCCAAGGAAACAATTCAAAAACTTACGTCAAATGAACGTGAAACACTATCAGAGGGACGCAGTACCCAAATGAACGTCAAACATTATTAGTGAGTTAAAATTTTTTTTTTAATTTTTATTCTTTTTCATACAAGGGTCTATCAAATTTCCGAGAATATGTATTTAAAATTTCAGGTCAAAGTTCAAAAAAGAAAAAGTTATACCGAAGTTTATCCATAAATATTTTATAAAATATAAGTAAAATTTCATTTAAAAAAACTTTAAATGCGTTTTTCTCGAAATGACATTTTTCAAATTTGCGCAAACACTAGCTCAAAAACTTTTTATCCGATTTTAAAAAAACAAGGCTCATTTTGTTTATTATTATACCTGTTTTTAAAATTTTTTTTTTCAAATACGCTCTATTATTCGAAAAAAACGCTTCACTTCCGGTTTTGGCGAGGGAATGCACAACTAAATATGTCTATATTCAAATGACATTTGTTTTTTTTTTCAGATGCTCTATCATTTGCGCAGATTTGTGCTCTTTTTTTACGTCGACTTGCATGCCCTTTATTATAGAAAATAGAAAAAAAAAATATAATTAAAAAATTAATTTTTTTTTTATAAAATATAGATCCTAAGTCATCATATATAAAAAACTTTAGCTCCAAAAATAAATTTTTCACATAAAAAAAATATTTAAAACGGGTATTTCTTTTAACTTCACTCGCTAATAGTACATTAATGTCATTATCTGAAAGTCAAAATCATTCTTTACAGCAGTTGTAAACATATTTTTGAGAACCCCTATAGGGGTTTTCGCTAGCAAGATCATTAATGTTTTCACTCTCTAGCACATTCTGTACTTAAACCTATTGACTATCAATAAAATACTCTGATAGAAAATATTTTACAGGAAATTTAAAAACATTGTTAACAGTATTTGTAAGACGTTGAAACACATAACTTGACCTTCCTTGGTACATTTAGTGTTAAAACTGCTGAGCATAATAAAACTGAGGTTTCAACAGAATTAAGAAAAATGTATACAGAAAACTTTTGTATACTTTGTATGAAAACAAATTGAAAGAAAAGCATTTAAAGTTTTATTTTTAAAAGCACTAAAAATGTAACAGCAAAAAAAAATTCCAAGATTTTATTATGATTTTTGCTGTTGATTTTTTTATAGCTCTTTAAAATGTTTGTGGATTTTTTATTGTAATTATAAAGCAGAGTTTTTTTTTTGAAAGTAAGGGAAATGAAATAAGTTTCAACCACAGCAGGAGTTTCCAGGAAAAGCTATTGTACCTACTTACTAGTTTATTTTAAATCATTTGATAATTTAAAATCTAGGCTATTAGTGGTTTCAAATATGAGAACACCCGGATATAGCACTTTATTCTAACTATCAACCTAATATAATTGCTGCAAACAACTACAATATCTACACAATACAAATGAACTGGTTAATTTGAAAGTGGCATAAGTCACATTTTCAAAAAAAGAAAAAAAAGAGATAGGGATAAGATAACTTACAACTAATGGGGATGTTCACGCCAGTGAACAATTTGTGATAGCAACACCGTTTTCATCAACGCCACCTAGTTGTCAGTAGCATCAGCTGTTGGCCCGTATAATATCAATAAACGTGAAGAAAAGATCTAGACAAAATTTAAAACACTAATTTGAATAAAAGCTAACACAAACAAACTTAAATAAAATAGTGGTGAATAATAAATCTTAAACCCCAAAAGTTATTAATAGTCTAAAAATTTATTGTTAATAAAAAACGCTAAACCCTTAATGGCTCTTGAATAAAATTGTATTTTATAACGTTAAAAAGTTTGTGATTTTATTTTTAAAGTGAAGATCTTCGCAAAACCCTATAACCCATATCTACAGGGATCTCTTTATATAAAAAAGTTTTTTTTTTTGAAAATGTCAAAAACTACTAAGGTTTTGATGATTTATTGGTTTAAGTCAAAAAGAATATTTACTAAAAAAAAAGGCCACATTTTTTGTAAAGAAATATAAAAAAAAAAATACTAATATTTTATTTTAACCCTTTCACTGTCTGTCCGGAATTGTTCGGACTTTTGCTAGAAAAATACTTAAACGGAATCTCTTCTATCGACCATAGCGACAAATGTGAAAAGAAAACGCTAAAAATTATCAATTTGCGAGAAAAAAATAATAAACAAAATTTGATAAAAAAAATTTAGTAGAAACATTTTATTGAAAAAAAGTATTAGCACGAAAATGTTGTCTAGAAAAAAAATTGTTATTCTAGTTTTAAAACTTTCAATAAATCACCTGCTCAATAAGGATGCGAAAATATATAATAAGCAATAATTATTGTATGTAAGGGAATGTTCCCAATTGTGTCCTCTTCCCTAAAGTGGGACTTTCGTTTTTTTTTTCGGGTTGTTGCATGAATATATCAAACTGTCAACTGTCATCTAGTTAAATTTCTGGTATCACTTTGTTATAAAAGTTTCGACGTGAATACACACGTTTTTCTTGGTGTTATTGTCTTGTTTAAAAAAAAAACTCAAAATAACGTGTAATTTTTCAAAAACATAAAATCTATATAACAAAAAAGTTTTAAACAATTTTCCAAATCGTATTTTTTTAAACGGTAAGAATTGTATCCATAATTTCAATAAAACTAATAATTCCATAAAAACAAAGTAATAATTTCCTCGAAAACGCAAGCCCTTCCAATTCATAAAGGCATTTGTAACGATATTTTACCGGAAATTATTTTGCAAGATAAGTTGATAAATTATGTTAGTAAAGTGAAAAATCTTGGTTTTGTAATCAACACTGAGCTTAACTGCAAGGATCACATTAATTATACAATAATGAGAATGTATAATGTCCTCAGGAAACTTTGGCACTCTGCATCATATGTTCCTAATGATACTAAACTAAAATTGGTGAAAACCCTCATTATACCCATCATGATTTATAGTGCTATCGTATTTGGTAACCTTGACTCAGTGTCTAATAATAAATTACAACTAGTTATTAACAATTGCGCTCGATATGTCTTTAACAAAAGAAAATTTGATAGCATATCTCATTACTCCATACGAATTTTAGGAAGTAGTTTGACATCTTATCTTAACATCCGTAATTTAATATTTTTACACAAGATTATTTACAAGAAAGAACCTGATTATTTATATAAAAAACTTAATCTTGCTCTGTCTAGTCGTGCGTGCAATATTAATATACCTGATTTCAACTATTTATCGTCCACAAGAATGTTCTTCGTTAGTACTGTGAAATTGTGGAATTATTTACCTAACCCACTTAAATCCGATCCCCGAAAATTGGTTTTCAAAGCGGAGGTTTTAAAGCTTTATAAGTAACAATTTTTTTTTTTTTTAATTTCACTTTAATTGTTATTTTAAATTTTATTTTTATTGTATTTTTAGGTTTATAACATGTTATATATAATTTTATAAACTGATATTATAATGTTTGAGGTGCCCTAAGAGACTTTCGCATGGGTTCTACATTCCGAAAATGAAGTGAAAGTGAAACTTACGCTCAATTTGTGTTCCCAATTCAACAAAAGTGATTTGAAAAGAAAAATTTAATTTTCATTTTGTTTCTAGTGGAATTAAAATGATTTGATGTGTTCTATAAAACAATTTCACTACAAAAAAAGTAATTGTAAAACGGTATTAGTTAACTGCGTGAAAATCCAAACTTTTTAAAAAATAAAATTATTTTGAATATTAAAGGTAAAAAAAAAAGCAAACAATGTAAGTAAATGTGATATGTTGTTAATATACGTTTATTTAACTGAAAAAGTGTTGTATTTTTTACGGGAAAACACATGAATCCGGAACAAGAGGCCCAATTTTTAACATTCATGGAAAAAAAATCTGGTTTGGCCAAAGGTTTTTAGAGGGGCGACAAAACAGTTGAAGACCAGTTGTGGAAGGACTTAGCAAGTACATTAAACAGCTTAGGACCTTCAGAAAACGATGCAACTGGTTGGAAAAAGGCTTGGGCTGATTGGAAGGCTACCATTCGTAAAAAATTGGCCGAAAATAGAGCAGAGGTAACGGCAACAGGTGGAGGACCCAACAATATCCAATACATATCATCCAAAGAAGATTCAGTTGCCAAACTTTCTGGCCTTTATACAGCAGTCGAAGGTGTTCCAGCTGCTTAATCATTCGGGACGACTAGCAAAGGGTAACCAAAAACAAATTCATCTACTGAATTGTCAAACTTAGATGTCACCAGTTCCGACAATGTAGTAAACGTGATTTTACAAAAATTAAATAAAAATGACGAAGGTACTGAAAATATAGAAAATGAAGAACCGCAACCGATGATTTCCCTTTTTGATTTCTCTTTTTGATTTCTCAATTTCTTCGCGACTTCTTTTAAATATAATCCATTTTGGACATATGACAGTTTTCAAAACATTACACATATTTGTTAAAATTTTTTACGCTGTACTTCTTTCCACTGCTAGAAGTCTTTTGCGATCATTTGTTGGTAACTTCCTTGTCCGAAATAGCGTAGTGATGTGGCCAATTGCAAAATAATTGGAATGCTTGTCTTTTTAGCCATTGATGATAATTCTTGTAAAACCATCATAAATGCATACTTATTTAATCTAAAATACGCAATAAAACTATTTTTTTTATTAATTTTAAACACACGACTCAGTTTTAATTATTGTCTTACGATTTTTCTGGTAGTTCCAAAGGATTTGAACAGTCACGAAGCCTTTTTCTATTTAAATTTTCCGTTCTTTGTTTTTCTTTTTTAATTAAATACTAGGAAATCACAATTGCGAAACTCATTTTATATTATTTTAAAAATAAGTATTTTTTTGTTTAATTTTTATTTTTGTTAAAAAATGCACTCTTCTTTATTGCAATTTCATTCACTTTAAAGTGATAATTTGGTTTTTCCCAATTTTTTAATGTTGTTGCTAAAAACAAAATGAAAATGAAATCGTCGTGAAAAAAACGATTCACTCGGTTTTCAGAACACAGCGGAATTGAAAATGTGGAATTAAAAACGATTCCACTTTCACTTCGTAGTGGAATATAGAACCCAGGCCTTTAAGTCTTACTTGTACCAAAAGAAATGAATAAATGAATAAATAAATAAAAAAAAAAATTTTAAATAAGAAAATAATTTGAAAAACTTAATTTTCGTAATGTTTGTAATGTGAAGTGGTAGTTTGTTTGTAACCTAAAGTGGACTTTCATATTGGTCAATGATTTTGATGGGTTTTAGTTAGTTTTAGCATTTCTTATATGTTTTACGACATAGATCACAACAACAGAAATATCGATTGTTTTGTACTGGTTTCCAGACACAAATAAACTCTCATCATCCGATGCAGAAGATGAAGAGTTTTGTATTTTATGCTTACTGTCGTTGCAAAAAAAATGCAATTTTTAAAAGCAACATCTTCTATTGGTCGATACACGTCAGACTCGGGAAAATCGGTTAAAAATTCTGGCTTATACAACAAAAACTAAAAATGGGACATATAGCATCCATCGTCAAAGGGTTAAGCCATAATTTGTTTTATCTCTATTATAAATAAAATGTAATTTAAACATAATTTTTGAGTCGTTTTTCAGTAAGTTTTGAGTCAGTTTCTAACTATTTTATACCTTATTAGGAAGTTTTAATTATAGGTCCACTATAATGTAAACCTTTTGAGTTGTTTTGAATATTACTATATAACTTTATTGTATTAGTTGCCACAAGAAAATGATCTTTAGCCGAATAATATCGAAGGAGTTGGCTTATAAGCGAGTGTATTTAGATTTGGAATATTCCACTTACAAGGGGAGTCTCCCGATGGGTTCTCTCTGATCTTAATAGATATGTGATAAAGAAATAAAAATAAGGGACAAGTATTTTTTTAGCGGCCCGATCTCATGTTTAAGAGTTAAAAGCTGAGACCAAAGTTAATACATTTTTGTATGGAAACATGAAACTAATGAAATTCAGATTTTTTTTAACGCAGTTTTGATGTACTTGAGAAAACAATTATTTGTATATCAATATTGCAAATTAAGTGGTAAGGGTTGCCATTTATTTAAAATATTTAAAATATAGGGTAATAAGCTCTTCGGAAAAAGTCGCATAAAAGCCGAACAATTAAAATACATATAGGTTAAATAAGCTCTTCAGAAAAAGTCGCAGAAAAGCGGAACAATTACGAATGTCCGAATAAGCGCAGACACCAACTATAATTCTTTAAGAAAACGCCAGTTTTAATATCACTTAAATCATATTTTTTGAGTTTTTTTTTTTGAATAACAAAATTACATCAAGTTTTCGAACATATTACATATACCAGTAAATGCGTCTCAAAAAGATCTTTCATTTGGTACCTCATCTGTCTAAAATTTCTCTAAAACAATTCGAAATAAGCCGAAAACCCTTAAAATGGAATAATTTTGTACCCCACTTTTTAACCTCTAAGCGCGCGATTTTTTTTTATCATATATCCAAACGACATTAAGATCGGAGAGAACCTATCGGGAGACTCCCCTTGTTAGTTTATTTCATATAGCACAAATACCATATGTAGGGCCACATTAGGATACATTCCCTTATTATCAAAATATAATAAACTAAATAAAATTGAGTCCAAATTTTAAAACAAAATTTAAAAATGTTAATTTTTAAAGTAGCATAAGTAATTTTATCATTATGAATAAGGCATATTATGCATGTAATTAATCGCATGCAAAATTTAACTATCTGTGATAATATGACACCAATATTTTTTAATACATTCAAAAGCAAACCATTAAATATCTTGCTTTAAAAACACAGGGACTTATGCCACTTTCAAATTAACCGGTTCATATTTAGTTTAAATAAAATTTGAAATATACTATATAATTTTGTGGTATTTTTTGGCTTTGTTTTTGGCTAACGGAAATTAAAAGTTCTGGTTTATGATGGCATGTATTGTTAAAGTTTAAAAGCATTTATAATATTGTCATTTGGAAAATATTGGTTAGTTATTCATATCTAACAAAAAATAAAACTTTTCTCTTTTAAAAAACATATTATTATCTTTGTTGAAAAACAAACTCTAAATAAAAATAAAACTGATGCTACTTCATATTTGTGCAAACTGCGTAAAGCATTTAATTTAATGCGTTGCATTCAAATAAATCTCAAAAGATGTAATAAAGTTTGGTATTGTACAAAATAAAATATTAAAACAAATTTAAATAAAGGAAATGGAAATACAAACTCAACATTTGTCGGACAGCTTAATAAAAATAAATTTGGATATAATTAACCCATTAGTACATACAGTTTTAATGAGTATTATCGCTTAGCTTCCACGATAATGGCCTTAATCTTAAAAGTAGACAATTAAAGAAAATTAGATGAGCCAAGGTCAAATTATAGATTAACAACTCATAACTTCTTAGCGGATTTTAATGAAATTTGTCAAAAAAAATACAACATTTATAAGTAAAACTTTCGAATTATAAAAAATACGTAAATAAGTAAAAGCGTTCAATGGTCTTTATAAAAGTATCCAAACAAAACTAGCGGAAAATGTTTTTCGCGTAAAAAACGCTATTTAAAAAAAAAAGTTTATAATATTTTATGCAAAAAATATTTTGGAAAAAAAATTTAATTCAATTTAATTAATTAATTAATTTAATTAATTGCGAAACACAGAGAATTACTTGGACGAGTTTCAATAAAATTTGTTCACTAAACTAATGAAGTTTTCTTCACAATGTGTTTAAAAAATTTCTTAAACTAAATGAAAATAGTTAATAGTTTTAATGAAACTATTTTTAATGAAACTTTTTCATTAGTCGTACGAAATTTTTAATAAATAATATGAAATTTTTCATAAAATGTAATGGAAAACTGCATTTGTTTAATGAAAAGTTTTAATGGACGGGTACCAGTGACAAATCCTAGATCTAATGCAAAAATTCATTAATATCATGCAGATAATTCTCTCAGTGTACACATATCGAATATTGCGAAAAAGCTCTGGAATTGTTCGGATTTTTGCTAAAAGAATACCTAAACCGAATCTCTTCTATCGTCCTCAGGGGAAAATGTGAAAAAAATTATCAATTTGCGAAAAAAATAGTATACAAAAATATGTATTGTAGAAACATTTACTTGAAAGAAGTTTTAGCGGAAAAACATTGTGATTCCAGTTTTAAAACTTCCACTTAATCCTCTGATCCAAAAGGACGAAGGTGAAAAAAATTCGCAAATATATATTAGCTATAAAAGTTACCCAAAACGTTTTTGTAAAAAAACATAGCGAAATCATTTTTCGCTGAATAATTGGTCTAAAAACAATTTTGAGTGTGATTTTTTGAAAAATATAATTTTGAAAATCAAGCTTATCTACAAGGTGTCCGCCGTGAAGGTATACTACTTTGTTTGTTTATAATTTTTGATTAAATGATAGAGAATGGATCTTATATTGATAAATGTTTTATTTAATGTCGGCAATTATGTATGGAATACAATATCAGATAAATGTCCGCCTCTGTTAGCCTCACAAATGCGAGCCCTTTTGAGCACATTTTTCGTTACATTGTCACACATCATCACGAATATTTGTTTGAGTTGCTAAAGCGTTTCTGGTTTGTTGCCCCACAAAAAGAAGTCCGGAGCAGTCAAATCAGGCTTCAGACCCTATTTCTTCGAAATCATTCACTACACTAACGTTGTTGGCACGTTGTTCCTCCCAAAAATTTCACGTAACTTTCTCATCGTTACAGTAATCGATGATTGATTTTGATAAAATGTTTTAACGATTAAAACACGTTGGTTTATCGAATATTTTTCCATAATAAATTTGCCACGTGTCTACTTCACGACTGCCAAATATGAACTGTCAAGACTAATGTTTACCAAAATGGCGGCAAAACAAAGTATTCCTTCCCGGCGGATACCCTGTATAAAGAGGTATATGAATAGCAATCGTTAAAAAAACATTATTGAGAGAACAAATACGAAAAAAGTGTATGATTTTAATTTGAAACATTTCACTATAATACCTGATCCACACACAGAAAAAAAAGTGCCAACCGAATTGAAAAGTGTATTTGTGAAATAACCGAAAAAGTTACATTAATAGAGACTGAGTTAAGCGATAGTTTAAAATACATTTTATTGAATCAAATTTTATACAGATTTATATTTTGTACCATTTTATATAAAAGTTGAGCGTTTAAAAAATTTTTTTAATTTTTCTGGTATAAGCAATTTCGGTTGTGATTTTTCTGTCCACTTATATCGAAAGTTAAAATAGATTTAAAACCTTATTTTTGGTACTATAAATCTTTTGTTTGGTACTATACCGATACGTCTCTAAAACTATCCGCCACATAAAACTTCCGTCCGGGAAGCTGTCAAAAATTGGAAAATAAAAATATAATATTTCGGAAAAAACCGCTTCTTTGTGGTTTTGTTCGTTTTTCTTCTTAGTATTCCAATCCGGAACTTGTTGCACTTTTAATGTAACTTTTTAACATTGGCGTAAAAAATGTTTCGAACATTGCACGCGTTGTGCACCTTCGCAGCCAGATCTTTTGGATCAGCTCTCAAAATCTTCTCCACCTTTTCGCCCTGGAAGAGTTCATGGGTTTCTTTGTTTTACCAGTTTTAGGTTTTCAGCAAATTAACTGAATACGTGTAACTTTTTTGTTATTTTTTTTTGAAAGTCCAATTGGATTATTTCGAAAAATTTTTATGTACAGTTTAGAGGTACCTTTACATTTTCAGTCATAACTTTTGAACTGCTGGATCGATTTTTCTAATTTTTAATACCAACACAGAAAAAAATAAAAACGGGTTTTAATTAAAAAATTTATTGAATCAATTAATATTTTTATTTATTTTGCACCTATCACGGCAATGCCAATATTAATTAATACTGTTATTGAAAATTATAAATAAAAAAAGCTATAAATAACAATCTGCAAAAAAAAATTATGGTACTCAAAAAAAAGTGTGTGAACAACACGTTTGTAAGAACTATATGCTATATATTATTAATGCTGTGTCTGTTTGTGTTTTTGTGTATTTGTGCGTGTGCTTGTTTTGTTTGTAAACTACAAATGGATTTGGTATTTTATACTGAAACTTTTCTTTTTAACATAGAGTATATAAAAAATAATTTGAAAATTATGTCTAAAATATGTATTTATACATTTAAAAGTCAATGAAAATATTAATTGATTCAATTAAATATTTGTTTAGAAACAAATTGAATTCAAATCAAATCTTTTATTAGATATTCAAGGTTGATAAATTTTCTGTATACGTTGAATGTACATCAATTTCGGTAAAAATGAGCATCCCCGCATGCATTTTCGCGCCGTGATCGCAATTTCAGCAGACGCACATCGCTAAATCGGCATAGAATTTCATAAGGACAAAAAATATAAATACTTTATGGAATGACAAACTAATATCACAGAGCACAGTGGGATATTTGAAAAAAATAATGGTAATAAATATAGAACTTCTAAACTACTGACACAATTGGTACAAGTCAATTTGGAATGTGTAAAACAGGTGTTAGTCATTTGTAATATTGTGATTGGGTCATACCGTTTTAGTACAGGCCATACTAACAGGTTGTCAAAGTTGGCGACCTTGTGTATAAAAAATCTTTTGGAGGATGTAACTTTTGTAAGTGTGGACCGATTGCTAAAATTTTAGCCTGGAGTAATATACGTTGTAAGATAAAGAAAAACATGCTAATAGTGAAAGGTACGCTGATAAAAATTTGTGCGTAGTATTAATGAAGGCATTAATACAATGATTTTTTTCATAAAAATAAATTTTAATGGTTTCATTGACCCAATGAAAATTTCATAAATTATATAATTTTTTTCATTAATTCTAGCATAAACGTTATCAAAGTTTAATGTTTTTAATGAATTATCATTTCTTTTTATTACAAAACAAAAATTTACTTCTTTATAATACACTTGAGTAGAATGTTATGGATTTCAAAACAAAACGTCACACAAAACTTATTTTTTTTTCTTACATGGGCCAAACATTGTTTTGTTTAATCCCATATACCCGATTTAAAAAAAAATCTCATAGGAGTTTTATATAATTTTTATCTAATTTAATATAACTTGAATTATATAAAATTTTACTCAAAAATTATTCGACTAAATTGTAACAAATTACATCTAATTGTATCATATTCGATTTAATTAGATATAATTGGAAGTAATTTGATAAAGTTCTGTCCGAATTTTGTCCCCATTCAATTTTATTTAATTATACTTTATACTATAAGATAATATCTAATTTAATATTTTAGGATGGTCTATATCAGGGAAAAAACAATACCTGATAGAATTATTAGAAAAATGTTCTCTCGTTGACAAAATGACAAAAATTCATACAAAAAGTACTGTTTACTTTACCATAGAAAGTCAATTTGGGTACACTAAAAAAAAAGTTTGTAAAGTCAGCAAAAATTTTTGCTGAGTCAGCAAAATTTTAGTCAGGAGGGTGCTAGCAAAAAAAATGCTAATGTCAGCAAAATCTTTTGCTGAAAATCAGCAAGCTGATTTTTAGCAACAAAATTAGTAGATTCAGCAAAAGTTTTGCTAACACTTAGTAGATTAGAAATACAAAAGCCTTGCTAAAAATTAATAAATTTTTTGCTGAATTTTAGTAGACTGAAAAAAACGCAAAAAATTTGTAGAAAAATTGTAATTTAGTTAATTTATTTGCTGAAAATCATAAAACATATTTTAGTGATTCTTTTAAAAATAATTAACTATAATAACGAAATATAAAAATTTTCATTTTCCACATTGACGACATGAATTTATTTAATATCTGAAAATATATAGAAATAAATATATATAACATAACACAAATTGTCTTTCAATTACTTACATCAATGGTTGTCTAAATGATGGTATCGTTTAAATGATGCTATCGCAACTGCCGAAGATAATTATAGAAACGAAATGAAAAAATAAACAAAAACAAACGAAACGAAAAAAACAACCCTTTTTGCAATAAGAAAAAGGAACCATAAAAAAATCTACCTAAGATGTGTGTCTTTGTCTTTCAATTTACTCTGTCTGTGTGTCTTTGTCTTTCAATTTACTCTGTCTACATTTCATTTTCCTCTTATCTACTACATCTTGACATGCCGCGACATCTACTTCATTCTGCGTATATCTTTCAATCTGGTTGTCGTCCACACTATTAATGTGCTTATCAGCACAATTTTTTTTTATCAAAATTAATTAGTAAAACATTAGTATATTAGTAAAGCATTAGTATAAAACAGTTAAGTGCTGAATAAGTATAACAAAAATTTTAGCTGAAAACACGATTTTAGCAAAAAAATTTGCTAAAAAATAGTATACCTGATTTACAAGACGTTTTACTAACTTTTCTACTAACTTATTTTTTTGAGTGTAGTCTAAATGATGCTTTCTTTTAAAGGACGCAACTGCCGAAGATAATTATAGAAACGAAACGAAAAAATAAACAAAAACAAACGAAACGAAAAAAACAACCCTTTTTTTGCAATAAGAAAAAGGAACCATAAAAATCTACCTAAGATGTGTGTCTTTGTCTTTAGCTTTACTCTGTCTACATTTCTGTATATGTTTGTTTGCAATTTGACCACACTATTATTAATCTATAAACATTTAGTTTAAATAAATAAATATTTTATTTTGTCTTTTATTTAATTAATAGTCAATTATTTTCACAAGCCGGTGACAACGCAAAATTTAAGTTGTTTAATCCTCAATTTTGTTTTATGTATGAAAAAGAGATACAACAACTTCCATGGTTGATTTTTTTATATGTCTTATTAGAGTTGTACTTTTTAGTATCATTTTCCTCTTCTCTACTACATCTTGACATGCCGCTACCTCTACTTCATTCTGCGTATATCTTTCAATCTGGTTGTCGTCCACACTATTAATGTGCTTATCAGCACAATTTTTTTTAGCAAAATTAATTAGTAAAACATTAGTATATTACTAAAGCATTAGTATAAAACAGTTAAGTGCTGAATAAGTATAACAAAAATTTTAGCTGAAAACACGATTTTAGCAAAAAAATTTTCTAAAAAATAGTATACCTGATTTACAAGACGTTTTACTAACTTTTCTACTAACTTATTTTTTTGAGTGTATACTTGTAGTGGTCTTTACCTACATATTATTCTAAGTGTATGAGCTTTTGTAAAGCCGAAATAAATGGTAAAATTATTACAAATAAAGTGATAAAGACGAAGTTTTTAGTAAACTTATTTTTTTTATTGAAATAGAAGGAGTTTGGGGAGTGACGACTTTTTGACGATTTCTCATTTTCAAAATGACGATTTTGATGATTTTTTTTACAAAAATTTTTCAACGAAATTGGTTGACACCAATGAATACCACATATTATATGTAATATTGTATTCAGCGATATAAAATTATATATGAAATAATGCTAATTAATATATACCATATGTCACATCTACGATATATATATAATATCTAATATCAGCGATATATATTAAGATATTAATATATCAGCGATATATATTAAGATATTAATATGTAAATGACCATATCAAAAATTTTCGAAAAACCAAATTCAAAAAATTATAAAATTATATGTAATTAAGTAAATGCAAGTACTTGCGTTTTTCTAGAAATTCTGGAGATCTCCGTCAATATTTTCTTGGTGAACATCAGTTGGAGCTCGTCAATGTTTTTCTCGATCTCGGTGTTTTACTGGACACAAAACTGACATTTACTCAACATATTACTATGACATCTAATAAAGCTCGTGGGGTACTTGTCTTTATTAAACGTTGGGCTAAAGAATTTACTGATACAAGCATTACAAAACAATTGTATAAGTCTCTTGTTAGACCAATTTTGGAATAATGCTGCGTTGTCTGGGATCTGTATTACGACGTTAACAGTAATCTTATTGAGTCTGTTCAAAAACAATTTTTAGTTTTTTGCTTACGAAATCTTTTTCCTGATCCTACTAATCTTCCTTCATATAAATCAAGATAAGCTCAAATTAAAAAAATTCGTTTTTTAGTCGAACGATTCGACTTCCCGCAGAAGTCTTCCCTGTTACTTACAATTTAGAAAAATTTAAATTAAATATCCACAAACACTGCTCCCTCTTTCCTCCTTCCCATACCCTGTTTTCCTGATCAATACAATGCACTGCATGAGGAGGGGGCATCCCCTCAGTGTTGGGTAAATTAAAAAAAAAAAAAAAAAAATTCTTAATCAAGCTGATAAATGGCGACGTTTGCTCGGAATTTTTGGTGAACAATCTTACATTTAACGTTCCTCAACGTCCAACACGTTACTTCAGTCCATTATATATTGATTACTTTCGCGTAAACTATGCTAAAGCTGATCCATTTAGAAGATTATGCGACGACTTGAATAAATTTTATAATTTTATAGATTTTCCACAAATATTAACGTAATTAAACGCAATATAATACTGCTTCTAAATACTTAGATTTTAAGCAGTATTGTAATTTATTATATTCAAGAAAATTGTCTGTAGGGATTTATCCCGTAGACTTTAATAAATAAATAAAAAGCTATGTGTGCCATCACATATATCCATACTAAGCTATATTTTTTTTTTTAATATTATCAAGGGTCCGCCAAATAACTTTTTTTTTTGAACTCCTAAACCAAGTGGGCTTTGTATGGCGTCATACCAAGGTCTTTATGCAAAATTCGTCTCTATGATGTCTCCGAAATGTTCAATTGTTGAGAACGACGGTGAATTGATGTTGATGACGCTTTACACACACTTTCTGCCACAGCAGCAATATTCTCGAGTGTACGCACTGTTTTTGGCTTTTCACGCTTTGGTTTATCGATGAGGATGCCAGTTTCTTTCACTTTTTTCACAAGATAACGAACATACGGACCATATTCGTTCAGCGGAAGGATAAAACTAATTATCTGTCAAATCAGACATGAGCTAAGTGTTACCATTCACGAAATAAGCACTAGTTGAAAAAAAAACGCTAGATGGCGGACCTTTTATTAAACAAGGTATGATTGAATATAAACTGTCTTACTCGGATATTAATTTAATACAGCCAATCCAATTATATATTGCCCGTATAATAACGTATAGTATACCATATTGCAAGACACAATTTTATATGCCGTTTTACGAAAAATTGCAATTGCATGTAAAATTGTATCTAATTCTAAATGATGTCATACTTAACTTTATTAAATTATAAAAAAAAACTGGACCACGTTATACATGATTTTATAATATTATTTTTACTCGGAACATTTAAGAAATATTTCAATTAATTTGTAAAGAAAACTTCTATAGTTTAGTGGAAATTTTCATTAAAACTCCTGAAATGTAATTATTTGTGAAATTAAAACCCGTAATAGTAAAAATATATAAACATTGTTTTTTTTTTGTTGATTATAGCTTCCATTGCATTATCATAAATAATTTATATAAACCACATTTAATTTAAATTGTTGTCTCTTTTCATTCTGAATGAATGACACAGCTTAATCGTTTAATTTATTGCAACAAATGATTTTCACACGCATCATACATATAGAAATTTTATTTTTATTTTTATATTTATATCTCTTGACAATAATTTAATTTCAATTTATTCTCCATGCTCTTAAGCAATTAATTGCATTTTTTTGTTGTTGTTGTCGTAGCAACATTATATTTATGTGCAATAAAATGTTTTAAGTGCATCTCTTGAAATACCCATTTACCCATTTCAGATACGTTTTAACAAATTTATTTCATTAAATTTTTATTTTTTTGGTTTACCAAAAAAGGTCAGTACACAACTGCGCTGTAGTAGAATGAACGTAGTTCATATAAAGACCCAGCAAAATCTCAGTAATGGGCTCTCATTACCAGTATCTAAAGAATAAGCAGTAGAATTTGGGGCCAACTGCATATAATTCTGTGTCAAAACTCATTTTTTTTTTTGTTAGACAAGGTCGTTTTTGTAAGTAGTTTTTTATATTTGACTTATGAAAAAACGCACAAAATTTGTACACTCGCTTACCCTCTGCATTACAAGAAAATAAAAGAAAAGTGGTTACCTAAATAATTAGTTATTCGTATGCTTCTATGCCACTTAGAACATATGTGGTTACAAGTTTAAAAATAATAAGGCTTACCTTTATATTAATCATTAATTAAAAAATAAGTAGGTGACAAAAAGACATTATATTTGTAATTAACCCTCCGATGAGTGAGAAGGTCCTTTTTGCCTTTTCAAACTGAAATTACTCCTACTTCGGCCACTACAACAATATAGTAGTTGCGCGCAAGCTGGACTGCTTATAAAATCGACTTCGTCAAACAAAAATAACTAGTGCTGAGGCCGAATTATGTGTCAAGATATTTATTTTCACTATATAACTACTTAAGAAGTAATGAAAGATTTTGCTGGGAAGTGTGTCATAATAATAATAAAAACAAAAAAGTTTATTATCATCAGAAATACAGGGTGAAAAGTCTAAAATAAATATAATATAAATGTTGATTTTCAAATGTAAAATTAATATAGACGCGTTGTTTACACCTAAAGCAGCATTTACATTAAATCCAGCTTCAGCTAGGTTTCGAGATCTAGTTCGTGTATAATTTTATGCACTACCCTATGATCGAAATATAGTTCAAACTGGATTTCAAGTGCAATGTAAAGGCAGCTTAAACTAAATTGAGAATCTTAACCCTTTAACTGACCAAAGTTGTTGATAACAAATGTGAAGTTAGAAATATAAAATAACATTAGGGCGTTTCACCAAAAAAATATTTTTTTTGTTATTTTTAAAACTCTTATAACCCAGCAATTTTTTTGCTGCAATAAATTTTAAATGATGTTATCAAACAAAAATTTTTTTCTTGTGATTTGTTTTTACAAAACCGGACGAATAACTTACACACGAATTGCAGGAGATAAAAAAAAGAGTTATATTTCTTTATTACAACGAGGTATTTTAAAACCCTAAAATAACTCAACTTCTTGAATACAATGCACAGTGGGGTATCACAAATAGTTTGGAAATAATTCAGCCATTTCTTAATGGTTGATCGTATTGCCATGAAACTTCACAGCAAAAACCAACGTAATTTTAAGGTAAAGTTCTACTAGATCTTTCAGGCGCTGATCAATTAGACTCCAAAGTAGGGCACATCAGGTATTCAACAATTTTTAAAGCTCGCCAAATTTATATTTATCAACCTATTTTCAAAAATAAAACATTTTTTTAATTTCCAATAACAAATACGTGTGGCGGCTTATCTCTTCAAGTGCAAAAGTTATCCGCGTTTGAAAGTCAAAATTTTCAATTTTTGCACACAGAAAACAGTTTTGTAGTTGCAACCGATTTTTTGCTAACCGAAGTTTTGTGGTTGCACGTACTATCACTATTATTAAATTTTAATACTATTGTAACAACCGACATTTATTTACAAATTTCGGAATTTTATTGTGACTATTGAATATTTTATGTATATGGACTAAAATATTCTATAAATAGATTCACATGCATTCAAAAAAATGTATTTTATTAAAAAAAAAAATTGTATGCCTCCAACTAGGATCGAACCAGCGATCTTCCGTTTGTCAGGCATGTACTTTACCTCTAGCCTAGCCTAAACTCAATTTGAATTTGTATTTTCCAATATCAACCTTGAATGTTTTTTTGTTTCAAACTTAAATGTGTATGTTAAAAAATAGATTTATATGTACAACAGAAATTCGGTTCCTGATCTCAATATTTTATTAGAGTTAGCAAAACTATAAAAAATTTATATATTTTTTAAAATGATTTTATTAAAAAAAATTCTTATACCGTGAACTGGAGTCGAACCGGTGACCTTCTGTTTGTCAAGCAATTACTTTACCTCCGGCACAAACCCAATTTGAATTTGTATTTTAAAATGTTTACCTTGAATATTTGTTTTCTTTCAAGTTTAAATATGAATGTCTAAAAATAGATTTGTATGTACAACAGAAATTGGGTTGCTCATCTTAATATTTTTTTAGAGTTACCAAAACTATTTAAAAATTTTATATTATTTTAAAATTGGTAACGAAAACTTATATTTTAGATAGAGTGATTGTTTTTTGCAGGTGAAACTAATATTCGATTTTAACTGCAAAAATGTTATTCAAGGGAAAAAATCTCCAAAATGTGGTTGGTTTTTGGTATTAAAGGTAATGTAGAAAATACTATTTTTTCAATATTGATTAGGAAAACCAATATGTTGAATGATGTGACTGTGTTTTGGTTAATTTTATATATTTTCTGTTTACAATATAGTTAAATTATTCTGATGATGAATTTTAAGTGCTTATAATTAAACAATGACTAAATTGGTTGATTCACGGGGATTCCAACCAATTTATTCTCTGTGTGCGCAATAATTTGGTTCGGTTGTTTTGGCACTGGTAAATTCCACTTTGAACAGTGTTGCTGATATTAAAAACAACTTATTTAATTAAACAAAAAAAACTTCGATGCAATATCTTGTTCACGCTTAAAATAAAATGCCCCTAAAGTTGAAAATCACAAAAAGGTGATGTGATTTTAGTAATTAATTGGTCAAAAAGTTAGCAAGACTTTTGAATCCGCATTAAAAGTTTCTTCAGGAAAACATATGGTATTTATACTTCTCTGAAAGACTACTAAATATAGTTGCGTTTTATAGAAATTATATTCCACAGTTGGTTATTGTTCTCCCCCAGAGCAAACCGAATTCGACCATTTTTTGTACTCAAATTTTAACTTTAACCCACTTTTTCTCTGATTGCACCCCGAAATTGGAAAGTGAAAATCGGGGCAAGGTCCAGCAATTATGATTGCACAATTATGATTGCACTATCCTTTTCGAACATCGCTTTAACCCTCTATCCGGCAAGACCGTCTTAAGACGGTTTTCCGGTTTTGGGCTCCACTGCTGTACTATAAATTTTATCGCTCCAAAAAAGTGAAAAATATCATTAGACAACATTGTTTTACATTTGTTATACTCCCCAACACTCACTGACAAGTAGTTTGTCAGCTGTTATCAAACAAGTGCAAAAAGTCAACAAATTATCATTGAAAATTATTTCGCAAAATTAATTTTTCGCAACTACTAAAAAAACACATTTAAAAAAAGTGATCGACTCAAAAATTTTATGGTAAGTAGATAACATATTATATTTGAATTTTATTATGCATTTGAAGTGAAAAAGAAAAAAAAATTGTGCTTTCTAAACTTAATAGTGAAGGCCGTCTTAAGACGGTCTTGCCGGTTTGTGTGAACAAAAATTTCCCTCTCTTTTAATTGTTGGTTTCACCCTTTTGTTAATAAAATCATTATTGTTTCTTTATTATTTTATTAATTTCATCCTTTTATTTAACTCGTGTTAGAGATGGATCTTTCTAAACGTTCTTATAAGAAAAATATCAATTTGGAGGATATGTCTGATGAGCAATTGCTCGAGTTCATGAATTCTGTAGAGAGTTCTGTAGAGAGCACAGATGAAAGTTTTGATAGCGATGACAGTGTTGGTGATCGCACATATGTTTTGGATAATATCGAGGCAGATACACTGCCAGAGAATACAGAACAGGCCATAGCAGAATGCTTTCACAATATGGGTGTAGCTGAGATCACGGATACATTTGCAGAGGGAATAAATTTTTCTCTGAATTTCAGCACAATGGACATACCATCGGCTTATTCAACTTTAGTTGAAGATGAAGCAGAGGTAGAAATTGTTCCGACACAAGAACCATCGGCATCAACTGCAACGAAAGTAACCACCAAATGCAAAAGAGCCAGATCCCCATTGCCAACAGCTGAAGCTACTGGACCATCAGTTCAACCATGTCCTGGAGGGTTCATTGGAGGTATGACACTAATTAGCTTATTTTATAAGTATTTATTTTCTCTTTTTCATAATTAGCTCTGAATGCAATATCTAAAAACTCGAAAGAGATGTCAAAATTGTTATGGCGCAAACGCTCGATGTGTTTACATGTACACGAGGTAGCCTTTCGAGGCGATTCGTCACTTTTATTGGCCTTGGAAGAGCTCAAAACACCAATGGAATTTTTTAATTACTTTTTCACTGATGATATTATTGAATTGATTGTTGTAGAGACAAACCGTTGTGCTGTGGATGAAAATATAAACACAACGTTTAGCACAAATTCCACAGAAATAAGACATTATATCGGCATAATGTTATACATGTCATTATACCGCTTTCCTAATTTAGAAAGCTATTGGAGGAAAAATGCTTTCTTGCCGATACAAAAGTGTATGAAGTCCAAACGATTTCTTTCTATCAAGAAATATCTATTATTTCAAGATGAATCACAGCGATCCGCACGTTGGCCAACAAAATAAACGACCGATTGGATTCAATACCAAAAACGGCTAGATTATGCGTTGAAACAGGTGTGCAGCACAAAGACAAAACACCATCTCCGCCAATACATGCCCAATAAGCCGCATAAGTGGGGGATCAAATTGTTCGTGCTTTGTGACTCAAACGGTTTCGCCTACCGTTTTGAAATCTACAATGGCGCGGAGATAATATCATCTTACCCGATACACCGGACCTTGGAGCTACATCAAATGTGGTAGTTCGTAGGGCCTGTAGGGCGACCATCATATGCTCAAATCTCGATGAGCCTTTATCACAACAGCCTGGTATATCAAGTGTTGGGAAAAGAGCTGTTCATCAAGTTTCTGATGTTCGGTTCGATGGTGTCGATGGATAGAAATGCAAAAAAAAATGTAAACATTGCAAGAAATATGACACCCAAGTCGTTTGTTCCAAATGCAACCTGCATTTATGCGGTCAAGTCGATAAGAATTGTTTTTGGGACTACCACCATCGTAAATAATAAATAATTTAGCTAATTTTCCTCCTTTATTTCAATAAAACTTTTTTTGTATATAAAATTTACCTGTGATGTTTTATTACACGCAAACCGGCAATACCGTCTACAGACGGTCTTCACTATTTTTTACCTAGCGTTCGTTCAGAATATTGTTTTTACCTGAAAATTAAAACTTTAGTTTCTTTTGACTATATCTACTTGAAAAAAAAATATTGGCTTGATCCGATCATTTTTACGGTCTGGCCGGTTAGAGGGTTAAACGTGGACAAGACAGCATTAAATGTAAAAAAATACCATTTTAGATTTTTTTTAAGTTTTTTGGGAATTGTGAGATTTCCTTTAGTCCTATATAATTTTTTTCTGCTTTAATAAATGAGTTGCTATAAAGCGATTCAGTTATTTTATATTATATTTAGTCATTTCAGAATCGACAAAAATGTTACACTTTGAGTTGTTATGTACAACTAACTACTATTTATTATATCAATTACCTGAACTAAAGTGTTACAAAATATTTAGAAATATTTATATTTTTTTGTTATTTACCTGCAAAGAAAAAGAAAGAAAGAAAAATTAGTCATAAATATTACTAGAAACGTTTAAAAATAAATAAATAAAAATAAAATATTGTTTGAGATAGGCGCGGTAGAGAAGATTAAGCATACTTTTCTAAAAATCATAACTACATTGTAAATTTTTTTTTTTTTTTATTGAATTAGACTGCGCAGTTTCTGGTAACACAACCTTCATCAGTAATCCTTTTTGACAATACTGTAATTATTTGTTATGGTTTTTATTGTTTGATTGCATCTATATGAAATGTTTATTTATTAACTGCAATCCTGACCGTGGCTTGAACCTGCTTTCTTTGCCACATGCACTTCGCACTACACTTTAGACAGAGGCTCTAACCAATTGATCTAAGTAAGGTCGATTTTTGCTGTGGCTTAAAACCAGTTTCAATTACACGGGGTCGATTTTACATTTAATTGTAATTGCAGAAGATAGCTAAGACAAACACCACAACAATTCACAATTGTTAGAAAATCATATGTAATCTAATTTCCACTATTTCCCACATTTTGTCAGTTGGCGCAACTATGATGTATTTTTTGTACATACGGTAGTTTGGCTATAAAATAGTTTTATTAATTAGTAAAATTAAAATTTTTAAACAAAATAAAGTTGGAACTAGGAACAGGAAATGCATGCACTAAAAAATTGTGTTTTGCCGCCTATAATATGTTTCAATCTATTTTAACAAAATTTTAAAGATAATTTCTATTGTCTAATATATTCTCTGCACGGGTTTTGCCCAATTGGCCCAACATTTTAATTATTTGTATTAAATAATAAGCATTTAAAAAAATAAAACCTGTGTCTCTTAATCCAAATTAAAGAGAGCACTTAAAAGGGTCAAACATAAAATAACAAACATAAAATAACACCAAAATTAATTTCTTACGAAAATAAAAGAAAAAAATCAATAAAAATACGCAAAATAAATAAAAATATGCATTTACAAAAAAATAAATACAAATATGCATTTAAAGCAAAAATTGTAAAAAAATGCTTTTATAGCCAAATATTCAAAAATATCCTCTAACAAATCGATGCCATGGATTCGTAAAGTTATTTTGATTACTCTGTTCTCAGACTTAATGAAAAAAACATGCAATTGCATGAACTTCCGGTCCCTGGTGATAATACAAAAAATTGGTACAATATATCAAATTAATTAAGAAATTGTAGATACTCAAAAGTGGTAACAGGTTTTCCAATCAAATATGCGGTTAAATTAGGATTTCAGTAGAAACAACCGTATTTTGGATTGCATGATTTATAGACACAACTAATGATTGGTATCGGTAAACGAATTTTAGACTATGTTTGTTTTCCTAAAAAAAATTTTAAATTTAAATTTAGCACTCAATATTTACAACTGTTTGTGTTGTAATGTGTAGAGCGGCCGCCAATTACTCCGAGTTTGCGAGTTCAAAACTCGGAAAAGATAAACGCAATTAGTTTTTTGTTTGTAATTAAAATAAAATACCAAAATGTTTAAAAATCATATAATTTAAAGAACATTAAAAGTAATTTTAGTGCAATGAGTAGAACTATTAATCTGAAGGCCACGGTTCAATACTTGCAAAATCAAAAACGTTTTTTAATTTCAATAAAAGTTTGTGGAACGTAACGTAATAAAATATTGAATGAGACAACTAAATATTAGCTTTTACGACTAAAAATATAATTAAATATAAAAATATTTGTCGTAAGCGGCAGAATTCGATTGGCAACAAATTTGGTTTCCACAACTGTGACTGCTTTCTGGATGTAACAACTTAGATTTCTTTGCGACCAGAATGCTAATTATTTCTAATGATACTCTCGCTCTCTCTGCAGAAAGTAAATTAATAATTTATAGTCTATATTGTGTTATAAATAAAAATAGTTTTTCAAAAATTCTGTTACCGAGCCCTTAATTTGTTTTCGAAAATTTTAAATTATTTTTTTTTTAATGTTAATATAGCCCAGGCTAGTCCTGTCAAAGATTCTATGTTTTTTTAATCAACATCCTAATGAGTCTAGGGAACTTAACTGGGTTTGTAAAGTTTCCAAGTTTTGCATAATTTAAACTAATGTTATAAATCTCTGTATATGACTACTCACCCAGTATCTAATATGAAAACTAATAAAAAAAATTGTTTTTTTTTTTTTTGCTAAAACTACTAAAAATTGGTTCAAAGTGAAGTTGCTGGAAAAACTTTTAAGCTTATCATATGTTAGCATTAAAATAACAAATTTAAACTTTAAATTACCCTAAATTTTAGTTGATTGAGTGTAACAAATTAATCTGCTAAAATCAGAAAAAAAATTTCAAAATACTAGCAGAGATAAAAAAAACTCAAAAATTTTTCAACAACCTGCGGCTGTAAGAATCAAACCTGAGCTCTTCTTACATTACAAACGTAACAATACCAAGTTATGACCGTTTAGCGATCACACCCAAGTATGGCCTCGAATGTAATGCTGCTAAATTGCAGTTTTCTTTTCTATTAGCTTTTCTGTTATTGTATATTATACTCAGAAGTGACAACACTAACAACACAAATATTCTATTTTTAGATTTTTGTTTTTTTTTCTAATCTCCTCCGTCTCTATTTCACAATGTTACCAGATTGATTTCCCAGCATATAATTACTACGATTACAACCAATTTTATGCTTTAATGACATACATTTTACTGTTATAACAAATTAAATTTCAATTTAAAAATCAAGGAGGTATTACCAACCAAATTCATCAAAAAAAAAAAAAAAAATTGTCACAAGAATACCATAGAAACGATCATATTAAAAACAATAAAATGAACATTTCAACCGACTAATTGGCTATGAAAAGCAAAATCTAATAGTTCCAATCAAACTTGAATTTTAAATTATTCATATTATTTTTTTTAACAGTCGGTAGTAAATGACTGTTGGTCAAATAGTGTTAAAATGTTCGGTTGTAACAAAAAATTTGTAAATTAATTTTATTTTTAAGCAATTTCGACACTCTCAACTACAACTAGATTGTTTCAAATGATAAATGAACAAAGTAGCATAGCAATTGTCAAAAATAAATATAAAAGATTTTAACTTAGAAAAAATTCAGAAATATTACAAAAAAAATATACATACATACAAAAAGTAAAAAAAGAAAATTATTAAAAAAAAACAAATAATTAAATTCTAAATATACAAAATATTGTGGGCACTTCAAGAAAAATTCAATGTAACTTATAAAGGCGATAATCGAAACGAATTTTGGCAGGACTTCCGGAAAAATAGATATGCCAATTCCATTTGGCGACAGAATATTCACAAAGGTAGTTTGTATAAAATACATACTATTCGAAGATGCATTAACCATTCTGAAACTGATGAGAGTCTTCTTATTTATTTAAGATGCAAACAACAACATTTTTATCTACGGTAGTTTTTGTGGATCCCACCGTAGTTACCGTTCCAGTTTGAAATGCCAGTATTGGTTTATCATGTCGAGACTAAACACGATGTGAAAGTTTTAAAACCAGGATAACATAAATTTCCCTCAAATTTTAACGTATTTAGTCTGCTATGTTTCCGGTTCGAATTCGAAGTACAAGGTGGCGCAAAAGTAATCCTCCAATAAGAAAATGCTATAACTTTTGCGATTGGCCCCTAATGTCAGTTCTGTTTTGTTACGCTACACAGCTCCAGAACGCGGAATATTGGTGACTATTTATTTGACCAATAATCGGTCGGTGACTTTGGCACAACGTAAATTTCGTAGCAGATTTCCTGGCCGTCCAACGCCTACTGGTGAAACACTGCGACGTTTAGCCGCTCGCCTCGAAGAGACTAGCACAACACGAGATGCTGCCAGGTGTGGCAGACCCCGGAGTAGCCGTTCTGCAGAGAATATTGCTGCTGTAGCCGAGGATGTCATGGAAGCGCCGTCGACATCGACCAGACGACGTGCCACGCAAATGGGTATCAGTCGACGGTCTTTACAGCGAATTTTGGTACAAGATTTGAAGATGTTTCCGTACAAAGTCCAGACGGTGCATCAGCTGTTAGCTGCTGACCGCCAATCGCGTGTAACATACGCTCAAGCCATCCTTAATCACCACCAAGAGGAAGATGATTTTTCATCAAAAATAATCATGAGTGATGAGGCCCATTTCCATCTTAGCCTTTTTTCTTCGAAGACGTCGGACCTTTTTTCTTCGAAGACGTCGCGGGCCAAACGGTAACTGTGAATGGTGAGCGCTACAGAGCAATGATCAACGAGTTCTTTTTGCCGCAACTTGATGAATTGGGATTGGAAAACATGTGGTTCCAACAGGACGATGCAACGGCACACACTGCACGTGCCACAACCGATATGCTGAAGGATTCATTTCCCGGGCGCCTAATCTCCCGTTTTGGCGATTTGCACTGGCCAGCAAGATCGCCTGATTTGACCGCTCCAGACTTCTTTTTGTGGGGCTTTTTGAAGTCGCGGGTTTATGTCAACAAGCCTCAGACTCTTGCAGCTCTTAAAGACAATATCCGTCAAGAATGTGAGGACCTATCGCCGGAAGTTTTGGCCAAAGTGATGGAAAATGCCATAAAAAGGGCTCAAATGACAATCAACTGTGGCGGCAGCCATTTACATGACAGCATATTCTCGACTTGATGTAAAAAAAATTAAAATACCAAATAAAAATAATCCACAAGAAGAATCAAAGTTTTTAATTTTTTTTTTTAAATTACAGCCAAAAAACATCGGAAGGTTATTTTTGCGCCACCTTGTATATGATCAACGGTGTAGGGAATATGTATCGGGTATGAGCTGGAAAACTAGAAAACTTAATACGTTAAAATATGGGCACAAATACACTTTATAGTATCCTTGTTTTAAAATGTTCATATTGGTTTCAGTTTTGACATGATAAAAAAATACCGGTATTCTAAAACTGAAAAGGTGCTGAACCTTGCAAAAAATAGAGCAAATTTTAGTTAGAGATCCATCAGATTAAAAATAATGTTTTTATAAAATAACACCTTTCTTATGTACAAAATGCATTTAAATTTAACGATTTCTTAGGAAAGCTGCCTAAAGTTTTGAAGCTATTTTAAAAAAAAAAATGTCCCAGAATTTGATCTGAAGATTTTTCTTTTAAAAAACAAAACTCTTATTCAGAATGAGATTCGGCAAAATTTGAACTTATAAAAAAAGTTTTTTTCCAGAAAGTATTGCGAATTTAATGTATTTTTCTTTATAAAAATTGCTCAAATTCTAAACCGGTTTTCGTTTAAAAGCCTCTATTTTATAGGGTCAATACATCAAAATCTCGGATTCTTTATACGAAAATTAAAGTTTCGTAAATTTTTCAAGAAAAACACATAAGAATATAATTGGTTTCTATAGCAAAATGCTCTTATTTTATCAGAAATTTTGTTAATTAAGTAACAACTTTGTTTACAAAATTTATGTATCATTCTTAATACCAAAAAAAATAAAAATATTTTATAAAATTACTTGGAAACAGTGTATTATTTAAAACAATTCGATAAGCCCCACCAACAAACCCATTTTCAAATTCGTTTTGGATAATAAAATAATTCGATTATTCGAAACGAAAGTTGCGTACAACAATCGAATTGCAAAGCAACGAAACTGTTTTCTGTGTGTATATTTAGTAGTCTTTACGGAAAAATATTGTGAGTGTATCTAAATACATCTTATATGATGCAGTTAGATATAATATGACACAATTTAATCGGGCCACTTGCGAATGAAATTTTATATAATTATTTGTGAGGTCATATTAAATTATATACAATTTTATAAAGCTCCATGTTAGTTATTTTTTAATCTGGTAGTTATTTTTACAACGTAATATTTAAGGAATATTTAGTAGCTTTTTCTGCTATTTTTACAGGTTTATTTTGGCTCTATGCAAAAAGGTGCAAAAAGTCCCAGTGAAAAAGCTCCCAATGAAATAAATTCTAAAAAAATTAAATAAGTCCCGTCTCGGAAAAGTGAAATAAATTCTAAAAAAACGAAATAATTTAAACAACAAAAATGAAACAAATCCTAGGTTTTGGTTGTTATTTTATCATGAAATAATTTCCAATTAATAAAAATTAAATAACTCCCAAAAATAGTCCATGCAACACAAATGAAATAAGGCCCAAAATAATTTTGCGAAATAAGAAAGGTATGAAGTGTAAAAAAATGATAATCACGCAGAAAAAACTTTATTTCGCGAAGCCGCCTGCTGCGTTCTACGGAGGAAAAAAAAACCCCTAAGAGCGGCAGAAGGCCGCCACCCAGAAGAACTTGTTTTTCAAATCAGATGTCGAATCTGTTAAAATCTTATATTTTTAAGACATCAAGTAACATTTATTTGACCTGCCATAACTTTTTATGTCCCAAAATACCAACAGACACCAAGATTTATTGTTTTTTAAAAAATATTTTTTTAAAAGTCTATTTTATTAAAAATTGTACGTATATATTAGTGTCTAAACGTTAAATAAACAGAAGGCCAATGCTCTACTCTTTATTTAAGATAAAAAAACAATCAATTTAAATGACAAAGCTATGACTGGTCAAATTATATTACTTATTGTCTTAAAAATAAGATTTCAACGGATTCGACATTGGATTTGTAAAAACAAGTTTTTCTGTGTGACTCTTAGGGTTTTTTCCTCCGTAGAACGCGGCAGGCGGCTACGCGAAATAAAGTTTTTTCTGAGTGCGACACAAAAAAATAAAATTGAAGCAATTTTTTAAGTTTCCTTAAAACTCTTTTGTTTGATTTTATGAATCAGCTTATGACATTAAAAAAAAAATAAATTATGATTTCGGGCAATAATAATAATATTTTGGCCAAACAAAAAAACCGTCATAGCGCCCAACAAAAAATATTAATAATGTTAAAAAATAATGAATTTTTGAAATGAATAACTCCCACTAAAAATGAATTAACTCCCACAGCAAATGCAATAACACCGAACAAGAAAATAAAATGAAATAAGTCCCACGCTAAGTTCTGTTGGGACTTATTTCATTTCGGAATTACTGCATTATGAAATAACACCTAATAACAAAAATGAAATACCTTCTAAAAAAAATGAAATAACTGCAAAAGAAGTGGGTATTATTTCACTTGAAATTACTCCCAAATTTGTATGAAAAATTTTTGGGACTTATTTCATTTTTTTTTTTTTTTTGGACTTTTTTCACCTGGGTGTTATTGCACAGAGCCGTATATTTTTATGAGTGTAACACATATTTATTTGTTCGATTCTTTTTGTTAATTCTCAACACGCACTTTTTTTTCTCCCAAGTGCATTTTTGTATTTTTAGTGCATTCATGTATTTATTTAGCAATTTTAATGATTTTATTATGCCATTGGGATTTAAAACAAATCTTTAAATACTGTGAACTATTGTTGCTGTTGCTGTTGTTATTGCATTAAATATTGTATAATTTCAGGGTTATTTGTTTAACAAAAATGTATTATTATTGTTTATCTATGTGAAAATTTAATACATATAAAAAAATAACATCAACGTGTGAATTATTAATTATAACAATTAATGGTTAAATTTAAAAAAAAAGGTGATGACTTATATTTTATTCATTATATTTTTTACACTCGCATTAAAATTTTTCCTATAAGATTAACTGTAATATGTTGATTTTAATCTGGCTTTTGGAATGGAATTTTTTTTAATTAAATTATTTATATTATATTCCGGGAGTAAATATTAATGTATAAATGATATAGATAAATTAAAAGGCGAAAATAATATTTTATTAACACTGCAGCTCTTCAATCGATTAAGAAAACAAATGAGAATTTGCAATTCTGCTATGTCGCATTTCGTCTATTCTTCATAATAGTTAAATGACAAAATTTCGATGTATTAACTCGTAAATTGAATATGCCGTACATAATCCCTTAAAAAAAATGGACCAGATTAAATACCATAATTGAACAAGTCATCAGTACTTATATTGTTTTATTATATTCACAAATCATTTCACTGGATACAAAATTTTGATAGTTAGTTTCATATGATTTAACTTTTTATTTAGGTGTATATTAACAAGTTTATTGCACTTCAGTTAAATTTTAATTAACCTCATAAAATGTGGTTAAAGTTCAATAACATTATTAAAATAAAGTTAATAAAATACTACTTGTTTAACATACTTTAGAAAAAAAAAAAAAATGTATACAATAGGGTGTCCCCCAGTTTTATTGCAAATGGTTCCAAGTGGTACCTTCTTTTTTTTTGAAAAGCTAAAAATACCCCATTTAGGAAAAAAGTTTATTTTTAGTAAATATTTCCAAAATTTGATATTATGAAAATTAAATTTATTATTTCACTAGCTGACCCGACAAACGTTGTCTTGCCTTCAAATTTTAATTATAATTAATTCTTGAAATCAAGAAATTTTTTTTACGCAAATAAATAATTAAAAAAATAAATTCACATTAGTAAATCATTTTAATCAATTTGTAATTTCATGGGAAGCCCAATGCCTCTTTGTCCTTCTATCGCCTTTATTTGCTGAAGTATATAAAATGAATAGCTGAAAACAACTGCCATAACAACTGCGACGTCACCTATTACCGGTGCATTAAAGCGCCGTTCATGCTCACCAGCCGCTGTCTGGTCAGCTCTTATCACAACCGTAAATTCATCTGTCGGCATCTGGTCTAGGGCTGTTTTGAATAGACGGATGAGGCTGTTGTGTTCGTGTAACATAGCTTGAAGATTTAAGATTAATTAAGGTTTTTTGTAAATATCTTCGGAACTACATAACCGATTTAAGAGTTTGATATCTCGTTTTGAAAAACATGACAACGGCTTTCAAAAAAAAGAAATTATTAAATAACCTTGCAAAAAGTCTGGAATGTGATGATTTATTTACTCGTACAAAATTTTAAGGCTATTTTTTTTATTTATTTATTTAAGTCTACGCAATAAATCCTTACAGACTATTAACATAATACATAATTACAAAATTATAAATTAATATAAGTACAATATTTTTTTTTTTTTCAAATAGTAGAATTTAAAAACAAAATGATGTTGCGTTTAATAATATTAACATTTGAAGAAAAATCTAACAAATTATAAAGATTATTAAAATCATTACACATTCTTATAAACGGATCAGCATCAGCATACATTTGACGATATAATGGAGTATATGAAGGAATATAATTACGTGTTGATCTTGGAGGAACGAAAAGTACAAAATTTTCTAACAGGAAATCGGAGCATATATCACCATTAATCAAATTTAATAAAAATGTAACGTTTAGCATTGTCCTTCTACTTTTCAGAGTGGGAAGCTTAACGAGGTTTAGTCTGGTCGTATATGAAGGTAGATTAATAATGGTATTAGGGTAGGTGCTTCGTAAGCAGAACAGCATATATAGCTATAGCTAATATAGAACCCTAGATATTTAATATTAATACTAATTTTGTATATGAGCTAAATAATCACTTTGTATGGGAGCTGCCACGCCCACTGGTATGATCCCGCCCAATTTTCCCATGACTATTCATAATATAATCAATGTGCATAAATTTCTAAGACTCTGGCTATTATAGAACTGTAGATATATGATATTAAATATTTACTTTGTATGGGACCTGACACGCCCACTGGTCCGATCACGCCCATTTTTCCCATGACTATTCACATTAACAAATAATCAACGTGCACAAATTTCTAAGACTCTGGCTATATAGAACTGTAGATATATGATATTAAATATTTACTTTGTATGGGAGCTGACACGCCCACTGGTCCGATCGCGCCCATTTTTCTTTTGACTATTCACATTAACAAATAATCAACGTGCACGAATTTCTAAGACTCTGGCTATTATAGAACTGTAGATATATGATATTAAATATTTACTTTGTATGGGAGCTGACACGCCAACTGGTCCGATCACGCCCATTTTTACCATGACTATTCACATTAACAAATAATCAACGTGCACGAATTTCTAAGACTCTGGCTATTATAGAACTGTAGATATATGATATTAAATATTTACTTTGTATGGGAGCTGACATGCCCACTGGTCCGATCACGCCAATTTTTCCCATGACTATTCACATTAACAAATTTCTAAGACTCTGGCTATTATAGAACTGTAGATATATGATATTGAATATTTACTTTGTATGGGAGCTGACACGCCCACTGGTCCGATCACGCCCATTTTTCCCACGACTATTCACATTAAGGAATAATCAACGTGGACAAATTTCTTAGACTCTGGCTATTATGGAACTGAAGATATATGATATTAAATATTTACTTTGTATGGGAGCTGACACGCGCACTGGTCCGATCACGCCCATTTTTCCCATGACTATTCACATTAACAAATAATCAACGTGCACAAATTTCTAAGACTCTGGCTATTACAGTACTGTAGATATATGATATTAAATATTTACTTTGTATGGGAGCTGACACGCCCACTAGTCCGATCACGCCCATTTTTTCCGTGACTATTCACATTAACAAATAATCAACGTGCACAAATTTCTAAGACTATGGCTATTATAGAACTGTAGATATATGATATTAAATATTTACTTTGTATGGGAGCTGACACGCCCACTGGTCCGATCACGCCCATTTTTACCATGACCATAATCAACGTGCACGAATTTCTAAGACTCTGGCTATTATAGAACTGTAGATATATGATATTAAATATTTACTTTGTATGGGAGCTGACACGCCCACTGGTCCGATCACGCCCATTTTTAGACGTTGGCCGATTCTCAGACCTACTACAATATGCTCACAAAATTTCATTAGAATCGGTCAAGCCGTTTCGGAGGAATAAGGGAACGAACATTGTGACACGTGAATTTTATATATAAGATTTAATCATTTAATATACTTCTAACTACACAAGACTCCTGTGCCTGGAGCACAATATCATAATTTTTTTTTATTAATGCATTTTAAAATTTTAAACGCAAAAATTTATTGTATGAACTGACGAATTGAATTGACGAATCCCTTCTGTTTTTTTGAAAATCTTAGCCGGTGCCGAATTTTGGTCAAAAATACCCCATTTTGGAGAAAAGTTTTTTTTTTATTAAATATTCCCAAAATTCGATTTTATGAAAACTAAATTTATTATTTCATTTAATCATTATATATATTTAAAATTAAACAGGACTCCTGTGACTGGAGGACAAAATCATAACTTTTTTTTTTATTGAGGCATTTTAAAATTTTAAACGCAAAAATTTAATGAACTTTTTAAAAATTTTGCTAAATTTAATTATTTTGTTTCTCATTTTTTTTTTAATAAAAAAAACATGGCTTGAGGACATAAGGAGTGAGATCATAAAAATGTTAACACACAATTTTGCCTATAGCTTTGGTTTAAAGCTTCTCATATTATTTATTCGGCAGTTTACATTTTAAAAATATGTCAGTTAATAAATTAATTTACTTCATGAGCCTTAATTTTCAATTTTTTACACAATGGACGATGAAAGAAAAGTGCGTTCAAAAATAATTAAATATTTTCAACAAAACCTAACATGGACATACCAAAATATTGCCAAAGAAACTAGTGTATGCCGCCAAACAGTTTAAAAGTGGTAAAAAGGTGTCTGGAACACCTAACAATTGAAAGGAAGCCGGGAACAGGCACAACGACTGGTTATCGTAACATTGAAAAGTCATATAAAGTTAAAACCATCCTTAAGAGATATCCTAACACATCTGGTAGAAAAACAACTCGGTTACCCTGCAGGCACACGATCAAGATTTTCTTGATAGTCTTTTACATATACTGTTTGTCAAAATATGTAAAAATTGACAGCTGTGACGTAGGCTGCACGCAAGTTGAAAGCAATTTCAATATTTGTGAAAGGAAAAACAAAAACAATTTCAAAAGAATTGTAATCAGCTGTTTTCTTGAACGTAAATTGATACACTTCACTTGAAAGAGAAATCTGAAGCAAGTTCGTTTCAATTTTAAAAGGGTGAGTGTATTGGTAAAAAAGTGTGAGTGTATTAAAACTTGATAGGCGAAACTTGATCGTGTAACCATCAAGTTAGCCTAATGCTCGTACTTTTTTGTACGTAAAGTAAAACGTAAGGCAGGACTAAAGTCCTACAAACTTCAAAAAGTTCGCGATAGAAACGCTTTTAAAATTTGGAGGCCAAAACCAGAGCTCGAAAATTGAAATCAAGTTTTATACAAAAATACAATTGCTTGATTACTAAGAAGACAAGAATGGAGCAAAATTGATTATTAATAGGTTTTTTGTTAAAGTTCTGCCTATTATGGAGGCTCTAACTTTTCTAAAACTTCGGGTTCTGATGAGATCTTTAGCCAGATCGAAATACTAGTATCAACCTAGCTAATATGTTTGATTTGCTTTATTTTTGTAAATATACGGAGGTTGAAAGCTCGTTATAAATTGAAAATAACATAAAAATAATCTCGATGTATGTATATAAAAACAAAAAACTAATATAACTGTAAAAAATATTACTTGAGCCAGAGTACAAACTAAAAATTTTTTATATAAATAGAACATTTTTGGTCTTCAAAGTTTAGTAACGTCATGATGCTTGTTAGGAAAAGACCTAACCACGTGCTTGATTACTAAGAAGACAAGAATGGAGCAAAATTGATTATTAATAGGTTTTTTGTTAAAGTTCTGCCTATTATGGAGGCTCTAACTTTTCTAAAACTTCGGGTTCTGATGAGATCTTTAGCCAGATCGAAATACTAGTATCAACCTAGCTAATATGTTTGATTTGCTTTATTTTTGTAAATATACGGAGGTTGAAAGCTCGTTATAAATTGAAAATAACATAAAAATAATCTCGATGTATGTATATAAAAACAAAAAACTAATATAACTGTAAAAAATATTACTTGAGCCAGAGTACAAACTAAAATTTTTTTATATAAATAGAACATTTTTGGTCTTCAAAGTTTAGTAACGTCATGATGCTTGTTAGGAAAAGACCTAACCACGTGCTTGATTACTAAGAAGACAAGAATGGAGCAAAATTGATTATTAATAGGTTTTTTGTTAAAGTTCTGCCTATTATGGAGGCTCTAACTTTTCTAAAACTTCGGGTTCTGATGAGATCTTTAGCCAGATCGAAATACTAGTATCAACCTAGCTAATATGTTTGATTTGCTTTATTTTTGTAAATATACGGAGGTTGAAAGCTCGTTATAAATTGAAAATAACATAAAAATAATCTCGATGTATGTATATAAAAACAAAAAACTAATATAACTGTAAAAAATATTACTTGAGCCAGAGTACAAACTAAAATTTTTTTATATAAATAGAACATTTTTGGTCTTCAAAGTTTAGTAACGTCATGATGCTTGTTAGGAAAAGACCTAACCACGTGCTTGATTACTAAGAAGACAAGAATGGAGCAAAATTGATTATTAATAGGTTTTTTGTTAAAAATCTGCCTATTATGGAGGCTCTAACTTTTCTAAAACTTCGGGTTCTGATGAGATCTTTAGCCAGATCGAAATACTAGTATCAACCTAGCTAATATGTTTGATTTGCTTTATTTTTGTAAATATACGGAGGTTGAAAGCTCGTTATAAATTGAAAATAACATAAAAATAATCTCGATGTATGTATATAAAAACAAAAAACTAATATAACTGTAAACAACTGTTGTGTATTGGATAACGAAACTTATGTCCTGGCTGATTTTTCGCAGTTCCCTGGTCAAGAATTTTAAGTTTCCGATGTTCGAGAAAATGTTGCGGAAAAATGTAGATCGAAAAAGCAAACGAAATACCCTACAAAATTACTAGTATGGCAAGCCATATGTAGCTGCGGCCAAAGAAGCCAGTCATTTTTGACATCTGGCTCTATAAACAGCGAAATTTATATCACGGCGTGGTTGCAGAAGAGACTTCATCCATTCTTGAGTCAGCACAATGTATCCACTTAAAAATTTGGTTTCAAGTCTTAAAATTCAGTGGTTTGTTTTTTATTTAACTTTATGTGTGTTAACATTTCTCACTTCTCACATGATCTCACTTTTTAGTTAGGTACCTATAGTGAATCCTTACGAAGTACTACAGTTATAGAGTGCAATCATGTTCAGTTTGCTTCTTTAACAGGAAATTTTTTCCCAGCAGATTTCGCTTTGTGACAACTAAATCGCTGTATCAATTCCACCAAAACGTACATCAAATTAAAGATGTTAATGTACTTAATACGAAAATCGAAAAAGCATCAAAAAATTGGAAGGAGTTTAAATTTTATGGAGCAAACAAAATTTTGAAACCTCAAAATGCATCGCTATATATAATTTTTAATTTTGCGAATTCAAATGTATTTAATATGATTTCCTGCAAATAAGTAACCCTAAACCCAATTAAATATATCGTTAAACAGGCAAAAAATGTGTGCTTTCCAAAATAATCGTGGTTTTTCTTTTGAGTTAAAATATATGACAAAGTGTAGTGTATTTTTATATTTGTTGCTGGATGTAATATATAGTGATGTAGATTTAATTTAATCGAAGCAAAAACTGTAAATTTAATATTTTCATAAAAAACCCCTACAAATAGTTGAAAATTCACCTACGACAACAGAAAATATACTTGAATTTGCGTCTGCAGAATTTTCAATGATGTTGAGAATCACAGTCTGCTAAACTTAGGTGACCTTAATTTTAGAGGAACTAAATTTTGATTAGCAGTTGTAGTTCAATTAACTAAGAATTGAGCTATATCAACAAAATTGTTAAGTTGAATCAACAGAAATTGTATGCTTAAAAGGTCTTACCGGATCTGACTAGAGGCAGATCCATATTTATTACCAGGAATATAGCTGCCCAACAAAAAAAAACACAATGGGCACAATGTTGACAAAGCGTCGGCAACGGTTGGATTATGCGTTGGCAAACCGTAGGATTAACAATATTGACATTCCCAGGCAAACAAATACAATCGGCACAGCCTTGGTAAAGCGTCGGCGATTTTCGGTTCTAGTTGGCAGAACGTGGGATTAACAATCTTGACAGCATTGTCGTATTACCCGATTGATAACAGTGGCCAACCATTGGTTTGAGTGAACGTGCCACAGTTTGCATACCGTTGGTAATTCTAAAAATTTGGTACTTTCAAAATACCTTAAATTAAATTAATTTTGGGAAATATTTTAAATAAAACATATTTAAAAAGCAGCAATAACTTTTGGTATTAGTCTTTTACATCATATTTAAATGTGTGAAATATAATGAAATGTAAAAATAGAGAATGCCTCTAATTGGTAAAAACAATATTGGCAAAGAATATGTTTTGCAAACAAAAAAGTGTTTTTATAGTAATATATAAGTTGTTCTTTTGGTAATTTTTAAAACGGAAATTTTTGCAAAAATAGCAGTGGTTTGCCAGTACTATTTTTTTTTTGTACGGTTGGCAATTTCTACCTGTGTTTTTAGCCGATTGTTCTGTTCCCCAATTGATAACAGTGGCCAACCATTGGTTCGAGCGAACTTGCCACAGTTGGCATAACGTTGGAAGTTCAAAAAAAGTTTGTGATTTTAAAATGCCTGAATTTTAAATGGGTTTGAGAAATATGCAAATATCTTATTGTTAGTCATTTACATCATATTTAAATGTGTGAAGTATAACAAAATGTAAAAAAAAAAAAATAATGTTTCTTTGTTGTCATTTTGGCAAAAATATTGCTAAACAATTTTGCGGGTGGCACTGGTGAACAAAATCGTGATTTTCTAGTACAATGTCAGTTGAACCATTTGAAATTCTTAGCACGGCGAGTTTTACAAAAATAGCTGTGGTTTGCCAGTACTGTTTTTTTCGCACGGTTGGAAATTTCTGTAAAGACTACTTAACAGGTACGGAGTAACGAATTAAAAATCACGAATTGCAAAATATTAGGTTTGGAAAATTAGTTCAAGAGCAGCTGAAATTTGTTCTTGTAGTAAAACGGGATAACCAATAAATTTAGCCAAATATCTGATTTAAACGACAGCAACAGAAAAACTTAGTTTAACTGAATAGCAACTCGTTTAACATACATTTGCTTTAACTTTTTTATGAGTGTAGTAAATGTTATTTGTAATATATTTTTGCAAATATCATTTCAATTAAATAATATTTTCCATGATATTTTATTTAATCATTTTCAAAATTCATTAGGGAAACACATTTAAAAAAATTATTTTTTTATTATTTAATTAATACACAGTGGGGTGTATCACAAATATTTTGAAAATAATTCAGAAATTTCTTACTAACTGATCGGATTGCCATGAAACTTCACACATCCATAATCCACGTAATTTCATACTTAAGTTTCAAAGAAGGGTCGACTAGCTCTATAAGACGCTAATCAATTAGACTATAAATTAGAATACCTCGGTTATACAACAATTTTGAGATCTTTCCGATTTTATATTTATCAACCGATTTTCAAAAATTAAACATTTCGGTAATCTGCTTTTAATTTCTAATAATAAGATCAGCCCGAAATAAATGGCTGAATTATTTTAAATATATGTGTGAAACACCCAACTGTGTAATGTTATCAACAAATAACTTTACAATATTAGCTTAAGCTATTTGGCCGAACACCCAATAAACATTTGGAAGATCACCCAGAAGATTTTACGGCAATATCATTCATTTATCATTTTGAAGACAATCAAAGTAGTATTTTGAATATGTCTTCATTTTATCAGTTGGATGATATATCGGCGATATCAACAAAAAAAAAATGTCAACAAATAAATGTTTGCTTTATTTAAAAACACACATAAAAAAGAACGAATATAAAATTTTTTAAATAATCAAGAAATATCTTATATTTGGGAAACTTGCAAATAGAATTACTAAAATTGAGGCAAGTTAAATTTTATTCCATTAAATATTTCAAATAAAAACTAAAATGATCTTTTTCCAGAAAATGAGGGTGACAAAATGTATTGAAATCCATGGCTGGTTGTTGAAGTCATTTATTGGAAATATATTAAATCAAGAATAGTAGTTGTATATTTTATACAAATATGTTTGTTTTCAATAAAAAGAAAAATATATATATTTCCATCATCCGGGTGGTTTTCTAGCAATATCTTATTTTTATCTTCCAGAAGATATATCGGCGATATTTGAGCACTTTTTTTATATCTTCTACATGATAATAAAGCAATATCGCCAAATTATCTTCCAAAAGCATTGCTTTTGTATTGCTGTGAAGTATTGCATTGGGGACACGTTTTCTAACAAATGGGGTATCTTCCGCTATACGAATACTACTGTTGCCGTAATAAAATTTTTCTTCCAGACAAATAAGATTAGGGAATCGTAATCGTATTGCCGTGTTTGCTGAGAGCTAATAAAATTATAAAAACAAAATTGGATTGAAAAATGAAATAATCTTTTATTTGCATTTGAAAACCATGACCTTGAAAGCCTGATTAGAAAAACTTCTAATAAAAAATTTTAAAAAAATGTAATTATATTATTAAATTTTTTCTTTCAAGTTCATTGTCATTTTTTTTTTTTTTTTTTTAAATATGAGTTTTTATGAATTGTTAGTGTCGTAATACACACTCAGTTTTACAACGAAGTCTACGTGCCGTTTGTGAAATATTCGTTTAAAAATTTGTTTGCTTAAAGTTTGCATAACTACTCTTTAAAAATTTGGTTTTAACATATAAGCGGTATTCACAAATTAGCCAAAGCGCACTTAACCTGGCTAATGAAATTCAAGACTACTTTTATTTAAAACTAAAACCAACTTATAAATATTATATCACTTTTTATATAAGAATATCGTGACTGACTGACTCAACATTGTCCAGTTCAAACCAAGTTTGACATTTAGTAGGTAGGATCTCCCTCCGACTTACAGATCCGATAGGTCTAAAATGTTAGATATTTTCAAGAAGTGGAGCAAAAATTGATTTGGTCAGAAACCTGAAATTCAGATTTTGAAACAAATCCATTTCAAAATATTAACATTTCGGTCTTTTCTCCAGACTGGTTGGTGTGGGGTATGACATAGTCGGCGTGTTCGACTTTATTTTTTTTAAAGGTTTTAAATCGGTTCATGATTGGTTTAAACTACTCTGTAAGAAATAGCTTAATTATATCAAAAAAAAACAACCCATTGTGTGATTTAAACAAATTTCTAAATTGTTTAAATTGAGTCATATTTTCATCCTAATTATGGGTCAAAAACGTGTTATACGTACATTTACTATACATATTAAGCAATACAATTGTTTAAAATTTTTGTTGGTTTTTTAAATACACAAAAGTTCTAAAATGTTCACTTGTTTTAAATGTCGGTATGTTTTAATTGGCACACGACTTTAAACGTCTGAAAAATTGATTCAAGTAGTACTTTATTTGTCACCTATTGCCTTAAAAGTCGAAAAAATATATTTAAAAATATATATGAAAAATATAAATGAAAAAAAAATATACATATATGTCTGAAAATTCTACAAGAGCCTTGAATTTGAGTCTGAAAATTGAATCAGGCAGGTGACGCTTATTTAACTTTTGGTGAATATTGTGAAACAAAACAATAGAAACATTACTGAAATTTTCATATAAATATATAGAAAATCTAAAAAAAAAGTTGTATTCTATCCGACTTTCTTGAAAATAAAACAATATGAAACGATTCATTATATTTCTTTTGGAATTCCTTATAGTCTAGGCTAATGCCGTTTTACTTCCAGGAACACAGCCTTGTGGTAAATATATGTATATGACGCACTTCAAAAATTTTCGACCCCTGTTGAAACCGACATTAGATGCCTGTTATTTCTCAAGGTTTTATGAATAGAGAGAAACGATGTCCTGGGCTATGTTGACTATTTAAAAAATATGACTTGCAAAGTTTCACTTTGAAACTTAAGAAATGTTTTAATTGTCACACGCGTTTAAATATCTGAAACATTGATTCATGTAGTACTTTATTTGTCACCTTGCCTTAAAAGTTCAAAAAATAAATTTAGAAATGCTATAATAATTAAAAAGGTAAAACATAAAATATATGCATATGACTGAAAACATATAAAATCAACTATTCGCTTTCCTCCACCCCTTCTGATTGCATCCAAACTTGGTATACAAGATGTACATTAGAGTGGTTTTATAAAATCGATCTTCGATTTTTATAGGTGCTCAGGTCTAGGATTATGTCATTTAGTGTAAAAATGCTATTGTAAAAGTTTTAGCTTAATCGGACTATGCCATCCCGACCCGAATACAAGGCGAAAAAGTTACTTTTTTAGTTTTTGTCAAATTTTTTAGATGTCGTAAAAGTTTTTACTCAAGAATGTAAATTAATCGAAATGAAGATACAATTATGTTTTCAAAAAGGTATAAAAACACAAAATCGGTTAAAAACTATCCCAGTAATAAATAATGCCCCAGACCACTAAGGTGGCAATTATTACTTAGCCGAGAAATTCGACCACACATTTTAAAAATTTTTGAAATTGATTACTGAAATATATTTGTTTTACTTAAAGACTTTTTTTTTTATTTGGATGGCGTTAACCTGTCCTAATGTGATGTCAAAAACGGACAAAATTTTTGGGGTGTTTTTCAAATCTCCAATTTCAAATTTAAACTTTTACTTTTACAATAGCATTTTTACACTAAATGACACAATCCTAGACCTGAGCACCTTTAAATTCCAAAAAAAAATTTGCCCATATACACTAAACCCACTCTTATGTACATCATATAGGACAGCTAATCATAGCGGATCTTAAAATATGGCGTTTCAAATATGAAAAATATTCCAAAATTTTAAAAAAGTAGTCACAGCTTTATCTTTTTAATGACTTAAGCTACGAGAGTCATTGATACCTCATTTTGAACCTACTTAAATTGTGGTTTTACTAGAGCACACAAATTATTTACTTCTCTTCTGGAAAATGCATTGTTTTCAATAGCCGTGGTTCAAAAAGCATATTTCAAAAAACTGTTTTTTTTTTTTAATTTAAAAAAAATATGTTAAATAAAAATTAGTTGCCTATGCCGTCTCCAAATTCCTATGCGAAGCTGTTACAGTATCCTGACTTTTAAACAAAAATGAGAAAAAATTTAACTAAAAAGCTGATAACTCAGAAACATGCAGGAGTATCACATAGGGATTTGGTGACGGTATGGAAGATTGATTTAAAAATTAACATATATTTCTTTAAACAAATTCAGAAAATCAGTTTTTAGAAATACAGCAGTTTGAACCATGGATTTTGAAAAAAAATGTAGTTTACCGTTAAGAAGTAACTTATTTTTGTGAGCTAGTAAAACCACAATATAAGAACCTTTAAAAATAGGTGTCAATGAATCTTTCCAGTAAAAAATGTTCGTGTTTTTAGAAGCAGGATAAAACAAATGCCCTGATGTGAGTAATTACAATTTTCTCATACTGTGAAGTAGCAAAAGAAACGAAAAATGTTCGTATAAAAATAAACAAAAAATCTGTTTGAGATTACTGATTTCCCTTAAAAGAATGCAGGCTGTTAGCAGCTTACCCTAAACCCTTACAACGATGCAGCTTGTAATGCAGAAAGTTTCATATCGTGGGTTATAACGATCTGAACCTGTTTTCCCGAGTGATTTCCGATTGTGTTTGGTGGTTTTGAGAATGTTGTAAAAAAGAAATAAGGGTGAATTAGTTTGTGCGTTACGTTACGTTACGTGACGAATCAGCTGATTTGTTTTTAATGTATTAAAATGATTGTGGGTGGTTAGTTTGCCTGCAGTTGAACGTTGAGTGCCGGACGAACCTGTTAAAAACAGAAGTGACGGCTAAAAACACACAAAAAAAAAACTAAACAAATAACATAAGAATTTTTTTTTTGTAATTTTGTAAGCTAAATTGTATAAAATAATATAAAAAAGGTTTTGTGACACATTATGATAATGAAACTACTACTATATTTGCAACTAGTTAAACAATTACTATAATCCTTTAGCCGCAGCAGCTGCAGTTGTTACGGAACAGTCTAACCACACAAAACAGATATCCGAAACGGCACGTTACAGAAACGGCACGGAACGCAAACACTAATGGAGCCAGAACGTGGTGCGGAAAAAAGATAACATCATTATATAAATATGTTTAAAATTTTAACAAAAAAAAATTAATACTTGTAGAATTTTATGTAAAATAATTTTAATCGTAATAATGTAGACATTAAATATGATTCTACTGAAAGCCATGAAATCACAGCTTTTTATAAGCGCTAAAATCCTCGCTAATTTTGCCAAAAAGTAATACTTCCAAGTGAGAATTCGCCATATAAAAATCATGGCATATGTTAACAGGTTTGTAAGGGATTATTTTTGGCTTACGCCCTTACAAACCTGCTTGCAGGTAAGCAGCGTTTTTTACTGGATTATAGCTTAAACCGCTAAAAAGATATGGGCAATTTTTTTTTGTTAATCTGTTTTTCTACTAGATTTAGTATCTATTTTTAGATTTTTATACATAACATTGAATCGCGTAAGAGCTCCACATATTAATTTGGCAATAGCATAGTGAAATAAATTATATATAACATATATTTTTTGAAAATTTTAAGAAACTAGTTTTTTAAAATATAGCGGTTTAAACCGCGGGTTTTACAAACAATATGTTTTACTTTAAACAAATTATTAGTATTATATTTATTTTTTCGTTAACTTTATTTAAAGCACGACAACAGCTTTAAAATGAGTTATCAGTAAATCACATAGTTTTAACAGTTAAAAATATATGGACGAATAAGTACTACTACTTTTTTACATTAAATAAAAAGTTTAATGAGCGTAATACTGAAATCGAAAAGGCATCAACAAATTCTAAAAACTTTAAATTTGATGGTGCAAACAAAATTTTCATAAACTCAAAAAGAACCCATATATAAAATTTTTAATTTTGCGAAGTTACAGGCATTTAATATGATTTTTTGTAAATAAGTAATTTTTAATTTTTATTTATAAAAAAGATTTTTTATAAATAAATAAAAATAAATTGTTTTAAAACATAGTTGGGATGTATAAGGTAATTCAGAATTCATTAGATTTCGAACTTTTTTTATAAAAATATTTTATAGATCCTTTAAAGACCAGACCTCATAAATAATATCAACGAATGATAATTTCTCAATAACCACCACATTAATGCTATGCTAAAAAAATCATAAAAAGTGCAAATTATTAAATACCAACGAAAATATTTCATACACACTATGAATTTAATTCATTAAACACATGAAATTTTCTTAACGAGTAGGCTAGGATTAATGAAAACAATTTCATATACTTTATGAAATTTTCGTTGGGTTAATCAAACCATTTGTTAAAATTGATTTAATGAAACACCTTTCATTGCCTCAATGAAACGTTTCTTTGGGGACTTTTTTATGAAAAAAATCATTGGATTAATGAAGGAATTCATTAATACTACGCACAAATTTCTATCAGTGTAATGATAATTTTTTTTAATTTGTACCAAACAAATATCCAAGAATACAATGAACAATTGTGAAAAGAAGCTCAGAAAAATCCCAACATCGAAATTTCCAATGGCTATTGATTGACAAAGTAACTCCAAACTGCCTCAAAATTGGATGAATTGCGCCAATTTTTTTTTTTTTTATTTTAACATTAAATTAAATGTTTTTTAAAAAAGTTTAACTTACACTCAAAAAAAAAAGTTTGTAAAGTTAGCAAAAAATTTTGCTGAGTCAGCAAAATTTTAGTCAGGAGGATGCTTGCAAAAAAGTTGCTAATGTCAGCAAAATCTTTTGCTGAAAATCAGCGAGCTGATTTTTAGCAACAAAATTTGTAGATTCAGCAAAAGTTTTGCTAACACTTAGTAGATTAGAAATACAAAAGCCTTGCTAAAAATTAATAAATTTTTTGCTGAATTTTAGTAGACTGAAAAAAACGCAAAAAATTTGTAGAAAAATTGTAATTTAGTTAATTTATTTGCTGAAAATCATAAAACATATTTTTGTGATTCTTTTAAAAATAATTTACTATAATAACGAAATATAAAAATTTTCATTTTTCCACATTGACGACATGAATTAATTTAATATCTGAAAATATTTAGAAATAAATATATATAACATAACAAAAATTGTCTTTCAATTACATACATCAATGGTTGTCTAAATGATGCTATCGCAACTGCCGAAGATAATTATAGAAACGAAAAAATAAACAAAAACAAACGAAACGAAAAAAACAACCCTTTTTGCAATAAGAAAAAGGAACCATAAAAATCTACCTAAGATGTGTGTCTTTGTCTTTCACTTTACTCTGTCTACATTTCTGTATATGTTTGTTTGCATTTTGACCACACATATAAACATTTAGTTTAAATAAATAAATATTTTATTTTGTCTTTTATTTAATTAATAGACAATTATTTTCACAAGCCGGTGACAACGCAAAATTTAAGTTATTTTAATCCTCAATTTTGTTTTATGTATGAAAAAGAGATACAAAAACTTCCATGGTTGATTTTTTTATATGTCTTACTAGAGCTGTACTTTTTAGTATCATTTTTCTCTTCTCTACTACATCTTGACATGCCGCGACATCTACTTCATTCTGCGTACATCTTTCAATCTGGTTGTCGTCGACACTATTAATGTGCTTATCAGCACAATTTTTTTTAGCAAAATTAATTAGTAAAACATTAGTATATTAGTAAAGCATTAGTATAAAACAGTTAAGTGCTGAATAAGTATAACAAAAATTTTAGCTGAAAACAGGATTTTAGCAAAAAAATTTTGCTAAAAAATAGTATACCTGATTTACAAGACGTTTTACTAACTTTTCTACTAACTTATTTTTTTGGGTGTACTTTAAGTGTACATTAGCAAAAAACTACGGCGTTGCCATTTGGTTGCAATTTAATTCCGCTAACGCAACACATGATGTAATAAAATAGTTTAAAGAAAATAGTTTAGCAAACATTTTATTGAAACATGTTGAAAACAAAGAGTTTTTTTTAGAATAAATAGTGCAATAGAATATCGTCTGTGTTTCTTCATATAAATGCATTGCAAATTTACAAAATTGTATTAAGTACTTCTGCAGACTTCAACTGAAACATCACAATATGAAACAATTCGTAGTATTCTTTTTGGTATTTCTAACAACCAATGGCATTGCCTTTTTACTATCAGGAACACCTTCTACTGGTAAGTATATTTACCAAAATTTTTATTGTCAAATTTTAATATCATATTTTTACCCATAGTAGAATATGTGGGAGGACAAGCTCCTTATATTTACCAAAACGAACGCATAAATCAATACAATTCTTATAATGGCCAATATGCGGAAACAAATATTTTCCATCAACCATATTATAATTATTACAATACCTACAATGATAATTTACCAGGCGTAACGGCTGCATAAGTACCATAAAACCCCATGACATTTATTGAGTTGGAACAACCATAGCATTTAAAATAAAAGCATTTGAAAGTACATATCAATTCCTAATTGAATAGTTTATAAAAGTAAATAAATAAAAAATATTGTTAAATAAAATGGGTTTGATATTCAATATTAAAACATGTAAATTTACTATTCACAGACGATTTCGGATTTTATTTGATCTTAATTAGTTTTTTAAGATATTTAGCTTTTTCGATCCCATCAAGGTCAAGGTGAATAAATATGACACTTACTAAAGTGTTATTTGGGTTAGGGATAATTCATAAGGTATTGTCCCAATTGCAAATGTTATAAAGTCCTATCAATGACGGATTAACCTAACACAATAGAAAGTCAATTGCTATCAACGGACCTATACCGTGACCGGTTAAAGGAGGACATGAAACAGAACTAGTAACATTTGATAATTCTGTGGGTTAAGCGCTGACAATTATATTGAAAGAACTTCTTCCTTGACTGGCACAATCTCACGTTTAAGGATTAAAAAGTTGGTTTAAAAATTATTTTATTTTTGTTTGAAAATATGTCTTGAATTTACGAAAATTAGGTTTATTTGTATACAGGGATAAAATATTAAAGAACTATTTAAAATACGGGGGAAAATAGCTCTTTGGGAAAAAACATAAAAACCGAACGATTACGAATTTAGGAAAAAGCTCAGACACCCATTTAATGAAACAGGCATAAATATGCATAATTTTTAGCTTAATCCAACTACAATTTCTGAATAAAGCACCAGTTTGAGAGTTGCTTAAAATACATTTTTTTAATAACAAAAAAAAATATTAAATCAAAAATTCAAAATGACGGATCCAATATGGGTGGAAAAAAGTTAATTTTTATACGATCACAGAAACTTTCTTTTGACTTGGTTTTTGGGAAACTGATTCTGATTTTGCAATTAGATTTTAAAAAATTCAAAATGGACAACGAAATAAAGCCACCGAAAATATTCACAACATGTATTTTTTGTCCAATAGCCTCCCCGTTAGTTACAGCTGGCAGAAATTTTGCTCCAAAATGTTTTGGCGGTTGGTTATGTAAAATATTTACCAAAAAACGACGACTTTAAAATCTTGGATCCCATATAGCAGCTAAAAAGAGAAATTTTTATCCGATATAATAGAAACTTTGTCTTCGCTTGAGTTAACGGTGATTGATTCAGTAATTAGATTTTAGAAATTCAAAATTCTGGATGAAATAAAACCGCCGAAGTTAGTCTCAACTTGTATTTGTGTTCAAATTCTTTACCACCAAGAGGTTTTCGGGGTGGGTGTTTTCAAAAATTAACACAAAAACTAAAAACTCAAAATGGCGCATCCAAATATTCGATTCTGTAGTCAGAGTTTTAAAATTCAAAATGTCGGAGCAGATACCTCACCCAAAGTAGCTGAAATTTAGTCACAAGTAACAACATCACTTTAAGTTTACGAATTTTGCCACAGATTTGGATTACAAGGTTCTTAAAACAATTGAGTAGAGTTTAAACATAAACATTTCGCGGCCATTTAATTGTGACATCTTATCTAGTATATATGCACTTGAACATTTCAAAAATAAAAATAAATACAAAATATAGTCGAAAAATTTGAATTCAGGAATTACAAGAACTGCAGAATCTGAATCTGATGAAAATCAGTCGCCATATTTAACCCGCTATTTAGTTTTATAATTTGTTTAACACGACCTTAGATTTATAATATTAATAATGTCGTGAAAAGAAACCATTCGCTCTTAAATTTATAGCGCGATTTTTGGTAAAAGATTTAAATTATCTTACGAAAATAGGTGGTTGTAGTAGTTGGTGCCAAAAATCGCGCTATTTTTGTTAAGAATTTTTCATTTCTTATATAAAGAATTAAGATTATTCATATTAATTATTGCCAAGCTCTAAGACGAAATGTGATTTAAAAAAACTATTCGCTTTTAAATTTCATAAGGTCGTCGGATGCTGCAAAAACAGCATATCGATAATTGGTGGCACTTACGTTGTTACCAGCAAATTTAATAAAACTGGGTGGAAGGACACACAACGCAATATGGACGGAGAAGAAATTTAGTTAATCTTTTTTTTTTTGAACTATTGGAACTATTTGAACTATTTTAAAAGGCAGTGGATACGCAATCTTATGCTGAAAGCTGCACAAGAAAATGAAGTAAGTTATAAATGTCCTTATTGTCCTTTTTTTAAAAAAGAGAAGCAACACTCAGGAAATTCTTCCTATTAATTAATGTGTTGCTTTCTTTGGAAAGGGGATAGTGGAGAGATGAAAGGTGGTGAAAGATAAAGGGCTTCAACCATGGCAATACTGTAATTGCGCGAGATGATAGGTCTTAGAACAGTTGTTGCTCGCCACCTGATGTAGAGTTGGCGAATTTATTGAAGCTTTTTGTTTCATAGCCCTGATTCATTATTTTACTTCGGTGGAGTTAAATGCTATGGGAACACTGAACAACGTGATACATATAAATGATAGAAAACTCATACATATTATTTTTCTAAATTGATGTTGTCGGCACCGGTAATCGAACCCGGGACCATCTGTGTAACTAACAGTCCAACGCTCTAACCATTACACCACAACGCCCGCGCAAATTATCATCTAATGCTAAATTTATTGTTAATTCTTTAGAAGTATATTCTAAGCAGGCTTCTAAGGTCATTTATTTTCCTAATGCAAATAAAAACTATTTATTTCATTATTTTATCCGACGTTTCGTTGGGATTATTTCCAACTTCTTCTGGGATATAATTTTATTAAAATCTGGCAACGACATATTCAGTAAATAATGCTGTGCATAAATAATGTGTTTTTTTTTTTGCTTTGAATATTTTTGGGGTAATTTTTCATTTATTCAAATTTGGGTTATTTTGCATAAGGAATAAAAGCCTTAAAGTAATTGATGAAAATATGACCCAATATTTATTTTGAGTCTAATTTTCATTTAGTTGGGTTAATTTTTCATCATATTTTTGGGTTTCAATTTGATTATGAAAGTTTGTCCCAAAAATGGGGCTAATTTTGATTTTAAGATTGGAATCATAATTCTGGGGCCATAATTCTGGGGCAACTCAATAATGTTTTTTTTAAAGGTATACATTAAGGTTAAATCCAATGTTCGTAAATTATCGGTTTTCATTATAAAGTTTTAGTCATTATAGCCGAAACTAGGCTATAAAACAAAATTTAAAAACGCTCCTCTTATTGGCGGTTTTTGTCATTGTCAAAACACTGGATCAGGTTGTTGCAAAATTTAAATTTTTTCAATGCGAATAACTTTTGCACTTTCAGGGGTATCCCAAATGCACGCGATATATTTTTATAGTTGTGTCATATCCGAAGTGCGTTACTTTGGGGCCTATAATCAAAACGTCGGCTATGTCTGCACACAGAGAAAAATTTAACTATTTGCCAACTGAGATTCGGTTACTACGACTCAAATTCAGTTTTTACTAATTTCAGTCGGTTGGTTAATTCAACTGAATTTTAATTCCAACACCCAAAATATTCAGAAATCTAATGTAAATATCGTTATACTAATTGAATTTGTAAGTTTTTACCATTAAAATACACTTTTCAATTGGGTTGGCACTTTATTTCTCGGCTAATTCGATCAGCCGAAAAGAAATAGCATTATTTCCAAAAAAAATTTAAATCAGTCACAGTGGGGAAATTGTACTTTTTTTATAGCAAAATTTGCCTATAGCCTAATTTGAAAAAATTTAAATTTTAAAAATTGCTGACTGCTTTTGTAAAAAAAATCGGCAAACATTTAATGATTGACTCGCAAACTGCCACAGTGTAGAAAATTTGACTATATTTGAGCGCATTTGACTACAGCCAACAGTTTTAAACGAGTGCCCCCCCGGTAGGCTAGTTGGTAGCGTGCTGGCTTATCAGTGCGGGTGTCGTGGGTTCGATTCCCACCAGAGGCACTGGTCTGTTTTCGCTACAACACGTCGAAGGCCATATTAGCTAGTGCTCGGTTAGGGTAATAGGATATAATTTGTAATTATATGATTATTAATTAATAATAATAAAAAAGTTTTAAACGAATTTGAAAAAAACCTAAATTTTAAAAATTTCTGACTAATTTCCAAAACGTTTTGCTCATGGCTGACTTGTAAAAGTCATTTAAGATGACAAAACAAATTGTGATAATTTTTTGTTGTTGTTTTTGTTTTCTTTGATATTTTAGCTGATTTCGAGCTTACAAATTTCTCTAATTTCTCTAGAAATTTTAATAACATTGTCCTCAGACGATTTCCTTAGGCAAGAATGAAAACCGGATGGGGACCAGTGTACAACAAATTATTTTTCACAATTTGTAAAATAGTTTTTGGGATTTAAGCACATTTAATTACAATAAATGTCATTTATTTTAAATAAATCATCAAAATCAGTGAAATTCAGATTTTTTTGATATTTCTGCTACAAAAAATGTTTATAGCAGAGATATAAAAAATGGAAATTTTGCCGATTTTGACAAATTATTAAATACTAGCTTAAAAACCCGGTACTTCGTTACCGGCAATTTTAGATATACAAAAAAAAATATTTAGAATAAAATTTAATTATTTTTTAAATCCTCTTGTATTTATATCTCTTGATAAGATTTACTCAATATTTTGTGTAAAAACTTGTTTGAAAACTTGTTAAATATATTTGTTTGGCTATTCTCAAAAACGCATTAAAGTAATTAAATGAGCCAAAATGCTAATTAAATAATTGTAAAAAATAACATGATGTAGGCTGGTTTCTATCCGGATTTAAAACGATGTGTCCAACTTTGTAAAAAAAACTTGCAGTATGAGGCTAGATAAAAACTTTTAGAATTTTTGGCTATACCGGAGGAGCTTACCCAGATAGAAATAGCTAATCGTAAAAAAAATAGTACTGGCAAACTACTGCCATTTTTGAAAAACCCACCGTGTTAAAAATTACGGAAGGGCCAAATAATATTGTACTAGAAAAATACTATTTTGTTTGCAAAACCATGTGTTTTGCCAGTACCACCAGCAAAATCATTCCCTATATTATTTTAACCAATATTATAACCAATTAGAAGCATTAGTGGTGTAAGGGATATTAGACTACATTTATGGATGGTAACCGATTCGATGTGAGTATCGGTAAGGGTAATGCTAATTTATTTTATTTCAGCAACGGTATTTTAGGGGTAACGATATTCAGTTATTTCGGTAACGGGTTTTTTATAGTTAAAGGTATTTTACTTATTTCGTTAACGGCATTTTACTTATTTCGTTAACGGTATTTTAGCGATAACGGTATTTTATTTATTTCGGTACCGTTATTTTAGGGATAACAGTTTTTCAGTTATTTCGGTTAGGGTATTTTTGGCCCCATTATGCCCGAATTTCAATGACTATTTACAGCGATTTTTCATTTCAGATCATGTAACAGTATTTGATTTATTTCGGTAATGGTATTTTAAGGATATTGTTATTTTGGTTATATCGGTAACGGTATTTTACGGATATCGGTATTTTATGGATAACGATAGTCAGTGGAAAGGGTTTTGTATCGATAACAATATTTTTAAGCAGTATTGTCCCTTCCCTGTTTTATATGGTAAGATGAAATAACGCAGATAGCGATTTTTAATACAACACCACGGGATTACCAGTTAAGATACCGAAATGATTTAAACGGGGGCTTATTTTAAATCAACTGGATTTTCAATTAATACCAATTTTATTACAATAGCTTGAAATACCTTCCTGCAAAAGTGAACATACTGAGTTTTTTTAATACCTTTTCGCCCACTAGCACGTCCACCTAATTAGTATCAAAGACTATAGCAATCTACAACAACATAGCTTTCTAACGGTGTATCACTTGTCAAGATCCATTTAGTAGTTTAGCGAAACACTCGGGACAACGGAAGAGTGCAACAAAAAGTGTGTTTTATTATATAGTATATATATAGAAGAGAGATATAAAATAACTGTCTTTTAAAACACGGAATCGATTTGAAATTTAGCCAAATTTTGATTTTTTTAAACAAATTTGCTCAAAAACAGTCCAAAAGTCCAATAAATTATTTTATTAAACATTTTCTTCGAATATATTGGAAACAAAGAGTTTCTTTTTTGGAAAGAAAAAAAACAACTGAATAGTGTCTGAGTATTTCATATAAATACATTGCAAATTTAAAAAAATTCTAAGTACGTCAATTGACTTTCACTAAAAACCATAATATGAAACAATTTAATGTCTTATTTTTGGTATTTTTAATAACCAACTGCTATGCCGAAATACGTTTAACACAACCAAGTGGTAAGTGAGCAATTCCATTTAATATCACCGTGAAATTAATCGATGCTTTGCGATTTTGATAAAATTTTGTAAGTGTATGCGGTGAATGCAAGTATTAAAAAATTATTATTTTTTTTTTTTTTTTGGAAAACTCTGGCAACCCTATAGCTTCAAATTGTGGTGTAGGGACTTCACTTAAAAGGTCATAACTTTTGATGTGTAAAAAATATCGACAAATTTTTTTTGCATAAGAACGGCTAGGTTTTGGCGTATAGTTTTTAATAGCAACAGCTAAAAAAAAAAACACATTTTCTGGTGTACATACTTCTACATTTTTTCTGATGTCTCACTAAGTAAGGAGCTTTCCACTCTGAAATTTCAGGGTATTTAGAACATATGTGTAGCTATTTGTATAAAAATTTAAAAAAAATTTTAAAAAAAAGATTTTTTCCAAAAATTGATTTTAAAGTTTTTTTTTTACAAAAATTTTTATTTTTAAAAAATGTGTAAAAATTTTTTTTATTTATTTTTTTATACCCCTAAAACCTTAGAACACATGCGTAGCTATTTGTATAAAAATTTAAAAAAAAAGGATTTTTTCCAAAAATTGATTTTAATTTTTTTTTTCAAAAATTTTTATTTTTAAAAAATGTGTAACATTTTTTTTTTATTTATTTTTTATACCCCAAAACCTAGCCGTTCTTATGAAAAAAAAAATTGACGATATTTTTTACACATCAACAGTTATGACCTTTTAAGTGAAGTCCCTAACGCACAATTTGAAGCTATAGGATTGCCAGAGTTTTCCAAAAAATTGTTTTTAATACATGCGTTCACTACCGCACACACTCACAAAATTTTATCAAAATTGGAAAACAGCGATTAATTTCACGGTGATATTAAATGGAATTGCTCAAGTATATTTCTTCAAATGTTTATTGTTAAATTCTATTATTTTATTTTTATCAATAGAATACTTGCCAATTCAAAATCCGAACTTTTCGAACGAGCGTATAAATCAATATAATTCTTATAATGGTCAATATGCGGAGGGACATATTTACAATATACCCTATTATAATTATTATAATTTAGGTTCATCTGTGACATTACCTGAAGTTGAAACAGTGTGTTAGGTAATCATTAAATCTTTGCAAATTTTTTTCAATACAGTCAAAATTAATCATCCCTCCAAAACAATTTTAGAAATAGAATCTGGTACGTGTCGTGTATGGGTTAAACACGTGTTACATATAATTTCATAATAAAATTTATGTAATAAAATTGTTTAAGTTTTGAACAAATTATTTTATTAAACGTTTTCTTAGAATAAATTGGAAACAAAGAGTTTAATTTTTCGTAATTAAAACAATTAAATAATGTCGAAATTTTTCCTATAAATACAATGAAAATTTAAAAAAATTCTAAGTACGTCTATTGACTTTGACTAAAAAACATAATATGAAACAATTCAATGTCATATTTTTGGTATTCTTAATAACCAACTGCTATGCCGAAATACGTTTAATACAATCAAGTGGTAAGTATATTTCTTAAAATGGTTATTATTATGAAATTCTAACATTATATTTTTATCAATAGAATACTTGCCAATACAAAATCCGAACTTTTGGAACGAGCGTATAAATCAATATAATTCTTATAATGGTCAATATGCGGAGGGACATATTTTCAATATACCCTATTATAATTATTACAATAGAGTGTCAGTACCTGACGTTATAACTACATAATAAAAGTGCTTGCTTAGACATCAAATGTGTAAAATTCTTGTATACATACGCATAAAATGTATTAATAGATATTTTTTATTTACAATTACACATCTTATGTCTACAATTAGTAAGTTGTGCCTTAAAATCCAATATTAATCAAAATGTGTGTAAATGTACAAATAGTTGAAAGTAAAACCTGAATTGTCATTAAAATATCGTTACAAAAAAATTAAATCATAAAACAATAAAATTTCAAACGAATTTAAAGAACAATATATAAAAACGCTATAAAAAATTCTTTAATTATTGAAAATAGTTAGTTTCGTTCAATACGTTCATTTATATATGAGGTATGTAGAAAAAAAACGGAATGCAAGTTAGATTTATACCCAGTAAAAAATTTTCGTGTTTTTAGAAGCAGGATATAACAAATGCGCTGATGTAAGTGCTTACCATTACATAATATTGAGAAGCAGCAAAATAAACAAATAATTTTCGTATAATAATTAATAGTGTCCGACCGAACAGTTCGGCCAAAAAACTATATTTTGTCGGTTTTTTGATATCTAGAGGCAATGATGACAAATTTTGGTATTGGAAACATGTTTGTTGAGCCGACTTAATTCGATTTTGTGTATAAAATTTAAGAGAAAAGCCGAAATTTAGCTATAAAGTTAAAAGTTCGGCCGCCGAACTATTTTCAATTTGGCCGAACTTTCTGAGGCCGAACAGTGAATTCATTGCTTAACTACAGACTTTTATTCAAATTTGACACTCAAATAGCATCTAATCAGCCCAATAAACATTTTTCCATCCGTCAAATTTGTGCATAATGCTTTAAAATACCGAATACAGGCCAAATGCCGAACTGTTCGGTCGGACACTAATAATTAACAAACAAAAATTATGAGCTTACTGTTTTCCCTAACCAGGATGCAGGTTGTAAGCAGCTTACCCTAATCCCTTATAAGGATGCAGGTTGTAATGCAGAAAGTTTCATATCGTGGATTATAAACGATCTGTAAACATTTTCCCGAGTGATTTCCGATTGTGTTTGGTATTTTTGAGGATGTAATAAAAATGAATTAGTCATTTAACTATTTCTGAAGAGCTACACGTGGAGCGGTAAAAAGAAAATTAGTATATTATATGTCAAACATTTTAACAAAACAAACTAATATCTGTAGAATTTTATGTAAATAAATTATGTACATATATGCATATTATTGCTTTTAATCGTAATAATGTAGACATGAAATATGGTTTAACAGCATGCCATGAAATCACAGCTTTTTGTAAGCGCTAAAATCCGAGCTTATTATGCCAAAAAGTATTGCTTCCAAGTGGAAATTAGCCATATAAAAATCATGGCATATGTAAGCAAGTTTGTAAGGGATTCTTTCGGGCGTATTCCCTTACAAACCTGCTTCCATGTAAGCAGCGTTTTCACTGGGATAATGTTTTCCCCTTTCTTAAAAACTTTTTATATACATATATAGATTAATGTGTACTAGGACTAGGTTTGCCAGATTCAAGTTTGCAAAATGCTTGACATTCACCAAATAAAATATTGATTTAAAAAAAAAAAATCTTGACAATTAAAAACACCAACACGTTAGTAGATGTATTTTAATTTTAATTTTACTTATTTTTTTATACATATATGTTTTTTTTTCATAAAAAAGTATAAAAAAATTTTATAAAAAATAATCAGTTGAAATAATCCGATTCACTATTCCTTTATATATCTTGTCTTTTATCTTGACTTGTCTGTATATCTTGACTTTTTTTTGGTCCTACATCCTCGTAATTTTTATATATTTTCAAGAATATTTTTTATTACACTGTGCAACAAGAAGTTCTATCGCCAATGACCAAAAACCTCAAAGAGTTTTGAAAATTTATATACTTATGGAATTTGGCTATTTTTAACTGTTTTTTCATTATGGGTTAAAATTAAAAGTTAAAAAGATTATGCAATGCAGACAAAAATTTGTTTTTTAAAAAAGTTTTCGAATTCTAAAACATGTACACTCAAAATAATAAGTTAGTAGAAAAATTAGTAAAACATCTTGTAAATCAGGTATACTATTTTTGAACAAATTTTTTGCTAAAATTATGTTTTAAACTAAAATTATAGTTATACTTATTCAGCACTTAACTGTTTTGAACTTATGTTTTACTAATACTTTACTAATGTTTTACTAATTTATTTTGCTAAAAAAATTGTGTTGATTAGCACATCAATAGTGTGAACGACAACCAGACTGAAAGATATACTCAGAATGAATTAGATGTCGCGGCATGTCACGATGTACTAGTGACGAGGAAAATTATACTAAAAAGTACAACTCTAGTAAGACATAATATAAAAAAATCAACCATGGAAGATTTTTGTATCTGTTTTTCATACATACAATAGAATTGTAGATTAAAACAACTTAAATTTTGCGTCGTCACCGGCTTGTGAAAGTAATTGTCTATTAATTAAATAAAAGGCAAAATAAAATATTTAATAAAGATCAAATGTGTATTTGTAAACATTTTTATGTGTTGTAACGTATTGTAAATTATTTTAAAAAGAATCACAAAAATATGTTTTATGATTTTCCAAAAATAAATTAACTAAAGTGTAATTTTTCTACAAATTTTTTGATTTTTTTTCAATCTACTAATATTCAGCAAAAATTTTATTAATTTTTAGCAAGGGTTTTTTAATTTCTAATCTACTAAGTGTTAGCAAAACTTTTGCTGAATCTACTAATTTTTTTCGCTGATTTTCAGCAAAAGCTTTTGCTGACATTAGCAATTTTTTTGCAAGCACCCTCCTGACTAAAATTTTGCTGACTCAGCAACATTTTTTGCTGACTTTACTAACTTTTTTATTTGAGTGTATAATTGTTTAACAAAAAGTAAGCATCCACACATGTCCTCTAAAATTTAAGTTAAAAAAAAAAAATTCTAAAATAACAGTAATGACTGTTGCATACCTTAGGAACGCTACACTCAAAACAATAAGTTAGGAGAAAAGTTAGTAAAACATCTTGCAAATCAGGTATACTATTTTCAGCAAATTTTCTGCTAAATTATGTTTTAAACTAAAATTTTAGTTATACTTATTCAGCACTTAACTGTTTTGAACTAATGTTTTACTAATGTTTTACTAATTTCTTTTGGAAAAAAAATTGTGCTGATTAGAAATGTGAATGAATTAGAAGTCGCGGCATGTCACGATGTAGTTGTGACGAGGAAAATTATACTAAAAAGTACAAATCTAGTAAGATATAAAAAAATCAATCATGTAAGATTTTTGTATCTGTTTTTCCCACATAAAACAAAATTTTGGATTAAATCAACTTAAATTTTGCGTTGTCACCGGCTTGTGAAAGTAGTTGTATATTAATTAAATAAAAGACAAAATAAAATATTTAAGTTTAATAAAGATTAAATGTGTAATTGTAAACTAAATGTTTATAGAGATTAATAATCCAGTGTGGTCAAATTGCAAACAAATATACAGCAGGTAGACAGACTAAAGCGAAAGACAAAGACACACATCATAGGTAGATTTTTATGTTTCCTTTTTCTTATTGCAAAAAAGGGTTGTATATGTTGTATTTTTTCGTTTCGTTTCTATAATTCTCTGCTGCATTTGCGTTCGTTTAAAAGATAGCATCATTTAGACAACCATTGATGTAAGTAGTTCAAAGATAATTTTGTTTATGTTATATATAATTATTTCTATTGTTTTTAGATATTACATTAATTTATGTCGTCAATTTGGGAGTATGAACATTTTTATATTTTGTAACGTCCCTATGGGGAATGAGGAGTCAATTGACCTAAATGTGACTGGTTAAAGAAGGACTTATCACAGGACTGGTATAATTTAATACTGAAGTTTGTTAAGCAGTGTCAATTGTCCTAAAATTACCAATCCTGTGAACCAGAATGCTTATTAACAAGAAAAAGCCAGTTGACCAGAACTTTACCCATTGGAAGCTGTTTAGTTTCGTTTATTTTTTAAAGTAAAAATTATTAATTTTGTTTTTTTTTTCGATATTTATGTTTTTTTTCCTCCTTTTGCGACAGTCTTGTGGTATGCCCATCTTCAGTTAGTCCTGTGGCATGCCACTATGTGGCTTAAAACAGGACAAATGACCCCCTCCTATGACAAGCCCATGTTAAAGTTGCCAGTTGTTTACATAGGGTATGGTTTAGCAGAGGACCAGTCTCTGGCACGAAGGGACCGATCCTGTGGCACACGCAGAACTGGTCCCATTCCCCATAGGGGTATTGTAAATTATTTTAAAAATAATCACAAAAATATGTTTTATGATTTTTAGCAAATAAATTAATAAAAGTATAATTTTTCTACAAATTTTTTGATTTTTTTTTTCAGTCTACTAATTATTCACCAACATTTTTTTTTAATTTTTACCAAGTTTTTTTTAATTTCTAATCCACTAAATGTTAGCAAAACTTTTGCTGAATCTACTAATTTTGTTGCTAAAAATCAGCTGGCTGATTTTCAACAAAAGCTTTTGCTGACATTAGCAATTTTTTTGCAAACACCCTCCTGACTTAAATTTTGCTGACTCAGCAACATTTTTTGCTGACTTTACTAACTTTTTTATTTGAGTGTAATTATGAAAAAATTAAACACACCCAGACGAATGAGTGATATATAAATATTTCGTATTGCTTTAGTATTGCGTAGATGAGAAGGCTTAGTAGTGAAAATCGAATTTTTTGTTGCATACTTTCGAGAAACCCCTAATGAAAACAAAGGGGCCAGACGTAAGAGTGATATTTAAGTTTCAATAAAAATAAATTATACGATTGAATGTGTTGCATTTTTTAAACTTGCTGGCCCACTTTAGTGGGCTTGGGAGGAATGATTGATATTTATAATTTATAAACAGAGAAGACAAAACGTAACAAAATACATTGTACTTAAAAAATATTGAAAAAGAAACAAAAAGTAGCAAAACTACAAAAAAGATAAAATAATTACACTTTTTAAAAGAAGAATTCAAAGTGAAGAATATCCGAAAAAAGCAATTTCAAAGCACAAACATTTTAACAAAAAACTGTTTTTAAGCCCAAAAATGTAAAATCAAAAAATGCAAAAAAAAAAATATGAATAAAAATGTCAAAAAATGGAAAAAAAATAGTTGTCTTCTCTGTTCATAAAGTTTAAGCCAATTTTTAAATCTATTGTTTTTACCAATGGATTTTATTAAAATAAAACTTATATTCTGCATATAAAAATAAGTTTTCATTTCTTAGATATTAATTTTTGGAATTTTTTTTTAACGTATTTTCATTAACATGCCCATATAATATCATCAGCGAACGGAAGTGCATGTAAATGCACGTTTGTTTCCTTAAGCCTGATAACAGGGTAAACAAACTATCTTTGCGAATCAAAAAGGTTGTGTTAAAATGGCATAGATGTGTAATTGCTATAAATGCACATTTTCGCATATTTCGCTTTATATGCATATATTTACTTAATCAGCTTTAAATGCATATTTTTTTTTATTGCATATTTTCATTTAATTTTTTAAAGTTTTTTGTAAAAATATAATATAATTTTATATTTCAACAACGAGCAAATATACTAAAGAGGACCCAAGCTGTTCAAGCCATTTTAGATATTCTCTTAAATTTTATTTGCAAACTGGGCTTACAGGTTTTTTAAACGCGTAGTTTTCAATACAAATAATTTAGATTTTGTGTTAATTGTGAGAAACGGGTGCAGAGAATATATTAAACAATACAAATTAACTTTAAAAATTAATTAAAATTTGCTTAAAAACATTAAAATATTTAATTTAAAAAAATTTAAGTGCATATTTTTCCAGTTTTTAGTGCATATTTGAAGATTTGTTATGCATATTATAGGCGCCTTTAACACTAGCGCATTAAGTTCCTGTCCCTGAAGATCATATGTTTAAAAACGATCCTATTTTCATCTTCGTAGTTTATTTTATTTATTCAAACAAATAAAATACATCAAAAATTGGTCTGCAATAAATTGTTTTTTGCTTTAAGGAAAACTTTGATGTGTTCAAGGAAAACTTTGAAAAATTTAAAGAAACATTTTTTAAGGTGTTATTTGGTTTGGCTTTAAAACAAATCTTTCTTGGTTCTTGACGAGCATTTCAAATTCTTGTAAATCAAGCGAAATCAAGACCGTCTGGCAACCCTAACCAGGACATATTCTTGAACTTTAGGTGGCATCTTATCAATACTTGCCCCATGCCGGAAATTACTTTATATGAATGATAACTAGAGGTGTTCTGATTTAGTTCGCCCTCCAGATTTTTATATTAAAAATATAAATAACTCAAATTAGGAGCGAATCCAAAAATTTTTAGTGGACCCGGAAACAACTAAAAATATTTAATATGAACAAAACGGTACCGTGAAATAACTCCCAAATGAAATAACTCCCAAAAAAAAATGAAATAACTCCCAAAAATTTTCTATATAAATTGGGATTTATTTCATTATGAAATAACTCCCAATGCGTTAGGACTTATTTCACAATCTTCTGTTGGAAATTATTTCATTATGAAATAACTCCCAAATGAAATAATTCCCAACCAGGTTTTGTTGGGAGTTATTTCACTCCTTTTTGGCATTGGGAGTTATTTCACTTTTGTTGGGACTTATTTCATTTTCATTTTTAAATGTGATTTTATCGTTAGGAGTTATTTCATTTTTGTTGGGAGTTATTTCATTTCTATTAAAATTACATTTTGGTAAATTTTATGCATTTGTAACGGTTCTTAAAATTGTCGTAAAGTAAATAATAGCAATACAATTAGTTATTTTACCAAAGGGAACACAGTTCTTGCTAGAATTTTGGTAAGTAAAGATCGGTATTAAAGTGATTAAAAATAATTTTGAATTTGAAATAATGAGTGGCAAAATAAGAAATAGTAAAGTGTTATACGTAAAAGTCGAAAATCAAGTTTATTTAAAAAATTCGGAAGCTAGAGGAAGAAAATATTATACGTGTTACGATGGAAACGTCCATGGACATTATGTCATTGGACATTATGTCATTGGACGTTATGACATGCCAGCCCTGGAAAGCGGTGCGTACGATTCGCGTCCTGCTGCGCGGCCGCGTTTCGTGTAATGCGGCGCCATCGTGTTTCGCGTCCTATAGGCGCGGCCACGTCCGCGAATTGCATTTTTTTTTATTATTTTCTTCTCTTTAAATTATTCAATATTATGTACGGTAGAGTGAGTTAAAGTGGAACATGGGGTGAAGTGAGACATCCCAATTTTTACCATGTTTTTAAGTTTTTAGGAAAAAAACACCTTTCATTTGGCTATTATGTTATCCAGTTTTTCATTTGCAATTCGAATTTATTTTGTGCTTTTATATTCATTTTAGGGAACAAGTGAAAAATATATAATAACGGTAAAATAATAAAATGACGCTTTGATCAAAGTTTTGCTCCAGTAATTTGGTGAGAGACATTCCCACCTAAATCGATTTTATAGTTTTTTTAGTTTTTTGTTATTTTCAATTTACAACAAGCTTTTAACCTCTGTATATTTACAAAAATAAAGCAAATAAAACATATTAGTTACGTTGATACTAGTATTTCGATCTGGCTAAAGTTTTCATCAGAACCCGAATACTATTAATCAACAATTTTGCTCCATTCTTGATTTAATTTAAATTTTCAATGGCTTTACGTGTTCTATCGATAGAAGTACTTGGTGCTTCTTATGCAGTTTAATGATATTTTGAACATCTTTTCGACACTTTGAGGCAAAATATTTTAAAAATTTTTTTTCTATGACATGCGTTAGCTGATGTTTTAGCCCTTTGACAACCAATGGTTGATATATGTTTAATTTTTACTTTCTATTATTTTAGGAAAGCTTAAAAAACGATTTTAACATATAGATATATTTAGATAAAGCAAAAATTTAAAATCCCGAGTGAAAAAAAAATTATATATGGTCTCATGTTTTTTTTATCTTAATATATGTTATAATATGTTAATATATGTATATGTTGTCATGAATACCCATATATTATTATATGTTTCTTATATGGTAACATATATTTATAACGATATATTTTTATATATTGACCTTTATAAAATTAGATATAATCGTATATGCTATACACAATAAGTTATGTTAGATCTATTGTCATATATAATAAAACATTATCATATATAACATAATATCTAATCATATATGGTGCAATATAAGCTATATAATTTAAGATATTATAATATATACTGTCTCATAAAAAATATTTTTGTGTTTGTTATGCTATATGCTATGGTGTCATATGTATTGTTAACCCTAATATATAATTATATATGACCTTAAATGATGTTAGATATAATTATATAAGATTCCATGTGTCACACAAGATTAACAATTTAGTTTGAGATAAGATTATATATGGTCCAACATAATTAATATTTTCTATGCGTATAAGAAAAAATGTTATATTTTTATATATAATCCCATACATAGTTATATATGCTCCAGATGTCTAAATTATTTTTCTATTTTTTTTTTTAATTTTACTAAAACTTATGCATGTCATGGGATTTAAGTAAATCCAAGTTAATCTCAAAACATCTTATTCGATCCACCAAAAATGATTTGTCTTTTTGGATCTAATTAGATTCAATTAGATCTAAATTAATCCCATGGGATATTTTGGGATCTGCCAGGATCTTAAATTATTATTGAGAGATCAATTTTGATCTAATTTAATACAGTAATATATTTAAGGGATCTTATCGGATATAACTGGATACCCAGTAATATAGATAAAGTTTAATAAGAATAAATATCGATCTGGTTATGTCGACAAGAGGAAAGATGGTGCACCCATCCTTTATGATCTTCCATTGGATGACATACACATATCAAAGAAAAGCGGCATGTTTTGCGATCTCGCAGCAAAACACAAACACTCCGGTCTATCCTTCAAGTAGCCCATCAGTTTTCTCAATTCAGCACCCGGCAAACACTCCACGAGGCAATACCTCCCCTGATGCCCGCAAAAGCCGGACAGAGGCACAGGAAGTGTTCCAAGGGGTTATTCTGTATAAGGATGATTTGAGGTTATGAAAATTTTTTTTGGTCCACAAAAGTTGAAGTCCTTAAAATTTGTGGTGAAAATGAGGAGAGATGACTACTTACAACTTTCTTTCACTCTAGTTACATTAAAACATTTTTATATTGCTTAAATTACTTGTCATACTTTACCCTACATAATGTGTCCCACATTACCCCAGCAACACAAATATCAATTGTATTGTATTTCAAAGGATAAATAAAAATACGAAAATTTATTTTACTTAAAAAAAAGTCGTCATTTTTAAGTTTTAATGGAAAACAGAAGTACTGTTGCAACAATGTTATTAAAATTTTTTCACTTGTTTTCAAAAATCAATATAAAAGCACAAAATAAATCAAAATTGCAAATGAAAAACTTGATTGCATAACGAATTAAACTTGAAATGCGTTTTTTCCCTAAAAATATAAAAATATGGTAAACAATTGGGATATCCCAGGTCACCCCATGTCCCGCTTTACCCCACTCTACCCTACATAATATTGAATAATGTAAAGAAAAGAAAATTAAAATAAATATTTTCCTTCAGTATTTTTTTAGGAAAGCTATCAAAAAACTGCGATTAAAAAGTGACAAATGTACACTTAGATAAACTATGTAAGTAGTTAAAAACAAATAAAATTTTACTTAAAGAAAGGACGACTTACATTTCAGTAAATTCAACTTACATTGTCATTTGTAAAAAATAAGCAAACATTTATTTTTTTTATTTTTTTAAATAACTAAAAACTACTGTAAAAAATTAATGTAAAATCATAAAACAGTCATTTGATGTGGTTTGCTTTTTTAAATGAACTTCAAGGTTAGTCAAAAATGTAATTTGTTCTACAAACGACTGACATTTACATTTAAAATAAAGCAAATGTATTACAACCTAAACAGCTACATATTTTTAAAGCAGAAGTTCCCTGAGTGTATAAGAAATAATTATTCGCAGTTATCAACCTTAACAATCTTCCAATCATAGCCTTCAAAACCCCTTCGTAAATAAGGATTTACTAACATCTAATTATGTTTGGTTAAGAAATGATGAAACTCATTCTCCATTATCATATAAATATAATGTACCTTTCAAAGTAATCGATCGAAAAGATGAATTCTTTAAAATTTTATTCAACAACAAGGAAGATACAGAATCTATAGACCGTCTTAAACCAGCCTACATTGAAAATGAAAACATTAACAACATTGAAATTTATTTCACTTCACCTTTGGAAAAACTTGATGCTATAACCAAAAAAACCGATTTTCGCTAGAAGGGGGGTAGTGTGGTGATACACTGGTTTAATTAATTTAAAAATTTATTAACATGTATTTTTGTTTCAAATTCAAAAATTTCTCAAATTTTTTAATTTTATGTTTTATTCCAAAAAAAAAAGTATTTTTTCAATTTAATTATTCTTGTAATTTTTGTTTTAATATCTTAGTTTTCATTGTGTCGTGATCCATAAAACTAACAAAATTTTTAAAAAATTCTCAAAAATCGTGAAAAAACCGATATATCAAATTGTATAATACATTTCGATAGATATTTGCTTTAGCAATAAATACATTTTTTTATATTAAAAAAATCTTAACCCGTTATGTACATACAAAGCGACAAAGTTTTAATTTAAATTGCGAGTACCACCACGATAAGTGTAGAAAAACTACAGAAAAAGCTTATTGAGAGATACCCATTACATCTTTCTGTCAAATGCCGTCAACAAATTAAATGTGATCGATGATTGGTATAAAATCGGTTAAACTTCAAACACATTTTATTTAAAACACATTTTAAGCCTTAAAACTGTGTTCATAAACGAATATTAGCTTAAAATACATATTTTAAACCTTGTATACAAGTTAATATTCGTTTATGAAAATAAAGGGTGTTTTTTATAGAGCTATAGAACTTTGGAATGGAATAAAACAAAGATGAATTTTTTAAATTGACATGAAATTTACTTTATTTGAAAGTTAATCTGCTGTCATTATAACTTAAATAGGACTTCTGGCATATGACCGCCACGGCTTGCTCGGACGTAGTCTAATCTGGAGGTAAAATTTTCGATGACTTTTTCCAACATTTGTGGCCGTATATTGGCAATAACGCGGCGAATGTTGTCCTCCAATTGGTCAATCGTTTCGGGCTTATCGGCGTAGACTAGCGACTTCACATATTCCCACAGAAAATAGTCCAGCGGCTTTAAAACGCACGATCTTGGAGGCCAATTCACGGGTCCGAAAGGTAAAACTATGGGGTTACCAAAGGTTTCCTTCGATAAATAAACTGTGGTACGAGCTGTGTGACATGTTGCGCCGTCTTGTTGAAACCAGAGCTCCTGCACATCATGGTTGTTCAATTGATGAACGAAAAATCCAGTAATCATGGCTCTTCAGCGGTCACCATTGACTGTAACGTTGTGACCAGCTTCGTTTTTAAAGAAGTACGTACCAATGATTCCAACCAGCCCATAAAGCACACCTAACAGTCAGTTTTTCTGGATATAACGATGTCTCAACATACACTTGAGGATTATCATCACTCCAAATATGGGAGTTTTGTTTATTGACGTATCCATTTAATGCAAAGGTGAGCTTCATCGATAAACAAAATTCGCAAAATTCGAGCGCGATACGTATTTCGAACAGAACCATGATTTTCAAAATAAATTTGCACAATTTGGATGCGTTGCCAACTTAAAGTTATATGACTGTATAAAAAACACCCTTTAGTTCTAAGGCTAAAATTTGTGTTTTAACTAAAATGTATTTAAATGTTTAATGTTTTTGTGAATACGTGGCTTATTCTTTCTGTTTATTTGTAAAATTATAATAAATATATTTTTCCACAAGCATTTTTCTAATACGTGATTTATGTAATTTTACTAAGTTGTAATGAAATAAGGAGTGAGATCGAATAATTCCCGACACAGATTATAACTTATAACGTTTTTTATGTTTAAAAGTGAACTTTTTTTTGGATCAACTTATATTTTTAAAGGTCGTCAGATTATGTATAGCAAATATTAGCGAAATCAGATCATTAGTTGGTTTACAAATGGACTTTGAACAAAAAGTGAGGTAAAACAAAAGTAACATTTTTACAAAAAAAAAACCTTGGATGTCTTACAAAAAGAATTTGCTTAATTGTACAGAACTCAAAAGAATCAAATGATCTTAAGATTATCTTTAAATAATTGATGAAGGCTACTTTCACATTTTTTTTTTTTTTTTGTAAATGGTCTGCTCCTATCAATTAGGGCACTAAAGATACATAAAGAAAAAAAAACGATTACTCACGTTTTGTTCAGATTCCATTTGTAAACGAAATAATAAGCAAATCGCTTCAATTCAGTGTCGTACACAATTGGCAAACACTAACATTAAAATACCGATTTCAAGGAACTATTTTTACCCTAAAATAACACTAACAAAGTAACTTAAAATACCCTAACGAAATAACATTCAATACCGATAACAATAAAGTACTCTAACGAAATAATTCTAAAATACCGATAACCTTAAAATAGCCCAACGAAATACATTATTTATTTCTCTCAAAAACATCATTAGTTTCAAATTATAAAAAAATAAGTTCATAATGGTAAATTTTGTAAATTATAAATATATAAAACATACATAGCGTTCATTCAATGAAAGAACATTGAAAATTAGCGTTTTTTGACCTCGTGTCATCCGACTTTCTTCATATTGTGAATAAGAAGACTCAATGGAGCACTATGCATAATTCCGTTTTTAGATCTTTAAAATTTGAAAACTCGCGATTTCATTCACGTTTTTATTTTTCAAAAAATTTAAAAAAAAATTAAAACTAGTGAGCTTTTTTACTTTTTAAAAAAGTAAAAAAGCTTCTGAAAACTGCGATGGTCTTGTTTTACGATCTATCATCCAAAAAAAAAAACTATTCTGCTAAAAATACATTTTTACTGTTCTTGCAATTTTCAAATGCATTTTGCACAACAATGATTAGCACATTAATAGTGTGGACGACAACCATATTCAAAGATATACGCAGAATGAATTAGATGTCACGGTATGTCAAGATGTTGTAGAGACGAGGATAATAATACTAAAAAGTACAAATCTAGTAAGACAACCAGGGAAGATTTTTGTATCTGTTTTTCGTACATTATACAAAATTGTGGATTGAAACAACTTAAATTTTGCGTTGTCACCGACGTGTGAAAGTAATTGTCTATTAATTAAATAAAAGACAAAATAAAATATTTAAATTTAATAAAGATGAAATGTGTATTTGCAAACAAATATAAAACAGGTAAACAGACACAGACTAAGACTAAAGACACACATCTCAGGTAGATTTTTATGTTTCCTTTTTCTTATTAAAAAAAGGTTATATTTTGTTATTTTTTCGTTTCTATAATTATATGCAGCAGTTGCATTCCTTTAAAAGATGGCATCATTTAGACAAGTAGATGTAATTAGTTGAAAGATAATTTTGTTTATGTTAAATATAATTATTTGTATTTTCTTAGATATTACATTAATTCATGTCGTCAATTTGGGAGTGTCAACATTTTTATATTTTGTAACGTATTGTAAATCATTTTTAAAGCAATCTCAAAATTATGTTTTATGATTTTCAGCAAATAGATTAACTAACGTATAATTTTTCTACAAATTTTTCGCGTTTTTTTTCAGTCTACTAATATTCAGCCAAATTTTTATTAATTTTTTACCAATTGTTTTTTATTTTCTAATTCACTAAGTGATAGCAAAACTCATGCTGAATCTACTAATTTTGTTGCTAAAAATCAGCACGCTGATTTTCAACAAAAGATTTTGCTGACATTAGCAATTTTTTTGCAAGCACTCTCCTCACTTAAATTGTGCTGACTCAGCAAAATTTTTTGCTGACTTTACTAACTTTTTTTTTTTTTGAGTGAAGGGTCATCATCTAAGTGTTGATCTAACGGAAATGTGTACATGGCTTCATATAGTCTTCGTGTTTTAAATATTAAGAAAATCTGTACACCCTCGGTCAGATTTGTGGCGATTTCTCATGGAATGAATGATACACATGTAGGTAAATTGAATTAAATGCTTAAGTGCTTTTGGTTCTTTAAAGTAATTCATGAATTTAGGTGTGATAGATATTGCTGTCATCTGTAGAATATACTAAAACATTACAATAAAAAACGTTAACGTTGAACAAAATAACATAAAATATCAATAACCTAACGAAATAACTTCAAATAACTTTAACCATAAAATAACATAACGATATAACTTAAATTAACGTTAACCTTAGAATACCCTAACGAAATATTCACAAAATACAGTTAGCCAATATCGATAATCAGATGAAACGGTTGCCAACCGTGGTTGTAAGTGAAAATGGGTGTGGGGTTTTTATCGATCTCACTCCTTAGATTAAAAATTTTTTTAAAAAGTATTATATCAATATTTGTATTTAAAATATTAGAAACAACGAGGCACATTACAATAGAAATACTACTGAATTTTTCATATAAATACATTAGAAATTTACAAAATTGTATTAAGTACTTCAACTGGCTATAATAGTTAATATGAAACAATTTATTATATTCTCTCTGATAGTCATAATAACCAAGGGAAATGCCGTTTCACTTACACTGTCTAGTGGTGAGTATATTTATACGAATGTTTGTTTATTGTTTAATAACTTATTATAATTTTACCGTTAGAAATCGCGTTACCTAGTATTCCCCAAAATCTTGGGCCGAAGCGTATAAATCAATATAATGTTTATAATGGTCAATATGCAGAGGGAAATATTTTCCATCAACCTTATTATAGTTATTCCTATGGAGCTTCGATATTGGAATTACCTCAACCGCGACAATATATACCAACTATACCATCTTTGCCATCTTATACTTCTTATCCATTTTTACCCTCCTTGCCGTCGTATCCATCTGTACGATCTTATCCATCTATACCGTCTTATCCATCAGCACCATCTTATCCATCTTTACCTTCTGTTACATATAATTTGGCATCAGTCCCTATTGGCCAATATGGCGTTCCGAAAGTAGTTCCAGCTGATTAATAACATGACATTGCAGTTGCAGCTAAGGCTGCATAATTTACAAGTACATATCGTTATCCAAAACGCAAACCGCCCTAACTACCACTTTATTAATTTTACAGTAGAAGCAAAAAACATGTTTATATAAATAATAAAATTGTTTTCATAGCAAATTTTTGCCAATATTAAAAAAAAAAAACCCCCAGACAAATTTATTTCTGGTAAAACACAATACATATTTTTAATATTCGAACCGTTATGCTAATTAGGTGAATTTGTAGTGTATTTTTCTGAAACAAAAATCCCTAACTGCATTGAAGATGCTTTAAATACGCAGTTCTGTTATAAATGTAGGCCTGGGTTCTATATTCCACTACGAAGTGAAAGTGGAATCGTTTTTAATTCCACATTTTCAATTCCGCTGTGTTCTGAAAAACGAGTGAATCGTTTTTTTCACGACGATTTCATTTTCATTTTGTTCTTAGCAACAACATAAAAAAATGCGGGAAAAAACCAAATTATCCTTTAAAGTGAATGAAATTGCAATAAAGAAGAGTGCATTTTTTAACAAAAATAAGAATTAAACAAAAACATACTTATTTTTAAAATAATATAAAATGAGTTTCGCAGTTGTGATTTCCTGGTATTTAATTCAAAAAGAAAAATGAAGAACGGAAAATCTAAATAGTAAAAGGCTTCGTGACTGTTCAAATCCTTTGCAACTACCAGAAAAATCGTAAGACAATAATTAAAACTGAGTCGCAAGTGTTTAAAATTAATAAAAAATAGTTTTATTGCGTATTTTAGATTAAATAAGTATGCATTTATGATGGTTTTACAAGAATTATCATCAATGGCTAAAAAGACACGCATTCCAATTATTTTGCAATTGGGCACATCACTACGCTACTTCGGACAAAGAATTTACCAACAAATGATCGCAAAAGACTTCAATCTAGCAGTGGAAAGAAGTACAGCGTCAAAAATTTTAACAAATATGTGTAATGTTTTGAAAACTGTCATATGCCCAAAATGGATTAGATTTCAAAGAAGTCGCGAAGAAATTGAGAAATCAAAAAGGGATATCATCGGTTGCGGTTCCTCATTTTCTATATTTTCAGTACCTTTGTCATTTTTATTTAATTTTTGTAAAATCACGTTTACTACATTGTCGGAACTGGTGCCATCTAATTTTCACAATTCAGTAGATGAATTTGTGGTTGTTTACCCTTTGCTAGTCGTCCCGAATGATTTAGCAGCTGGAACACCTTCGACTGCTGTATAAAGGCCAGAAAGTTTGGCAACTGAATCTTCGGACGATATGTGTTGGATATTATTGGGTCCTCCAACTGTTGCCGTTACCTCTGCTCTATTTTCGGCCAATTTTTTACTAATGGTAGCCTTCCAATCAGCCGAAGCCTTTTTCCAACCAGTTGCATCGTTTTCTGGAGGTGCTTAGCTGTTTAATGTACTTGCTAAGTCCTTCCACAACTGGTCTTCAACTGTTTTGTCGCCCCTCTAAAAACCTTTGGCCAAACCAGATTTTTTTCCATGAATGTTAAAAATGGGGCCTCTTGTTCCGGATTCATGTGTTTTCCCGTAAAAAATACAACACTTTTTCAGTTAACTAAACGTATATTAACAACATATCACATTTACTTACATTGTTTGATTTTTTTTACGTTTAATATTCAAAATAATTTTATTTTCTAAAAAGTTTGGTTTTTCACTCAGTTAACGAATACCGTTTTACAATTACTTTTTTTGTAGTGAAATTGTTTTATAGAACACATCAAATCACTTTAATTCCACTAGAAACAAAATGAAAATGAAATTTTTATTTTCAAATCATGTGGAATTGGAAACACAAATTGAGCGGAAGTTTCACTTTCACTTCATTTTCGGAATGTAGAACCCATGCGATAATGTTTTAATATTTTTTTGATTTATTCAAGAAACCACTGTTTAATAAATGTATTATTGAACTATTTTTTTATTTTGATTATAAATTTAAAATTAACTAGATAGATATTTTATTAATATATTATAATAAAAAAATTATATTTCAATAATTTTGGAAAAAACAAAAACAAAATTTTAGAAGAAATAGTTTAGTATTGCGATAAAGCAGGAAGTTAATTAAAAATAATATTAATTTTCAAAGGAAATGTTGTCATAAAAATTATGACAATCGGCTGGTAGCAATATTTTAAAATCCTGACAATTTTGACAGTTCTTTATTAATATTTTTAATATGTGTTGATGTAGTTGGAAAGGTGCTTTAATTGTATTACACACAAAAATTCCCTGTTTTTTTTTAATTAAATTAATTTGTTGGAAATTTTAATTGCAGTCAATAAAAAATTAATTGAATAAATTAAATAATTGATCAAATTCGCAACTTGATTGGCATTTTTTATTTTATCGCTTAAAAGCATTTGATAAAAAACAATCCCAGTAAAAAATGTTCATGTTTTTAGAAGCAGAATAAAACAACTGCTCTGATATAAGCGCTTACTATCACATAATACTGAGAAGCAGCAAAAGAAACTAATAATGTTCGTATAAAAATAAACAAACAAAAGTTTTGAGCTTACTGTTTTCCCTAACAAGGATGCAGGTTGTATGCAGCTTACCCTAATCCCTTATATGGAAGCAGGTTGTAATGCAGAAAGTTTCATGTCGTGGATTATAAACGATCTGTACTGATTTTCAGGAGTGATTCCCGATTGTATTTAGTGTTTTCGAGTAAGTAATAAAAAATAATTAGTCATTTAACTGTTTCTTAAGAGATAGCACGTAGAGCGGTAAAAAATAAAATGATTGCATTTTATGTTTACAATTTTAACAAGAAAAAAATAATATCTGCAGAATTTTATGTGAAATAAATTATATTCATATAATTACTTTTATTTATTATAAAATTACTTTCAATCGTAATTACGTAGACATGAAATATGATTTTAATGAAACTACAGCTTTTTATAAGCACTGAAATGCGCGCTCACTTTGTCCAAAAGTAATGCTTCCAAGTGGGAATACGCCATATAAAAATCATGGCATATGTAAGCAGGTTTGTAAGGGATTCTTTTTGGCTTACTCCCTTATAAACCTGCTTGCATGTAAGCATATTCACTACGTTTGAATAGAAGGAAAAAAAAATTTTGTGAGCAATTTTTTCACAAAATCTAAATCAATCTATAAACTAAATAAAAATTATAAGCATTAAAAGCAATTTTATAAAATTCAAGCTATAAAAAATACATTTGGTAAGACAACAACACTCTTTCAAGGCCTTTTGATAAGGTATACGATATTGATCACTTTTTAGTCCAATCAATTGATTTTTAATCAAATTTATATACAAAGGAAATGTAAATGTATAAAATATTGAGCAATTTGTAATCAAATCAATTGATTTTTAATCAAATGAGTATACAAATATAATAAGAATCATAATCAATGAGTATTAAAATTTAATTGAAAATAAGAGCTATCAATTTTTAATTGAATGGAGACTTTTCGTTGTTAGCGGAATTTCAGCAATAAAAATAATTGACTCGGCTGTTTTCGTGATTGAAATGACTTTTCATTATTTTGTGTGTACACAGTGAGAAATAAAGTGCCAACCGAATTGAAAAGTGTATATTAATGGTAACAACTTACAAATTCAGTTAGAACAACGATATTTACATTTGATTACTTAATAGTTTGGGTCCTGCAATTAAAATTCAGTTGAATAAACCGATCTTTGTTGTTAAAACTAATGTTGAGTTGTACTAACCGAATTTGAATGGAAGTAACTGAATTTTAGTTGGCAAACATCCACATTTTTATCTGTGTGTACTAACTTTGAATCCTGTAAGAGCTCCACATATTAATTTAGCAACGGCATAGTGGAATAAATTATAATCACCACATGTTCTTTGGAAAATTTAAAATACCCAGTTTTTCAGGTATTTTGAAAAAACGCATTTTACAATAAAAAAAGAATATTTGTTTCCTTTATTATTTTGGCTTTAAAATCACGTATGTTTAACCATTACAAAGATATTAACAATTAAGTACGGCTACTTTTGCTAAACTTTCGAATTTTAAAACGCGATATTTCCACAGCCGTTAGAGCTAACAACACAGACCTTGTACGATGACATATTTATATGACATCTACACTTTACGATATTATGTAGGTAAAGACGGAGCATCGTCGGAATGTGGGTTGTGTGACACTTTTCTATCGATATTACCATGGGAGATGCTCATCTGAGATAAGTGAACTTATTCGACGAGCCCGAGTTTTTATTCGTAATACTCGCTTATCTCGTAGAGCACATCCGTTTGTAGTTGATTGTCCTGTGTTTCGCACAACGCATTACAGAGAAAATTCGTTTTTTAGTCGAACGATTCGTATGTGGAACAAACTTCCCGCAGAAGTCTTCCCTGTTACTTACAATTTAGAAAAATTTAAATCAAATATCCACAAACACTACTCCCTCTTTCCTCCTTCCCATACCTTATTTTCCTGATCAATACAATGCACTGCATGAGTAGGGGGCATCCCCTGAGTATTGGTTAAATTAAAAAAAAAAAAAAAAAAAAAAAAACAAATTACTGTTCAAAAAATTACTAACAATTTTAGTAAAAATTAACCATATATGTTAGTAAAAAATAAACAAACATTTACTTTTTTTATTTTTTAAATAACAAAAAAAACAACTATAAAAATTAATGTAAAATCATAAAACAGTCATTTGAGGTGGTTTGTTTTTTTTAATGAACTATAAGGTTAGTAAAAAATTAAAAATTAAATCTACTTATGACTGACATTTACGTTAAAAATAAAGAAACTGTATTGCAACACAAACAACTACAAATTTCTAAAGCAGAAGTTCCCTGAGTGTACCGGTTATTGTTTTAGTTTAACATCATTAGCCAAGGTTGAAAAACAAAAGGTTTGGACATAATTAGCCTATGTGGAGCTGCGGCACAAAATTACCCCCAGACTTTTTGAAATTAATTTACACACCACATCAAATCTTTGCTTACTACTATTAAATTTTAATAAACGTGATTTGAAATATTATGACGCAATGTGTGTCATAATATTTCAGGTAATGTGTTAGGTTTTGCAAACCATTATTTGATCCAGAAAAAAAAATTCGGAAAAAATTTTACAACATTTTTTAAAAAAGTCATGGAATAACGTCCCGAATATAGCAAAAAACGGGTTTATTTTTCTAAACTATATGTTGAGATATCTGTGAAAACCTGATGTGATGGAGAAATTCTGAGGGCAGATTCGCATTCAGCGGAATTCAAGCCTTTTCAAGCCTGTGAAAAATTTTACCATTTTTGTGTGAAAACATGTGCGATAAAAAAATGTTATATCTCAAATACAAATCATGTTATATCTCAAATACAAAAAAACTAAAATCGAGTTTGATTATTCAATTAAAAGTTTCATTGAATTCGGTCATATGGGGGAAATTGTAGTATTAATTAATATCATTTAACTGATTGATTAATATTTAACTGATTGAGTTTCAATCAGGATTGTTTTTCAATATTAATTGAATATATTTTTATATCACACAAACAATTATTTTTTATAGGACAGTGTATGTGTAATTTCAAAAATGGTCGACACCTGTTGAACTGACTTAGATGGCTGTTACATATCATGTTTTTTCGAATTTAGCGAAACGAAGGACAGGGTAGGTAGAGTCTACTTAAATACGATGGCAAAAAAAGTTTCAAGTTAAAAATTCTTCATTAAAGAATCTATGGTCATTTAAAAGTCGACAAATAAAAAATTACTTGAAAATTACAAGAGTTTCTTCATTAATTTTATTATTTTGCTCATAGATTTTAACTTTCAGATCTAAAGCATTACAAAATGGTATCTCTAGACTTGGGTGATAGATTCACGAAAAAAATTAATTTCCATTTCGCTGGTCGTTGTGAAGTGAAACCAATTTTTTTCTTTTTTTAATTATCAATAGCAGGTTTTTTCAATAAGTGGTTTGCGCCGTTTAATGGAAATAAGTTTTGAGAACAGTATTTAAAAAACGGTGTAGTTTTATATAGTTTGAGGCACACCAAGTTGATGTCGGTGCTCCATTATACGAAAATAACAAATTTATAAGGATACGAACATAACAAACTTATAAGGAATTGAAGTAAAGTCTTTGAAGATATATCGCTCATTTACTGCAAGAGTGGCATAACTCAAAAAACACGATTTTGTAGAAAAAGACTTTAAAGTCTTCAATCCTTTCTCTATTTATTTGGTCACGTTCTTTATTAATAGGTGTTTTTAATGTATTTTTCGTTAATTATCGAGAGACCGATGCGTTGCACAGTTTCTCTATGAAGTATATACTCTTTGCACCCACTTTAATATGAAATTTTTACACAATATAGACTATGATATAACTAATAAATCTGCATCATTAACTCAAAAATCGCATTTTTTGACTTATGACAGTCTTGAAGTAAATGAGCGATATGTTGCTCGCAGATGGCATTAAGAATTAGTTTTTAATTAGAGTCTCCCGATGGGTTATTTATTTTTTTGATTTTAATGAAACGCGGATATGTGATAAACGAGAAAAAAATAAGGGATAAGTACCAATAAGTACCCAATCTTAAGCTAATGGGTTAAAATGTGGGGTCAAAATGATTACTTAAATTATTACTTAGCTTAAACTAACTATAAAGACCAGTTTTAATGTCATTTAAAACATAATTTTTTTATAACAGAAAGACGTGAAAGTTATAGGACATGTTTCATATACCAGTTAATACGTCTTCAACACCTCTTTCACTTGGCAACCATTTTGTCTTAAATTTCTTTGAAACAATATGAAATAAACTGAAAAATTGTATATTTTTTGCCGTACTTTTCAACCCCTGAATACAAGATTGAGCCGCTAAAAAAATACGTGTCCCTTATTTCTTTTGGTCTATCAAATATGAAATGAAATGAATTTTATGCACATCAGAGAGAACCCATTGGGAGACACTCCTTGTACGTAAAATCATAATATTATCCAATAATTCTTGGGTAATATTTTTGTGTGTAAAATAATATAATTTTTTGTATTAACCCTATAGTGCTAGAATTTTTATTTGCAATAAAATTGGAAACACGTTTTTGGTACGAAAAAAGCAAATTTTTAAAATTTAATTTAAACAAAATTTAAAATCTACGGTTAATTTTGCTATCGAAACTATTTTTTTTATTTCTGAAAAACGACATTTTTTTGATGCTGTTGTTCGGTCCTTGATTGAAAATAAATATAAAAATTGGTGTTTTCGTTATTAATATTTTGGTAGTTACTGATTAAAAAAACTGTTATCGAACGATTTCACTGGATCGCGAATGACATAATTCAGCCCCTGGTTACCCGTTTGCGGGTTAAGGCAAGGTTTTTTAAACGTGTCTTAAAACTAAATAAATTTGTGTGAATTAAATAACAAATATGAACAACTAACACTATAATGGCACGAATAATGTTGATGTAGGTCGTAACTAACCTAATAACTCAGCTGCCCGAGTAAAAATAGTATTATACAATCTTATATAATGTGATCGAGTTTCGTAAAATTTATTATAGTTAAGTGTGACATCATGTATTAGTAAGATACAATTTTACTTGCCACTGTAATTTTTCGTAAAACGGCATATTTAATTGTATTTTACAATATGTTATACCATACGTTATTACACGGGCACTATATAATTGGATTGGCAGAATTAAATTAATATATGGGATTGAATAAAACAATGCATTGCCCCATGTAAAAAAATAAAAAAATTTTCAAGTTGTGAAAAAGTGACGTATTGAAATTATCTTAAATATACATCACAATTTAAAATATGTCAAACCAAAATTTTTAGTTTCACATTCAAACTTTTGATTGTTGGGCATATAATATTGAGCTCTTAACCAAATAATCTAGCCCCCTGTATTCAATTTAACAAATTTATTTGCACTTGTCTGAATAGTGAAACACAAAGTAATATAATCCATTTATATACAATACGATCCACCATTTTTCGGATCAAACTGCATTTCAATCAGATATAAGGCTATATCATATTTTATACGTTTCTTTGTCGCATCATATTAGTTTTTTTAATCGGGTAGTCTGTAATAACCTTTTCTGTGTTTTTTCTCTATTATTCAAAGTAAATTATCACATATAAATTATAGTTTTTCTGTCTATTTAAAAAAATATATATGAACTTTAACCGAACGAAAGTAACATCTAACACAATAATTTATTTTTAACCCTCTAAACGGCCATAAATGAGAAAAATAGGTGTTTTATTAAAAGAAATTAAGCTATTTTGATAGAACCAAATATTTACAAAATATTTTGTGAAGTAATTTTTTGAGTGGTTTGGTTTTTCTGTAAAATTTCAGAAAAATCATTTTGTGAAATGAACACAATTTTCAAAAATCCTAAAAACTAGAGATGTTGTCACTAATAGTGTATTCGGCACTTTACCGAATACTCGGTATTCGGTTTAAACCACTTACCGGATATTACTTACATACATTTTCATATAAAAGTACACTGCACTTTAGATTTAAAGCAACGATCAAATAAGGAAAAACAACGATCAAATACCGAATAGCCTAAATATTGAAAAAAGAAACAAATACGTGTCCACTTAAACTTAATAAGGATGATCATATGTGAATTTGGTCGTGATACCAGTATATATATATCCCCATATAAAGTACCCTATATCCCCATATAAAGTACCCTAAAATTAGTACAGTTTTTACACAAAAACAACAACAACCACATTAAAACATTTTACAAAAACAATCTATGCGTCTCTAAAATCTCTTTCCATCGATACCACATTTACCTATGGTTCTTTAAAAAAAAGAGTTCCAATAAAATGTTTCATTTTTAACCACACTTTTTAACCCCAAACCTTCGAGATGGCACATAACAAAAAACCCGTATATCCTAAATTTTTATTCTTCAAAATGCCCATGATTTTCTTAGCATTATTTGTATCGGAAATAACCTCTTTTAATGTCGGTTCGTGGACTTATATTAACAATATGAGTGTCATAGTATTTTTAACAGCACTAGAATCCGTATTTCGTAAAACGTTTACTTTTTTAGCAATTTCTGTAAGAGTACGATTTGGTTTTTCTTTGTAAATTTTTTCTCTTACTTTTTGTTAATTATCCATTTTTTGACAAATTAACTAATCGGTTTGATTGATACTTTCTAGATATATTTTCAAAGCTTACATGATAAAAAAAAATATTTCGCTTGAATTATGCCAAAGAACTTGCGTGCACTAATATCACTGATCTCACTCCTTAACTTTAAAATACCAGGGTTTGTAATTTTAAATCATGATTAAATTATATTGCACATTCAAACTTTTTTTTGGTTGTCCTATACCAAGGGTTCCTAAATGGTGGTCCGTAGAGCCATTCCAGGGGGTACGCGAAGAGTTTCGACAAAATGAATGTTTAACAAATTTCACAATTTCACTCTAGTTATGACTGTATTCCCCATGTGACTCTAGTTATGACTGTATTCCCCATGTGTTTGTTCTTGCAAGGGTCACATAAACTTCTATTTTTTTTTTTAATTGACGCGACAAATACAATTTGTATTTTATTGTTCTTTTGTGACTTTCAGTCTTTAAAATAGTTTTATTATGGTCACAGTCTAAAATCGTATTTCTAAAAATGAAGCTTTTGTATGAAAGTAGTTAATTAAAATGAGTTTTTTTCTTAACTCAAAAACTTCTAAGAAAATTCCCCGGCTCAAATATTAAACTATTTTGAAATTTTTTAATTGTTCTAAAAATATACAAATATTTCTCACATTTTTAACTTGTTGGTAACAATTTCAAAGAAACATCTGTTAATACGAACTTGCTTAAGATAAAACCTAGGTTAAAATTAACTCTTTTTGACACTTTTAATACAAAATTATCAAATATTTGCAAATTTTCTTTAAATTTCTATGATTTTAACTGGTAAACACCGAAATTCTTTTCCAAATGTATCAAAATTTAGGAAATCAAATGAAGAAATTTCACAATACATATTTCATCTCAATTGGGTGTTACTGCACCAGGTTTTTGAATTGTTTTTTTAATAAAAAAAAATATAATTTGGAACTTTGGCACACACTTAGTGAACAACATTTTCCATCCCACTTTATTTTAGTAAAATTTTTTGCTATTCTCATTTTTGAAACTACACAATTTTGTTCTCATTTTAAAAATCTACCCTAAATGCTAAACAATGTCTAAAGTTATCCCCATGGAGTTGGAGGGTTAACAAAAACTGTCGAAAACTATACTTTCTAGTAAAACAAAAAACTGTAAATGGTTGTAAGCAAATCACATAAAAAACACGTCTGATTTTGCTTTTTTTTTCCAATAAATACGTTGGAAATTTACAAAATTTTATTAAGTTCTTCAATTGTCTTTAATAATACAAAATGAAACGATTCATTGTATTCTTTCTGGTATTTCTAATAACCAAGTGTAATGCCGATACAGCTGAAGTAACAGCACAGAAATGTAAGTATATTTATTGAAGTGTTTATTGTTTAATTAATAAATTATTAAATTATACTTTTTACCATAAAGTGATCTTGCCAACACCATATCCTTCTATTCCCTCAACATATAATTCTATACCCTCAACATATCCCTCTATTCCCTCAACATATCCTTCTATTCCTTCAACATATCCTTCTATTCCCTCAACATATCCTTCTATTCCCTCAACATATAATACTAGTCCTGGGACCAAGCGTATAAATCAATATAATGTGTATAATGGTCAATATGCGGAAGAAAATATTTACCATCAACCTTATTATAATTATTATGGAGATTCACAACCACAACAATATTTACCAACTTTGCCATCTTATCCACTTGTACCATCTTATCCATCATATCCATCTGTAACCAACTATCCGTCTGTACCATCTTATCCATCTTCACCTACTGTTACATATAATCCATATGAAGCCCCAAGTGGAGGAATTCTAGGAGGTCCAGTTACATTTTAAATTGATGTTCCAGCTATAAGTCACCATAAGTCACAACTACATACATATCAAATCAAACTTAAATATTTTATGAATAAAAATTTGTTAAAACCAAAAAAATAAATACATAAATAAATAAATAAATTATATTGCTAAACTAAAAATCTGTAAAAAGCAAAACGAAAAGAAAACTTTTACATCTTTTACTTTTTTATGGCATATTTTGTTCAAATACAAAGATCAATCTTGATTTTACTATTCTTCTAAAATTCAGAAAACACATTGAGATAAAATACTTTATTCCACTACATAAAATATAATTTTAAAAAAGTAATATTAAAGAATGTTTACGAAAAAATGTTTACATTTTGTTTACATCATAACTTTGTGAACTGAAAAATTAAGCATAAAAATCTCAAAATTTGAAGCGTCGAAAAAAATTTAGAATTCAAAGCGAAATGTAGCAAATTTTTTTAGCCTAAGTGGAACTCAATTGGTTTTGAACACATTTTAACAAAAAAAAATTTAGCTGTAAGACATAGAACAGTAAAACCGAAAGAACTAATAAATAGTTAAGAGTAATTTAATCAAATCTCGAAAACCTCAAAAGATGGCTATAAAGGGTACAGTGAAATAACTCCCAAATGAAATAAGTCCCAATGAAATAACTCCCAATGAAATAAGTCCCATCAAAAATGAAATAACACCCAATGTAAAAAAATGAAATATCTCATAATGAGAGAAATGAAATAAGTCCCAATTTTTGGGAGTTATTTCAAGATTTAAAAATAAATCCCAAAAAAAATGAATTAACTCCCAATGAAATAAGTCCCAACAAAAATGAATTAACTCCCAATTTTTGTTTGTTTTGTTTTTCTTTTAGAGAACACTTTTTATTTCATAAGTATATGTAAGCATATACATAATATGGTGGAGTGCAACAATGCCTTACGAAATAAGGCCTTTAAGGCTTTATTTCACTTTCAATTGAGAAATAAGGCCTTTATTTGCAAAAAGGCTTTATTGCACTTTGAAAGTGAAATAAAGCCGTAAAGGCCTTATTTCACTTAAATTTTTTTTTAAATGAAGCAATTAAATTTCTTATTCTTATTCTTCTTATATTTTATTGAACAATTATAAAAAAATTTCATATTAACAAAAATTAATAGAACATTAATAATTCAACAAAAAATTTAACTGCAACAATATTGAAAATCTTTGCTTTATAAAGTTTTTCTGCGTGGCGGCCTGCGGCCGCTCTTAGGGGTTTTCTCCTCCATGGGACGCGGCAGGTGGCTTCGCTGAATAAAGTTTCCCTGCGCGCGTCACACTAGGGAAGATAATGAGACGGGCGCAGGAAAACTGTATTCAGCGAAGCCACCTGCCGCGTCCTATGGAGGAGAAAACCCCTAAGATCGGCCGCAGGCCGCCACGCAGAAAAACTGAACAGTGTAACAAAAGAATCAAAAAATACAAAATAAAGGCTTTATTGCACCATTGGCTAAATTTAAATAAAGGAAATAACTCCCAACAAAAATGAAATAACTCCTAATCGTAAAATTGCGTTTGCAATTAAAATGAAATAAGTCCCGACTGCGATGAAATAAGTGCCAATGGTAACTCCCAAATGAAATAACTCCCAACAAAAAAACTGTTGGGACTTATTTTATTTGGGAGTTATTTCATAATGAATTAACTCCCAACAAAAATTATGAAATAAGTCCCAACGCATTGGGACTTACTTCGTAATGAAATAAGTCCCAATTTACATGGAAAATTTTTTGGGACTTATTTCATTTTTCCATTGGGACTTATTTCATTTGGGAGTTATTTCACTGTACCGCTATAAAGTGCCTTTTAGATTATAAACCAGCGACGAGAATGAAAACGGTTTTAGATTCAAAATTTTCGACCTTGGCAGTGAAATCTTCAATAAAAAACTATTACATCAATTACAAACACCCAAAACTGAAATTTTAATGAAAATTCAGATCACTACATTTTGAATTGTCAGGTTTGAGATCATAATTAAATGTTACTATTACATTTAATTAGAATAACAATAATTGTTATTAACTGTAAGAGAAGATGAAAAAAATCTTAAATAATTTAGGTTACAAAAAGAAACAGGGATTGCAAGAGTTAAATTGCATTATTATGAAAGTTGACCAGTTTTAAAGTTGCAATTTTCATACTCATACAATATTCGTAAAATTAGATTTCCATTAACAAGGAAGGTAGCCAGACCCGGACCGGCAGATCTTAATAAACTTTGGCTATGTTGTCATGAATGAAAACTTAATCTCATGTTTTGGCGCTACTAAGTGGGATCAAAAATTACCACATTTTACGCTTTTTTCGGTTTAATTCGTTCTATTAGAAGTAACAAAAGACAAATTTCGTATCAAATTAAAGATTTTTTGAACCTGGTGTACAAATTATGACCAAAGACTTTCAGGCATTTTTGTTATTCAAAAAAATTTGTTTTGAGTATCAATAACTCTGGAGCTTTATTAAGCTAAAAATAATGCATAGCAATGCCTATTTAATTTAATCAAGGGGGTGTCTGAGCTTTTTTCCGATATTCGAAACTGTTTGTGTTTTGTGCGCCTTTTCCCGAAGATCCAATATATCGGCAATATGGGTATCAAAATTTTTAATTTCTTGAGTACTTTAACCCTGCGTACAAATAAACCTGGTTTTCGAAAATAAAAAACAAAATTTCATACAAAAACAAATTTTTATTTTTTTTAACCCTTAAACGTGAGATTTGGCGGCTAAAAAATATGTGTGCTTTTTTATGCTCCTTTACAACTTTAAAATCTGGTAGCTGGGGTCGGGATACCTCCCTTGTGTGGTATTATTTCAAACTTATTATCCGAACCATATTCTGAACTGTATGTATAAAGACAAAAATGTTGAGAAATTAATAATAAAAAAATCTGACCCTGACATAACAAATGTACAAATAAAAAGAAAAAAAAAACAAAAAACGAATATTGAATATTGAATATATACCAAAGGTGGACCTTACACACAACAAACAAGTTTTCAATTTATTTTTTGATCAATTGTGATAATCTTTAAATGCGAGCTCATATATTAGTTCTCATTTAGTGAAAAAACTAGTTTATATGAATGATTGATGGTTTGCATGGGATTGTTATCTTTCAAAACGTGTACTGATGATGGGAACCTAGAAAATTCCCGAAATAGATCTATCAACACGTTCCTAAAGGGGTCAATTAAACAATATTCTAATAAAGAAATATAGAGTATGGCCTCGAACTTTAATAATTTTCATTTTCATTGCACAATTAAAGGTCGCAGAAAACATATTTTTTATTTTTAATAAAAATTATATCAAACTTGCATAAAAGACAAAGTAGTATTACTTTATTAACTATTACTCGTATATATCCTAAAGTACCTAACTGAGAATATGGAACTCTATTTCGATTTCATTTTTTCTATTATTATTACCTTTAGTTGAATTTAACTTTATTTTATGTCTTTTTTGGTTTTTTAATTAAAGTTTAATTATTATTATTACCAAATTCAGTGTGTTTTGTTCTCTTGAAAAAAATTATCGCGTCCGTCTTGTCGCGTCCGTATTTGTACTTTACCCAATTTAAAAAAATTAAAAGAAAATTTTCATATTTCATAAATCTACACATAAAAGATGTTCTTTCACCGTAATTTCTCATTCACAAAACATTTTTTTTCGCAAATTTCGCTGACTTATGTATACACAGAAAAAACTGAAAACGAGTTTCAATTAAACAATTTGTTAAATCAATTAATATTTAAATTGATTTTGCACCTATCACGGCAATGATAATATCAATTAAAACTGTAATTGAAAATTAAAAAGGAAAAAAAATAACGTCTACAAAAAAAAAATGATACTCACAAAAAATGTGTGTGGAACGATACGTTGAAATGTGTGTTTTTGGTAATGATACGTCTGTTTGTATGTTTGTGTGTATGCTTGTTTTGTTTGTAAACTTCAAATTAATTTAGTATTTTATACTGAAAATTTTCTATTTAAGCATACAGTGTATGAAAAAATTCTTTGAGAATTACGTCTAAAATAAAATATGTATTTATATATTTAAAAGTCAATTAAAATATTAATTGATTCAATTAAATATTTTTTAGAAACAAATTTAATTCAAATCAAATCTTTAATTAAATATTTTAGGTTGATAATTTTTTCTGTGTATTTTTATAAGTGCATATTTTTATAAGTGCATAAAAATAACTTATATAGTTGTCGCGTCCGTTTCTCGCTGATATTTGCTTCTATCTTTTTACTGCATTATTGATTCTGCGCAATGTTTTTCCTCAAATTTAGTAGACTCATAAAAATAAGTTAGTACACAAGTTAGTAAAACGTCTTGTAAATCAGGTATACTATTTTTTAGCAAATTTTTTAGCTAAAATCGTGTTTTCAGCTAAAATTTTTGTTATACTTATTCAGCACTTAACTGTTTTATACTAATGCTTTACTAATATACTAATGTTTTACTAATTAATTTTGCTAAAAAAAATTGTGCTGATAAGCACATTAATAGTGTGGACGACAACCAGGTTGAAAGATATACGCAGAATGAAGCAGATGTCGCGGCATGTCAAGATGTAGTAGAGAAGAGGAAAATGATACTAAAAAGTACAACTCTAATAAGACATATAAAAAAATCAACCATGGAAGACTTTTGTATCTGTTTTTCATACATAAAACAAAATTGAGGATTAAAACAACTTAAATTTTGCGTTGTCACCGGCTTGTGAAAATAATTGTGTATTAATAAAATAAAAGACAAAAGAAAATATTTAAATTTAATATGTATTTTTATAATAAATGTTAATAGATTAATAATCTAGTGTGGTCAAATTGCAAACAAACATATACAGACATGTAGACAGAGTAAAGCGAAAGACAAAGACACACATCTTAGTATGGTTCCTTTTTCTTATTGCAAAAAAAATGGTTGTTTTTTTCGTTTCGTTTGTTTTTGTTTATTTTTTCGTTTCGTTTCTATAATTTTTTTTTTTTTTTTTTTTTTTTGTTTGTTTTCTATAGAAAAAACTTTTCTACAGAAAAAATTTTTTTTGTACAAAATATTTTAAATACATTTCAATTTCGGCCTCAGCGCCGTAAGGCATTATTGAGGCAAGTTGGCAAATTAATTCATTTTCAGTTGCGTCCTTAAAAGATAGCATCATTTAGACAACCATTGATGTAAGTAGTTGAAAGAAAATTGTTGTTATGTTATATATATTTATTTCTATATATTTTCAGATATTAAATAACTTCATGACATCAATGTGGGAAAATGAAAAATTTTATATTTCGTTATTATAGTAAATTATTTTTAACAGAATCACAAAAATATGTTTTCTGATTTTCAGCAAATATATTAACTAAATTACATTTTTTTGCTTCTAATCTACTAAGTGTTAGCTCGCTGATTTTCAGCAAAAGATTTTGCTGACATTAGCATTTTTTTGGTAGCACTCTCCTGACTAAAATTTTGCTGACTCAGCAAAATTTTTTGCTGACTTTACAAACTTTTTTTTTGAGTGTACTCTTCCTTACTTCAATACACTGATAATATATACCGCATCTTTCCATTCCTTTTTTTTTGCTTTGGCTCAACTAAAAGTGTGTGAATGTCGCGTCCATCGCCCAGGAATTGCCCATATGATAATCCTTATTAAGTTTAAGTGGACACGTATTTTTGCTTTTTTCAATATTCAGGCTATTCCGTATTTGATCGTTGTTTTCCCATTTTTGGTGCATTTTGAGGAGCTGTATGGCCAGAACATAGGCAATATGCATATCGAATTTCATATTTTTTAGAGTTCTTCAAACTTGTAGAAATTTCAGTTTTTATTTTGTAAGCTTAAGACCCATAAAGAAGTATCAACTAATTTATTTATTTATATGTAAAGGTCTACTCAGTTTTACTTCATAATATCTATATTTTAATAATACATATATACATATATTATATACATTATTATATACCAGAGACAAATATTTATAGTAAAATAAGCAAAAATGTGTTTTTCTGGTACATTTTATACAAAATAGTACTTTCTTGTTTACCATTCAGTAACCACTATGTAGTTTAAACATATACAATACTTACTCATGGTTCCTAAAGAGAAAGAACCAAAAAAATTCAAAAAACGAAAAAATTTACCATTTTAGACCGTAATTTTTAGCCCTTAAACCTACGAGATGTCACATAAAAAACATGTTTCTTCTAATTTTTATTTCTCTTCAACATATCCGAGTGTCATTAAAATTAGATTGTAGGCGGTGGGGAGATTCCCTTGTGAGACACATAGAAAGATATTGCGCTCAGGTGAAGAATTATGATGAACACAAAACAAGTCGCCAAAGATGCTACAGCTTTTAAAACTAAATCGTCATTTAACAGCAAGAAGGTCACTTAAGAAACAATAAAAACCATATTGGCTGGAATTTCTTAAAAGTTAACATAGCACCTTTATACTCCCCCCCCCCCCCCCCCTAGGATCTACGACTGCACTACAATAAAAAAAACACAATAAAATGTAATAAAAATATATTGAAAATATTTCAGTTAAAGAGCTATCAGCTTTTAATTGAATGAACCACTTTTTGTTGTTGGCTGAATTTCAGCAATAAAAATAATTGAATCGGCGGTTTTCGCAATTGAAAGGAGTTTTTATTTGTTTGCGTGTATGCCGATTTTCGTTTTTCTAAAAACGCGAAATTCAGCGAAAACACGCCTTAACTTCAGTATATGCTGATGAAACGTACAGACTTTGGTATTAAATATAATCTTTCTGCCAAATTTCATAAAAATCCGTGCCTACGTTCTCAAGTCAAGGCGATGTCTTTTAAATGTATCCTTCTTGAATTCTGTATGTCCTTGGACATAAAAGCTTAAGTTTCAATCTTATTTATTGTTTACTATCGTATCAACGATATCTAGTTCACATAAATAAGTTTTTTGGTAAAGTTGTCACGAATATTCGGATACTATTCGGTATTTTCTGCATGTTTTCACTATTCGGCTGAATAGAGAATAGCAGGACTATTCGGCGGAATTATTCGATTAAAAAAAACTGTATTTTTATCTAAAAAACTGAGAAAATCAAGTTTTTCACATAATATTTTTTCATTAAAAGGTAAAACACGGCTGTTAGAATTGGTTTAAAATGATTTTCAATCTAAAAAAGTTTTATTATTAAGTTTGATATTATTTTTATTAAAAATAGAAACTATGTTTTTTCGACCTTTAATTGTGCAATGAAAATGAAGACTATTCAAGTTCGATGCCATACTCTATATTTCTTTATTAGGATATTGTGCTAACAAATAATCTATAGAGTTTTTGTTTTCAAATTTATTAATTGACCACTTTCAGGAATGTGTTGATAGATCTATTTCGGGAATTTCTAGGTTTCCATCATCAGAACACGTATTGAAAGAGGTAACAATCCCATGCAAAACATCAAGCATTCATATAAACTAGTTTTTTCACTGAATGCGAACTAATATATGAGCTCTAAGTTAAAGATTATCACCAATGATCAAAAAATAGATTGAAAACTTGTTTGTTGTGTGCAAGGTCCACCTGTGGTAGTTATTCAATACACTTTTTTTTTTGTTTTTTTCCTTTTTATTTGTACACTTGTTTTGTTTAAAAACAAAATGTATAATGTGGTACCACTCTACAGCTGATTTGCTATAATGACTAGATACGAGGGCAGGTATTCAGAAAGTAAATACCTCATGTTCCTGAATAAATGACTAACACTGTTTTTCAAATGCTCTCGTGTGTACAAATCAGTGTTTACAGTCCCTGTTGTTATGTAGAAACTAAAAATTTGGTTGTAAACTTTGTTTTTTGTTTTTTTTCCAAATTGTTTCCTCAACATCTCCTTATGCATCCGCTATATAAAATTCCTCCCTGTAAGCTGAGTAAAGTCACCAAGGACGTGGGTTTCGTTATCCATTATAGAACAATCAGATTTGGTTACTAAACTACGGTACAGTTTTTTGGCTCGTTCTTTGGCCTTCTCATGCATCCAGGATTTTTGGCTCGCTCAATTTCTTTATCCTTTCTGAGCAAAAACTCCAAACAGTTGGCTTTTCAACTGATTTTCTGTTCGTGGACTTCTATTAACAATACGATTTCGTAAAACCTTTAATTTCTTAGCAATTTCTTTAAGAGTACGATTTGGTTTTTCTTTGTAATTTTCAGTTATTTTTCCTCTTACTTTTTGTTGATTATCTAAACGTTTTCATTGATACTTTCTAGATATATTTTCAAAGCTTACATGATAAAAAAAAATATTTCGTTTGAATTACGCCAAAGAACTTGCAAGGCATAATGCGTGCACTAATTTGACTGATCTAACTCCTTAACTTTAAAATACCAGGGTTTGTAATTTTAAATCATGGTTAAATTAGATTGCACATTCAAATTTTTTTTTGGTTGTCCTATACCACCGGTTCCCAAATGGGGGTCCGTACACTTAGGAAATTATGTTGGTAAAGACGACAGCAATTGTAGTCAAAAACAAATGAAATTTCATTTAAAGAGAGGACGACTTACATTTCATTAAATTCAACTAACATTGTCATTTGTTTTTTAATGTTCAAAAAATGACTAACAATTGTAGTAAAAATGAACCACATGGTAAATAAGAAAAAACAACTGTAAACAATGAATGTAAAATCATAAAACAGTCATTTGATGTGAGTTGTTTTTTTAAATGAACTACAATGTTAGTTAAAAATTTTATTTGTTCTACAAATGACTTACATTTACATTAAAAATAAAGAAACTGTATTACAACCCAAACAACTACATATTTTTAAAGCAGAAGTTCCCTGGGTGTAGAGTTCCGACAAAATTAATGTTTAACAAATTTCACAATATTTTTAACAATTTTGTTAATATTTCAAAATACTTCTCACTTAATTCTTTTAACAATTTGTAAAGCCTATTCATACAAAAAAAAGTCTGTGACTCTAGTTATGACTGTATTCCCCATGTTACTCTAGTTATGACTGTGTTCCCCATGTGTTTGTTCTTGCAAGGGTCACATAAACTTCTTTTTTTTTGAAATTGACGCGACAAATACAATTTGAATTTTATTGTTTTTTGTGACTTTCAGTCTTTAAAATAGTTTTATTATGGTCACAGTCTAAAATCGTATTTCTAAAAATGAAGCTTTTGTATGAAAGTAGTTCATTAAAAAGAGTTTTTTCTTAACTCAAAAACTTCTAAATCAGCTCGCTGATTTTCAGCAAAAGATTTTGCTGACATTAGCAATTTTTTTGCAAGCACCCTCCTGACTAAAATTTTGCTGACTCAGCAAAATTTTTTGCTGACTTTACTAACTTTTTTTTGAGTGTAGTTTTTAATACAAAGTTATCAAAAATTTGCAAATTTTCTTAAAATTTTTTAGAATGTAAACAAATTTTAACCCGTACACACCGAAATTCTTTACCAAATGTATCAAAATTTATGAAATCAAATGAAGAAATTTCACAATACATATTTAAAAAAAAAGTTTATAAAAATTGTTTATACTTTTTGGACAATACAAAAAAATTAAAAACAAATTTTACTCCAGTAAATATAAAACTCGCCCTCAGCGAGATTTCGTCTTAATTGAGAGTTACTGCAATAGGTTTTCGAATTGTTTTTTTAATAAAAAAAAAAATATAATTTTGTAACTTTAGCATTTTTTGTAAATATATAAAAAAAATGTTTAAGGATCCGTTAACCAGTAGATCTACATCAAGGGACCCGTGAACCAAAAGTTGGAGGGAACCGCCTTAGACTTTTTGGCAAAATTTAAATTACCAATTTGGCAATAAAGTGTATACACTTAGTGAACAACATTTTCCATCCCACTTTACTATTTTTGTATGAATTTTTAGTAAAATTTTTTATTTTAGTAAAATTTTTTGCTATTCTCATTTTTGAAACTACACAATTTTGTTCTCATTTTAAAAATCTACCCTAAATGCTAAACAATGTCTAAAGTTATCCCCATGGAGTTGGAGGGTTAACAAAACCGGTCGAAAACCACACTTTCTAGTAAAACAAAAAACTGTAAATGGTTGTAAGCAAATTACAATAAAAACACGTCTGATTTTGCTTTTTTTCCCTATAAATACGTTGGAAATTTACAAAATTTTATTAAGTTCTTCAATTGTCTTTAATAATACAAAATGAAACGATTCATTGTATTCTTTCTGGTATTTCTAATAACCAAGTGTAATGCCGATATAGCTGAAGTAACAGCACAGAAATGTAAGTATATTTATTGAAGTGTTTATTGTTTAATTATTAAATTATTAAATTATACTTTTTACCATAAAGTGATCTTGCCAACACCATATCCTTCTATTCCCTCAACATATAATTCTATACCCTCAACATATCCCTCTATTCCCTCAACATATGCTTCAATTCCTTCAACATATCCTTCTATTCCCTCAACATATCCTTCTATTCCCTCAACATATAATTCTAGTCCTGGGACCAAGCGTATAAATCAATATAATGTGTATAATGGCCAATATGCGGAAGAAAATATTTACCATCAACCTTATTATAATTATTATGGAGATTCACAACCACAACAATATTTATCAACTTTGTCATCTTTACCATCTTATCCATTTGTACCATCTTATCCATCATATCCATCATATCCATCTGTATCCAACTATCCGTCTGTACCATCTTATCCATCTTTACCTACTGTTTCATATACTCCATATGAGGGATCAGTCCCAAGTGGTCAATATGGTGTTCAAAAAGTAATTACACATGTTCCAGCTAATGTTCCATAAGTCGCAACTACATACATATCAAATCCAACTTAAATATTTTATGAATAAAAATTTGTTAAAACCAAAAAAAATAAATAAATAAATTATATTGCTAAACTAAAAATCTGTAAAAAGCAAAACGAAAAGAAAACTTTTACATCTTTTACTTTTCTATGACATATTTTGTTGAAATTCGAAGATCAATCTTGATTTTACTCTTCTTCTAAAATTCAGAAAACACATTGAGATAAAATACTTTATTCAACTATATAAAATATAATTTTAAAAAAGTAATATTAAAGAATGTTTACGAAAAAATGTTTACATTTGGTTTCCATCATAACTTTGAGAACTGAAAAATTAAGCATAAAAATCTCAAAATTTGAAGTGTCGAAAAAAATTTAGAATTCAAAGCGAAATGTAGCAAATTTTTTTAGCCTAAGTGGAACCCAATTGGTTTTAAACACATTTTAACAAAAAAAAAATTAGCTGTAAGAAATAGAACAGTGAAACCGAAAGAACTGAAAAATATTCTATAGTAATTTACAAAAATGTTCTCCGTAACATTTTACATAAATTTGCTGAACACACCATATACTTTAAACGTAAGCTTTACTCGATTTTCTATGCCTATTGATAATACAAAATTTGCATTTGGGGGAAACTTTACCTCCCCCTAAAATGAAACCCAGATGTAAACTTCCAAAACGCCTTTACACGTGTCTTTTTCTTTGTTGTCTCTTCTATCAAAATTTATAGGTCGGACCTTGTAATTTTTTTTGTGTTGTACAGTGTTATTAGGACAGAGCGAACAAAAATCAATAACAATTATCAAATAAACAATAATGTGAGTGCTCTAAAGAAAAGCTATATTCACTTTATTGCTGGTATATGTGCGACATGATTTTTTTTCGCGATGTCTCATTTAGATGCAATAAAACACAATGAAAATACACATTTGGCATTACTTTAGTATATTTTCATTGGGAGAAGGCAAATTTTAATTAAGAACTGCTTCTGATTCCGCAGTGAATTTTAAATTATGATAAATTTTCTAAGTTCCCAACGGGAAATGAAGAGTCGATTGAGCCAAAGTGACAAATCTGTGATAGGTGAAAAGAAGACACTTCGCAAAACTCATATAAACGAAGACTTTGGTGTATCAAAGAGTGGCAATTTCAGCAAAATACCCAACCATGTGATTATTTAAATGTGGAAAAACTTTGGCTGGTTTATTCTAGATATATCATGTAACTTGAAAAAAACTAACGTAACACTAAAGCGGAATTCTGAACTTGTGCAAAATACTTATCTGTGTATAAAAAATGGCAAGCGGTGCAGCAACAACCAATCCCAACACGGCGGACCTAAAATTGAAATGATTCAAACAGAAGCGACTTTTTTACTGTAGAAATTATCGCATATTAAAATTATATGTGCGACCGGGGGAAAGTCGATAAAAGATTTTGGTTTATTAAATTACCTTATGCAATTTTGTTTGTAAATTTTTTTTTAAAACTGAACACTAACTCATTATTGACGAATTAATAACTTAAAATCATATCGCTTTGTGTTTGCAGACATTTTGAAAACTCTACTAATTGTAGACTTTGACACTTTCATTTCAGGTATTCGGGTTTCTTCTACCCTTCATTTTTTTTTTTAATTGAAGATAACTTTCTGCGGTCGCTTAATTTTCCTACAATTTCCCCGCAACTTTCTCGATTTCTAAAAGGGCTTAAATTTAGTTTTTTTTATACTTTAGTAAAAATTTGAATAGTTCATTTCATTTTGTTTGAAAAACAATAAGGAAATTATTTTAACAAAATGAGCTTTAAAGTTGATTTCAAATCCTCGATGTGAACTCGAAAACAAGTCCATGTCGCAACACTATTCTAAAAGACAACGTTCGGTGACATGGCCCGGGTTAGGTCTGTGACGTATCACATGCGACCAGTTTTCCCCTTCCTTGTTAAAGTGATAGGCCGTTCCATAAACGGTTTTCGGTTTCATTTCGCCTTAATTTCCCATAGAGTAGAATCTACAAAATTATTGAGTCCGACCAAAGAGTTCGTCCCAAAACCGACATTTGGACAATTCATGTTTCTGTTATTTATTAAAAAATAATTTTTTTGGGACGCAACATGTCACACAGCTCGTGCCACAATTGATTTATGGAAGGAAACGTTTGGTAACGGCATAGTTTGACGCTTCGGAGCCGTGAATTGGAATCCAAGATCGTGCGATTTAACACCGCTGGACTATTTTCTGGGGGGATATTTGAAGTCGCTGGTCTACGCCCGACCACTTGGAGGACAACATTCACGGAGTTATTGCCAATATACGGTTACAAATGTTGGAAAAAGTCATCGAAAATTGGACCTCCAGATTAGACTACGTCCGAGCCAGCCGTGACGGTCATATGCCAGAAGTCATATTTAAATCATAATGCCAGAAGATTATCTTTCAAATAAAGTAAATTTCATGTCAATTTAAAAAATTCATCTTTGTTTTATTCTATTTCAATATATATACATTAGGGTGTCCTTATTTTTCAACTTGCGATTTTTGGGGCTGCCCCCCCTCTTAAAATATTTGTTTTGGGTACAAAAATTCACCATGCAAAAAATTAGAGTTCTAGCATAACGGGAAGATGTCCCGCATCGCCCTTGAAAATCGGGCCCCTTGGAAAAATGGGCATAATTTAAAAAAAATTACAAATTTTTTTTCTTCAAAATTAAAAAAATATAAAATAATTTTTGTGTTGGGTTTAATCATAACTACTCAGATAAAAAATATTACTTTCCCAGAAAATCGCTAACTTACCCTAACTTTGTGTCAAAAAAATTAATAAATATTTTGGGGGTACCTCAAAGTGACTTTTTTGCATTTTTGAAAATTTTATTCAACAAAAATCACAAACCTGGTGTTTGCTGTCAAGTATTTTATTAAACACATCTCAAGTATTAAATAAGCCAAGTATTACAGATATCCGTTTTAAAAAATTTTTGTTAGAGCATTTTGATTCTGGCGGATTTCAACGTTTTTTTTTAATTTGTATAGACTTTTTTTTAACAAGATTTTTGTAATATTTCGTCAATGTTATTGTGTATGTTATTTTATATAATTGTAATAACTTTATTATAAAGTATTTAATTTTTGTGTTCATAGTTAACCTGTGTTTTCATGGGGTCACAATTGACCCTTGTATTTTAAAGAGTCAAAAATCACAAAGATGACAAAATAAATTTTTGTTTATGTTTCTAATTGTAATTTATTTACATTTTAAAACTAATTAAAATTAATTATTTAGTATAATTAATTATTTAGTATAATACTTGTATTCATATTAAAATTGATTTTTTTGTACATATTCAGGAGTATTTTCGGAAAACGTATTTTTAATTTAGTAGTGTAAATTTTTTTCCCTCAAAATTTTTATTATGGAAAAGTTTTAAGTTCTAATTTTTACTAAATTGACCTACTCGAAGACTAGAAACGGTTAACGAAATTTTTTTAGAATAAATATAAATTGAATTATTCCTTTCTTTATTTATAAATTTTGCCACAAAGCTGCATTTTTCTTACGTGGGTCATATTTGACCCCAGGTTAACATGGGTTAACTATCAACAGAAAATATAGTATTTTAAAATAAAGTTATTACAATCATATAAAAAGGCATATACAACAATATTGATGAAATATTATTAAAACCTTGTTTTAAAGTAAAAATGTATAAAAATAAAAAAAAACCTTGAAATCCCCGAGAATCAAAATGCCCTAAAAAAAAAAATTGCCAACGGATATCCGTAATACCTGGCTTATTTAATACTTGAAGTGTGCTTAATAAAATACTTGACAGCAAACACTAGGTTTTGGATTTTTGTTGAATAAAATTTTCAAAAATGCAAAAAAGTCACTTTGAGGTACCCCAAAATATTTATTAATTTTTTTGACACAAAGTTAGGGTAAGTTAGCGATTTTCTGGGAAAGTAATATTTTTTATCTGAGTAGTTATGATTAAACCCAACACAAAAATTATTTTATATTTTTTTAATTTTGAAGAAAAAAAATTTGTAATTTTTCCAAGAGGCCCGATTTTCAAGGGCGATGCGGGACATCTTCCCGTTATGCTAGAACTCTAATTTTTTGCGTGGTGAATTTTTGTACCCAAACAAATATTTTAAGAGGGGGGTACAGTCAAAATCTCGTTTTTATTTTTAGCCCATACAACGAAAGACCACCCTAATATACATTCTTAATAAAAAACACCCATTTTTGGTACAGCCCGAGTAAAAACCTGCATAAACAATCGATAGCTTCATATAGCTTAATGTTGATATATGTGATGGCACATATGATCATATAAAATTATATCTTGTATTTGGTTTTTTCGAACATTTTTGATATGATCCCATACTTATTAATATCTTAATATATATCGATTGATAATACTGTAGATGTGGCTTATACTACTACATATGGTATATATTAATTATCATGATTTCATATATAATTTTATATCGCGTAATACAATGTTGCGTATAATAGAATAAAATTACATATTAAAATTGTGTTTTACATCGAATCTGAAGTGCTTAATTTTGAAAATTTAAGTGCGGTAGTTTATTTGTTGTTGTTTTTTCTTTGATATTTGACGTGTTAAATCGCGCTTCTAGACGAGAACAAGAAATTCTTATTGAGTTTATAATTTAACCTAGCAAATGTCTCCATCAAATTTAAGAACTTTGTCCCCTGACGATTTTTCTTATGCAAGAATGAAATCCGGAGAGGGAACAGCCTACTCATTAATTACTATAAATGAAATTAATGTTTATCCCGATCCAAATAAATTTGAAAGTGCGTTTTTTTGAGTATAAATCCTTGCATCGAATTGCATTCCATTACAAAATTTAATTAAAACTATTAGGTTCATTAACGAATTTGTTGAAATGTCTAACAATGTTTTTGCTTCTCATTAAACAAAATTTTGAAATTATAATTTCATTTGCCATTTTTCTATTCAAAATCTCAGCAGTTAGTTTAATATATTGTTCTGAAATTTAAAAACTTAGAAACATAGTTCAAATTTTTGCATTAGAACTTGCAAAAACTACAAAATTTAATTGTGGTTAACTAATTTAAATTGAGAAAATGTTAAGTAAAAATTTAAATAACTCGAAATTCTTAATTTTAACTTGAATATACGCACATTCGTCCTTTAAAAATTTTAAAGAACTCTTTAAATAGTTTAATTACAAATGAAAATGTTCAATATCAATTGCAAATTCTCTGCATTTCAAATAGAAAACATTAATTTATTAAAATTTTCTTGATTTCAACTGAAATTTCAAATAAATATAACAAACTCGTATGTAGATTGAAAACTTTAATAAACTGTATGTTTATCATAGTTTTAACATGTTTACAAGTTATATGCGAGTTTTTATGAGAAGATTTAACATTAATATTGAGCCCTACCCGCCAAAAAAGACGTAAGCACCAAAGTCATAATTTATTTATTTTTTTTTTTATTTATTTATCAATCCAAAGAAAGCCCTCATGGGAAATTATATAAGAGAAGATGCTTTTTTGTTATTTTTTTAACTATTCTTCTTTTAAAAAATATAAGTAAAAAAGCATATTCTGTTAAATTATGATTTTGGCGCTTACGTCTTTTGGCTATTAGGCTCGATACACTTAGCTCAATACACTTAGTCCAACGTTTCTCCAATTTTTGTATCCCTTCCAAAAAATAGAATTTTTCGAGGTCCATAAAATAGGCATTTCTTGGCCATATGGTGTCGTTCTTTTTTTAATCCTCGTTAAATCTGTCTAATAAGTTGGCATAAATAACATTCGCCGTTTATTGTTTTCCCTTTTGAAGGTGGTAATCGATGTGGATTATCCCGCGTGCATCCCAAAAAACTGTTGCCATCAACTTATTGGCCGACAAACTTACCTTGGCCTTCTTCGGAGCCGGTTCACCAGGAGAAACCCATTGTTTAGACTGTTGCTTGGTCTCCGGAGTGTTGAAATGGCACCATGTTTCATCCACAGTTACAAAACGCTGCAAAAACTCGAATTTCGGTTAAACAACTCCAAACAATCCTTTGAAGCTAGCACGCGATTACGTTTATGGTCAATTAAGAGCAAACGCGGCACCCATCTTGCAGACAAATTCTTAAACCCAACTGATCATTTAAAATTGAAACCACACTGCCATATGAAATGCCTATGGCATCAACAATCTCACGCATTTTTACTCTTCGATCGGCCAACACCATATCGTGGATTTTTCGACATTTTTTGGGTGTATTGACCTCAAGTGACTGTCCAAAACGTTCAGCTTCATTTGTACTTTTCCGACCACAACGAAAGTCAGTAAACCACTTCTTTACCATTGAAATCGATGGTGCAGAGTCCCCATATTATTTATCAAGCTTTTCCTTGGTTTGATTGAAGGTTTTTTTTTCGCAAAAAATTATGTTTAATAAGCACTCTAAATTCACAGGTTGTATGTTTTCAAAAGCAAGTAAATCACGGAACTTGCTCTAAATTTGACAGTAGTGAAGTTCGAGAAGTCCCGGGCTAATTGATCTGATCTCGTATAACGTAGAATTTGATCAAATTGAAATAGGACGAAATTCAGACAAAACTGTATTAAATCACTTTTAAATTAAATTAATCTAACATGATACAATTAGATGTAATTTGATACAATTAAAAGCGTCCGCCATCTAACGTTTTTTTTTTTCAACTAGTGCTTATTTCGTGAATGGTAACACTTAGCTCATGTCTGATTTGACAGATAATTAGTTTTATCCTTCCGCTGAACGAATATGGTCCGTATGTTCGTTATCTTGTGAAAAAAGTGAAAGAAACTGCCATCCTCATCGATAAACCAAAGCGTGAAAAGCCAAAAACAGTGCGTACACCCGAGAATATTGATGCTGTGGCAGAAAGTGTGCGTGAAGCGCCATCAACATAAATTCACCGTCGTTCTCAACATTGAGACGAATTTTGCATAAAGACCTTGGTATGACGCCATACAAAGTCCAATTGGTTCAGGAGTTCAAAAAAAAAAAAAGTTATTTGGCGGACCCTTTAGCAGGGCTATTTTTCGGATGAAATTTTTCCCCGAGTAAAAAAGTTTATATAAAATTATATATGATGAGACATGTTCCGCAACTATAAGAGAATATAATTTGATCCGAAAAATGGTTTTAGTAAATTGTATCACTTTGGATATAATTATATTTAAAAAGATACAATTTATTACAAAACTATCCAATTCTATCCGAGTTTTGTCCCGATATAATTACATCTAATTATGTTATATTTAATACAATTAGGCATAATTTGACAGAATTAGATACATAATAATCCAAATATATTTAAATTAAAAGATATTAAGTTACATATATTTGACCGCCATAAAACGGGTTCAAAATACCAAATGTAATTTGTAAATAACTGAAATTTTATTTATATTATTTTAGGATATCAAATTTACATTTTAAACGAAATTGTTAATTTTAGTTTAATTAACAAAAATGTTTGTCAATATTAAAATGGCCCAGTAAAATCCAAATAACAGGTTACAGAACAAATTATACTGTATTATACTAGCTTAATATTTCTGTTTTACAACCGATTCTTTTTATATAGAGTTTGTCATATTTGCAATAAGATCTTTACCTCCAAACTAGAACAAGTTGCTTTAGAACCGGTTCTAGAACCAGTTATAGAACTTATTCTAGGACAGTGAAACGGTTTCATGTAGCCGGTGGTAAAAGAAGCTTTTCTAGAACAGGTTCATAGGTTATCTGCGCTATAAAATTTTGCTGGAGGGTTTGTTATTTGTAATGGAAACCGATTTCTCAAAATTGTAAACTATTTTCGTAAAATATTTTGCGATTTTTGAATTATATATAGTTACATAGAAACTTACTTAGGAAATTTTTTCAGTTTTGAATTATAAAATGACAGAACACGTTTTTGTTGTTTCTATTATATATAATTATGTATTGGGTTATATCTAATTATATAAATATTTTTTTCAAATTTATCAACCATGTATTATTATATAAAAAATTCAGAAGTGTTTTTTATACATGATTGGATGTGCTTATACATGAATTTTTGGTAAAACATTTTGAAAATATTATTATATATAAATACATATTGATGCATATGCTATTTTATATGATCGTATATTTTTATATTAAAGAATATATTGTTATATATAATTTTTTTACTCGAGTTGTTAATTTTTGGGTCATATTAAATTAGATAAAACTATATAAAGCTCAATATTAGTTTTTTTAAACTTGGCCCAGTACATTTAAACGGCTATAACTGTAGACTAAAAAAAAAGATAATTTAAAGACCTTAAATTTAAATACCTTAAAATTATGCAAACAACTTGACTGCAATCGTAAATAAAAAAATTGTTAAAAATTGTTATCCAGAATTGCCAAATACTAATTTGAAAAAATCTATTTTTGAGCTTTTTAGATGGAGCTTTTTTAAAAATTATTTAAAAATATATATCTGTTAATTTAGAGAAAAATTTGTCATGATCTAAAACCGAACAAATAAAATCTCACACATAAATTTATAGATCAACGATAAAAATTCACTATTAAAGCGTAACCTTTAATATTTTATATTGTTATCTCGATGAAAAAATTTTAAATATGCTAAAAATTAGTTGATAAATTTTATATAATTTTTTAAAATCTGACAGATTGAACGATGCACACAGTCTAGAATATTCCAAAATTTATTTCGTTTTCGCTCAAAACATATATAATGAATGGTTTTTGTTAAAATACTACTAAACTTAAAAAATAATATCGTCAGGGTTGACATATAGAAATTTAAAAAAATTTTAAAAACCGGTTTACTTAAAAAAAAATTCATATAGTTTTGAGTAAAGATTTGTTTACAAAAGTTTGCAAAATTTAAATTTTTTCAATATCTTAAACCGTCTAGGATTTATATGTTGTCAAACTTTCAACTTTGGTTACTAATATTTCCAGTAGAGGGCGCTTTATTTTTAATCTGTATAAAAATCACATTTTGAGTTAGCGACTTTTTAGTCCCATATACCACTCATAATTTTGATCGTTTAAAACACAGCAAAACCTTTCAGTACCACGAAAGTGGTTATATAAGGAGTGAGATCAGTCAAACTAGTGCACGAATAAATCAATATTACTTTTGATCGAATCAATCAATTTAAACAATTATGTATAACGTTTAATTAAATAGTTTTTTAAAAACAGGACGAAGAAATTATTTTCATCATAATTCTTTTCACTATAGCCCAAAATCTTTCTATTGGATTCGCCTTTTTTGGTACCAAAACCACATTGTTCCTTTAGTGCCACTCTACCGCTGATTTGCTATAATTAATGACAATATGCAAGGTCAGGCCTTAAAAAATTACACAAATTCATGTACCCGAATAAATGACTAATGCTGTTTTTCAAACGCTCTCTTATGTACAAATCGGTGTTTATATTGTCTGTTGTTATCGTATGAAAAAAGTACTCCTTTTGCCGCAAGTGCAAATTATTTGCCAACTAAAAATATTGTTGTAAACTTTGGTTTTTTTTGTCCAAACTTTTTTTCTCAACATCTCTTTTTGTATCCGCTATATAAAATTCCTGCCCTGGAAACCGGAAAAAGTAACCAAGGTAACAAAATTACGACACATTTTTTATCTCGTTCTTTGGCCTCCTCTCCTGATTCTTCCTGGAATTGCCGCTCTGCACTTTTAGCACTTTATATGGTCTTAATCGTTCACTTTTTTAACTTTTCTACTAAAATACTGTTATCGATTAAAACCTCTTTCAACTTTCAACTGTTGCCCTTCAAATACTGTCACCGAATTAATCAAATACCGTTACCTAAATAATTAAAATAACGTTATAGGTAAAATACCGTTACAGTTATTGATAGCTTTCTGCTTTTTAAATTGCACGTGGTTATTTAGTATTTTACATACATTTATGACCTGTTTCTAGAAGACGTTCATCGCTACGCGAATGAGGAGCGCGAGGTGCTGCAAAACCAAAACTTTTGCACATATGGGCGGCTGTCTAATGTTCATATTTCTTTTGTGATTAAAAAGTAACAGTAAAATTGTTTGCGTCTTAAGTTTTGTGTATCGCATATATACGGAAAAATTAAATTTGTATTATAAAGAAAAAATTGCAACTTCAACAATTTTCGACCGATTTTAACAAACAAAGAACCATTTGACTCCGTATTAAACGTACTTTCAAGAAAAAATAAGAAAAAAATAGGGTTTCAATTAAAGACTAAGTTAAAAATATTTTAGCCCGTGGAGTCTTGAAAAAACGTTTTTATCGATAACTTCAGATTTTGAGGGTGTATTTAAAATTCTGAAAATTTAAAAGTGATTTACTCAGTGTTTTTATTAACACACAGTATTATTTTATTACAAATATAATGTCTTTTTGCCCGCTACTTATTTTTTAATTACTAAAACTACTATTATTAAGCTATTTTAAAAGCACCAAAGTTTTTGTATTACGAACGTTATGCCAACGGTGGCAAGTTCGCTCAAACCAACGGTTGGCCACTGTTATCAATAGGGTAACAGGACAATACTGTCAATATTGTTAATCCCACGTTCTGCCAACGCATAACCGACCGTTGCCGACGCTTTGCCAACACTGTGCCGATTGTATTTTTCTGACTGGGTACTTACACAAACGACCTCGTAGATATATACTGCTTATTATTTAGTTATAGGTAATGAGAGCCCATTACTGCGATTTTGCTGCACTGATAGAATTCTCCTTCACATTATTAATGAATCGATATTATTTAAATGGATTCATCGATTTAATGAATAATTTTATTAATTAAATGGAATTTCATTAATATTGTTAATTTTTTTTATTAAATTTTTTTATGAGTTTTTTTATAATTTCATAAAAAAAATGCTTTAAATCAATGAACATTTTTCGAATTTTTTTCAATAAAAATTTTTACTTGTTATATACAAAACAAAAATTAGTTTAGTGTAACTTTTTGATTTTTTCCTATATAGTACATTTTGAAATTTCGTTAAGAAAAATCAACTAAAACTATATAAAACATTGATTTGAGGCGGACTCATAAAATGTACGTATAAAGATGTGAAATTCTTACAAAATTCTTAAAAAATTCCTTAAGTGCTTTTATAAAAAAAAAGAAAAAAATGTTTTTTTGCTTTAAAAATTGTATAAAAAAATAAATTTTAAATTTGTGTTTTTTAATAAAAAGTAATGAAAATATTTCATAGAAACTATGAATTTTATTCATTAAACACATGAAACTTTCATACCCTTTATGCTAGCAATAATGAAAAAAATGTCATATACTTTATGGAACTTACATTGGGTCAATGAAACCATTAATTTAAATTGATTTAATGAAACGTGCTTCATTGATTCAATGAAACATTTCTTTGGGGACTTTTTTTTATGAAAAAATTCATATTATTAATGAACGAACTCATTAATACTATGAAAAAATTTCTATCAGTGCGGGATAAGAGACTTTATTAAAGTTTCAATATAATTTTTGTTAAGTTTGCTAAGAATAGTCGATGTGTTTAAAAATTTTTAAAATTGGAGAATTCAATTCTTTTTTGTCGCTAATTTTGCTAAAGCTTTCACACTTGTAGTTGCCATATTTAATCTTGTATAATATAAGTTTCAAATCCCATTAGTCTTTCAAAAGTTATTAATTTTTTTTTAAATAAAAAACAAGCTAAAATTGTGTGGCAAGTTTTTAAAATCTCAAGAATTGATATATAAATTTCTTTCTATTGATACTATTTTTTACTATTTTCACTTATAAGTGGCCTAATTTTGAAATCATAAAAGAAAAAAATAGTTACAAAAAAGTTATAGTATAATTTTTAACCCTCTAACTGGCAAATGATGTTCTGCAAAGAAATTAATACCATGTGCTCCACTCGAAAAACAAATAATAAGCTCTTCAACAAAATTGTTTATCGTTGCCTAATTTAGGCGATATGAACCAAAATATTTTGGGTGCATTTCGAAAACTAAATCATATAAAAGAGAAGTTTTGAACAAAAATTATTTCTCTTACCAAGATATAACAGCACTCCAACTTCTGCTCCTATTTAAGAAGATATCACGATTTTCGCTTTTTTGAAAAAGCGAAATTATTTGAAACAGTATCAAAACTTCAATTTATATTGTTCAAACTTCAACGCTTCGCTATTAATACTTAATGCCTTCTTTCTGCAAAATTTCATAAAAATCCGTCTATTAGTTTATAAGTTAAGATGATGTCCTTTAGAGGATTCCTGATAAAATCCTGTGAGTCCATGGACCAAAGTAAGTACTTATTATTAAAGATAAAGCTTCAATCTTACTTATATTTTATTACAAAGAGTTTTTAGTCAACTTAATTTGGTTTTTTAGATTTTTGAAAACTATGTTTATTTAAAAATAATTAGTTTTTGAAATTTTACGAAATTTTGATTTTGATTCTTTCTCGCTTCCAAACCATGGATGGCACACGAAAAATTTCTTCGCAATATATGTAGCAAATTCAGTTTTCTATCGGAATATATTAATTTCCAAGTATAGACCGCTCATTTGACGCATTTGTGGTGAATTTTATGAAGACTGCCCTGAGGCAGCCTTACCCGCTAGAGGGTTAATGATTTTAAAACTGGGTAAAGAAACATAACAGATGGGGTATAATTTTAATATATCGCCTACGTCAGGGAATAAAGAATTTATTTGTGTGTCAAAAATTAAGAATGGCTCTACGAGTTTGTCTTTAAAAAATGTCTATAATGAAATGACCACCAGGGTTGTTTAAAATATTTAATATTGTGTCTTTCTATCTAGTTTTGTTAATTTTATTTTTTAATTGTTTAAATATTGTTGTTTATATTGATTACTAAATTAACAACTCTAAGCGCAATTCCTTCAAAGCACGAATTCGAACCACGCGAAGAATGCAAATAACAAAAAAAAAAACTTTTCATTAAATTGCGTATTTCAGATATTCCAATGAATTGCTTTAGGTTTTTTTTTTTTTTTTAATAATTGACATTTTCAATAAACTATGTATATACGAGGACGGATCAATAAGTCCGTGTCTTTTTGAATGAAACACAGTTTTTTTTGCAAAAAAAAAAAATATTTTTTAACATAATCTCCTTTTAGCTCAATACACTTAGTCCAACGTTTCTCCAATTTTTGTATCCCTTCCAAAAAATAGGATTTTTCGAGGTCCGAACAATAGGCATTTCATTTTAAATCCTCGTTAAATCGGTTCAATAAGTTGACATAATATTCACCGTTTATTGTTTTTCCCTTTTGAAGGTAATCAATGTGGATTATCCCGCGTGCATCCCAAAAAAATGTTGACATCACCTTATTGGCCACGATTACGTTTATGGTCAATTGAGGGCAAACGCGGCACAAATCTTGCAGACAGCTTTCTTAAACCCAACTCAACGATTTCACGCACTTTTACTCTTCGATCGGCCAAAACCATTCGTGGATTTTTTTCGACATTTTCGGGTGTATTGACCTCAATTGACCGTCCAGAACTTTCAGCGTCATTTGTACTTGTGCGACCACAACGAAAGTCAGTAAAACCCTTTTTACCAATGAAATAAATCGATGGTGCAGAGTCCCCATAGCATTTATCAAGCTTTTCCTTGGTTTAATTGACGTTTTTTTCGCAAAAAATAATGTTTAATGAGCACTCGAAATTCACTTTTTTCCATTTTTAAAAAAATCCACGAGGTTGTATTTTTTGAACAGCTGTTAAACGCAAAGTAAATGACGGAACTTGCTCAAAATTTGACAGCAGTCTATTAACAGGTGGTACTTTATGGGAGCAGTGTTGCATTTCAGGGAAGTTCGAAAAGTCACGGACTTATTGATCCGCCCTCGTAGTATTATTTCATAGCTATTTACTATTAATAGTTTTAATTAATTATAAATAAAAGAGCCTCAGTTTCGCAATTAAAAGGTTATTTTACTAAAACTCACGTTTTAATTATTTGAAAACTTCATACGCATTTTGTGTTCTAATTACGTGTTGTAATTTTAAAACTTTAACATTTTAAAAAATTTTAAAACTTTAACATTTTAAAAAAATTTTAAATCAATAACTGTTTTACAAAACTTTCATAAATAATTATTTGTTACATATTTGTTAGCAAATTCTTAAGAAATACATCAATGGTCATAAGTTGATGCCTAGTAATTGACAACTCATGTTAAATATGGTAAATGAATTCTCTTTTAAACTGAAATTTTGAATTATAATATTATCATCACTAGTTAAGAGTTGTCAACTTATGACCATCGATATTTGAAACAAAGATGTTTTTAAAAGAACCAAAGAATTGGAAACAATAATATGTTGTATATATAAGTTAAAAGCTAATTTGAAAATGTGTTTAGTACCTCTTCCGGTTTTCATACGATTTAATACAATATGAAACAATTAGTAGCGTTCCTGTTAGTATTTCTAATAATTAAAGTTAATTCCTCCCATCATGACTATTATAATTATCCAGTGTGTGCCAAATTTCAAGGATATTATAAATCATTTCCCAATGTGCAAGCTCTACTAGCAGAAGTTCAATTTAATGGACAGCGTAAGTATTTGTGAAGAAAATTTGATTAAAATTGATGAAATTAAAAGCAAATATAAAAAAATAGGATCGATAAATAAACTCTTTGATTTTTTTCAAATTAAATACAATATAAAAATATTTTGCTTTTGAATTTTAAAAAATTACACACAGAGAAAAAAAGTGCCAACCGAATTGAGAAGTGTATATTAATGGTAACAACTTATAAATTGCGTTAAATAGTACAGCGATATTTACATCTGATTTCTGAAAATTGTGGGTGTTGCAACTAAAATTCTGTTGAATTAACCGAACTTAGTTGTGAAAACTAATATAAAGTTGTGCCAACTGTTTAAAATTCGTAATAGTCGAATCTGAGTCGTAGTAACCGAATTTCAGTTGGCAATAGTTTTTTTCTGTGTGTAAAACCAAATGCTATTTTTTGATCTTTTATCATAAATTATGATGTCAGCAATATATTTATAAATAAAATTATTTAGAGAATTGATTGTTTTAAAAAAATATTCAGTTAAATGTGTTATTGATGAAATAAACAATTGTTGCAATAAAACTTTTAAATTCAAAAGCTTAAACTAAATCAAAATTTGCTCTCTGGCAACACTTACCTAACTACGTGAGATGCCACCTTATCGAATGTACAAAAAATACATTATAGATTTGGCAATACTCACAATATATGGGAAAATAATGGAAAGTGAAATAACACAAGATTTCTAAAAATAGAATTGTTTATATAGAGTCATTCTCTATGAAAACACCGAAAAAAATGAAAAATTGTTGCTGGACCATTTTGGATTTTGTTAAAATTTTGTGGAAATGTTCCTAAGGGTTCCAAGAACCAAAATCCAAGAGGATTTAATTTTTGCACACGGCACTACCGGTTCACGCAAAATAAAAAAACTGAAAAGTCTTGTTTTTGTGCGTAGTGGTTTGAGCTGTTAAAATTTTTCTGCTAGAGATATCTACATGATGAATACATTGTTTTAAAACTGAAGGATTATAGTTTCTATCAAAAATATAAAATTTGTCTTAATTCATACACCCGAAAAATAACGTGGTATTGAAAATAAGCATATTTCATTGGTTTTCTGTGTTTTTCAATGAACTCCAGTGTCGGCGCTAATGAATATAAAAGCATAATAATTCTCACATACAAATGAGACATGTCGGAGAAAAATACAAAATTAAAATTGGCTCAATCTGGCAACTCGTTATGAAAAAATCGTTACTTGAAATTTGGAAATTTTGAAAATTTGCATATTTCAGGCTACAATTTGGTCATGTTTGTTAGCAGATACAAACTTGAAAATTGCAGAGTATTTACTCCCTACTTCTAACTTTATAACACTTCAAGACCCGTTTAGTTATTTTCACTCCACTCGGATTTACAGGGTTTTAAAGAAAAGCCTTTTTGATTTTTTGTATGTATTTTTATACTTCCCTCAATTGTTATATACAGAGAAATTAAAATTAAAACAAGTAGTATTATGAAGAAACAAAGAATAATTATGGACTAAAAAATATATTTAATAAATTCAGTAGATTTTTGATGTTAAAAAATTTTACAGTGGTGGGAAAAAATAGGCAAATGGTATATTTTTATCATTTAAAGTAGAAAAGTTATAGTTTAAATGTGGGTAATTAAGAATCGTGGAATAAGTTTTATATTATTTTCATAAAGTATTTGTTCTTATAATATTCGGAGTTTCAAAGTTATCAGAAGCTGAAAACTTTCGTACGTTTAACTGACTGTGAGAAATCGGAGAGAAACTGTGGTAGTTTCTTGTATTTTTAATTGTGCAAACATCAATAAATCTTTTTGACAAAAAGTTTTCGATAGCATCAACATCAGGAATGGATCCAAAAAAAAAATTTATACCAGGAATTTGGGTGGAACAAAAATCAAACATTGCTGTAGGTGTTAGGATATGATGATCCGCAGTTCGCTGTAGACTTGCTTTCCTTACAGTCTGCTTAATTGTACCTCCTACTCCGTCACAAGGACTTTTGCCATGAGAAGTGGCAAAAAAGTGCCAATCAGCTTCTAAGCCGAAATCGTCTTTGTGATGACAAATGTTGATAAAAATTTTTTTATTTTGTAAAATTTTTGTAAACATAAAAAATCTACTGAATTTATTAAATAATTTTTTTAGTCCATAATTATTCTTTGTTTCTTCATAATACTACTTGTTTTTATTTTAATTTCTCTGTATATAACAATTGAGGGAAGTATAAAAATACATACAAAAAATCAAAAAGGCTTTTCTTTAAAACCCTGTAAATCCGAGAATAGTGAAAATAACTAAACGGGTCTTGAAGTGTTATAAAGATAAAAGTAGGGAGTAAATACTCTGTAATTTCCAAGTTTGTATCTGCTAACAAACATGACCAAAATGTAGCCTGAAATATGCAAATTTTCAAAATTTCCAAATTTCAAGTAACGATTTTTTCATAACGAGTTGCCAGATTGAGCCAATTTTAATTTTGTATTTTTCTCCGACATGTCTAATTTGTATCTGAAAATTATTATGCTTTTATATTCATTTGCGCCGACACTGGCGTTCATTGAAAAACACAAAAAACCAATGAAATATGCTTATTTTCAATACCGCGTTATTTTTCGGGTGTATGAATTAAGACAAATTTTATATTTTTGATAGAAACTATAATCCTTCAGCTTTAAAACAATGTGTTCATCATGTAGATATCTCTAGCAGAAAAATTTTAACAGCTAAAACCACTACGCACAAAAACAAGACTTTTTATTTTTTTTATTTTGCGTAAACCTGTAGTGCCGTGTGCAAAAATTAAATCCTCTTAGATTTTGAGTTTTCAGACCCTAAATATCATTTCCAGTTAGTTTGAGTAAAATCTAAGATATGCCAGCTTTGCCGATTTGGTGATTTCATACAGAATAACTCTATAGTCTTCTGCAATTATGTATGCAAAAATAAAATGACTGTGTATTGCAGTTATAAGTTACAGCAAAAATCGACATGACTTTAGGTCAGGGCACTAAAAGCTCTGTCTAAAGTGTAGTGCATAGTGCATATGGTATTCGAAAGCAGTTAATCTATACCACGGTCAATGATTGCACAAAACTTTCATATAGACGCAATCAAACAAAAAAAAAACATAACATGTATTACAGTATTATCAGAATCACTGATAAAGGTTAATTACCATAAACTGCAGTCTGATTCAATTGAAAACTTACAATGTAGTTATAATTTTTAGAAATATGCTTATTCTTCTCTTCCACGCCTCTTACAAAACAATGAAATCAGTTGCATATTAATTTTAGCATTAATTTCACTTGCCTAAAAAAGACGTTAAATTCAAAAACTCAATATTTTAATTAGTGCAATTAATTTGTTTATCGTTGCAATAAAATAATTCGATAAAAAATTTATTAATCATAACTTCCTATTAATAAAATTTCTCTATTTTGTTTTATTATTTAGCTTGGCGTATGGTAGACATTTCTGAATGTAAAAATATGAATTTCTGTCCCCAGAATTATAGCCCAGTTTGTGCTTACTCGGTGTATTTAAAAATCTATACAACATTTCCAAACAAATGTGTTATGAATGTGGCATCGCAGAAAACAGGTTTGGGTAAGTTTAAATTTGTGAAACGGAACTTGTTTCGGTCGCATTGACTTTTTTATGTTAAACAAAATATTCCCTCAAAGTTGTGTATGAAAGTATGAAAGAGTATATAAATTTATATGAAAAATTGCATTAATTTAATGAAAACTTTTTTTTCCATATACTAAAAAAAGGTAATCAATATGATGTTATAATTCGTTATTATAATTTCTTTATCGAATTGTAGCGACTGGGAGTGTTTTAGACTAAGCTTTGTGAAAACAAAGGTATATGCAATGATCTTCATGATAATAATGAATTTTTGCATAAAAGCAATTAAATTGCACTAGAACTGCAACTTTTAATATACACTTAAAAAAAATAGTCTATAAAGTCGGCAACATTATTGCTAGGACGATTCTTCCAGAAAAATTAGTTAAAAATTACATTGCAAAAAAACTGCTAAAATTAGCAGAATTTTTTTACTAAATATTAGTAATATAAGAATAGCAAAAATAAATCTGTTAAATTTACAAATTTTTAGTTATGTTTGAACAAAATTTTACTTAATTGAAACTAACAAAATAATCTGACAAAAAAAAAAGCATTAAAAAATTTTAAATTTTTAAAGTTTTTTTTAATGCGAATACAAGTCTGCCCTTATGAAATCAACAATCTAGAATTTTTTAGCCAAAATTTCTGTTGATTTTAGCAAATTCTACTAAATTTGAGGTAAATATAGCGAATTTTTTGTTAATATTACAGGTTTTGTTTGGATATATGTAGACTCTAAAAACAATAATATTCCCAGCAAAATAAAGTGAAAGTAGTGCTTTAAGAACCTCTTTAACTTGACTTCCAAAGCGTTAGCATACGCACATTTTTACTTTAATAGAAGTTATTGTTAACAACTGCAAAAAATGTTAACTTAAAGTCATTTTAAACAGCATTTGCATCACCATATAAATTAATTGGTATCTAAACTAATATGTGTGTGAAGATAAATTCGAATTTATAAACCCAAGACACAAACCAACGTCTTTAACATACAATGATTTGGATGCTAACATTGCACTGTTACATACTTAACAGAGCTATGTAAACATTAAAAAAATTGTAAAAATTAAAAAATACAGCAAATTTAAGAAAATATCACTATCCTACCACATGGAATCGATGGGCAGGAAACCTGTCTATCGAACGAGGGTAGCGGTAGTTCTCAAATAATTTCGGAACTATAGAAATTTTATTAAAAAAAATTAAAATTCAAATTTTTTACGTTCTTAAGATTGATAAGTGGTCACTATGGAGTCCAGGGAAATACTACCACTATCCCACTATATGGAATCGATGGGCAGGAAACCGGTCTATCGAACGAGGGTAGCGGTAGTTCTCAAATAATTTCAGAACTATAGAAATTTTATTAAAAAAAATTAAAAATTCAAATTTTTTACGTTCTTAAGAGGGATAAGTGGTCACTATGGAGTCCAGGGAAATACTACCACTATCCCACTATATGGAATCGATGGGCAGGAAACCGGTCTATCGAACGAGGGTTGCGGTAGTTCTCAAATAATTTCAGAACTATAGAAATTTTATATAAAATTTGAATTTTTAATTTTTTTTAATAAAATTTCTATAGTTCTGAAATTATTTGAGAACTACCGCAACCCTCGTTCGATAGACCGGTTTCCTGCCCATCGATTCCATATAGTGGGATAGTGGTAGTATTTCCCTGGACTCCATAGTGACCACTTATCCCTCTTAAGAACGTAAAAAATTTTAAATTTTTAATTTTTTTTATAAAATTTCTGAAGTTCTGAAATTATTTGAGAACTACCGCAACCCTCGTTCGATAGACCGGTTTCCTGCCCATCGATTCCATATAGTGGGATAGTGGTAGTTTTTCCCTGGACTCCATAGTGACCACTTATCCCTCTTAAGAACGTAAAAAATTTGATTTTTAATTTTTTTTAATAAAATTTCTATAGTTCTGAAATTATTTGAGAACTACCGCTACCCTCGTTCGATAGACAGGTTTCCTGACCATCGATTCCATGTGGTAGGATAGTGATATTTTCTTAAATTTGCTGTATTTTTTAATTTTTACAATTTTTTTAATGTTTACATAGCTCTGTTAAGTATGTAACAGTGCAATGTTAGCATCCAAATCATTGTATGTTAAAGACGTTGGTTTGTGTCTTGGGTTTATAAATTCGAATTTATCTTCAGACACATTAAACTAATACCATCCTAAGAAGTGGTTGGATTTGCAATCAGAAGGTTGCGAGATCGATTCCTGGCCGCGGAAATAATTTTATTTTTTTTTTTAATTCTAATTAATTTTTTTAGTATTTTTTATTTAATTTAGTTTTTCTGAGTATTTTAAGAGAATTAAGTAATTTAAAAACGACCAAATAATTAACATCTTGACTTCGTAAAGAATTTTTTTTTAGAAAATTGTTATCCAGAGTGGACAAATAATTATTTTATAAAAATCTATTTTTAGCCTTTGCTATGGAACTTTTTGTAAAACTTATTTAAAAATATAAAAAACCTAAGGTTTAATATTTTTTATGGTTATGATGATAAGAAAATGCAAAGATGCATTTCACTGCTAAAAATTAGTTAATCGAATTTTTCATATTTGTTTCAAGATATACTTTTTAGGTGTGCCTTGAAACGTATGCAATATTCAAAAAAACTAGGTTAAAAAATTTGATTTTGGCTTCAAAAATTTATTTGATTTTTTAATTCTATTGTTTCGGATCGTTAATAATAATAATTAATTAGTAAATTAATTTATAACTTTTATTTAATTTAAATATGTAACTTTATTTACATATAGAGTTTTTACCGACCTCGTTCTCCAGATCTTTAGAAAAAAAAAATACTTCATCTTACGTTGCAATCATTAAAAAAATATTTTAAAATATGCAATGAATTCAAAATTGTTAAATGAGCTTTTTTATTATTTCTTAATATTTTTTTAACCTCATCAAAACTTAAAAATATTTTAAAAATAATTCATATCTCAGTGATACGAAATCACATAATAAAAATGTTTTAAAAATCATTATTTTATCTGTTTTATTATATATTTGTGTAGCATATTTTTCTCGTTTTCATAGAAAGATATCAATATTTTTAACTTAAGTTCGTTTTAAGTTTGTTGTACTCCATAAGTAACTTTGGTGCAAATGGTAGAGCGGTCTACTTTAATACAGCAGATCGTAACTCAGATTCGTGTGTTCAATACTCGCTGGCACCAAAAGATTTTTTTTTTTAATATTTAAAGGAACATCCCTAACGTATGCTGCACATTTCTATTAAATAAAAATGTTAATATATATTTGAAAAAGACCTTCCATGAACTATTGAAAAATAGTATGCATGCACTGTTTAAAATGCTATTACAGAAGTAATATATTCACTCAATGCTCCCAATGACACGACAATGTTAAAATCATTAATGATTCACCTAAATTTGCACCACATCCAGATCAGTAGATGTGGTGTTTTTACTACTTCTTCCTCAGCTCTTATTTAGCCGGGTTGTTACTTCCTAACGAATTGTATTAAGTTTTTAAATTTTTCAAATCATTTCCAGGGGTGCTCTGGCCCCCTTGTCCCCCTAGATACGTGCCTGATGTGCATAATTTTTATATATCATAGTCTAAGAACCGAATAGGGTGACCCCAAAGTAAAACAATACTAATATTTAATTTTCTCGGATGCTATTGGACGTAGAAGATCAAACTTTTGGTAGGAAATGGTCTAATCCTTCAAGTTTTAAGTAACATTGGGATATTTGGAATTGTTTCATTCAATTTCATACAGGACACTGATACAGTATGCGACATATATATCCCATTGATCGTCAAAGGTAAAATAAGAGTAGGTTTCTGTTCAGTTTTTTTGATTTTTGGTTCGTATTGAAATTCCAGCAATTTTTGTTTAATTTGTTTTTTTTTTAATTGATGTTTATAGACTTTTTTTGGGAGATAATATCCCCAAATTATTCTGCCAGTTTACAATTTCGAAATATCGCATAAAAAGGATATTTTAAGACTACAGGGGGCTACAGGACTACTAGGACTACACAGGAGGAGCAGTAAAGCACCAAAAGCACATTTGGGAATCAAGTGAACCACGCACATATTTAATTGGAATTATCAACCATTTCACTGCATTAAATAGAACTTAGTAATCTATTTACTGATTTTCTATTTAAAACCTATTCTGAAGTTTAATAAAAATCAAACAATTTTCGACAATTTTACCTAGAAACTTATTTTAAATTTATTTATATTTTTTTTTTTTTTAATTTTAACAGTTTGGGTTGAAGCAAATCCCATTCAGTGTTCAGAAAGTTACCGGTCATATGATTATACAACATCATCGTACACTACAGCCACACCGATTACACCCTCCGAATCACAACCGCGTACTACCACATCCAGGACTACTACTACAACTGAATTCATAATGAGTTCCGAAGATGACGCTCAAATTTTGGATGACGAGTTAGCTTTTAATGAAACAGAACTATTTGAATCAGAGTTCCAACATGTACTTCATTTTAAGCAATTCGAAGCATTCGATTTTGAAGAAACACCAAATAATTTAACAAGACGGCCAACAAGGCCAACCACATCTACTGAAGGTACAACAACACCAGAACCTACTACAACCGAGTACACAACGATAACAACCGAAGAAATACCAACTGAACAAACAACACCAGTGGAAGAAACAACAACTGAAGCAACGACTACTGAAATACCAACAACAACTGAAGCAACGACTACTGAAATACCAACAACAACTGAAGCAACGACTACTGAAATACCAACCACAACTGATGCTACAACTGAAATTACAACAACTGAAATTACAACAACTGAAATTACAACAACTGAAATTACAACAACTGAAATTACAACAACTGATGCTACAACAACTGAAATTACAACAACTGAAATTCCAACCACAACAACAGAATCGTCTTCCCCTGAACCTACAACCGATGAAATAACAACTACAAATACACCCATAACTACTCAGTATACAACTATTACAACGTCCCCAGAGCAATATACTCCGACTGAAGTATACCCAACTGTACGACAACCATATAATACAGTTATAGAGCAACCAAATACTTATTATCCATCTTCAATCATACATAAAAATCAATATAATACTTATAATGGTCAATATGCCCAAGGCAATATTTATCATCAGCCTTACCATAATTTTTACGGAAGAATTTCGTCATATCCCCAAATACAACCATCTATCCCAGAAGTGATAACACCACATATCCAATATTGGCCAACATTCCCTTATAGTCCATATAAATTCTTGAATTATAATCCATACGTAAGACAATTACCCAGTTCCAATGGATATTCATCATCGCAGCAATGAACGAGTTATATAAATATACTTTTTTAAAGATTAATAAAATAGTGTCATACTAATAAAAATAATGAAATTTTATGTCACTAATATGAAAAATAATTTGTTGGTTTCTTTTTGATTGAATTCTAATTAACGGTTTTCTATTTCCTATCAAACAAAAAAAATGTGTATCTCAAATATAAAATCATATCTCATTTGTTATAGATCCGAATTTGAGTTTATCCATGTTTTTCTCAAAATTGAGTTATCCAGTAATATCTTATAAAATCGCTCAAATATATTACTGGATGAAATTCGATTAAAATGTATCTCAATGTTCGGGGATCAAATAATATCATCGATCTGTCACAAAAGAAACAATTCAAGGGGGGCTAGAAACCCCGCTCCCCTCTAAATGATTTGACAAATTTAAAAACTTTATACAATTCGTTAGGAAGTAACAATGTTATTGATAAATTTAATATAAAAATATTTTTTTTGACTTGAATCAAATAGGAAATGTCTGTTACTTCAGTATTATATGGTTCGAATCTTCAAATTTCATTAGAAAACATCGCCTGCAAATAAGCGGTTATAATTGTTAATTGAATTTAATTTAATTGAATATTGTTTTTGATTTGAAACAAATTTTTAGTAGATACTATAAAAAAATTAATTAAAATTAAAACAAAATTCGCCACAAATTGGGGAAATTTTTGCTTATATTTAAAACAAATTGCCAAAGTTATAAAATTTGAAAAAAAAATAACCAAAATTTAAAAAAAAAATCGATAAAATTTAAAAAAATCGAAAACATTTGAAAAAACGCTAAATTTGAAAAAAGCTGCCAACATTTAAAACAAGAATCTTCAAAATTGCAGAAATTTCAAAAAATTGCCAAAATTAAAAAAAAAAATAGCCAAAAATTTGAAAAAAAAAATTGCTAAAATTGAAAAAATCGCCAAAATTAACAAAACGCGAATTTTTTAGTTCAATCAAGATTTTAATTTTGGCGATTTTTTAAAATTTTTGCATTTTTTCCATGGAAATTTGGTTTATCCCAAATCCATTTTCAATTAAACATACACAACAATACAGCAATACAATAGTACGAGGGCGGATCAATAAGTCCGTGACTTTTTTTTTTGCTAAAAAAAAATTATTTTTCAATATAGCTCAATACACTTAGTCCAACGTTTCTCCAATTTTTGTACCCATTCAAAAAAAAAAAGGATTTTTCGAAGTCCATAAAATAGGCATTTCTTGGCCATATGGGGTCGTTTTTTTTTTTAATTCTAGTTAAATCGGTTCAATAAGTTGACATAATATTCACCGTTTATTGTTTTTCCCTTTTGAAGGTAATCGATGTTGATTGTCCCGCGTGCATTCCAAAAAATGTGGCCATCACCTTATTGGCCACGATTACGTTTATGGTCAATTGAGGACAAACGCGGCACTCATCTGACAGATAGCTTTCTTAAACCCAACTGATCATTTAAAATCGAAACGACACTTCCATATGAAATGCCTATGGCATCAACAATCTCAGGCACTTTTACTCTTCGATCGGCCAAAACCATATCGTGGATTTTTTCGACATTTTCGAGTGTATTGACCTTAATTGGCCGTTCAGGAAGTTCAGCGTCATTTGTACTTGAGTGACCACAACGAAAGACAGTAAACCACTTTTTTACCATTGAAATCGATAGTGTAGAGTCCCCATAGTATTTATGAAGATTTTCCTTGCTTTGATTAGCGTTTTTCTTTTTTTTTGTAAAAAATAATGTTTAATGAGCACTCGAAATTCACTTTTTTCCATTTAAAAAAAAAACACGAGGTTGTATGTTTTGAACAGGTTGTATGTGACAGTAGTCTATTAACAGGTGTTACTTGATGGAAGCAGTGTTGCATTTCAGAGAAGTTCGAAAAGTCACGGACTTATTGATCCGCCCTCGTAGTATTATTTCATAGCTATTTACTATTAATAGTTTTAATAAATTATAAATAAAAGAGCCTCAGTTTCGCAATTAAAAAGTTTTTTTACTAAAACTCACGTTTTAATTATTTGAAAACTTCTTACGCATTTTGTGTTCTAATTACGTGTTGTAATTTTAAAACCAATAACTGTTTTACAAAACTTTCATAAATAATTATTTGTTACATATTTGTTAGCAAATTCTTAAGAAATACATCAATGGTCATAAGTTGATGCCTAGTAATTGACAACTCATGTTAAATATGGTAAATAAATTCTCTATTAAACTGAAATTTTGAATTATAATATTATAATCACTAGTTAAGAGTTGTCAACTTATGACCATCGATATTTCAAACAAAGAACCAAAGAATTAGAAACAATAATATGTTGTGTATATAAGTTAAAAGCTAATTTGAAAAAGTGTTTAGTACTCCTTCCGGTTTTCATACGATTTAATACAATATGAAACAATTAGTAGCGTTCCTATTAGTATTTCTAATAATTAAAGTTAATTCCTCCCATCATGACTATTTGTGGGCGTTGTGGTGTAATGGTTAGCGCGTTGGACTGTTACGCAAATGGTCCCGGGTTCGATTCCCGGGACGACAACATCAATTTAGAAAAATAATATGTATGAGTTTTCTATCACTTATATGTATCGCTGCGCCCACCTTCGATGTTCCCATAGCACTTAACCCCACCGAAGTAAAATAATGAATCAGAGCTATGAAACAAAAAGCTTCAATAAATTCGCCAACTCTACATCAGGTGGCAACCAACAACTGTTCTAAGACTTATCATCTAGCGCAATTACAGTGTTGCCATGTTTGAACCCCTTCATCTGTCACCAGGCACGTAGCTAGGAATTTGTTTCGGGAGGGGCTTTTCGATTTTTTATTTTGTTTATATATATATTTTTTTTTTTTGCACACTGAGTAACAGTTTTTTTTTTTCCTAAATTTTTACCTACACGTAATGGGCAATCATGTATTAATAATATAAATCGCTTTCTCAGGTCATTTTGCAACAAAAACCTCCCGCATAAAGTGCATTTTCTTAAAATGCATTTTTTACTTATTGTGTTCATTATTTTGCGAATTTTGATGTCCATACGCGAAACAACGTTTTAATGTGTTTGATCACAATCCGCGAAACACGTCAAATTTGAAAACGTTTGTGTACTTTAAGTTGGATATGCATCGTTACTGTCTAAGTACGTTAAATTTTTAGCTAAATATTAATTTTTAGTTTAATTAAAGAATAAAAGGATTATGCGGAATGCAATATATAATTATACGCAACTATATATGACATCATATTAAATTTTTTCTACGAAATTAATTTTATATATGAATTTATATAATTATGTCCGGTTAAATGCACTGGCAGACAAAACCGTATCTATTTTTAAAATTGGTGGTGAAATTTAACACATTTTTGTATGAAAATATGTTTAAAGTTTAGGAAATTTAGACTTATTTAAAAACAGCGTTAAAATGCTCGAGAAAACACACATTTCGATAACCATTTTGACACTATGTCGTGGACCCCGGCTGCCACTTATTTGAATTATTTTAACAAATTATTCACTATTTTTTCCCCTTTTTCATATTTCCGACTTCATGTCTTGTATTAAAAAATTGTAAATTTTACAAGCAAGCGTGATTATAGTCTGAAAGAAATAATAATAAAGATAAAATATAAAATTGGAAAATTTAAAAATATACATGACATCGCCTAGGTCTTATTTAAACTAAATTATGTATTTCCAATTCACTTTGATTTATATTTTGGACAATTTCAAACGCTTTTCAAATTATCTTTAATCAATTTTTTAAATAAAACCCTTTAAAATGTCTAAAAAAAACTACATCGTTATAACACAAAGACTGGTTTAGCTGCTTGATTTTAAAATGTCGCATTTCAAGGAGCGCAGATAGAAATTTGTTTACATTTAGTCTAAAAAAAAATTGAGAAATTTTTAGTCACATTGGACCACGTTAACACATTATGCATATCGATCAAAGTGTGAGGCTTAAATTTGTTTCAAAAAATTAAAAAAATATATGAGATATCGTTATATCGTAAAAAAAATACTCAAAACTATGTTACCAGATGCGTGCGTAGCAAACCAAATTTAAATAAAAAGATTGCACTGTTATTAAAGTAACGACTTTTACGGCACAAGTAAACTTAATTTTGAGTCTTAGTGGTATCTCCATTTTAAAAGATTATGTCAAAATACACACAAAAAATCATTGTCAAAAAATATTCAATTAAAATTTTGTTCGATTTCAAACTTACTTTCAATTAACTGTTTAATTGAAAATGAATTTGGTATAAAAAAAAAAAAAGTCAGTTTTTATCACGTATAATAACAACATTGAAACAAATGCAAAAATTTTAAAAAGTCGCCAAAATTAAAAAATCGTTTAAAGTTGAAAATTCGCGTTTCTTTAATTTTGGTGATTTTTTTTAAATTTTTTCGAATGTTGGCGTTTATTTTGGGAGTTTTTTTAAATTTCTGCAATTTTGAGGATTGTTTTTTAAATTTTGGCAATTTTTTTTTTTTTAAATTTTGCGATTTTTTCAAATGGTCTCGATTTTTTTAAATTTTGGCAATTTTTTTTACAATTTTGGTGATTTTTTTAAAATTTTGTTATTTTTCCCAATAGTAAACAATATTCAATTAAATTCTTAATAGATGTGAATAAAACTATATGTAATTGAAAATAATATTAATTAAATAGATACAAATTATTTTAGTTGTTACTACAATTGCATCAACATCGTTATAACACAAAGACTGGTTTAGCTGCTTGATTTTAAAATGTCGCATTTCAAGGAGCGCCGATAGAAATTTGTTTACATTTAGTCTACAAAAAAAATTGAGAAAATTTCAGTCACATTGGACCACGTTAACACATTATGAATATCGATCAAAGTTTTAGGCTTAAATTTGTTTCGAAAAATTAAAAAAATATGGTCTCTGTGTGTGGAACACGAGTCGCTTTAATGGATTTGAGATATCGTTATATATATTGTAAAAAAAATACTGAAAACTATGTTACCAGATGCGTGAGTAGCAAACCAAATTTAAATATTATGATTGTACTGTAAGTAAAGTAACGACTTTTGCGGCACAAGTAAAATTAATTTTGAGTATTAGTGGTATCTCCATCTTAAAAGATTATATCAAAATACACAGAAAATATAATTGTCAAAAAAAATTTCAATCAAACTATTGTTCGATTTCCAACTTACTTTCAATTAACTGTATTACAACCCAAACAACTACATATTTTTAAAGCAGAAGTTCCCTGAGTGTAATAACAACATTGAAACTAATGCAAAAATTTTAAAAAGTTGCCAAAATTAAAAAAATTGTTTAAAGTTGAAAATTCGCGTTTCCCTAATTTTGGTGATTTTTTTAAATTTTTTTCGAATTTTGGAGTTTATTTTGGGAGTTTTTTAAATTTCTGCAATTTTGAAGATTGTTTTTTAAATTTTGACAATTTTTTTTTTTGCAAATTTTGCGATTTTTTCAAATGGTCTCGATTTTTTTTAAATTTTGGCGATTTTTTTACAATTTTGGTGATTTTTTTAAAATTTTGTAATTTTTCCCAATAGTAAACAATATTCAATTAAATTCTTAATAGATGTGAATAAAACTATATGTAATTGAAAATAATATTAATTAAATAGATACAAATTATTTTAGTTGTTACTACAATTGCATCAACACGACCGAATTCAGTTTAACTTTTGCTGAATCAACAAATATTTTAATTAAAACTCAATTTTAGTTTTTTCTGTGTAGACATATTTAATTTTTAGTTTGCATTGTCTCAAACAATTTTTTGGTTATATTTTAAGTCAAAGACTTCGAAATCTCTTATGAAATGATTTTATTTATTGCTTTTTGTCGAAAATCAACTCTAACAATGATAGCCGCCCATTTGCAGGCGATGTTTTCTAACGAAATTTTAAGATTCGAATCATATAAAACTATTTCCTATTTGATCCAAGTCAAAAATAAATATTTTCATATTAAATTTATCAATAACATTGTTACTTTCTAACGAATTGTATAAGTTTTTAAATTTGTCAAATCATTTGGGGGGAGGGCTCTAGCCCCCAAGCAGCCCCCCCCCCTAGCTACGTGCCTGTCTGTCACCACCTTCCATCTCTCCACTATCCCCTTTCCAAAGAAAGCGCTCATTAATTAATAGGAAGAATTTCCTGAGTGTTGCTTCTCTTTTAAAAACAAAAAAAAAAAAAAAAAAAAAATTAATAGTTTTAATAAATTATAAATAAAAGAGCCTAAGTTTCGCTATTAAAAGGTTATTTTACTAAAACTCACGTTTTAATTATTTGAAAACTTCCCACGCATTTTGTATTCTAATTACGTGTTGTAATTTTAAAACCAACAACTGTTTTACAAAACTTTCATAAATAATTATTTGTTACATATTTGTCAGCAAATTCTTAAGAAATACATCAATGGTCATAAGTTGATGCCTAGTAATTGACAACTCATGTTAAATATGGTAAATGAATTCTCTATTAAACTGAAATTTTGAATTAAAATATTATCATCACTAGTTAAGAGTTGTCAACTTATGACCATCGATATTTGAAACAAAGATGTTTTTAAAAGAACCAAAGAATTAGAAACAATAATATGTTGTATATATAAGTTAAAAGCTAATTTGAAAATGTGTTTAGTACCTCTTCCGGTTTTCATACGATTTAATACAATATGAAACAATTAGTAGCGTTCCTATTAGTATTTCTAATAATTAAAGTTAATTCCTCCCATCATGACTATTATAATTATCCAGTGTGTGCCAAATTTCAAGGATATTATAAATCCTTTCCCAATGTGCAAGCTCTACTAGCAGAAGTTCAATTTAATGGACAGCGTAAGTATTTGTGAAGAAAATTTGATTAAAATTGATGAAATTAAAAGCAAATATAAAAAAATAGGATCGATAAAAAAACTCTTTGATTTTTTTCAAATTAAATACAATATAAAAATATTTTGCTTTTGAATTTTAAAAAATTACACACACAGAAAAAAAGTGCCAACCGAATTGAGAAGTGTATATTAATGGTAACAACTTATAAATTCCGTTAAATAGTACAGCGATATTTACATCTGATTTCTGAAAATTTTGGGTGTTGCAACTAAAATTCTGTTGAATTAACCGAACTTTGTTGGGAAAACTAATATAAAGTTGTGTCAACTGTTTAAAATTCATAATAGTCGAATTTGAGTCGTAGTAACCGAATTTCAGTTGGCAAATAGTTAATTTTTTTCTGTGTGTAAAACCAAATGTTAATTTTTGATCTTTTATCATAAATTATGATAAATCAAATTACTTAGAGAATTTATTGTTCTAAAAAAAATATTCAGTTAAATGTGTTATTGATGAAATAAACAATTGTTGTAATAAAAAAAAAAATCAAAAGCTCAAACAAAATCAAAATTTTCTCTCTGGCAACATTTTCCTAACTACATGAGATGGCACCTTATCGAATGTACAAAAAATACATTATAGATTTGGCAATACTCACAATATATGGGAAAATAATGGAAAGTGAAATAACACAAGATTTCTAAAAATAGAACTGTTATATTATTGTTTGTATTGTCTTCTGCAATTATGTATGCAAAAATAAAATGACTGTGTACTGCATACTAGTTATAAGTCACAGCAAAAAACGACCTGACTTTAGGTCAGGACACTAAACGCTCTGTCTAAAGTGTAGTGCATAATGCATATGGTATTCGAAAGCAGTTTATCTATACCACGGTCAATGATTGCACAAAACTTTCATATAGACAAAATCAAACAAAAAAAAAAAACATAACATATATTACAGTATTATCAGAATCACTGATAAAGGTTAATTACCATAAACTGCAGTCTGATTTAATTGAAAACGTACTTATTCTTATCCTTCTCTACCACGCCCCTCACAAAACAATGAAATCAGTTGCATATTAATAATAGCATTAATTTCACTTGCCTAAAACAGACGTTAAATATAAAAACTCAATATTTTAATTGGTGCAATTAATTTGTTTATCGTTGCAATAAAATAATTCGATAAAAAATTTATTAATCATAACTTCCTATTAATAACAATTCTCCATTTTGTTTTATTATTTAGCTTGGCGTATGGTAAACATTTCTGAATGTAAAAATATGAATTTCTGTCCCCAGAATTATAGCCCAGTTTGTGCTTACTCGGTGTATTTAAAACTCTATACAACATTTCCAAACAAATGTGTTATGAATGTGGCATCGCAGAAAACAGGTTTGGGTAAGTTTAAATTTGTGAAATAACTATTCAAAAATAGAGCACAGGGAAGTCGACAATTGATCACAAGGATTTACTATTACGAATAATACTTAGAAAATATTTTAAGCTGCAGGGTATACATTTAGAGTTCGATGCGACTGAAACGGAACTTTTTTCGGTCGCATTGACTTTTTATGTTAAACAAAATATTCCCTCAAAGTTGTGTATGAAAGTATGAAAGATTATATAAATTTATATGAAAAATTGCATTAATTTAATGAAAACTTTTGTTTTCCAAATGCTAAAGAAAGGTAATCAATGTGATTTATTATTATAATTTCTTTATCGAATTGTAACGACTGGGAGTGTTTTAGAATAAGCTTTGTGAAATCAAACTTATATGCAATGATCTTCATGATAATAATGAATTTTTGCCTAACAGCAATTAAATATCACTAGAACCCGTGCATTGCAAAGTACTCAAAAAAAGTCTTTAAAGTCAGCAACATTATTGCTGGGACGATTCTTCCAGAAAAATTAGTTAAAAATTACATTGCAAAAAAACTGCTAAAATTAGCAGAATTTTTTTACTAAATATTAGTAATATAAGAATAGCAAAAATAAATCTGTTGAATTTATAAATGTTTGGTTATGTTTGAACAAAATTTTAGTTAATTGAAACTAACAAAATAATCTGCTAAAATCAGCAAAAACAAACAAAAAAAATCATTAAAAAATTTAAAATTTTTAAAGTTTTTTTTTTAATGCGAATAGAAGTCTGCCCTTATGAAATCAACAATCTAGAATTTTTTACCAAAAATTTCTGTTGATTTTAGCAAATTCTACTCAATTTGAGGTAAATATAGCAAAATTTTTGTTAATATTACAGGTTTAGTTTGGATATTTGTAGACTCTAAAAATAATAGGTTTTTAAATTTGTCAAATCATTTCGAGGGGTGCTCTGGCCTTCTTGTGCCCCTAGATGCGTGCCTGATGTGCATAATTTTTATATATCATAGTCTAGAAACCGAATAGGGTGACTCCAAAGTAAAACAATATTAATATTTAATTTTTGGTACATATTTTCTCGGATACTATTGGACGTAGAAGATCAAACTTTTGGTAGGAAATGGTCCAATCCGTCAAGTTTTAAGTAACATTGGGATATTTGGAATTGTTTCATTCAATTTCATACAGGACACTGATACAGTATGCGACATATATATCCCATTGATCGTCAAAGGTAAAATAAGAGTAGGTTTTTGTTCAGTTTTTTTGATTTTTTGTTCGTATTGAAATTCCAGCAATTTTTGTTTAATTTGTTTTTTTTTTAATTGATGTTTATAGACTTTTTTGGGAGATAATATCCCCAAATTATTCTGCCAGTTTACAATTTCGAAATATCGCATAAAAAGGATATTTTAAGACTACAGGGGGCTACAGGACTACTAGGACTACACAGGAGGAGCAGTAAAGCACCAAAAGCATATTTATTTTTAGTCCCAAGTCTAAACGAAGTTACGCAAAAACATTTCAGCGGTTAAAGTCGGTCGTCGTAGGGTAACTAGCTCTATTGACTCAGTGGAGCATCGCCAGAACGTGGATTGTGTTACATTGTTCTATCGATATTACCATGATAGGTGTTCAGCTGAGATCAGTAAACTTGTTCCTAGTGTTCGCTCATAATACTCGCTACTCTGGATATCGCATCCGTTTGTTGTCGTTTGGGCAGTTAATTGTTCAATGCATTACAGAAGAAATTCCTTCTATAACCGTACTATGGAACAAAAGTCCCTTGTCATAATTTAGATAAATTTAATTCAAAAGTTCACAAACATTACTCCCTCATTTATATATCCTAACTAGCCTAAACTCTTGTTTCCAACGCAATGCACTACACTAGCGGAGTTTCCCCAATTGGTTCAAAGTTTAAAAAAAAGATCTTTATCGGTCTAATTATCGACATCTACTTACAGCTGTAGGCTCTACTTCCTCCCAAAAGTCTTCTTGCAGGTATAAAAGCACATAAGGTCGTTCCCTCTATCAAGTCGAGGATTTCATTTATCACGAGGATAGAAAAAGTTATAGCCCCCCTGTACAGTGCCCTGTGTTAACGTACTTCGCGCCTCACCCATTCGGGCTTATTTCCAGTTGAGGCAATCAACTGCACTACCCAATGCATTCATGCTCGATGATTTATTCACGTTTTCGAAAGCTTCTTTCATGCCCCGAAAATCTGCCAACACTTATTCACTGTTGTGATGAGCAACCTAAATTTAAAAAATTTACACAGACCTTAATTTAACTTCCGCACGTTGGGTTCATCTGAAACTATATGCCGATAGGTTGCTTCTCACACAGATATCTACCAGCAGTAAAGTGGTTTATCTTTCACTCTTGTGAATATAGACCAGCCTCACTAAAAACTGACAAAACAAAATTAATAGCGTGATTCATGAAAGAATCAAGTGAATTACGCACACATTTGATTTGAATTATCAATCATTTTACTACATTAAATAGAACTTAATTATCTAGTTTCAGATTTTCTATTTAAAACCTATTCTGAAGTTTAATAAAATCAAACAATTTTCGACCACTTTACCTAGAAACTTATTTTAAATTAATTTATTTTTTTTTTTTTTAATTTTAACAGTTTGGGTTGAAGCAAATCCGCTTCACTGTTCAGAAAGTTACCGGTCACATGATTATACAACATCATCGTACACTACAGCCACACCGATTACACCATCCGCACCATATAAGCGCCCTACCACATCCAGGCCTACTACTACAGATGACTTCATAATGAGTTCCGAAGATGACGCTCAAATTTTGGATGACGAGTTAGCTTTTAATGAAACAGAACTATTTGAATCAGAGTTCCAACATATTCATTTTGAGCAATTCGAAGCTACCACAATAACACCAAATAATTTAACAACAAGACGGCCAAGACCAACTAGATTAGTAACTATAGATGTTGAAGTACCCACATATACTGAAGGTTTAACAACACCAGAACCTACTACAACCGAGTACACAACGATAACAACCGAAGAAATACCAACTGTACAAACAACACCAGTGGAAGAAACAACAACTGAAGCAACGACTACTGAAATACCAACAACAACTGAAGCAACGACTACTGAAATACCAACAACAACTGAAGCAACGACTACTGAAATACCAACCACAACTGATGCTGCAACAACTAAAATTACAACAACTGAAATTACAACAACTGAAATTACAACAACTGAAATTCCAACCACAACAACAGAATCGTCTTCCCCTGAACCTACAACCGATGAAATAACAACTACAAATGCACCCATAACTACTCAGTATACAACTATTACAACGTCCCCAGAGCAATATACTCCGACTGAAGTATACCCAACTGTACGACAACCATATAATACAGTTATAGAGCAACCAAATACTTATTATCCATCTTCAATCATACATAAAAATCAATATAATACTTATAATGGTCAATATGCCCAAGGCAATATTTATCATCAGCCTTACCATAGTTTTTACGGAAGAATTTCCTCATATCCCCAAATACAACCATCTATCCCAGAAGTGATAACACCACATATCCAATATTGGCCAACATTCCTTATAGTCCATATAAATTCTTGAATTATAATCCATACGTAAGACAATTACCCAGTTCCAATGGATATTCATCATCGCCGCAATGAACGAGTTATATAAATATACTTTTTTAAAAATTAATAAAATAGTGTCATACTAATAAAAATAATGAAATTTTATGTCACTAATATGAAAAATAATTTGTTGGTTACTTTTTGATTGAATTTTAATTAACGGTTTTCTATTTCCGATCAAACAAAAAAAATGTGTATCTCAAATGTAAAATCATATCTCATTTGTTATAGATCCAAATTTGAGTTTATCCATGTTTTTCTCAAAATTGAGTTATCCAGTAATATCTAATAAAATCGCTCAAATATATTACTGGATGAAATTCGATTAAAATGTATCTCAATGTTCGGGGATCAAATAATATCATCGATCTGTCACAAAAGAAACAATTCAAGCTGGGCTAGAAACCCCCCTCCCCTCTAAATGATTTGACAAATTTAGAAACTTTATATAATTCAAAAAAAAATTTTGAAAATTTGTAAAAGTTTTTACTGGAAGGTGTTCGTTTACACAAATACTCAGTAAAAAATAGTAAGAAGAGAGAGTAAAGTGACAGGTTGTTGACAAAAAACTTACAAGTTTTTACTGGATAAATTTTTGCCAGTAAGGATTTGTAAGAAGAAAAAAGCATATGATTGAAAAAATATGCTTGTATTATTTAGTAAACAAAAACAAATATTAAATTAAATTTTAATTGTCTATGAATTCAAAGTGCAAAATATTAAAGAATTAACTATGGAAGAAATTAAAAAACATTCTAAATTATTTCTGGTCGACAATTTCAATTAACTTTTATCTTTACCATAATGACCAGTTGATTTTTTTTAATATTTGGTATTTAAAATCAGCTGTTTTATATATTTTACCAATTGTTACAAATTTTCCGTTCGTTTACTTTTTTGTAAATTTGTCTTACTCTCTGTAATTTTGTTACTGAGTAATTTTTACTGGACTTTACTGGGAAAGTAATTGAACATAAATAAATAAAATAAAAATAAATTTAATATAAAAATATTTATTTTGACTTGGATCAAAAATAGGAAATGTCTGTTAGTTCAGTATTATATGGTTCGAATCTTCAAATTTCATTAGAAAACATCCCCTGCAAATGGGCGGCTATCATTGTTAGAGTTGATTTGCGACAAAAAGCAATAAATACAGTCATTTCATAAGACATTTCGATGTCTTAAAAATTGCCTTAAAATATAATCAATAAATTGCTTGAGACAATGCAAACTATTAAATATGTCTACACAAAAAAACAACTAAAATTGAGTTTCAATTAAAATATTTGTTGATTCAGTTAAAAGTTTATTTGAATTCCTATTAAGCAAATTGTAATTTAATTGAATATTGTTTTTCATTTCAAACAAATTTTTAGTAGATACTATTAAAAAATTAATTAAAATTAAAAAAAAAAAAATCGCCAAAAATTTTTCAATAATATTGCTTAAATTTAAAACAAATCGCCAAAATTACAAAATTTTTAAAAAATAACCAAAATTGTAAAAAAAAATCTAAAACATTAAAAAAAAACGCTCAACTTGAAAAAAGAATCTTCAAAATTGCAGAAATTTCAAAAAATTGCCAAAATTAAAAAAAAAAAACGACAAAATTAGAAAAAAGCTCTACAATTAAAACAGAATTGCTAAAATTTAAAAAAATTGCCAAAATTAACAAAACGCGAAATTTTTAATTCAATCGAGATTTTAATTTTGGCGATTTTTTTTAAATTTTTGCATTTTTTTCCATGGAAATTTTGTTTATGCCAAATTCATTTTCAATTAAACATACACAGCATTACATCAATACAATAGTACTAGTACAATTAATTGCATATATCAAATTTTGTATAATTTGGTACACAAAATTTTCCACAATATTTGTCTTTTGGATTGATTTCTTTCTGATTCTTAAATTTCTACTCCTTATAGAAAAAAGTTGTAGGAACCCTAAAAAAAGGGCTTGTTCTATTTAGCATTAGGTGTTTTTAATTTAGTTTTAAGTTTTTTTCAATGTAAAAAGCTAAATTATGTTCAACCTTTTTCCGTGTTTGTTATTCAATGGTGTAAGTTACTACATTCCATAAAATCTTCATTTTCATTATATCTTCATTTTAAAAAGTTTTTTTTTTTCTCAAGCAACTTATTTTTTAGGTAATTTTAAGAGAATTTTTTAATAAAATAAAATGTCGAAATGGAAAGGAACTTGCCACAAATTATTAAGTTATAAACTTTTTTCAAGTGGCTAAATTCTAAACGGACTAATAACGTTTAAGCAAACCCCGTAGTTGTCGGTAATTATTTCTGCAAAATATTTCTGATTTTAATTAAGTTTTAAAAACAAAAACTGGATACAACTATAGCTTATTTTGTATATATTAGTAGCAATTCAGATATAAATTTATATCGTTTTATAAATTAATCGGATATTATCAAATTAAAACTAATCTAATGCAAACTTATATAATTATATGTGCATATTTCTCGGATAAAACTGTATTAAGACTCATATTAAATTTCGTATGATTATATAAAGCATCATATTATTTTTTTTAATTGGGTTATTAGAAGTCGAAATTTTCTGTGTGGACTATAGTCCACAGTGACTATAATACACACACAATATTGTGTAGGTAAAGACGACAGCAATTGTAGTCAAAAACAAATGGAATTTTACTTGAAGAAAGGACGACTAACATTTCATTAAATTCCACTAAAATTTGTCATTTGTTTTTACTGTTTAAAAAATTACTAACAATTGTAGCAAAAATTAACCAAACATTAATTTTTTTATTTTTTTAAATAACAAAAAACTGTAATTTAAAATCATAAAACAGTCTTTTGATGTGGTTTGTTTTTTTAAATGAACTACAAGGTTAGTAAAAAATTAAATTTTTTCTACAAATGACTGACATTTACATTAAAAATAAAAAAAGGTGTATTACAATCCAAAAAACTACAAATGTTTTAAGCAGAAGTTCCCTGAATCTAGGTACTTTTTTTTTTTGCAATTATCCAATTTTAGCTACCCTAGTCGTACATATATAAAGCAACGCAATTTTATTTTTTCGCGGTTTTCAAAAAGGTTTCCGCATAATCTTCTTTTTGTTTAATTTAACTAAAAATTAATATTTAGCTAAAATTTTAACGTAATTAGACAATAACGATGCATTGTTGGATATGCATCGTTATAAAGGACACAAACGTTTTCAAATTTGACGTGTTTCGTGATTCTCGATTTGCTTCGAGATATAGACATCAAAATTAGCAAAATAGCACAATAAGTAAAAATATAAAAATATAAAAATAATAACACAATAAGTAAAAAGTTAATGATCAAAATTTAAAAAAAAAATGCATTTTAAGGAAATGCACTTTATGCGGGAGATTTTTTGTTTCAAAATGACCTGCGAAGGCGGTTTCTATTATTAATACATTACTGCCCATTACGTGCTGATAAGCACGTTGAAACCCTAGTGTGCACATATTTTTGTAAGTTTTCCCGGGTTACAAAAAAAAAATTCAAAATAAAAAATCTAAATAGAGCCCCCCCTCACCGTACACGAAATAAATTCCTAGCTCAGTGCCTGTTGTCCTATGGTAGTTTTTACAAATTTCTTGTGAGGTTATTTCAAATCTGTTTCAAGATTCTTATGTTCGCAAATGATAAAAAAAAAACACGAGTGTTAATTGTAACCAGTTTAGGTAATAATAAAAATTGTTGTTGAATTCTTAAGTGATAATTTAAATTAAAAAATACAATCAAGAATATAAATGTTAGTTATGCAAATTATCATTTTATTTAAATCATCTAAATAAATAAACACTCAAGTACGTAGATTTCAAACAGACTTTAAAAAGAATTTAGTCCTTAAATTACATTTCAGTTGTATGACAATGTGTATCAGATATCTGTTAAATACAGATTTTACTAAATAGATCCTTTTAGATCACTTCACTACTTCATGTGAGGAATTTCTGTAAAGGATATAATAATATAATTTTTAAAAGAGTAGCCCAAACTTTGAATGTCTGCATTTAACATCTCAGATTATATTATTATCTATATGATCGCATTTAAAAACAGTTTTATTTGTGTGGATATAAATTTAATAAACCGGTATTCAAGGAAAGTTTGCCAAACGATAAAAAAAAAACAGTAAATGTAATCTAGGTTTCTTTAAAAAATATTTAAACGAAAATTATATGACTTGATAATGAAGTAATTTAAAATACATATCAAATACTACAAAATATTTGTTTAACTAGCCAAGTAAAAAAGTTTATATAATATTCAGATATAATTGTATACAATTAAATATATCAATGCATAAATTTGTATAGTCATATGAACATATGTATAGTCATATATATAGTCATTTGTATAGTCATATGAACATAATGTTATATTGTATCTACAATAATTGAGTTGTTTCAAAAATATTTATATATTGCTATATACAAGGTGGCGCAAAAATAACCTTCCGATGTTTTTTGGCTGTAATTTAAAAACAAAATGAAAAACTTTGGTTCTTCTTGTGGATTATTTTTATTTGGTATTATAATTTTTTTTACATCAAGTCGAGAATATGATGTCATGTAAATGGCCGCCGCCACAGTTGATTGTCATTTGAGCCCTTTTTATGGAATTTTCCATCACTTTGGCCAAAACTTCCGGCGATAGGTCCTCACATTCTTGACGGATATTGTCTTTAAGAGCTGCAAGAGTCTGAGGCTTGTTGACATAAGCCCGCGACTTTAAAAAGCCCCACAAAGAGAAGTCTGGATCGGTCAAATCAGGCGATCTCGCTGGCCAGTGCAAATCGCCAAAACGGGAGATTAGGCGTCCGGGAAATGCATCCTTTAGCATATCGGTTGTGGCACGTGCAGTGTGTGCCGTTGCACCGTCCTGTTTTCCAATCCCAATTCATCAAGTTGCGGCAAAAAGAACTCGTTAATCATTGCTCTGTATCACTCACCATTCACAGTAACCGTTTGGCCAGCGACATCTTCGAAGAAAAAAAGGTCCGATGACTCCTCCAGCGAAAACAGCACACCATACAGTGGCTTTGAGCGGGTGTAATGGCTCTTCGTTGGTTACACGCGGATTTTCAGTGCCCCAGAAGCGTAAATTTTGCTTATTTACGTACCCGCTAAGATGGAAATGGGCCTCATCACTCATGATTATTTTTGATGAAAAATCATCTTCCTCTTGGTGGTGATTAAGGATGGTTTGAGCGTATGTTACACGCAATTGGCGGTCAGCAGCTAACAGCTGATGTACCGTCTGGACTTCGTACGGAAACATCTTCAAATCTTGTACCAAAATTCGCTGTAAAGACCGTCGACTGATACCCATTTGCGTGGCACGTCGTCTGGTCGATGTCGACGGCGCTTCCATGACATCCTCGGCTACAGCAGCAATATTCTCTGCAGAACGGCTACTCCGGGGTCTGCCACGCCTGGCAGCATCTCGTGTTGTGCCAGTCTCTTCGAGGCGAGCGGCTAAACGTCGCAGTGTTTCACCAGTAGGCGTTGGACGGCCAGGAAATCTGCGTTGAAATTCACGTTGTGCCAAAGTCACCGACCGATTATTGGTCAAATAAATAGTCACCAATATTCCGCGTTCTGGAGCAGTGTAGCGTAACATTGTTTATTAACGTGTATTTTGCATGTGTTTACTACACAAATGTCAAAACAGAACTGACATTAGGGGCCAATCGCAAAATTTATAGCATTTTCTGATAGGAGGATTACTTTTGCGCCACCTTGTATATTCCCATATAATATATATAGCAATATATAAATTTATATTGTCTTTTATACAATTATACTTAATAACGCTAATTATATATTACTATATACGTTCGTTTATAATTCAACATAAATGTACATATAATTATGAACCAACATTAAAAATATTTATTTTATAATTTTGTATAAAGGCATATACAAAATTATACAGAAATATATGAAGTCCAATGCTTTGAATAATTTTTGATTGAATTTAGATGTGAATATATATGGACCAATACAAAGTAACATTTAATTACATGTGGTTTCACATCAAAAATATTTTCTAAGTGATTTGAGATAAAATTATATAATTCTGAAGTTGAGATTTCTGAGTTTGTTAACTTACAAAATTTTTATTTTTGTTCACAAAAACGACTCTAGCTCCCGCAAAAAATAACAAAAAAGTTGAGCCTATCTAGCGACATATCTTATTTTTATCCACGTTAGTTAACATACATTAGCATAAGAAGTTTAACATATGCTTAAAGTTCACACAGACAAAAAGATTTATACATTTTAATAGTGAAAAAGTTTGAGAAAAAGTCAATTTTTCTAAAATTTGCTCGCAGTTATATTGTTAAAATAAAGCCATCATTTGTTGGCCCCACAGTTTCACCTTCGTAAAAAAATGTAAAAATAATATTAGTCATACATATTAGTTTATGAAATTAGACATATTTGATATAATTGTTGAAAAAATCTAGGAACTGTTTGTATCAACTTTTATCTAATCATAACAAATTATATCTAATTCGACATAATTATACAAAAAACTTTGTATGGGTACAAACTTCGGATGAACTTGTATCTAATATACATCAAATTGCACAAAATTGTATTTAATTGCACCAAATAAGATCTGATTCGATACTATGATGATGATTTATTTTAGATGCAATTATTTGTTCTCATTTTTCGAATCAAATTTGATCTCATATCATATATAGTTTATATATAATTGAATATAATTTGATGATGCCCCATATCAATTTTTCTTACTTATAACGACATTTTCAACTTTACCTCTTCTGATTTTAGTAAAACTTGGTATAAACATTCTCCTAGTTAATATGTTATAGTTCGTGTTTAGTCGCTAAATAACTAAATTCAAAAAGTGTCCTTAATTCGCGAATATCTCAAAAAACCTAGATCAGAAATAAACGGATTTTTTCCGAAAATATATTCAATATTTAATATTAAATTTTGAATATTCACATAGAACCCTACGACAAATTTCAATAATTTTTACCACACATGGAAAAATGGATATGCATGTCACACAAGAGGCCACATGTAGTTAAACTGCGTATTCAGATTTTCGATTTCACATCCTATATACTTTCAAAAGGACATTTAAAGTTACATTTTTAAACAAATTATTTAAATATTTGTACTGATTAAATTATGCCAATATTGGTATCAGATGAAAGATCACAATCTCTGTTATTCCACAAAATTTTTAGTCGTAATATTTCAGGACCAAAAATTTTAGTACTATTAACTTTATACGAAGAATTCCTTTAAATTTGTATTTCAATTTTTATGAATTTTTATTTTAATAAAAAAATGTTTTCCAAAAATAATAAAAAAGTTATATTTTTTTTAAAACGTTTTTTTATCAAAACATAATTTTATGGGAAATCATGTTTTGGTTTGCGTTGCATTTCTCTGGTCCCCATTACCGACGCAAACCGGGGTATTAGTATATCTACAAAGTTTGGTTGACGTGCTATTTAATAATTAATAAAGCGCCAGTTTTAATGCCACTAAATTCGGAACACTACAAAGTTTTCAGTCCTGTTTTAAATGTTTCTTCTGAAAAAGGTTTCATTTTATACAAACAATTTTTGAGGCTAGATATTTTTTCCCTCCACGACGAGTCGAGATACGTCCCTTAAAAGCATTTTCAGTTCAAGAAAATAAACGCTTTTTCGAAAGGGGAATTTTTCTCCCACTCTTACAAACAAACTTATTTTTATAAACATACTTACACGACGAAATTTTAAAAACTGTTAGCTTACCTATAAATAGAAGAGAAAGAAGAATAAATTAGTCCATAGTTTTACTCATTGGAATGGAATGCAAACATAAAATTATTGTAGGTTATAAATCATGTAAAACTTAAAATATATTAGGCATATTTTTATTACAAAAATAAACTAAAAATTTTTCGAAAAGGTACCAGGAATAGCATTTAAAAATCCCTCTTCAATGATACTAATGACATATATCGAATGCATTAAAAATTATATTTTGCCAATGCATCCTGAAAAATGCACTGTTTGGTGTGGATTATGGGGCCAGTGGCATCACTGGACCGTACTTTTTTAAAGATGACGAAGGCAGGAACGTTACTGTGAATGGCGAGCGCTACCGTGCGATGATTACAAATTTGTTTTAGCCCAAAATGGAAGAGCTGGAAGAAGCTTGACATGTGGTTTCAACAAGACAGTACCACACAGTACGCGAAACAATGGCCCAGTTGAGAGGCGCGTTCGGTGAACAGTTTATTTCACATTTGTTGCCGTTCAATTGGCCGCCTAGATCGTACGATTTACCGCAACGGTTGACACTGGAAGCCAATACTGAAGAATTTATTCTTCAGATACCGGCCGATATGTTGGAGAGAGTATGCCAAATTTGGACCCAGCGTATGAACCGGTCAACATTTACATGAAACATTGAATTATATAGATCGTTTTTTTCTTTATATAAAATCCGAAAGCTCTCAAAAAATCACCCTGTATTTACAGGAAGAATAAGACGGAAGCATTTTTATTGAAAGTTTTAACTTATAGAAATTGTATTAGGCCAGAGGTATTAAATATCACTCTTACTAGCTCTGATATTTCTTTTGCCATCTGTAATTGTAATGTCTCTAATGAACTATCGAAGTCTGACCATCAACAACTAGGTTTCGATGTATTGAGGGTCATGCCAGGTCAACTGCAATCCTATGTGTACGAACTGCAAAAATTTTCTCTACAAATTAAAACGCGATACGGATTTCTCTAAAGGGCTAATTCAGAGCTCAAGCGAGATTTATTATATAGTATCTGAGATTCAATAAAGTCTTACTTCTGCTTATGTTTCGAGCTGCTGACTTCGAAAGGTCAGAAAGACGAAAAGGGACGTTCCATGGTGGAATGATGCTCTGGAGAAGCTCAAAAAGGATGCTTGAAGATTATTCAGCAATATATTGCGATAATAATTTAGAACAGTTAATACTTCCAGAAATTATATAATGGATAAGTAACAGTAAGTTTGTTTCTCCTTAAGACATTGAAGAAAGCCTTGTCGTGAATGCGACCAGAGGGTGTCCTCAGTAAGTTGTTTTTTGCCATTATTATGGACAGTGGTAAACTATGAAAGGCTTGGGTTTCAGGACCTTTCAGGGCACGCTGATGATATTGACATCTCCGTTGTCGGCTGGAACGACAGGAACATCTCTAAGCAACTGCTGAACTTTACTCTTGCGTTGTCTGCCAATCCATCGAAGACAATCATGGTACCATTTAAGAATAGAAGACAATTTAACTTGTATATACCTGTTCGTAGGGATGCGACAATAGGCTTTTCTAGCAGTGTTAGATCCATGGGGTTACTCTAGATAGATAACTTACCTGAGCGTATGCAGCAGGCGCTCAACTTTACTTTAGAATTTCGCTATCTGTGTACACGGTCAGATTTCTCATTTAAATTCTTTCAGGTGGCACTATGAAGTATTATCTGGTCTGGTCTACGAAAGAGCAGATTGTCCTGCCAATCGTGGGTGCCGTTGGCTCTTTATTGGCCCTGAATACATACCGGGTATGTTTGGGAAAATCTCAAGTTGTGGAGAGAGTCTGAATTTTCCAGCTACTGGGAAAATTCTCTTAGTTAACGGCAGGCTAAGAGACGTATTCATGTTTAAAGTGTGTGGTCAAGGCGACCTCATGTTCCTCTGAAGGGGGTATTTGAGGACTCTGGCGTCGTATCTCACTGGACACAGTGATCTTAGGGCACAAAACTTGTCAATTGGACACCCATATTTATAAGTTTCGTGAGTTTGTGGCTGCGACTGCTTAGCATGCTCTCTGTAAATGTTATAGACTTGGGTAATCGCTTCAATTCGCCTTCCGACATTTTAAATATTTCATCAAATATTATAAATAACTTTAAAGGTATCTTGAATCTTTAGAAACACTCTTGGCAGCATGAAAGATATACTGGTCGCATACTTCCATCTGATCTAATATATTTTATTATCAATTTCAAATTCAAAATTTTTATAAATTATTGTTTTATACCTTAAGTTTTATTATGAAATCATAAAAAAATATCTTCTGTATGAATATATATTGATCACAGTGTTTACATGATCATTGATCAATGTTAATTAATAAAAAGGCGCAAAACGTTTATCAAGAAACAACAACAACAATATGCTACAAAAGTCACAACAACGCCGAAACCAGTTGTTGTTTAAACAAAGACTTTCACATTAATATTCACGTTTATTAACAACAACGATAAAAAGCAAACACTTTAAAAAAACTGGTCATCTTGAAGACCATTAAATATTTAAAATCAAAAATAAAAATAAAAAGCTGCAAAATTTCTCCTTAAACACTTTTTTATTTGATTGACCTTAAGAAAATTACAATAACAACAAATGAAAATTAGAGATATTAATATGTTAAATCGATGCAAATATTTTAGTTTTTGGCGGTTAAGATTGACTCTACATCAGGGATGGGAAATTGGAATTTTATGGTAGCAATATTTTTTATTTATTTTGTAATTTGTAAACTAACGCTGTCATGCTAAAGGAATAAGGTCTTGTTTTTTTCGGTGACTGGAGTTGGGAACAGGAACGTAACTCTATTTAGGGAAACAGGACTTCATATTCCATGCGAGTTGCGAGAGAGTGTATCGTTTCGACAAAGATCCATGGTTAGGCCAAGGAGGCTAACATTAGAATGGGCTATGGATCCAACATCCATTATAATTTCCATAGATACAAATGGCTGGCAAGATCCCTCTGGTGTAGCTATTCGGTGTTATCAGAAACATATTGAATATATTGCCGAGATCAAGGTTCACGACCTTGACTACTTGAGAAGCATCATAGACCGTTATTGACATTGTGATGAATCAAGTTGGTATTAGAACTCGATTTACATATGGTGATGGAACTTAAGGAAATCTCAATGAATCGTAAGGCCTCTATGGATACCAGTGGCGGATCCAGCCCCCCCACGCTACTAGGGGGATAATTTTTGAAAACTGTTGTAAATTTGCAAGAAATTTTTCTGTTTTTTTTTATGCAGAATAAAATCAGGACATAAAACATAAAAGTTTTTAGTTTTTCTTGTCTCATGTTTTCGCAAAATCTTAAAAATCACTACTCAAGGGTGCAAGGCTAGCCCAAAGTTTATTCGTGGCTCAAATTATTACAAACTATTTACTTTTGATGACCTTAAATGGCCTTAAATATAAAAATACAGAATTCTCTCTTGGCTACCTGCATGCTTTTATTTACAGAAATTCCACCCACATTTATTAGTGCTCATGTTTTGGAACGTTTCGAAAAATTTAAAACGCACACGTACTGAATCAGGTATATAGCCACCCTTAAAATATGCGCCCATTCATAAATAGAACAAATTAATTTTTTTAATAACAGACCACATCAAAAAAAAAAAACAAATAACAAACGATATTAAAAAAACAAACCACATCAAATGACTGTTTTGTGATTTAACATTAATTTTTTATAGTTGTTTTTTGTTACTTAAAAAAATAAAAAACTAAATATTTGTTTATTTTTTACTAACTATGTGGTTCATTTTTACTACAATTGTGGTTCATTTTTTGAACATTAAAAAACAAATGACAATGTTAGTTGAATTTACTGAAATGTAAGCCGTCCTTTCTTTAAGTGAAATTTCATTTGTTTTTAACTACATTTGTAGTTGTCTTTACATACATACATAGTATTCTAAGTGTACAAGCTTTATGTAAAAAAAATGTCGCCTGCAACCAAAAATACGCTGGAGTTCCACTACTGACACGCATGTCGTAGTTTTGACAGTCCTGGCTTAAGATAACCAAAAAAAAATTAATACGCAAACCTTATTAATTTAACCATGATTTAAAATCACAAAGCCCGTTATTTGAAAGTTATTTTGTGTCGTATCATATTTTGTATCGTTTTAATCGGTTTGAGGGGGAGGGGTATCACCCTCATCCCCTCCCTGGATCCACTCCTAATGTGTACTCATATTATCTTTTGGCGCACTTCCATTCAACCTAACCTACAAATTTCAATTATAAACCGTTTTCAAATTTTTCTCTCAACGTATTTATTTGAATGTATGGAATTGCATGTAATGTTACTCTTAAATTTTTTTTTAAATTTTTTTTATTTTAAGTACAACACCATCATAATTTTTATCATTATTCACATCATCGCTATGTAAATCGCATTTTATGTTATTTTTAAGATTATTTTTTTATACATTTTATTCACGAACGCAAAACAAGCAGCAGCAGTTTTTTTTCTGGTTTATTTTCAGGCTTATTTGCACGAGCAAATCTTGTAAACAACAAATTTAAATTGTATACAACAAAATAAAGGTTAATGTACGCAAAAAATAAAATATATTAAAAGGTCTACCAGACACATTCATACTTGAACGAGTTCGTTTTTGTGTGATATGTAAGTTTTTTCAACGGTTACAATATACAGTGGTATAGATGAACTGAAAGTTGTGCATCTGAGTATAGTTGACAGTAATTTATAGGTGGAGAGTTATATGACAATTGTATGATGGCATTTCTAAGGAAGACCTGATAGCGGAACTTCTGTGAAGTTCATTCATTCATAGATTTCGTAGAGCCAAACTGGTTGTTGCGCTAGATATTTTGAATGCTTTTTTTTATGTCAAAGTTTAATGCTTTTGGTGTCGGTGATATATTTTTTCGAGTTTTCTCTCTATAAAAGAAAAGTCAGTAACGACAGCAACATGAATTTAGCAAATGTTTTGCTGATATTAGCAATTTTTCTGCAAGGATCCTTCCAGTAAAAATGCTGCCTCCTTGGCAGATGAAAGCTACATTTTTCATATTCATTAATGGGAGACTTAGCCTATCCAGAAAAACTTTGGTAATGGGTGCAATAAAGTAATTATTTTTCAACAAAAGTAATGAGTTACGGATAAATGGTCACATAATGCATTTCTTTGTAATGGGCAAACCTTACCTTGAGCATTATTTCGAAACATGATGTAATGAGTTACTAATAATTGGGCACTCATGGATTATATTGTAACGACACATCATTACCTTTTACATTATTTCGAAACTTAAAACAATGAATTACCGATCATCAATTACATAATTCATGAAATATAAACGTAAAGTAATATTTTAAATAGTTTTGTATTTAAGTAGAAAAATTTATATTAATTGATCTCTTAAATTTAAGATATTAAATTATTGTAAATATTTATATTAATTACTCAATAAATAAATAAATAAATAAAAAAAAAAAAAAAAAATAGTTTTTTGAAAATCCGTATTAAGACACATTACTTTGTGATTTTTTATAAGGTATATATTTTTAACATCACTAACGAAAACTCGAACCACAACAATTCATTTACATATTAAGCAACCCATTACTAAATGTGACGATAGCTCAGTGGGTAGAGTTCTCACCTAACAACCAAGAGACAACAGGTTCGAATCCTATCGTGACCACGTTATTTATTTAATTACAAATAATATTTGTAATAATTTTTTCTATAAATTTTTTTTTATGAAAATATATTTTAGACCCAAACTTTTTCCTACCCGGTAACCATATAAGTAACCAGTTACTTTATCCCCTACAAGGTAATGAGTCTACCCATACTTTTCGGCTCATCGCCTGTAAAGTACTTCAATGAAGTAAGGTGTATTGTAATGCGTTTAGCCTTAAGGCGATACATTACTTTAACCATTATTTGGCAATGAGTGGTTTTGCTGGGTAGTAGATACTGGGGCTAAAACAATGATTATGAACAGGACAGCGACTTTCTTAAAAGTGCATGTTTATAGTCAGTAGAAACACCGGTCAATATCGGTCTAATAATAGCTGTGTACGGTTGCAGACCCCACCTCGTGCCTACAATTTTCCTATAGGTATAGAAAGGACCTTTCTCGGCATTCGTTTTTCAGGAAAGCTAAGATTAAGTTCAGAAAGAAGTTCAGAAAGAAATTCAGAATCTGAATAAATCTTATTAGAATTTCTTTAACATTTTAAAAACGTACTTAAGAATAATGATGAAAATTATGTCAGAATCTGAGGTATCTGATGGATTTTTCTTTGTAAAATGTTTGCGAACTGACACAGAACCGGTTAATTTTAAATAGTGAGAAAAACGAAATAAGTTCTGTGTAGTTCACATAATTGTTTCATCACCAAAGTGTTTCCTTTAGGAAAATTCAGTGATATGTTCAAAGTCAAATCTGACGTTTAATTTTTAAAAATATTAAAATACTCAATTTTTTTACAAACCACTGTGCAATCTATAACATTTGTTTGTTACTCCCACATAATTGACAACACAATTGACCAGAAAAAATAAAAAAACTTATAAAAATTAAACAAACAAGAAAATTGCAAATATTTATGAGTCCAGCACAAATATTGACATTGCATAATTTTGTAATATTTAATTTTTCACATCTTATTTTAATAAAAAAAAAAGTATATCTTAAGTTTTTTGATACATTAAATAGGAATTGACCGAGGGTCTCCAAATGTGATTAATTTCACTGTTGCGTTGCTTTCATTTAAAACAACTCAAAAAAATCCCAAAAGCAGGTAATTTTAATGAACTCTATATTCGAAAGTTATTATCGGATTTTTCTGATTCAAAAAGCATTGGATTCATGTGCTTGTTCTCTTTCACGCTTATGCTATGCACTAAAAAAAAAGTCAGCAACAGTTTTGCTGAGAGGATCATTGCAGAAAAATTGCTTATATCAGCAAAAAAATTTGTTAAATTCAGCAAAATTTTTACAAGGATCCTGCCAGCAAAAATGTTGCTGACTTTTTTTTAGTGTAGAGAAATACATATGTATTAATATTAATATATATGAGGTTTTGTTGCAAACGCAATTTTTAGGCACATCTTTTAAACTTTCAACAATCGAAAATTTATAATTTTTATATAAAATTAAATTTAGCTTTATCTGTGACGCGAAAGCCATACAATTTTCTCCTTTTTTAAATCTTATTTATTATTTCCTTACACAAAATTTAAATTTTGTATACTTTGTAGTGTCCGACCGAAGACTTCGGCCAGAAAATTATTTCAGTCTGTATTCGGTATTTTAAAGCATTATGAACAAATTTGACAAATGAAAAAATGTTTATTGGTCTTATCAGATTCGATTTTGTGTGTTAAATTTAAAGAAAAGTCCGTAGTTAAGCAATGAATTCAATAATCAACCGCCGAACAATCGGCCAAATCGGAAAAACTTCGCCTGCCGATTATGTAACTACTAAACTTCGGCTTTTTCCTTAAATTTTTTACTCAAAATCGAATTAAAACGCCTCAACAAATATGTTTTCAATATCAAAATTGGTCAACCGAATCGGTATTGCAAAATAGGTATTTTCGGTATTCATACAAAATGTTTTCTTATATTAAGTTTGATATAATTTTTATTAAAAATAAAAATTATTTTTTTTTTCGACCTTTAATTTGCAATGAAAATGAAAATGATTCAAGTTCGAGGCAATACTCTATATTTCTTTATTAGGATATTGTCCTAACAAATAATTTATTGAGTTTTTGTTTTCAAATTTATTTATTGACCACCTTCAGGAATGTGTTGATAGATCTATTTCGGGAATTTGCTAGGTTCCCATCATCAGAACACGTTTTGAAAGAAGTGACAATCCCATGCAAACATCAAACATTCATATATCCTAGTTATCCTACTAAATGAGAACTAATATATGAGCTCGAAGTTAAAGATTATCACCATTGATCAAAAACAAATTGAAAACTTGTTTATTTATGTGCAAGCTCTACCGTTGGTAGATATACAATACACGCTTTTTGTTTTTATTCTCCATTATATTTTTACACTTGTTTTGTTTTATTTAAAAACAAGATGTAAAGGGAAAGTAAACTAAGACCGTACTTTGTCTTGTTTGATATACTTTTTTAAAAATTATGTTTTTTTTTTTCTTTTTCTTATATTTTTTAATTTAAAAGTATATTTATTTCACTATTTTTTTTACTACAGAAAAGTAAGATATAATAAATCTTATAATTTTGCTTGGTATTTATTAAAGTAATATTTAAACCCAGTCAGAACAGCCAATGTACTATACTTCATTCTATACCGAATCTTTGTGAAAAATCCTAGGCCACTGAAAATGCACTCTCCGATTCAATACTGGTGCATTCACAATAATAGCTCTGTAAAAATAGTAAAAAAAAAGCTACTAAAAATCAGTTAAAAATGAAGTTGCAGAAATAAAAAACCACGAATATAATATAAAAATATATTTATAAAACCACGCAAAATAATCGCGCAAAATAATGACATATAACACATAAATCAACAAATACGTGGTGACCATATGCTTACTAGTATGGACAAAAATAATGAGTCTCAACATAAATTTTAAAAAAAAATGTATTTAATATAAAAATATTTATTTAATTGAAATTTTTTTTAATGAAATATGCCCACACGGGATTTGAACCTAGGACTCGAGGTTGCCAGTCAAGCGATCTACCATCTGAGCTATCTCCACATGTTATACTTGATAGATACAAACATAAATAACTTTCTTGCACAGAATGTCAATACTTTCCAGCTTACAGAAACTCGAAAATAATTAGTTATATATGTATGTAATTGCTGGAATTGAAGAAAAAATGAGTTTAAAAATAAATTTTAAAACAAAATTTTAGATCATTACTCTATATTTTAAATAAAGAAAAAAATATGTTCTTATGGGTAACTCATTATTTTTTGTATTGCAATAATGGGAAAATTAAGTACTTATTAGTAAGCACTTATTATTTGTATTGAATTAATGGTATCATTACTGGTAGTCCAAAAAATAATGATATGTCAATACCGTTTCTACACTGGAGGTGTCAGTTAAAGCATACCGACATTTAACGCAGGAGACAATTATAGAACTTTGAGTGTAGTTATAAGGTTTTCTTTAAAAAAAATGGAGAAAATTTGATTACATTCGCGACACCGAAAAAATCGAAATTTCGACTAATGCATGTTCAAAAAATTTTGAAGAGGGAGAGCTATTTTGATAATGCATCTAAAAATTTTATTTGCACCAAAATCGCATTTTTTATATTTATTGCATAAATGTGAAAGAAGACAACTGTACGAATAGAATGCTTTTTAAATTAGAGAAATCCGAGAGCAAGTTTCGAACATATGGCTTTTCAAATTTATATACCTTTGTGTTTTTTTGAATTTTCTTAAAATTCAAACCTTGAAAAAATTACGGTTTATTGAGAATTTGAAAACCTGAATATAGAGATGTGTTACAGGCTCCATTTTAATATATACACCCAGAAAAGAGACTCGATCGTAGCAGCCGTATTTGTTGTCAATCGAATGTTTCAGTTGCTGCGACCAAATCTTTCAGCTGTTGTAACAATCATTCGATTAAAACAACAGGAAAACTGACACAAATTCGGTTATAGCTACTAAAAAAATCGATAGCTGCAACCAAACCAACCATTCGATTGGCGACAAATATGTTTGGTATGACCAAGTCTGTTTTATGGTTGAAGAAAATCGGAAGACAATGATGTCTAAAAATTTCATCTTTTTAGTGTTCTTTAAAAGAATGAATGATATAAAGACTGAGATCAATATAACTATAACACGAAAAAGTCGTAATAACTTTCTAACGCATTTCAATTTTAACAAAAGTGGTCATTTGTTGAAAAAAATTTTATACGAATTTATATTTGATCGGAAAAATTTATGAAATTTTAGTTTAAGATACAATTTATGGGCACTTTCCACTTTTAGTATGTTTACTCTATATAAAGGTTCCGCCATCTAACGTTTTTTTTTTCAACTAGTGCTTATTTCGTGAATGGTAACACTTAAGTCATGTCTGATTTGACAGATAATTCGTTTTATCCTTCCGCTGAACGAATATGGTTGTGTATACGCTTGAACGACGCTGGGAAATATTGCGACATTACTTTGGAAATCATGGTAATGTTGCAGAATGTGTGCAAAAATTGCCATTTTTCTTCGAAAATGAGCAAGGAGTGGCCGTTACAGTCAATGGCGATCGCTATCGGGCCATGTTGAACGAATTTGTGTTCACAAAAATTGAAGAGGAGGATATTGGCAACATTTGGTTTCAACAGGACGGAACAGGAAGCCATTGGTGAAATAAAGCTGCACACAATCGATAATGTGCTTAAAAAATGGACCGATCGTGTAGGCTACTGCATGGCCAGCCGAGGCAGCCATTTGAATGAAATTATTTTCCATTATTAACCGGAAGGATTGTACTTTCAAATAAAAAAAGAAATTTGGAAAATATTCAGTAGTTTTTTTTATAGCATTTTCAAAAAAAAAAAAGTTATTTGGCGGACCTTTTATTTTATAGAGGTTTGGTTTGATGAAGGCGACTTTTGTGAAAACGTTCATGCATTATTGGCAATACGTGTAATGGTTGTCAGAACTGTTTAACTAAGAGCCAAATAGTTCTCTACTGGTCAAAGTACTATGAAGTTATTCAGATTCGATTATTTTGACTAAAAGCGAATATTTCTGTTTTGTGCACAGGCATCCTGTGGTTTGTTATAATGGCTCTATCCAAGAACATATAATTAATTATGAACACCTCGTGATGTATTATGGAGTTAAACTAGTGTATTCCTCTAACACTCTTTGTCTTAAATTTTAATATTATACTCGTATGTAAATATAAATTATCAGACCCAAAATGATTTTCTTACTTGTCTAAAAATGGTCCGCCAAATTAAATCATGCTTAAAGAAATTTAAATTTTGTTGTGCTTAATTTTCGTTGATATTTCCTATAACATTTAGATACCAAAATTTAAACCTCAAGCCTGTGACCAGTCCGCAGTTAAGTACCTTTATCCGATATTATGTAGCACTGACATTTTTTTTAATGAATTTTTCAAATTCATTAAAAAAAATGCGTTTGTACCTCTTCAGATCATTTTTAATACCTGGTTTGGACGTCTAACGATTTGGAAATGTCATATTTTGCAATCAGTTTTTCAAAAAGTACCAAGAAATTTATTTAAATGATGGTCAACTGTGCTAATATATAACCCCCTATACCATAATTTTAGAAACCCAGCAAAACCACACATTACCATCTAATGGGTAAAGTAATGTATTGCCATGGGTGCCTTACTTCACTGATGAATTTTACAAACGATGAGCCTTAAAGTAATGGGTGGACTCACCGGGTTCGGAAAAGTAATTTGTATATAAATAGATTTTCATAAAAAATAATTTTTTTTAAAAAAATATTACTAATATTTTTTTTTAATTAATTATTATTATCATATAAATGAATTGCTGTGCTTAGACTTTTCGATTGTGATGTTGAAAATATATACCTTAACCTCATGATTACTAAACATCATAAAGTAATATGTCTATAAATAGTCCATCAAAATCAAACATTACCAAATAATGGGTAAAGTAATGTTTCGCCATAGGGCTTCACGCATTACAATACACCATACTTCACTGATGAATTTTACTGGCGATGAGCCTTAAAGTAATGGGTGTACTAATTTCCCAGTAGGGGGTAAAGTAACTGGTTACTTATATTATTACCGAGTTTGAAAAGGTAATTTCGATAAATAGATTTTCATAAAAAAGAAACTATAAAAAAAAGATTACTACTTTTTTTAAATTAAATAAATAAGGTGGTCACGCTGAGATTCGAACATAGGGTCTCTGGTTGTTATGCGAGCACTCTATCAACTGAGCTATCGTTGCATATAATAATGGCTTGCTTAAAATGTAAATGAATTGTTGTACTTCGAGTTTTCGTGATGTTAAAATATATACCTTATTCTCATTATTCTAACGTAATGTGTCTATTAATAGATTTTCAAAAATATATATCAATTAATACTTTACATTTATATTTCATGCAGTATGTAATTATTGATTGGTTAGTCATTAATTTATCTTTTGAAATAATGTAAAAGATAATGATGTATCATTAAAAGGTAACCACTGAGTGTTCAATTATTAGTAACTCGTTACTTTATGTTTCCAAATAATGGAGTATACATTACAATGTAATGCAATATGTAATACACTATAGGTAACTAATCACTCTATGTTTCGAAATACTGCTTACAAAGTTATGCATTTTGTAACCCATTATCGGTAACTTATTACTTTTTGTTGGAAAATAATAATGCAGGTTAGAAGTATACATTACAACATAATGGTGCGCCCCGGTAGGATAGTGGGTAGCGTGCTGGCTTATCATGGCGGGGGTCGTGGGTTCGATTCCCACCAGATGCACTGGTCTATTTTCGCTACAACGCGCCGAAGGCCATAGTAGCTAGTGCTCGTTTAGGGTAATAGTATATAATTTGTAATTATATGATTATTAATTAATAAAATAAAATAAAAATACAACATAATGCATTACTTTATCGCACAAATTACCAAAATTTTCCTGGGCCTTTTAATCACTTGTTTTCAAAGTCCGATTAAAAATTTCGTAGAAATTCTTAAAAATTATTTAATGCCTTTATTGTCTTTAACGATCGCAATCTTAAGAACATTCATGGTTTGAGTAAAATTAAAATGCAATTTCGACTGCGTTTTTGTTTAAATATTTTTAAAATGTTGACCACAATATGCATGCATTTAACAAATATATGTACTCGTATATACATTTTATTGTATTTCCGCATGGATGAGTTTGAAAACACACCCACACACACGCTCACACATAATCTACTAACACACTCTTATATAGTTGTCTGGCATTGTCATTTTGCATTGTACAAAATATTACGTGATATATTATCAAAGAACACGTTAACATAGAATTAGGTCATTTTTGTCTTTATTGTTCTTAAATTCAATTAAATTCACTTTTTTATTGCTAAATATTTTACTATCATTTATTTATAGTTCAAAACAAGAGGAGAAAGTCCATTTATAAATATATATTTATTTATATATTGATTGTTAAGTAACCTTTAGAAATAGAAATAGCAAACAATTCAAATAATAAAGAAATATTTCTGTTGTTGCGTATTATTCAAGATCAATTGATAAAATATATAATAACTAAGAATTAAGAATGGTCGTTTAACCTGTTAAGTGTCAGTAGTGAAATATATGTTTGAAAAACAAAATTAAACTTTAAGTAAAATCAGGTAAAATTATTCGTAATGGACTTTCAGTGGCATGATCAAAATAATATTTCGATAAAAATAACTGAAAAATCAGTTAACTTAAAGAAAAAATTACATTGTTTTTCGAGTTAAAACTAATTTATGAAAAACATCGATATTTTAAGGAAACACTCAAAAAAATGTATACATTCATATAAATAAATCTGTAAAAATGTAGAAAAATTTTCTAAAAATTAGTTAAAAATTACGTAGCAGGAAAAAGCAGTAAAATTAGTAGAATATTTTTGTAAAATATTAGTAAAATAAAAACAGCAGAAAAAAAGTGTAAAATCTACTAACTCAAATAAGTTAAATTTTTAGTTATATGCAAAAAAGAATAATAAGATTTCGCAAAATTCCATTCATGCTAGTGTCTAATAACTTTTTCTGTGTTTTTTTCTAATAGTCAAAGTAAATTATCATATAAAAATTATAATTTTTCTGTTAATTTAGAGAAAAATTTGTCATGATCTAAAACCGAACAAATAAAATCTCACACATTTTTAAAAAGTTCATAAAGTGTTTGCGTTTAACAATTTTAAATTGCGTTTTTTGACTTGGAGGCAGTGCTGTCATATAGCCAGTTTTAACTGTGTTTTTCAGGTTTTTTTTTTTTGGATGCTTAACAGTTTTCCAGTTTTCTCATGAAAACCCCAGTTATTTTGTACTTCAAACAGTTTTTCATACTAAATCAGCATAATTTTTCCATTTACTGTTTATTTTTACTAAAATTTAGCGTTTTAATACAAAAACAACTACAAAACTTCCCTATTTTGTTCTGGGATTGCCATATAAAATAATAAAACTAAAATCGACACATATTTTCAACCTAAATTTTTCATGTACAGAGGACTATGCTACACAAAAATTTTTTTTGAATTTAAAATTTTTTTTTTGCTGATATTAGCACTTTTTCAACAACGATCCTAATAGTAAAAACGTTGGGAGAATGGAAACAACTTTTTTTTAATGTACATTAATATAGTTTTTTGCCTGTATTATGTTTTAAGTGAAAACGAAAAACCCTTTAGCATATTTCAGATTTTATTTATCTGGAATGATAAAGCTCCGATCGTACAGGTTTTTATAAAAAATACATAAAAGAGAAATTAATTTTCGTATTTGCTCACCAAACTGTAAATTAAAAAGAATACAATTGTTTATAATTTTCAAAAAATGTCAGATAAAAAAGTACCAAACTGATTTTTTTCACATAAATATTTGGGACAGCTGAAAACAAATGTTTAACTTTTTTAACCTCTAAATTCGAAAAACAAATAATAAGTTCTTCAACAAAATTGTTTATGTTAGAAAGTGGTTTGCAACCGTCACATAATGACAATCGTAATTAATTTTTAATTAATTACTGTAGAATATTACTTTAGTTAGTCTCTTTACAGGAAGAAGAAGAAGAACCCATTTTTATTGAAAAAATTTACGGACACAAGGGATACACCAGACTGCCGCAGTTTCGTCCCCCTCCTGGGACTCGTCAGTGGTTAATTTATGTGTCAATTGAACAAAGTATTTTATATTGTTAATTTGCTCTATATGAAAAACTTTTTTACATTTTTTTGTGTCGTACTGGTATTCGAACTCACTGCCTTATCGTTGCCGAATTTAGGCGATATGAGCCAAAATATTTTAGGGTGCATTTTGAAAACTGAAGCATATAAAAGAGAAGTTTTGGACAAAAATTATTTCTCTTACCAAGATATAATCACACTCGAAAAGCTATTTTTTTTGTTCCTGTTTAAGAAGATATCGGGATTTTCGCTTTTTGGATAAAACGAAATTAGGCTAAAAAGTATCTAAACTTTTATTTATATTGTTCAAACTTCAACGCTTTGCTATTAATACTTAATATCTTCTTTCCGCAAAATTTCGTAAAAATCCGTCTATTAGTTTATAAGTAAAGACGATATCCTTTAGAGGAATCCTGATAAAATCCTGTGAGTAAAATCCTGTGATAAAGCTTCAATTCAGTCAACTTAAATTGATTTTTTAGATTTCTGAAAACTATATTTAAAAAAAAAAAATTTTTTTAAATTTTACGAAATTTTGATTTTGAAGCTTTCTCGCTTCCAAACCGTGGACGGCACACGAAAAAAATTTTCGCAAAATATTTAGAAAATTTAGTTTTCTATTGGAATATATTAATTTCTAGGTAAAAAAAGCTCATTTAACTCATTTGTGGTAAATTTTATGAAGGCTACCCTGAGGCAATTTATGAGAAATTTATGGTTCTATTTAAGATCTTAGATTATTTGATGGTCAGTTCAGTATTAAAATTACTGGTAAGAAAATGGAGCAGTGTGTCTAAAATGGAACAATGTGCTCGAAAGACAATATTTTTTTTTTGTGAAAGTGTATATTATTTTTGTCATACGTTTCTCCAGGACTAGATTTTTTTTTTTTTGGAAAAACTGTTTTTCTCTCAAAAAAACTCTTTTTTCTTAAAAAAATATATGTCAACCCTGCTTGGAGGTGTTGTTTGTTAAGAATTTCGGTCCACTCAATACGCTAGCCAATTTTGAATATAATTGTTTATATGATGCATCGGCATAGCTCGACCAATTTTTTGGGTAGGGGCTTTAATAACAAAATAATATTGTTTATAAAATTTTAAGCGAAAAATCTGTTAAAAAATTTAAGAAAAATGGGTTGTAAGTTTTTTCTTTTGTATAAAATTTTTAAATTTCCGCTAAATCGGACTTATCACTTGGGAAAGTCTCCTTATCAGACATATTGCAAAGTTGGCAAACAATATCTTACCATTATAACGCTAGTTTCCTACCACGGCCACATCAATACCGATATGAACTACTAATCCAATTAAACAATATGGCCTATTCCATAACCATTATCCGCTCTCTTAATCGTTTTAATCATGAGACAACTTTAAATATCTCTTTTTAATAGTTATTCCATCAGGTATTGAAAGGTGGGCTAATTTTTGGACTATTTTTATTTGAGTTCCTAAGAATCACACACCCCTTTTTTATTTAGTCTTTTGATAGATCCGTTCCAAAGAGTGGTTAGTGGTGTAGCTTCTTAACCCAAAAGAACAGAACTAAATTTTCTATTGGGGACAGGAGATTTATTTGGGGAATTCAAAAATATTTTGGGGATTTTTTGGAGGATATTATAATATTTTGAAAAATATTTTAATTGAATATAGATTTACAATAAAATCAATCAAGTTGCTTTTTCCAAACCACTTTACCAGGGTTTTTTTTTAATAGAAAATTTTAAATTTTCTTAAAAAATTTTAACATAAAACCAATGATAAAGTTGCTGGAGAAAATCAGATGTCATATAGATTAAAACGAATAACTTTAAGATAGATTTAACCGAATAACTTAAATTAATCAAAAAAACTAGCTCAAAATATGTTACCAACAGTAAAAGAATTTGTATGAAGGTTGTTCATAAAAAAACGATCTTTCTTGACTCAAAAATTAAAAAAAAAAAATGTTCTTTACGTTTATTCACAAAATGTTGAAATCTGTTTAACTTTACTTTTTCTTATAGGGGAAATCTGGCAAGCCTGATATAAAAAGATATTGGGGAAGATGATGAGAGCCGTGGATTTTTTTAATACGTGGCTTAGTAGCATGATATTTCTTTACGGATACCTTTGAAGCGTAGTCCATTCTTTTTTTAAGTTTTATATCCTGCATGGCTTTTACTAAACCATACTCCAGGATAGGCTATGTTGGTTTTTGGTTGTGCTTCGAAGACAATGTCCAAATAAATTATAAATTTACAATATATGCCATACAAGCAGTATAAAAAAAAAGTTGAAATTGTTTAAATTATACTTCGCAATTTACCCCAACCACACGTCCTAAATTAACCCATTAGGACCAAAGTCACAAAAACTGACACAGTTTCTGCAATGCTTTAATATTTGCGGCAACCAATACGTCATTCGTAACATACATAACGTAACAATAATTTTTTATATTTACTTTATTAAAAATGTTAAGGGAAATATTTTTTTTTTTTTTTTTGCAAAAAACAAAAATACCAATAGAAATCGTTCTAAAAAATGTTGCAGTAAAATAGTAAAATCCAAATAACTGGTTGCAGAACAGCTTATACCGTATTACAACAGGTTCTAATTTCTGTTCCGCAACTGGTTCTTTTTATATGGAGTTTGTCCTATTTGCAATAATTTCTTTACCTCCAAACAAGAACAAATTGCTTTAGAATCGGTTCTAGAACCAGTTATAGAACTGTTTCTGGGGCAGTGACATCTTACATTTAGACTCCCAGGAACCTGTTCTAGAACCGGTTCCATGTAACCGATGGTAAATGAAGTTGTTCTAGAACAGATTCTGAGGTAATCTGTTCTAAAAAATTTTGCTGGTTGGGTAAATAAAGAATTTTTATTCCATTTGAGATCATTTTATCACATTTTCCTTGGATGTTTATATTAAAAAGAAATTATGTCGGTAAAATTTAGAGAAATAAATTAAAAATTTTAAAAACTCTATAAAATTGCAAATTTTTAAAAATCGTCATTTTCTATAGAAATAAATTTTGTGAAATCGTCATTTTATTATATTTCATTTCAAAAATCGTTAAAATGGAGACAAATCGTCAAAGATGGCAGCGCTGGATGTATGCACTTATTCTTGAGAAATTCGCTGTCGTTTATAATTACAAATTTATGAATTAAGATTTGTGGTTGAAGTTTGTCGACAAATTTGTTATTAAACTGTATTACAAACGAATAAAGATGAGTCAAATGTCTGAGCAATTGTTATGAACCATTTAAAAATATAAATTTTTCCCCATTTTAGTACTTTACAAAGTATTTTTTGTTGCGGTAATTGAGCATATACATAGATATCTTACTAAAACAGGCTTTGGCAGCTGCAGTTACCAATACAGTATGATATTTTTAAATCATATTGGGAAAAAAGACTTCAACTGTATGTTTGAAGACTAGATTCAGGGAAAAACTTTCAAAATAAGTTTGTGTATTTTTTGAAAAACAGTTTATATTGTTTTACACTATTACCAAAAAGTTTAAAACATAATTAGCAAATTTTATGTTAACTGTCAAACGATGTTTTGCAACGAAATTCATATCATGTGCTCCGCTCGAAAAACAAATAATAAGTTCTTCAACAAAATTGTTTATCGTTGCCTAATTTAGGCGATATGAGCCAAAATATTTTAGGGTGCATTTTGGAAACTAATGCATATAAAATAGAAGTTTTGGACAGAAAAATATTTCTTTTAACAAGATATAACCACACTCGAAAAACTATTTTTTTTCTGCTCCTATTTAAGAAGATATCGCGATTTTCGCTTTTTGGAAAAAGCGAAATTAGGCGAAAAAGTATCTAAACTTCAATTTATATTGTTCAAATTTCAACGCTTTGCTATTAATACTTAATGTCTTCTTTCTGCAAAAATTCATAAAAATCCGTCTATTAGTTTTTAAGCTAAGACGATGTCCTTTAGAGGAATCCTGATCAAATCCTGCGAGTCCTTGGACCAAGGTATGGACTTATTGTAAAAGATAAAGCTTCAATCTTACTTATATTTGATTATAAAGAGTTTTTAGTCAACTTAAATCGGTTTTTTAGATTTTTTAAAACTATTTTTATTCAAAAATAATTATTTTTTTTAAATTTTCCGAAATTTTGATTTTGAAGCTTTCTCGCTTCCAAACCGTCTACGGCACACGAAAAATTTCTTCGCAAAATATTTAGAAAATTTAGTTTTCTATCGGAATATATTAATTTCTAAGTATAAAACGCTCATTTGACGCATTTGTGGTAATTTTTATGAAGATTGCCCTAAGGCAGCCTTACCCGTTAGAGGGTTAAGATTTAAACAACTTATAATATATTAGATTCTTATTTAGAGCTAGAATTTTTAGATTAAAAATATGCAGGTAAAATATATTTTGAATACCAAAATTTAAGATAATCTTGCCCTCATAAATATTTATAAAAATTTCAAAAACTATTTGAGAATAATGTATTGCCAATTTTATTGTGATTTTGCTATTAAGTACCGCTTACTCGTATACCCTGCTCTATAACATTCATAATATACATTGTAATGGCATATGCATTTAAGTATTCAAAGTAGTTGTTAGTAAAACTTTTAACTATTCATTTAGTGTTTTTTTTTTAGTCAGACAGCGCTGCCTACTTTGACGATTTGCTACATTTTGTTGATTTTTGAATTGAAATATGATAAAAGGACTATTGACGATTGCATTGTATGGAAAATGAAGAGTTTGAAAAATTTGCAATTTTTATCGAATTTTTCAATTATTTTCTATATAATTTATTGACAAAATTTGATCAAGTTTCTTTTTATTAAAAACATCTAAAAAAAATTTTATAAAATGATCTCAAATCAAAGAAAAACTATTCATTTATGAATTGAAAAATCAACTTCAATATTTTGAATGATTTATTTTAATTATATTTAGAAAATAACAAAAACCGAATGAATTTTTTATATATTTTAGGATGGAAATCCCAAAAATGTTATTTTTTTTTTAATGATTTAAAGCATTTTGCTCACTGATAAAAAAAAGGTAATTTTTGTTCTTGCTAAATCAATATTTTTTAAGCAAGAATCCAAAACGTGGAAAGTCACTCTTTGCTATAGAGCAATTCCATATGAAAACGATCAAAATTGGCAAATTTTTGGACGACCCCTCTCCGATTTTAAAATAAATAGTCTCAATCGATTGCCCAGCAAAAAATAATGTACCTACATATTTTTTTTTTTTTTATAGTGACAGGTTTAGTGGTGGTGTGCACCACTGTCATGTGACAAAATTGAAGAATTCTTCATAAGGGACCTCATTAAAACTACTAAAGCGATCGCAACGAGTGATAGCTCGTTGGAAAGGTATTGAATCAGGCTTTAATTGAAAAATAAAATTTTCCTAAGTTTTCTCAGAAATTTACCTTTTTCCCATGAAAATTTAATTTTCCCATGAAAATTAAATTTTCCGATTTTCCACAGAAGCTTCTAAATTTTCCGGCTAATTTTATTTTTTTTGGATTCCTCATAATTTTTGCTTTAAGAATCAGCAATAAAAAAATGGGCCCCGACTCCTTGTTTGGACAGGAGAAGAGCATTTAAGAGACCACCTTGTTCTCATTGTTTTTATACTTTTTATAATTGAATTATTTTTAATTATTTAACAAGAAAAATTAGGAAAATTTTATTTTTCAATTAAAGATTGATTCAATACCTTTACAACGAGCTATCACTCGTTGAGATCGCTTTAGTAGTTTTTTTTAAAACAACTTTCAATGAGGTCCCTTATGAAGAATTTTTCAATTTTGTCACATGACAGTGGTGCACACCACCACTAAACCAGTCACTATAAAAAAAAAAAAAATATGTAGGTACATTATTTTTTTGCTGGGCAATCGATTGAGACTATTTATTTTAAAATCGGAGAGGGGTCGCCCAAAAGGTGATCGCTTTCATATGGAATTGCTCTATATTCAAATGAAAGAACCAGGAATCAATATATAAATCAATATTTTTCTTGAATTCAATTTTTTGTATGCCTAGAGTTTATAAAGCCGATTATTGAATTAGCATTTCGTTAAGGGATTTTGCAGATTTTAAACTAAATCGGTTTAAAATTCTATTCAGAGTAATGAATAATTGGGAGTTGTGTTCTTGAGATTCTTTCGTCAAAGAGCTAATAATAAAGGAAATGAAATCGGTGCAATTATTAGAAATAAAGTGATTAAAACGAAGTTTTTAGTAAACTTTCTCATTTCTTTGTTGAAAGAGTTTTTGGAATGACTATTTTTTTGACGATTTCTCATTTTCATAATGATGATTTTGAAGATTTTTTAACAAATTGGGTTGGCAGCACTGCTGTCAGATGTAACTAACTATTGTAAAACTATTTTTTTAAAGTTATTTTGCAAAAAAAATTATTCACATTCCGAGTGCTTTTTCGTTTTCTATTTAAACGCCTTGCGTTCTATTTCATTAGGTAGTATTTTTCTACAAACTAAAAATATACAATTTCAGTTTTCATATGCAAGTAGGTAAATTTTCTTTTTGTAAAGAAAACAATTATTTTAAATGTATTGGAGGAATTTGAAAAATTTTCGACACTGCGAGGCAAAATATTTAAAAAAAATTTTTGTGTATGATATGAATAACCTTTTGTATAAGGGAAAGTTCCCTATTGTGGCCTGCTCTTTTTGTTTTTTCATGTTGTTACATGAATATCTCAAAACTGCCAACTGTCTTCGAGTTTAATTTCCGCTATCACCATTTTAAAAAAGTTTCGACTTGAATACACACGTTTTTCTTGGTTTAATTGTAACTATCATTACAAAAAACGAAATATAACGTATAATTTTTCATAAACATACAAAGTGAGTAATAAATAAGATTTAAAGAATTTTCAAAGACGGATTTTAGTAAATGATACTATTTTCAAAAAGTTTTGATTTGAACACACACACTAGGTTGCCCCAAATAAAAAAAAACTAAGGAAAACCACTCAATCGATACGTATTACAGGCAGAGAAAAAATATGGTTGTGACCACAAAACTATATCTGCTACAGCCATAAATATTTGTTTCAATTAAATTATTATTTAAACCTAAGTTTATTTAAATGTGTAAATTATTAAATAAATATACTATTAAAAAAAAAACATGCATAACTCTGTAATCCAGCTTCAACAGAATGCTGGGAGTATACTGTAGGGCTAATATTATGATAATTCATAAAAAATTCGAGAACAATAATATGATAATATTGGGATCTATTTGGAACCATTGTATGGTAATCTAATTATCATATAATAATAGAAAAACAGACCATGGTTGTCGCAATCATAATGCTCTTCGAATATGGTTCCCTCAACCATGTTTTTCTTTGTGTGTAAAGAGTAAATATGAAAAAAATAAGTAAATTTTGAAGTGGATCTTCAGTTGTCTACAAGCGATTAAAGTTCCCATTCGAAATGTTTTTTTCGAAAAAGGGCTCAAAAGTTTCGAAATTTTTGGCTTATTACTGTAAACATTTTCTGTAGATTAATTTTCTTACACGAGAGGATTTTTTAGTTTTGCGCAAGTACAATTTGTTTTAAGTAAAATTAAAAAAAAAAAACATAAAGTATAGAAATTGTACTTCGTCTAAACTAAAAAAATAATCTGGTGGAAATTAATCTACAGAAAATTAAAAAATATTTTTGCAGTAATAAGTCAGAAACTACTAAACTTTTGAGCCCTATTTTGAAAAAAAAATTTCGAAACTTTTTTTGTCAGTATGCACTAGAACCGGCAATTTCAATCGATGGTAGGGAACTGAATATCCACTTCAAATTTTTTTTACTTATTTTTTCTATATTCAGCCATAAAAATTGCCACATTTGGGCCTCGCTAATGAACACCTTTATCTTGGTTTTGTTGTTCCATTTAAAAAAAACGCAATATAAAATGTAATTTTCGTAAACATAAAAATTGAATTAGTAAACGGTAAGAATTTTATTATAATTTTCAATAAAACTAATTGATACCATAAACAAATATATCTAATAAATAAAGCAAAAATGTGAAAAATTACATTTTCATAATGTTCCCTAAGGACCTATGAAATATATTGTTACTTTTTGGATTTTTTGATTTTGAAGTTTTAGTCTTTTTTAAATGTTTCAAGCAGTACTTTACTTGTTCTTGTCAATTTTGGATAATTATTCAACATGTTTCACAACAAAAAATATCGTTTGTTTACCGCAGTTAAAGAAGTTAGCATTACATATGGTAAACCCTTTAGCAGTTTTCAACGATACATAAAACGTTTTAATAAACAAAATTAAAATAAATTTTAGTTTATATAAAAATTTTACTTAATTTTCTAACAATTTAATATGCTTTTAGAATGTTTTTTAATTTAGGTCTTTTTTAGGTCCTTTATTTCGACAGTAAAGGATTAAAGAGGCATACCTATATCCAATGTAATAAAATCACAACTGACAATACTAGATTTGATAGAAGTATTTATACAGGTGATAAAAACATTTTTCTAATCATAAATAAAAGAAATGGTTAAAAAAAAGTGGTTAATCTAAAATCTCCCCCTCCAACTTTTACTCCTTGACTGACATTTTTAGCTGTAAAATATAGAAGTATTTTTTTTTTTTGTTTCATTGAATATATTAATTGTACGTATATATACAAAACTGTATGTTACTTATTTCTAAACAAAATATTTATATATAATTAGTGTACATGAAAGCCCGATTATGGAACTATGGTATAATATTAACTTATAATTACTATTTTTTTTATTTATAGTTTTAAGCACATGAATTTTGTTAAAATAAACACCTAAAGAAAAACAAGGAAACAACAAATGCGCAGATAAAGAGGATTTTTTAGTGTTCAAAAATACACATAATCTGTATAAAAACACATTTATTATTTATAATTACACACTTTGCGTCTACTATTATAATATTCGGACTTATTATGAGTGTCGTTCTCGTATTTCGACAGTTGTCGTAGTCGTTTTCAATATTTTTTGGTATCATGTAAAATTTTCTACAACGTCATTTTTGTAATTGATTTTTAAAACAGGTTGGTTCATAATTATCACCATTTTAAATGTTTATGAGCAACCCGGTTTTATAATCTGTCGGCATTAAAAACGTTAATTTAAATACAAATTATTGTTGTTTGTGAAATACATTTTAAAAAAGAAAATAAGATGTTAAGTGTTGCTGCATTTTCATCTTCTAAAGATGAAGAGGAATAGACTACGGCTGAGTTAAATGCCATTCGAAGACAATTACACCAACAGTCGAACATATTAGCCATGCCGAACTCCTCGTAAGTAAATATAAAATAAATGTATTGGTTATTTTCTTTAATATTTGTTATATATTTTCGTTTAAATGCGGAGGCTTTTAAATATGTCTTGGAAAGAATTAAGCCTAAATTAAAAGAACACGTAAGATCCACAAGTTTGTCAAATATTTTAAAACTTGCAGCAACAGTGCGGCTAATCGCCGAGGGTAGTTATCAAAAGGGTGCTGGCAATGACTACAATATCAGCATGTGGCAATCATCAGTTAGCATTGTTTTCCGAGAGTGCATAGAATAGATGTAATGTATGATTAACTTTGCTATGAATGGATTTATTTTCCAACGGAGGAAAGTGAAAAGTAGGAATATTTTAACAACAAAACTGGGTTTCCTGGTGTTATAGGATGTATAGATGGAACCCGCATAAATATTATATCACCACAAAAAGAAAAACAATTCAAGTTAATGAGGCAAAATAAAAGCACAATAAAAATATGTATAGGAATATATTAAATAGTGCACTCTTAAAACAGCACGTAAATTTCCTACTATTTAATGTGTAAAATTGAATGTAACAAACGCAGAATGCTTGTTTTTAAGCATAATATGTTTAAAAATTTAGTTTACACACTTTTTCATTATAATGTATCAAACTAAATGTTGATAAACATGTTTTAAAATTTATAAGCACATTTTAATGAACATTCAACATTTTATACAATAAATATTTATATGTTCGCATTTGTTTTTAATTTTAAATTTATGTGGAAAATTTTTCGTTGTCCGTTTAGAAAGGCTTATGTAAAAATATATTTTTTACATTCTCTAGCTTAATGTTTTGGAGAAACTATGAGCTGGTCATAGAAAATAAAATGTGTTCGATAATGATTAAATAATGGACAAATTATTGTTCATGCTAAATGCAGAAATAGAATGGAAGACACAACAATAATGATATTTTGTAGGTAAAGACAGCAATTATAGTCAAAAACAAATGAAGTTTCACTTGAAGAAAGGACGACTTACATTTCAGTAAATTAAACTCACATAGTCATTTGTTTTTTAATATTCAAAACCATGTTAGCAAAAAATAAACAAGCATTCATTTTTTTTTTTTGTAAATAACAAAAAACGACTGTAAAAAATTAATGTAAAATCATAAAAAAGTCATTTAATGTGGCTTGTTTTTTTAAATGAATTATAAGGTTAGTAAAAAAATTAAATTTGTTCTACAAATCACTGACATTTACATTAAAAATAAAGTAACTGTACTACAATCCAAACAACTACAAATTTTTAAACGCAAAAGTTCCCTGAGTGTACCAAAGCATATCCAACAGAGTCTAATGATTGCATTCTTCAACAAATGCCCAGATAAGGAGGACTTTTCTATAAAATAGTTTCACATTTTAAGGACTATTACCAACAGATAAATTCTAGGGTTGTGAGGCCTTTCTGCAATATGGAAACCCGCAAAATATTACTATTTATTTTGCAAAAAATCTTAGGTTCTGTAGAAAGCCCAAAAATTCTAAAAAAAATACACGATAGGTAACTGTCTACAAGTTATGGGGACTTGTTGTAATAGAAATACACATATTTTCTGAGGATCTTTTACCTACAGATTCAGAAGATTTTTTCCTTTTAAGGACTTCTACCTTAGAGACTTGTTTACATAAAAAACCTCCAAATCTAAGGGCTTTTTCTTATGACGAAAGTTTTAAATTCCTAAAACTTTTTCCTTCTAAAAACCACATAGGTTCTTAGAATTTTTTTATAGAAAACCTGTCAAATGTTTTCTATAAAAAAAAAAAAACTCAGAAGGGTTTTCTTAAGAAAATACATTAGATTCACGCTATCTGATATTTTTAAACTTTGCTTCATAAAGTCCAACACTTTTTACGAATTTTTTCTTTTGAAATTAACTTAGATCCAAATGACTTTTTTCTATGAAAAACATTTCTACGTTTCTAACTTTATCACGTAGAAAAATCGTTTCAATTTTATAACCTTTTGCTAAAAAAAATGCTGAAAATCTGAGCAGTTTTGCCTATCGATGAGAAATTTAGAAAATTGGGGGTTTTCTGTAAGAAAAATTTGCATAAATTTATTATTCTTGTGGTAATTTCAAAGACTGTTTTCAAACGAAAATCCTTTCAAGTCAAAGTTATTTTTATTTAAAAAAAACTTTATATTCTGATGCATTTTTCCTTTTAAAAACCCCTTACATTCTTATTCATTTTTTTTATAGAAAAACCGTCCGATCCATAATATTTGTTCGCCTAGACAGACCTCAAGTTCTTAAGACCTTTCCAAAGAATTTTTTTCTTTTTTTTAAAATCAAAAGTAAATATCTCGAAAACTAAAATAGCAAGAGGAAAAATGTTTGCACCATTGTTCAAAACTCAACCGCATTAGCCCAATACCGGCCCTAAATTTCAATTGATTAGTTAGTTTCTTAGATCGCGTTTTGCTCAAAAACCAAGCATCGTAGAGCAAAAAGAGTGTTTGCGAAACTGACAAAGATAAATGTTCATGGACGGTCAAGTATTTTCAATGTGTCGGTAATTTTTTATCGATTTGTTTTAAATTTTACCATTTTTTTTTTATTTTTGGCGTTTTTTTTTAATATTAGCGTTTATTTTTAATTTTGACGATTGTGTCACTTTTAGCAAATATTCTAATTTTTGGCGATTTTTTTAAATATTGGTGATTTTTTTACCTATATTTTGGAGTGTTGTTTTAAATTTTTGAAAAATTATTTTAATTGTTAAATGTTTAATGTTTTTTATTTTTCTAGCTCACATTTCACATTTCAGCCATTTTTTAAACATTAGCGATTTTTTTCAATTTAAGCGATTTTTTGTTTATTTATGGCTATTTTCTTTAAATTATAGCGATTTTTTTTTTTCAATTTTCAAAAATTTTTCAGTTTTGACAATTTTTTATTTTCGGCGATTTTATTAAATTTTAGCGATTTTTTGTTTTTAATTTTTATCGATTTTTTAAATTTTAGCGATTGTTTTTTTTTATTTTAGGGTTTTTTTTTCTTCATTTTTGGGGATCGATTGAGTAAAACTCAACTGAATTCCCAACGATTGAATCGTGATTGCATAAATCGAGTGATGAAAAGTTATTGAAGTAGCTAAAAATAAGATGGAAGGAGACCAATTAAGAATTCATCAAATTTGTAAAATTGTGATTTGGGAATTCAATCATTCCATAGCCAATTAGAATTGATAAATAGAATGAAGGATTGAATTCTTTAAAGCTCTGTACACATATTATATTTAAAAATTACACAATTAGGCAGCTTGGAAATTCCGTTTCTATTTATGTTTGTATAAATGTTTTTGGAACATTACCAAGTTTTTTTAATTTATGATCACAAATATTACATTTATACATTTTAATTTGTTTATTACTTCACAAAAATTCTCAATAATTTAAAATTTTTAAATTGTTTTATTTTTTTATTTCAATTTGAAAATGTCGAAATATTTATTACTATTATAAGTTAGCATATTTACAAACTTTGTGCGTAAAAATGTTAAAAAATAATAATAATTTTTAATTGTAAACACATAATGCGTAAAAATACTGTGTATTATTGCATATAAAAGTGTGCGCAAAATTGTTGTACGCATTTTGTGTTTAAATTTACCGCATTTGCTTAATGTTACATAGAACATTACACATTTTATAGTAGTAATTTACAATAATTTTTTTAGAGTGTAGGGCTCGGAACTTTATGTAAATACATGTTTGTTTCGTTAGCTTCAATTTTGCAATAAAATGGCATCGATTTGTTGCTGCATATTTTTGCATATTATGCTATAAATGCATATTTTAATGGATATTTCTGCACTTTTGTTGCATATTTTTATGTAAATGCACATTTTTGCAAATTTTTTGCATTAAAATGCATATTTTTAAAGAAAATCTGTAACTAAAAATAAATTTTATAAACAAAATATTTTTTAAAATTTATACATATATTTTTTTATCACGAAAAAAAAAACTAACAGAAAAATACAATTATTAATTTTCTGACACTTTATTCGTAATTTTCAATTTTTTAACCACTTTTTAAAACTAAAATTACAAAAATTGGTGAACTTATATTAACAACGTTGAAAAAAGTCAATAATAAATGCATATTTTTTAAATTATAAGCACATATTTTATGATTTTAAATACACATTTTATGTACATAAAACACAAATGAATGCATTAGCTTCCGAGACCTAGTGATAACGATCAAGTGTTGAAGGCTTCACATTTACATTCCATATTTACTTTTTTTGCTTTTATATACACAATCTTTAATAGAAATATTTAATATTTAAATGAAAACATAACACATAAAAAATGCATATTTTTTAAATACGAAATGCACATACACGTATGAATGAGTGTAAAAAAAAATGTTATTTAAATTTGCCTAAGGACATTCAATTATATTTCAAATAAAGTCTAGTTTTATACATATTTTAATGTTGACAAACACGGGCACGAGTTTTGAAAACATCATAAAAATTTAATTAAAACGGAATGCAAAAATAACATAATTTTATTCGGTATAAAAAAAAGAAACATTAAGGTAACCACAAATTTAAAATTTAATTTTTATGGAAATCTATAAAACTACCCAGTCAGCAAGTGCCAGTGGTACAAAAAATCAAGCACTGTCATACCATTAGCTAACCGAGGAATTGTAATTAAATTTTTGCTGAACATTTGTCTAAGACACGTTGCCAGTGTTTCTTAAAAGCATTTTCCCAGTATTTGTTTTAACACAATTCCAGTGGTCCACCAAAAAAGAACCACTAGCAAAGAATTGGCTCAGACTACTATGCCAACTTTGGCAAAAAGTGTTTTCCCAGCGATATCCAGTCAGAAATTACCAACAGTACAAAAGTCGAACCACTGGTAGAGCATTTATTTTAAAAAAATTACGATGCTTTATTTAAAAAAGTTTGTAGTCAGAAGGTTCCGAGTTCAATCCCTGTCCCAGGCATACTTCTTTTTGTGATTTTTTTTTATACTTTTTAATATTTTTTATAAAAAAAAATTAGTGCTAGCATCGGTTACCCAGCAGTTATCATTCACATACGTTTTAAGCTATAAGTTATTGCATGTCTAGTTAGCGAAATTGGGGGCCAGAGTTCGAATCCCGTCAGGAGCAAAAAAATTGTACTTGAACCTTTTTCAAATTTTATTTTTTAAAACCATGAAATTCGTGATCTAAAATCACGAATTTCATGGTTTTTCCAACATTGGAAATATTGTTTCCCCAGTGCTTTTTGAACAGACGGACCTTTTGTCTACACAGAAAAAACTAAAAACCAGGGACCGTAAAAATTATTCCTTTTTTTTGAATTTTATTTTTTCGAGCAAAAATAAAAATTATTTTTTGATTTTTATTTTTTCGTGCAAAAATAAAAGTTATTATTTGATTTTTATTTTTTCGAGCAAAAGTAGAAGTTATTTTTTGATTTTTATTTTTTCGAGCAAAAATAAAAGTTATTTTTTGATTTTTATTTTTTCGAGCAAAAATTAAAGTTATTTTTTATTTTTTCGAGCAAAAATAAAAGTTATTTTTTGATTTTTATTTTTTCGAGCAAAAATAAAAATTATTTTTTGATTTTTATTTTTTCGAGCAAGTATAAAAGTCATTTTTTGGTTTTTATTTTTTTTTTTTTTACCAAAAATAAAAGTTATTAGCTTTGTTATGATGATTTTTCAGTGATAATAGATATACAGCAAATATTTTGCAATGTTATTTTTTGCAATAACTGTATTAATATATATTATTATACATTTTTTAAGTATCTAACTACAAGACAAACATCTATATTTTTAAAAATAAAAATTTATAACTCATAGAATTTCAACTAAAGAAATTGAAATAAATATCAAAAATAACTTTTATTTTTGCTCGAAAACATAAAAATCAAAAAAAAATAACTTTTATTGTTGCTCAAAAAATAAAAATCAAAAAATAACTTTTACTTTCGCCCGAAAAATGAAAACCAAAAAATAACTTTTATTTTTGCTCGAAAAAATAAAAATCAAAAAATAACTTTTATTTTTGCTCGAAAAAATAAAAATCAAAATATAACTTTTATTTTTGCCCGAAAAAATAAAAATCAAAAAATAACTTTTTTTTTTGCTCGAAAAAATAAAAATCAAAAAATAACTTTTATTTTTGCTCGAAAAAATAAAAATCAAAAAATATTTTTTATTTTTGCTCAAAAAAATAAAAAGCAAAAAAAAACTTATTTTTGCTAAAAAAAAAATAAAAATCAAAATTTTAAAAAGCAATGCATTTGATTAGTTCATAAGGATCAAAATGGTATACTTGAAACAGTTTTCCGACATTTACTTCTAGTTGCTTTTTTTGTTTAAAAATTTGAAAATAACTGTTATTTTCGGTCCCTGCTAAAAACAGGTTTCAATTAAAAAATCTATTGAATCAATTAATATTTTAATTGATTTTGCACCTATCACGGCAATGATACTATCAATCAAACCTTTTATTAAAATTAAGACGGAAAAAAGAGTTATAAATAACTTCTACAAAAAAAAAAATATGATACTCACAAAAAAAGTGTGTGATCTATACGTTGGTATGTGTGTTTTTTGCAATGCTGAGTCTGTTTGTGTGTGTGCTTGTTTTGTTTGTTAACTTCAAATGTATTTGGTATTTTATACTGAAAATTCTCTATTTATGCATACAGTGTATGAAAAAATAATATGATAATTGCGTCTAAAATAAAATATATTGTTACGAATTTGGGGATTCTTGTTGCTAAATATAAAACAGCAAGATGGCAACACTATGAAATACAGTCAAACAATCACTATTTTCCGTTAAATTCAAAATTGCTACTATTCTGTAACCAGTAATTGCCAGATCAGTCAAGCTTTTTCTAGAAGTGATGCCAACTGGTATAAATACCAGTGCGCCGCGAATAAATGAGTCAGTCGTAATTAAATCGTCGAAGTCGTTAAGTTGTAATCGAAACGTGAAGCGATAACTATCAACCTTAAGCTACAAGCTAATTAATTTAGTGTGAAACGGTTATTTAATAAATCTAAAGTTAAATTAAATAAAAAGTGTTTTATTTTGCAAATAAAAGAATCCGTAAAATTGTTTATTCAACGGGAATTAAACAAAACACGATTTATAAAAGGCTAAATCGTAACAATTGGTGTCAGAAGTGAAATTTGCAATAAACTTTAAATAAAAAAAAAAAAAAAAGGACAATCATGAAATTTGAGGAGCTGAAAGTTGAGCAACTCAAAAAGGAGTTAAATAAGCTAGATCTTCCGACAGCAGGTAATAAAACGGAGCTGCAAAAAAGGCTTATAGATGAATTCAAGCGGCGTGGCATTGACATCGGAGCGCACGATTTTGAGGAAGAAAAGGTAATGGAAGTATCCACCCTCACTGCACCAAGCAATACAGACTTTAATGCAATGTTTGCTGCAATGATGGAGCAAATGACGAAAATTCAAGAAACTTCTAGAGCCACCAACGAGAAACTTCTATCGGAAGTTCAAGAAACTTCTAGAGCCACCAACGAGAAACTCGCAGAAGTTCAGGAAACTTCTAGAGCCAGCAACGAGAAACTTTTAGCTGAAGTTCATGAAATTTCTAGAACCACAAACGATAAATTACTGGAGATTTCTGAGGTAATAAATAAAAGAGTAGATTCCATTGAATGCAAATTCGATGAAGAGCTGGCTGACTTAAAGAATAAAATGAACAATCTAGAAATTGATATAGAGGCAAAAATTAACAATCTGCAAATCCAAGGCGGACCGGTGCGAGTAATATCAGAAACTTCTTGTAAGACAAAGACTCCCAGTTTTGATGGCAGTACACCATTTACAGTATTCCAGTTCCAGTTTGATACGGTTGCCAGCAAAAATGGTTGGAGCGATGAAGAAAAAGCAATACAGTTGATTCTTGCTTTAAAAGGCACCGCAGCAGAAGTTCTCGAAACTGTCCCTATTAGCTGCAGAAACAATCATGGTGACATTATGGCGGCACTACAACGTAAGTATGGTGGTGAACATAAGAAAGAGATATACCGTATGGAGCTGCGAGGCAGAGTACAAAAAGCCAATGAGTCTCTTCAAGACTTTGCAATGGAAATTGAGCGTTTGGTGCAGCTGACTTATCCTGGCGAAAATCACCCGTTTTGGATCAGTTTAAAATAGAGGCATTTGTGAATGGCATTCGTGATTTCGATGTCAAGCATGCGGTCTGTGCTACGCAAAAGTTATCTTTTGCAGAAACTGTTTCCTTTGCGTTAGCTCAAGAGACTGCTAAAGTAATTTCGAAGCCACAATTTTGCAGAGCTCGAAAAATCGAGGTTACCGACGAAAAAGAGAGTAGTCTCATTAAGGACATCAAGGAGGCGATTAATGAGGCATTTGCGCAGAATCAAAATAAAGCCCGAGGTAAATGCTATAACTGCGGAAAAGTCGGCCATTTTCAGCGAAATTGCAAAGCGCCACGTAAAAGATCCAGATCTGCTTCTCCACCGAGAAACAATAAGCGGTCTAACAATGCATCATCACACGAGTCACCGTTAAACTAAAACGAGCCAGCACAGAGGGGCATGAGCTGGCTCCCACAAACGAGGGCCTCACGATCTTCATATCAGTAATGCAACAGAAAAACAGCAACCTTACTGCTTGTGGCTACATCAACGGAGAAAAGCGCATTTGTACTATAGACACCGGAGCATCACATTCCATTATAAGGACCGATTTAGTAAAGCGGAGAATCGAGCAATTGAGCAATATAAGATTGCGTACAGCTACGGGAGAGTCTGCCACTGTTCATGGAAAAATTAATGTGAAGGTAGCTATGGCCAACATCGTTGCGTATCATGAATTTATCGTTGCCGATATTGTGGACGAAGTCATCATTGGTGCAGATTTCATGATAAGACATAACATTAATCTGCACATGGGACAACAAACAATGATTTGGCGTAATATTGAAATACCCCTCGATGTTGGTTATGAAAGTAAGGCCCAAGTAAGAAAGCTAGTAGCCATTGAGAACCAAAAATTACCACCACAATCCGAAAATTTGGTATGGGCCCGTGTGGAGGGAGATTGTGAGGATAACCGTTTGTGGGTGGTAGAACCAACTGAAATAAAGAGTGACTTATTAACAGCAAAAGCTCTCGTCAAAACTTGCAAAGATGGAAGAGTTCCCGTGAGAGTGCTAAATCTATCTAGCCATGAAAAAGTCGTCAAACAAAACATCGAAATAGCTCAATGTGCTCCAGCAGAGGCAGTAATAAATAGCGAAGTGAAGCCCGAACCTGTTAAAATATCCGCAAGAGAACGTGAAATACTAGACGAACATATGGGAAAATGGATAGCCGGTTTAGCAGCGCCTGACAAGAATAAGGCGAAACAGCTACTTAAAAAGCATGCATCTGTTTTTGCCTTAAAAAGCCAAAATCAAGGTAGAACAGCAATTGTAAAGCACGAAATAAACACCGGCGAAGCAAGACCAATAAAACAAGCGCCCAGAAGTGTACCCCTCGCAAAACGAAATGAGGTGAAAGAGATAGTAAACGAAATGGAGCAGAACGGCGTAATCGAACCATCTTCGAGTCCTTGGAGCTCGCCAGTGGTCTTGGTGAAAAAGAAAGATGGCGGTACCAGATTTTGTGTCGATTATAGAAAATTAAATGACGTCACCAAGAAAGACAGCTATCCACTACCTAGGATCGATGACACCTTGGATACGCTTGCCGGAGCCAAATGGTTTTCCACCTTAGACTTGCAAAGTGGTTACTGGCAGGTGGAGATTGCAGATAAAGACAAAGAGAAAACCGCCTTTAGTACAAGTGAAGGTTTGTGGCAGTTTAAAGTTATGCCATTCGGACTCTGCAATGCTCCGGCCACATTTGAACGCCTTATGGAACGTGTATTAAAGGGACTTCACTGGACAACATGCTTGGTGTATCTTGATGACATAATTGTCATAGGAAAGACTTTTGATGAACATCTCAAAAACCTGGTTGAAGTCTTTAAACGTATATCATCGGCAGGACTAAAACTTGGCATAAAGAAATGCACACTGTTCCAGAAAGAGGTAAAATATCTGGGTCATCTTGTAACAGCAGACGGCATTTCTACTGATGAAGATAAAATACGAGCTGTAAAGGACTGGCCTCGCCCGAAAAATCTTCATGAATTGCGAAGTTTTCTGGGCCTTTGCACTTACTACCGACGATTCGTACCAAATTTTGCCAGCATAGCCGCCAGCTTACATGAACTGACCAAAAAGTCGAGACCGTACCAGTGGGGTGAAGCACAGGAAAGTGCGTTCCAAAAGCTAAAAGAATTGTTGTCTACGGCACCAGTTCTGACATATCCCATCGCTGGAGAAAAATTTGTGCTAGATAGCGATGCGAGCGGCTACGGAATAGGAGGCGTGCTTTCACAGGTGGTCAACGGGACAGAAAAAGTTATTGGCTATTACAGCCGAATACTTTCGAAGCCTGAGAGGAACTATTGTGTTACGCGACGCGAGCTGCTGGCGGTAATAGAGTGCATAAAACATTACCACAAGTATTTGTATGGCCAACATTTTACGCTGAGGACTGACCATGCTGCACTTAGATGGCTGTTACAATTTAAAAATCCTGAAGGACAACTTGCGCGCTGGATTGAACGCCTGCAGAGCTACGATTTTAATATCGAGCACAGGGGAGGTACAAAACACAGCAATGCGGATGCCCTCTCGCGGCGACCCTGTAACTTGGAGTGCAGACATTGCGTTAAAGCCGAAAAGAAAGAATGTGTAGTTGATATTCGGCTAATGCAAATAGAATCGGAAGAAGACTGGTCAACAGCACAAAGGAATGACCCAATCCTGTCAAAAATTGTAGTGGCTAAAGAGGAAGACAGAAGACCTACCCGCAATGAAATATCAGCAGAGGGACCACTTTTGAAATCTTATTGGGCACAATGGAATAGTTTGAAACTGGTAAATGGTTGCTTATATCGCACGTGGGAGAGTGCAGACGGCAAATCTTCATCTAATTTAATAGTCGTGCCGTCCTCTAAGATGAATGAAGTATTGAAAGAGTTCCATAATGGTCCCAGTGGAGGTCATCTAGGCATAACAAAAACCCTAGAAAAATTAAAACAGCGGTTTTATTGGGTTGGATGTCAACAAGCTGTAGCCGATTGGATAGCAAACTGCACAGAATGCATCGCGGCCAAAGGTCCAGTAAGGAGAAGTCGAGGACTACTTCAGCAATACAACTCAGGTGCGCCATTTGAGAGGATAGCGATGGATGTTGCAGGCCCATTTCCTGTAAGCAACGCTGGAAACCGATATGTGCTAGTAGTAATGGATTACTTTAGCAAATGGCCAGAGGTATACGCCATCCCCAACCAAGAAGCAAAAACGGTAGTGGAAGTATTTGTGAACAACTGGGTGTGCCGTTATGGTGTTCCAATAGAATTGCATTCTGACCAAGGTAGAAATTTCGAATCCGGCGTGTTTAAGGAAATGTGTGAGCTATATGGCATAAGAAAAACCCGGACAACGCCACTTCATCCACAGTCTGATGGCATGGTCGAGAGATTTAATCGCACTCTGGAAGAATACTTGCGAAAAGTGGTGAGCGCCCATCAGAAAGACTGGGACGAGCACATACAAAATTTTTTATTAGCATATAGGTCGGCTGTGCATGACTCTACCTCTAGAACACCAGCAAAAATTATTTTTGGAACCGAATTGAGACTGCCTGGAGATTTGGAATTTGGCTTTAAGCCTACACCGTTAGATGGGAACGAGGAAAACTCTTCTCGAGCGCAAGAAAATTTGAATGAATTACATGACTTTGTGCGCGGTCGAATTAAAATGACCAGTGATAAGATGAAAGCCAGATACGACCGAGCCGCAAACTCTGAGGGATTCACTGAAGGTCAGCTGGTTCTACTTTTCAACCCACAACGAAAGAAAGGATTATCTCCTAAACTACAGACGCATTGGGATGGGCCTTACCGAGTGATCAAGAAGTTGAACGATGTTGTCTACAGGATCCAGAAGTACAACAGCCCAAGATCTAAAATGAAGGTGGTCCATCTTGAACGGCTAGCAAATTACGGAAAGGGAGATAGTGTGCCTATTCGGGACGAACAGGCTTAAGTGGGCGGCAGTGTTACGAATTTGGGGATTCTTGTTGCTAAATATAAAACAGCAAGATGGCAACACTATGAAATACAGTCAAACAATCACTATTTTCCGTTAAATTCAAAATTGCTACTATTCTGTAACCAGTAATTGCCAGATCAGTCAAGCTTTTTCTAGAAGTGATGCCAACTGGTATAAATACCAGTGCGCCGCGAATAAATGAGTCAGTCGTAATTAAATCGTCGAAGTCGTTAAGTTGTAATCGAAACGTGAAGCGATAACTATCAACCTTAAGCTACAAGCTAATTAATTTAGTGTGAAACGGTTATTTAATAAATCTAAAGTTAAATTAAATAAAAAGTGTTTTATTTTGCAAATAAAAGAATCCGTAAAATTGTTTATTCAACGGGAATTAAACAAAACACGATTTATAAAAGGCTAAATCGTAACAATATATTTATATATTTAAAAGTCAATTAAAATATTAATTGATTCAATTAAATATTGTGTAATGATGTATCATTTTGGGATTGTTGCCAGCACTTGTACCACCTGCTAAAGTGCCTTGCCAGAGGTGGCCCATTTATCTTTTTCTGACTGGGTAGACACAAAATAAAATGTCTCATATTTTGCCAACGTTTAAAATTTTGTATCGCCAATGCTTTTCCGACACTTTTTGAACAGAGGTACCTTTTGTCTAATAATGTTATCATTTTGGAATTGGAAAAGCATTTGTGCCACTTGTTAAATTGCCTTGCCAGCGTTGGTTCGTTTGTCTTTTTCTGACTGGGTATTTTACAAACAATTTAAGCTAAAAATAAAAACATTTTACAAAGCGCTCGAAATATAGTCCAAAAAAAATTTCACGCAAAATTTTCCACGCATTTTTAATTTTATTAACAAGTGTATTTAAAATCAATAATATTCAAAATAAATAATGTTTACACAAAAATATGTAATATAAATTTCTATTTACACACTCTAATTAAGTTTTCGCAATTCAACTATTTTTCGAATATGCAATAGTATTTGTACAATAATAAACATAATAGTGAATATGTAGTTATATTACTATATAACTACTATGTATATACACTCAAATCAAAAAGTTAGTAGAAAATTTAGTAAAACGTCTTATATCTCACTGCAGATTTTGTAAAGAAAATTTTAGCGAAAATGGTTCCCATTTATTATTTACTATTAATATAATATAACATACATATCTAAGCGTAACTTTTACTCCTAAATTGACGTTTGGTAAACATATTGAAAAGCGTAATAAACAGGCAAAAATGGCTATTAATGCAACTTGGCAAAGCTGTTTGTCAAAAAGTCGTATTAATTGGGAAATGAAGTGGAAGGTGTTTTTAGCTGTATGCCGCTCAATCCCATCGTATGCTGCACAGGTTTGGGGTTTTACACACGTTGAAGAGATTGATAAACTTCAACGTTATTTTATCAAAAAAAATATTAAAGCTTCCAGCAGATACCCCAAATTATATTCTTATGTTAGAAACTAATGCTGAAGTAAACCATATTTATACGATGGCTTTATATCTCCAATATATTAGTAAAGATTTATTTGAAAAACCGTTTACCAAATTTTTTATCAAAAGTATTATATAGACAAGAACTATTGTTTGTAAATAAATTAAAAGAGTTGGCTCTGAAATTTAATTTGCAATGGCCCGACAACCATTTCACTGAAACGCAATCAATGGAAATATTTTAGTTCAAATCTTTTAAGTTGTATTAAAATTAATACATGGAATGAAAGAATACAACAAGCTCAACATAGTACTAGAAGTTATAAATATTTAAATCCCGCAAGATCGCAACTATACATTACCAAAAACTATAATTTTGAAAAAATCACCTGGGTGTTCAAAGCAAGAAATGGAATGATAAGGCTCAATTCTAACAGATAACATGGAAATGAAAACCCAAATGAAAGGAAGTTTTGTACAATGTGTAATCTGCAAGAACATGAAACAATGCAACATTTTTGCGGAAGATGCATAGCGTTAAAAGAATTTTGAACTCGCATCTTTGGAAAACCTTTTTTGGAAGAAGCTGAAATTCATTGTATACTAGATGAACTAGAAGTAGAAAATTGGACAAAACTTGTAAAATATTTGAAAATATCTCTAATGTATAGATAAGTTTTAATATCAGAATTTAATTGAATGCCAAACCTTTTGCCGACAGACGTTTTATTATAAACATTGTCGATAACTTTTACTCTTTATTATACGTAAAATCACAATTACATGTATTTTGAACTGAATTGTAAAGATTATGTAAATAAAGAAACTGTTATTATTATTATAATATTTTTAACTTGTTTCCGTTGCTTATTTAAGCAAAATAAAATTTTTGTTTGCTAAAATTAGCAATCAATTTTAGTACATCTTTGTATCATTGAAAGCAAAGTTTTTCATAAGTTGCACATTTTTATAATGAACAAGTCAAATTATATTAAAAATAAACTTTAATTTGATAAAACAATTATACAAAATATTTAGAAAAAAAAATTGATGAATTTAGCAAATCGATTTCCTAAAATGTTACCAAACTTTAATCATTTTTTTTTTATTTATAACGAGCTTCCAATTTCCAACATATTAGCTAGGCTGATACTAGTATTTCGATCTGGCTAAAGATCTCATCAGAACCCGAAGTTTAAGAAAAGCTAGAGCCTCCAGTATAGGCAGAGCTTTAACAAAAAGCCTATTAATTATCAATTTTACTTCATCCTTGTCTTCTTAGTAATCAAACACGTGGTTAGCGTCTTTTCCTAACAAGCATCATGACGTTACTTAACTCTGAGGACCAAAAATTTTATATTTATATAGTTTTTACTCCGGCTCAAGTAATATTTTTACAGTTTAATTATGACCTGTTCCACGATCTCGAACGAAAACCTAAGCGAACGCAAGCTAGTCACTCGAATTCGAATCAATTTGGGTTTCTCTATTTTGAAAGCTATCGTTCGCCTATACTTACGTGTGTCAATTTTTGTGTTTTACGTATTTACAAATCATTGTGGTGCCAGACCGGATACTTTAAACTTCTATTACAATTTCCTTTAAAAATACCAAAACTACTACTAAATTGTTTGAAGATAAATACAACATTACTTAACAGTGATCAGCTGTATATGACAAATAAATTAATAGAACAAATAAATAGTGTCCGACCGAACAGTTCGGCCAAAAACCTATAATTTGTCGGTTTTTTGATATCTAGAGGCAATGATGACAAATTTTGGTATTGGAAACATGTTTGTTGAGCCGATTTAATTCGATTTTGTGTATAACATTTAAGAGAAAAGCCGAAGTTTAGCTGTAAAGTTAAAAGTTCGGCCGACGAACTATTTTCAATTTGGCCGAACTTTCTGAGGCCGAACAGTGAATTCATTGCTTAACTACAGACTTTTCTTCAAATTTGACACTCAAAATAGCATCTCATCAGCCCAATAAACATTCTTCCATCCGCCAAATTTGTCCATAATGCTTTAAAATACCGAATACAGACCAAATGCATTTTCTGGCCGAACTGTTCGGTCGGACACTACAAATAAATAAAACAAAAGAAAAATTAATAAATCAAAAAAAGGAAATCAAAAAAGTACACCAGCGTTTTCAGCTGTTCCATTGTGGATTTCATTAAGCGGAAATTTAAAGTTCTTAAAAAACTACAAATATACGTTTTATTCTTACCTTTTGTTATCCATTCTTTTTTTTAAATATTTATATTTTTTTTATTATATCATTCATTCCAGCAAAGAACATTGAAAAATGAGGATTTTTTTTAGGTTCTCCGATTTTTTTATATTTTGTACATGAATACTCTATAGTCCCACTTGCACATATTCTTCTCCAGATCTCGAAATTTGTAAATTTGCTGAAAGTGCTTCACTTTGAATTGTATCGCATGTTATTAATTTAAAATATATTTGGAATATGCACTTGTCTACTTTATAACTGGAGATTTTTAAACAAAATTATTGTTAAAAAAGTGCATGCGAAATGCAAATGCAGTTTTCTAATGTATTTTTCAAAACTTTCTCCCCATACAATTTTCAAGGTAAATGTCTTTTTGCATTTTTTTGATATTTATGTGAACTAAAAACGTGCATAAAACTACGAGTTTTTACAAATTTGGAGCTCTGAAAAAGGAAATGTATAAATGGGACCATAGAATATTCATGTACAAAAAATAAACAAAATTAGAGGACCCGTGTTCAGATTTTTTTCGTTTTCTAATGGAATGAATGATATATTTTTTGGAAAATATTTTGTTACTCGAAATCAAAAAAGCAAGTGACTGGTTTTGACATTTACGTTCGCACTGTTGACAACTCGTTCGAAATAGAGAAACCAAATTTTGTATGAAAACTGTTACGTTTTCATTAGACTTGTACTTCAAGTCATCGTTCGCATAGAAATTTAGTTAGAGAAACCTAAATTTTTTCGAAATCGAGAAACAGGCCATTAGTTTTTTGTTCTTATATACATCGAGATTATTTTAATGTTATTTTTAATTTATAACGAGCTTCCAACCTCCGTATATTTACAAAAATAATGCAAATCAAACTTATTAGCTAGGCTGATACTAATATTTCGATATGGCTAAAGATCTAATCAGAACTCGAAGTTTAAGAAAAGCTAGAGCCTCCACAATAGGCAGAGCTTTAACAAAAAACATATTAATCATCAATTTTGCCCCATTCTTGTCTTTTTAGTAATCAAACACGTGACTAAGGTCTTTTCCTAAAAAGCATCATGACGTTACTGCACTTTGAAGACCAAAAATGTTCTATTTATATTAAAAAAAATATTTTAGTTTTTACTCTTTTTTCTTATATAATTACTGCCACGTTTTGCAAAAAATTAGCTAAACGGTCAGCTTGCCTAAAATCAGTTAACTTTTCGGTATATTTTACAGACATTTTTATTTGACTGTATTTTTACCTTCTAATTAAGTAAGTAGAATAATAGCAGTCATAGTTTTAAATAGTTAAAGTAGTGGCAGTAACATATGAAACTGCTAAACACACTTGAAAAATAACAGAAAACTACTAATTATAATATATTTTTGTGAGTGCTAAGGTGTCCCTTATTTAATGAGTATGCGAGTTTTATTATTTTGTTCCATAAATGAAGTAAGTACCCGGTTACAAAACGCATTATAGACGCGTCACATGTTATGTTATTATCCGAATGGTCATATGGACATTTTTAAAACTTTTTAAATTTTTCGGGTTAAAAAAAATAAATGATGCTTCGTACACTTGAAATACTAGATATAATAAACTTAAATCCGTTCGTGTGCATCAATTTGAGCGAGGGCCTTGAAAGTTACAGCAGTTTAAAGTTTTAAATTAAACAAAAAAAAAATTAAAATTATAATAGTTGATACAATTTAAAAGTTGTTGCAAATATCATGGCTTTCCACCGATTCGATGCGGGAGTCGGTAAGGGTGACGCTATTTTCTTTTATTTCGTTAACGGTGTTTTAGGGGTAACCATATTTCAGTTATTTCGGTATCGGTTTTAAGCGTTAACGGTATTTTATTTATTTCGGTAATGGTATTTCAGAGGTAACGGTGTTTTAGTTATTTCAGTAACGTTATTTTAGGGATAACGGGTTTTCAGACTAACTAACGGTTTTTCGGTATCTATATTTTAAGGATAACGTTATTGTTGTTATTCAGCTAATGTCAAGATACATCGAGATTTTAAGCCTCATTATGCTCGAGTTTCAATGAGTGGCTAGTTTATGATCAAACTTTGGGAAATTGTATCTATTTACAGCGATTTTTTTTGAGATTCTTGTCAGATTATTTCGGAAACGATATTTTAAGGATATCGCTGTTTCATTATTTTGTTAACGATATTTTAGCGATAACGGTATTTTAAGGGATATTGATATTTTAGTTACATCGCTAAAGGTATTTTACGGCTATCGGCATTTCAGTTATTTCGGTAACAGTAGTTTAGGGAAACGGTAGTCAGTTGAAAAGGCTTTGAATCGATAACGGTATTCTAGCGGTATTACTGATATCCCTGGCAAATATGTATTAAACTCATTCGTTTCTACAAAACTGCCTTTTAATTTGTGATTTATCTCTTAAGCGTAAAGAGATACATGGCTCCAAATTACGTTATTTATAATGTGTTTAAAATAACAAATTACCCCAGTTAAAAATGAAAATATATGCAAATGTGTTTTCATATATGGTTTAATGTCTGTTTATATATGGACGAATATTGATCATAAATGAACATATCGCACACCTAGTTCAAAAGTGACTTAACTCAAAATTTTAATTTTTCGGGTTTATATGCTTAAACTATGCTCAATACACTTGTTTATCTATAAAAAAAAATATCTGTGTATTTTGTTGTTGTTAACTGATGCTAAAAAACAGTTATGTCTTTTTTTATGTTTCAATTGGTACAAATATTTTTTTTCGAGTTCTGAAAAATGAAAAATTTTGAGTTGAGTCACTTTTGAATTAGGTGTGCGATATGTGTCAAACTAAAAATGTTTTTAAAAAGTTATTAATTTACTGGCGGAAGATAAAATTTGCAGCGATTATGAAAAAAACAATGTTAATTTTGCTGAAAGAAGTGTTTTTTTTTTATTGGGAGTGACTTCTTCGAACCATGATATTTCTTTTTGTTCTTCTGGAAACTATATCAATGTGACATGTGACATTTCGTTGGAAAGACCGAAAGTTTAGGTTTTATTTGATACCAAAAAGAATTTATATTCTTTTATGGATAACAAATTTATAAAAATGATGGTCAAATCCATATTGACTAAACCCTCATTACCTTCATATTGCACCGCTCGACTTTTGAAAGTAGAGATATGCAATAAAATTTTAAGTCATTATACAGATCTGTATGTCAAGCTGAATTTTGGAAAGGGGGGTTCTCCCGTTCACAAAGAATGCTCCATATACTAAAGTTGTGGTTTTTTCAAAACACACTTTTTAACCCCTAAACTTGAGATTGCGCACCTAAAATATGTGTGTTATATTTATTTGTCCTGCGTAGTTTCTTTGTTAGTTAGATATCAAAGCTGTCTATATTTAATTTAATGATGTTTCGGCTTGACTTAAATACATAATTGTTTCTGTTTGTAACACAAACTTAAAACATTACAGACATTTGAATGTGAAATATCATTTTTGATCACTGGGGACACCATAATTATTTTTTTTTTGTCTAAAATTATATTCAATTTATTCAGTCATTCATTCATTCTCAACCACACTTTTTAGTAAAATGCTATATAACAATTTCTCATAACAATTTGTTAAAACAAAAATGTAACTGCTATCTTATTTTAATTTAAACTATTTCCTGATATGACTAAAAACTTAAAGGCAGTAAAAAACAAATAAAAAATAATTAATTTTAAAGAAAAGTCTACTGTTTTTGTCTTAAGGGGGTAGGGGCAACGTTAATTAGTGCAAAAAGGCACCTTTTTGTGGATTTTTTTTTTTTTTTTTGACGACACAGTTAAAACCAATCGTACATGAAAGTATAACATTCGAAGAATATTGTGTAAAATTTTCTTTAAGAATTATTAAAACGCAGCACCTATTCGGAAGCGTCTCTCAGTGTGAAATTAAAAAATCACAGTTGTTTCGTCAGATAATCGATTTCCCTAGGTTACGCTGGGAGGGTTTTTCGTCTAATTTGTTATTGTGAAATAAAAATAATAACAAATTTTAAAAATTCTCCCGCGTTGCCTTGTAAATTATGTACAGAAATAGTGTTCAAAATTTCAAAAGAATCGGTGCAGTAGTTTTGATGTTCTGAGGGGCACCGACTTTGGAAACTTGAGTTGTGGGAAAACGCTGTACAGTTTTGAACACTAAAACATTTTGAAAAAAAATGTTCATAAGAGAGTTTTATCGGCTTACCTCACACTGAATCGTCGATGCCAGGTCCATAAAGGATGTTGCTATCATCCATTATGTCTAAAAGCATCTTTTTGATCCTGTCTACGACGAATCTTACCGTCGGTTTTTCAGCTTCCTGTTCCGCTCGGCTTATACGCATGGAGTCAGATGACAGCGCTCCTTCATGAGGCGCGGTTGCTTAAACCGCTGTATCTTCGTTAGTTATGCTCCGATTCTCACACAATATTCTTGAAAGTTTCTCCATTTAGAAAATCAAATACAAAAATTAATCAATTTAAACACGTTACCATTCCTACGGGATCGATGGGGGTGGTATAAAATGTGTTAAGCTGCAAAATTAGTTGAATTTAACAAACATATAAATGTTAACATGGCCATAAAACGACAACCCGTAAATAGCCATAAAAAATAATCATTTGAGATAAGTCGTTTGGCTTGATTAACTTGAAATTTAACTGTCGGTTAAGACTTTTGAACTTATGACTAGAAACTAAAGTTTGTATAATGATATCTCAATAAAATTTTAGGCGTTGTTGTCAAACTTGGGAAAACGTTTTCAACTTTTGCTCAGCCTCAATTTTTTCTATAGAAATTAAATATTAACCCTTTGACGAAGAATTGTTGATTTATGTCTCATTTTTACTTTTAACCATTTTAGGAAAACCTGCCGGGCGATTTTAACACAACTTGTTGTGATCGACAATAGACAGATGTGGCTTTTAAGCGAAACCTATACATTGTAGCCTAATAGTTTTAGAATCAAGGTCAAACCAAAGTCAAAAAATTTGTATTTTGTTTTTTTATGATATTTTGTACGTTTTCGTTTTTAGTTTTTATAATGTTAAAAATTCAATTTTAAGTTTATACAGAAACTGACGAGTCCTTGGTGGGGACGAAACTGTTCCATTGTGTCCGTTACATTTTACAATTAAAATGTTTTCATCTCATTATGGAACGGTTACAAAATGTAAACGTATACAAAATTTTAACCCATTAAGGAGCGGCAGCCCATTAATGATTTAGCTTTAGTGCTTTATCTCTCTGATAGGGAAGCAGTAAAGCGACGCAAACAGCACAATATTATATTTTAGTCATATACCCAAGTCTCCATAAATTTTCGTCAAAAAATCTTTAGCGGTTTAAGTTCGCTCGTCAAAGGGTTGATTTTTGAAGTGATGCACCCCGGTAGTTTAGTTGGTAGCGTGCTAGCTTATCAGTGCGGGGTTCGTTGGTTCGATTCGCTACAACTAGCCAAAAGTCATAGTAGCTAGTGCTCGGTTAGGGTAATAGGATATAATTTGTAATTATATGATTAATTATAATAATAAAATAAATAATTTTTTAAATGACATTAGCAAATAGTGTGTTAAATGTATAATATACCTACAATTTATAATAAAGTCTAATTTTAATCCTTATGTTAATTGGCATAATAATTAAAAAGTTTTTTATATAAAAGTTGCAACAAACGTAGTACATACCTATAAAATTGTTGTCTTTAAATTCTTCATTCTGCACAAAATACATTTGTGTGATTCTCTTTATGTTTCTTTGTAGCCTTCCTTAAGGCATAAAAGTATTTTTATATTTACTGCATACTTTTAAGCTGCTCGTCTATGTTAGTGTGAGTGCGTTTGTGGGAAACCTTAGTTTTTATAATTTTCTTTTTGTTTTTTGCTTCTTACACATATTCATTAAAAGAATTTCATTATTTTATGCTGATGTTCATCCAAATATGTGTGCCAAGATAAAAAAAAAATTTAGTTAAAATTCTTGGCATTACACATTTAGAGTGCTGGTAAACTAATGAGTAGTGGGTATCGAGTATTTGTCATTTTTCGGGTACTCGATACTTAAAAGTAACTACTCGATATTTTCAGAGTTGTATTTCGGTGGGAAAAGCAATACAAAAATGCGACTGCGATAAAATAATTAGATTTAAAATACAACTCTGCTAGAAGATAAATCACAGGTGAAAAGTTTAAAGAAAAAAGTTGACAAAACTATTAAAAAAGACATTGAATAGTTTATGAAAAGTTTAAAAATATATTTTTAAAATTTTAATTTAATTAAAGTGAAAATTTTCATAAAATTTTTGTAAAAAATTAGATTGAATTTTAGATCAAAAACCCCTTAAATGTATCGAGTAATATTGAGTACCCAAATTAAGTATCGAGTAGTATCGAGTGTTGAAAAGTAACCGAATTTATCAGCACTATTTCACATACATAAGTAGTGGGTAAGGAGTTGGTTCGTAAGTTATTTTACTGGTACTAGGATATGTTCATCAGAGACTTAAAAGAATTATTTCAAATTATAATTAATTCAAAACAATTTAAGCCCAGAAAAAACGTTGTCAAATCAATCAAAAATCATTTAATTGAAAAGAATTAATTTCAATAATGAATTTATTATTAGATTAACTTAAATAATTCTTACTCTTTAACTAAAATAAAATACAAAATGCTTCTATTCACTTTTTTGACCAATTTGTAATATATCGAATTAAATCGCTATATAGATCCGCTGGACATTTTTCAACCAAACTTTCCAGATTTATAGAACCATATTTCATTAAGAAATTTTGTATTTTTTTTGTTTTGCCATAAAGCGCCGTCTAATGGAAATGTTAGCAACCAAAGTTCAAACTTTGACGGCATATAAATCCTAGACGGCTCATGATATTTAAAAATTTTAAATTTTGTATAATTTTGTATAATTTTATAATTTTTGGAAAAGGATTGTGTTTTGACCATTTCTTTAAATGGCCATCTAGCAACCACGAAGACATAGTTTCTTTAAGTTTAAAAGTATTTTAATAAAAACCATACATTATTTATGGTTTGAGTGGAAACGGAATTAATTTTGGAATATTTTAGACTTTCTGTATTTAATCGTTCATCGTTCTATAGGTCAGGTTTTTAAAAATGATAAACAATCTATTAAATAATTTCTAGCATAACACTAACCCTAAAATACCGCTAAAAATTCAATACCGTTAAATCAATACCTAAAAATTCAATACTATTTTTAACCTTAAAGTAACATTAACTAAATAACTTAAAATGCCGATAACTAATATGTCGTCCAAAACATGATTGGAGTTATAAAGCATAACCTACTCCAAATAGAAGATCTCAAATAGAGGCTCTCAGCAAAAAGTGAATTAATAATTTATAGTCTATACTGTGATCAAAATAAAAATACTTTTTCAACAAAAATAAATGGTTTTTTAATAACAAACGTTTTAGAATTGTCCAACTACTAACTTGGCATAGGTTAATAATTTACATTTTGTGCAGCAGACACTGCGTTATTGCGCATATCCGCTTGAGAAGTAGATTAAAAGTGTTAACTACTCTTGTTACGTCGATTCCAGTAGGATTTTAGGGCATTACACCGGTGGAATGCCTTAATACAGTGCGTGGGCTACAACCTGCAAGCAATTGCAACATGCATATACATATCATATCGTTCATTTAATGAAAGAACATTGAAAGCCTCATGTCATCCGACTTTCTTCGTATTGTGAACAGGAAGATTCTATGAAGTAATATAAACAATTCCGTTTTTTTAGATCATTAAAATTGAAAACTCACGATTTCTTACTCGTTTTTATTTTTCAAAAAATTTTAAAACTACTAAACTTTAAAAGAACTACAATTTCTAAACTGACTACTTTAGAAATTAAAAAAGCTTCTTTCTGAAAGCTGCCATTGTCTTCTTTTACGATCTGTAATCTAAAAATAAACTATTATTTCTAAAAATGCATTTTTACTGATCTTGAAATTTTGAAAATGATTTGCACTTTTCCCCACCTACGATTTCAATAATTTTTTTATAACAAATAGAACTTTGATTTTTCTGGGACAAGAACCTTTTTGGTTAACTTTAACAAAATGGACAGCTTTAGTAGGAGGCATCCAATGAGTGTTGGTCTAACGTAAACAAAGAAAGAAATGTGTGTATCACTTCGTAGTCGTCCTGTTTTAAATATTAAGAAGATCGGAACATCCTTAGTCAGATTTGTGGCGATTTCTCATAAAATTAATGATATATACGAGCATGTAGGTAAATTGAATTAAATAAAAAAGCACATTCTAAAATTTTTTATTGTTTTTGGTTCTTTAAAGTAATTCATTAATTCAAGTGTGATAGATATTGCTGTCATCTGTAAAATATAATAAAACAACACGAAAAAACGTTAACCCTAAAATAACCTAACGAAATAACGTAAAATATCAATAACCCTAAAATAGATTTTTTTCAAATAATTATTTGACAACTCTGGATAACAAGTTTTTACAGTGTTTTTATTCACGATTATAGCGAATATATTGAATAATTTTAATGTTTTTAAATCACTTAATTATCTCTTTCCGGTAAAAAAGAAATATAGCCGTTTAAAAGTACTGGGTCGAAAAAGAAACACCGTGTCAAAAATGAGTTAAAATAAATAATTATAAATCAAATTTTAATTTATTAATTTTTAAAAAAAAATTACGACAAAGGTTTTATTTTTCACTTCTTCCAAAGCCTTTGTAATGAAGACTTTAATTAAGATTAAATTTATTCCTATTCTAAGAACTTTTGATAGAATTATTTCCTTTCCAGCTCTGCTTTGTAAATTTACTAACACCACACAATACAAAAGTTTATTCTAGATTATTTCTCTTGATTTCGTCTTTTATTTTCTATTTTTAAGTTTTTTTCTTAATAACATCTGTATATCGTCATATAAAATGCAAAAGGACGTAACTAACATATTTACTTTTTTACAATATAAGTAAAAAAAAACGTCCCCAAATAGTTTAACTAAATCGTTAGTAAAACTGATAGTTTAAATCATAAAACCAAACAATTTTGTGGAGAAATGTAGTTTGATGCAGTGCTTCATAATCACTCAACCCTACTACAATATTTTACAAGACAACCAAACTAGAACATAGAAGATTTGAACTTTATTTATAAAACCGCTATTTTTTATCGTAGAAGTCCAAAATTTTGTGTATGTATTTTAGCCAAATGAATCATAATCATCAATAAACCCGGTTTTGGAAAATTTGTTAGTTACTCCCTTTTGCATATGTAAACAATGATGTGCAGTAAATTGCATTTTAATGGAAAAGAATGTCGTCTCCTCATATTTGCAAAAGGTTAAAAACTGAGAAATACACTGCGTTGCATAACTATAATCGCAAATGAGTTTTGTTATTTTTTTCTAATATTACAATCATTTATTTAAAACTTTAAACTGTTTTTAAGAGTGTGATAACTGAACTGTTATTGGGTAAAATTTAAGAGATTACTTAATTGATTTAAGAGAAAAATTTAATAATAATATTTTGTTAGTGTTTCATATATATAATTACATATATATACATATATATATATATATATATAATAATTTAAATTCCTAGGAGGAACATAGGGCCACAACAAATTTTTTCCATTCCACTCAGTCTTCGGCTATGTGTTTGATTTGGTTCCAGGAATACCCTGTATCTTGAATTTCCCTTAGCGTATTTCGTCTCCAGGTGTTGCTCGGACGACCAATTCTTCTACTACCCTGGGGGTTGAACTCAAACACCTTCCTTGTGATGTCATTTTGTGGTTTACGGGAAGTGTGACCGAGCCATCTGTCTTTTCGGATTTTTATGGTTTCAGCGATTTGTGGTTGTTGAGTTTTATACCACAGTTCTTCGTTGCTGATGATATTAGGCCAGAACACCTTCAGGATACGTCGAAGACATCTATTTACAAACGACTGTATTTTCTTAGATTCTTTTATTGGCAGGTTCCAGGTCTCGCATCCATATAACAAGGTTGATTTTACATTTGAATTAAAGATGTTTACTTTCGTTCTTATGGATATATTTGAGGATGACCAAACTTTGCCGAGCGAACCAAAAGTTTGTCGAGCTTTATTCAGTCGGTATTGGATGTCGGCAGCACTACCTCCAGATTTATCAATTATAGAGCCTAAGTAGAGATATTCCTTTACATCATCTAAATCTTGATCAAAAAGTTTAAATTGACGAGTGTTATCGGTGTTTAGACGTAGCGATTTTGTTTTAGATGAGTTTATTTTAAGACCAACTGTGTCAGCATATGAGCTTATTAGGTCAAGTTTCCGTTGCATTTCGCTGAAGTTATGGGAAATAAGACAAATGTCATCAGCATAGTCTAAATCGTTTAGTTTGGCATTGATATCCAAGTTTACACCGCCCTCGTTCGGAATGGACTGTCTCATTACAAGATCAAGGACAACATTGAAAAGTAAGGGGGAAGAACGCAGCCTTGTCTTACACCCACGCTGATGTCAATGCAATTACTCTTTAGGCCTTCGTGGAAAACTATGCATCGGGCGTCGCTGTAAAGAGCTTTTATTAAGCTGCTGATTTTAAAGGGTACACCTTTACACTTCAAGGCTTCCCAGATGGCAGATTGATTGATGGAGTCGAAAGTACGTTTGAAGTCCACATAAACAAGATACAGAGGCGCTCTTACATATAACGGTAAACAAAAAGAAGTAAATTAAATAATACACACACGATTTAGTAGATTATTTTTAACACGAATTACAAAATAAAAATTGTAACATTAAAAAAGGTTCGTTAATAAAGACAAAAATATAAGAAAACGTACAAAATTATTTGTATTTTAACTAAACAATTACATATTTACAAGTGTTTTTTGTAAATATGTAATTGGAAAGGAAATATCATTTTTGTATATTAAAAAAAAATTTCGTAATGTCAAAATAACCAAAAATTTCGTAAAATGAACAACAGTTTTCGCGTATTTTACCTATAGATTATTATAAGTGTGTGCATATCATTGCGACTGCTTTGTTGCAATCGGATCATTTTCAAAGGATTTGTAGAGTTTTTAACAAAAGGGAACAAACATTAGTTACTATATAGTTGGAGCTATAACCGATTTTAACCATCGCACTCCCGAAGCTTTTTACATAGTAACATAGTGCACCGGGTTCTTCATATTGTACACATATTTTAAATAAAAAAGTTAATTTTCTCCACCATTTTATAATGGGTTAATGAAGAAGAGATGATAACAAAAAACTATTGCAAGTACCGCTCTATTTTGTATTTAAAAACCATGGTTGGTAACCGATTCAATGCGGGTACACTGAGAGAATTATCCGACATGATAATTATGAATCAATTTCATAGAATTTTTTTCATAGATGCAATGAAGAATTTCCAGAGAATATCCAACAAATTTTATTAATATTAAAAAATTCATAAATTCATAAAGTTTCATAAAAAAAAAAATCATTTGATTTCATAAATTATCTCTTTATAAATTTAATGAAAATTTTCTTTAGAGCTATATTAAAAAACTTTATGAAACTGGTTCATAAGGTTTGTAGTTTCATAAGTACCCTACTTTGGGAAGCCATATTGTCGCTCCGGGGGGTCTGGCAGGTTCAACATCAAAACTTTAACTCGATATTACATTACTTATGCCTGTTACAAATTTCATTGCAAACGGACCACCAAGTAAGAAATTGCCTAATTATTTCCAAAAATTTTATGGAATAACCCACTGTGCCTGGGTGGGTTTCGATCAACAACGTAGACAAATTGAAAAACTAAAATAAATAATTCGAAATTATATTAGAATCTTAATGAATTTAACAGTTTCTGATAAAAACAAAAACTTAGTCACTGAGTCGAAAGTATCTTTGTTTTGACCAACCAAAAAACCGTAAAGTTATCAATGATTGAAAACTCACCCGAGTAAGTTTCGGGAGTACGAAGGTTAAAGACATTGTTAGGAAAATTATAGCTTTTTTAAACCTTTAGGCCATATGGAAAGGGCGCATATCCTTGCGACTATTTCGTGGAACAAGTGTATTTTCCAATCATGACAAAATAAAAATAAAATTTGTGTCAATCGGATGATTTTGAAATACGGGTCCTTAATGCGATTGATATGAAAATCGGCACAAACATAACTGACTCCATTTCTACAACAATAACGAAGAAATTATAAGAAGAATTATAGCTTTTATTTAGAATTTAAAAAATTTCGGATATATGTTTTTCAAAGGATTTATAGTGTATAGTGAGTCTGTGTATCCTTGAGCCGATTTTCTCAAAAATTAAGCTTTTTTTAATTTTGACAAAAAAGGCCAACATGATAATTTTTACGTATGTACGACGACTCCTTTTCCTAATTTGTGTAATAAATCTAAAGACGTCATTTTTTGCCGGTTTTGAAGAAGGGCTTTATTAATAAACGCCATATTGAAAAAAAAGGAGGATTGTTTTCAAGATTTCATTACCAAATTGTAGGTCAGGAAATTTCATAGCGGATACGTGCTTAAATTTCCACTATTAAAAGAGTTTTTTTAGTTTACGGGACACAATTCGTTTAGTTTTTTTTAAATTTGTTCGAAAAATAAATTTGATCGAGAATAATATTGCAAAATTTACCATTTTGTATTATCCAGCCAGCTGATTTATTTGTTAATTTTAATTATCCGGGCCGTAAATGTGTTTTTTAATTTAAGGACCTTATTTTGGGCGGTTTTTAAGAAAAAGCAAAAACGCCATATTGGAAAAAGTAGGAGGTATCTTTATTACCAAAATGTTGTCCAGGAAATTTCCTAACGGAATTATAGATAAATTTTAACCATGAGGCCGCAAAAATTTACGGGACTTCATTACTAATTTAAGAACAATGCTCATTGACAAAGACAATCGAATTTGGTCAAAATTGGCCCGTGTTTAGACTTATTTCCTTCAAATGTATTAGATATTTGTGTAGAAACGGTAATGTCATGTCATTACTTTTCTAACTACCAGTAATGACATCAGCTTACTGTCTGCATTACTTTGACACATATTATAAGGACTTATTAATAATTTGTTAATTTACTCATTATTTTAATACAAAAAATAATATAAAGTAATGTTCTCAAAATAGTTTAAAAATATATTTTTAGACTCATTATTTTTGTCGCTTCTCGTAAGTATTAAGTATTTTTGTCCATTCTAGTAAAGGGTTTAAAAACATATTTTATTTTTTTTTTATTTTTCGTAAGGAGATTAGTAATGATATTTCATTATTTTGTGCGACATCACCATATAAAAGTAAGGACATTTGTAGTGACAATTGCAAGTACTTGCCTTCACCTAATGTGTACTAACACACAGAGAAAAATTTAACTATTTGCCAACTGTAATTTGGTTACTATGACTCAAATTCTGTTATTACGAATTTTAGTGGGTTGGTACAACTGAACATTAGTATTCACAACAAAGTTCGGTTAATTCAACTGAAATTTAGTTGCAGCACCCAAAATATTCAGTGATCTAATGTTAATATTGTTGTTTTAACTGAATTTCTAAGTTGTTACTATTAAAATACACTTTTCAGTTCGGTTGGCACTTTATTTCTCTGTGTGTATATAACCAATTTTTGGTAATGTTTTTCTACACTGGGATATTAGGCAAAGTCAATATTTAAAACTAATTTCAAAAGTTTGTCTCAATTTGGAGATACATATTGGCTCAAAAATTTAATTTTGGACCCAAGTAATTTTGACTTCAACCAGAGCGGTGTAGGGTATCCTATAGTCGACATGGCCCACTTTAGTTTTTTTACCCGGTTTTGTTTGTGATATTAAAAACTGAGTGGAAACGCTGTTGTGACAACCAAGTTTCGGTTGCTGCAACAAAAGTTCGATAGTCACTATTGAACAATTTTGTAACGACAACCAAAACATTCGATTGGCAATTAAATCGGTTGTCATTACGAATTGGTTGTTTGGGTGGACAATTACCCAGAAGCGCTTCCGGAAGGCAGTATTTGATTAGCATTTGGTTAGCATTACGAATATGTTGTTTGGGTGGACGAATACCCAGCAAAAAATTGTGCCCAATAACCAAAGCAAATCCAGAAGGCAAGATTTTTGTTGGCGATGTCCCACTTGGTATGTCTCTTTTAAGCAGGTGAAAAGCGCTTCTTTCATGTGCTCTTAGAAGCAATAAATTCATGCCTTCTTAAGCAATAAGAAGCGATTTTTTTTTGTATGTTGACAAGATTATTGCTTCATAGTATGCATTATTACTGCTTCAAAGAAGGCCTTTTGGGAAGCACAACAGAATGTCTAATTGCTTTGTTGTATGCAAGGCGGTGAAACGGTATTTTGGAAGCATACAAATAGCGTTACTGCTGGGTAGTGTTAATTTTAATGGGTAGTGTTAATTTTCATATGAGAAAATCAGTTTTCTATAAATATATTGACTATAATTAAACATTACACAATTTCATTTGTAAACTATTATTTACGGCCGTTAAAATATTATGTAGTGTATAATTAAAATAATTATTATTTAAAAGTAAATAATGTATTGTAAAATGTAAACAGATTAATCTACTTTAAATACCAGTAGGAGAGTAGATAAAAAATCAGATGTCAACCGAATTCCGAATTTCTGAAAATTTGTATTTAAAAATTCTTTCTGTGTTTTAGCCAAAATAAGTACGGATACATAGAGAAAACAGAATCGTAGGTAATTTAAATATTCTATCATATTTAAATTAATTATAAAGCTTAGTAAAGTAAATATGATTCTACTTAAAATAAAAATTTTCGAACTTAAATTAATATTTCTACATTATAAATGCTTAAAAATAATTAAAAATTTAATTCCAGATTTTTAAGCTTGATTTTATAATATTTTTCTAGTGTAGAATATTTAAGGAATACATTTTGCAATGGGTTACAAACGAAATTAAAAAATGAATTTATCTCCTCCTACTATGGCATTCATTGTATAAATTGCAGCTTGTTAATAAATTAGAAAATAATCAACTAATAAACTTTAATTATAGTATGTTTGTACTAATGACAACACTTTAATACTAGTTCAAGTTATAAATATTCATTTTAAAAATTACAGCAATAAAAATCGTGTTTTAGTTTGAAAAATTTAAAAAAAAAATAACTTTTTAGTTTTTATAAAATCTTGGTATAGACTGAAAACATATAAAATGAACCACTCGATTTCCACCACCCCTTCTGATTGCAACGAAAATTGGTATAGAATATGCACATTCGGGGGGGGTCGATTTAAAAATCGCTCAACGTTCAAGGAAAATCGTATTCTAGGGATCAAAATAATAAACTTTGCCGAAGGAACCATACCTCTAAAACGAATTCTGATGTACCGACTTTTGACCAGTGGGGTCAAATTTTGAAAAAGCCCACTTTGATATTTCAGAAAGTAGGAGGAATCTCTCCAAGATTATGGAAGCTACTTCTTCTCCGGGAGACGCGCTAGCAGATTAATGCATAAATCATCATTCTAGGTGACCGTTAAGGGGTTAAAATTTAAGTTGAAAGAGGGCCTTTTTAGCCGTGTTTTTATAGCAAAATGTACAAGTCTCGGGATAGAGATATTTCAGAAAGTAGGAGGAGTCTTTCCAAGATTAGGGTCTCTATTTCTTCTCCGGAAGACGCTCTAGCAGATGAATGTATAAATTATATTCGTTTGGGTTGGATTCGATTGGGGCACTCTAAATGGGTCAAAGTGGAATTTTTCAAAATTTGACCCTACTGGTCAAAAGTCGGGACATCAGAATTCGTTTTAGAGGTATGGTTCCTTCGGCAAAGTTTCTTATTTTGATCCCTAGAATACGATTTTCCTTGAACGTTGAGCGATTTTTTTGCCTCCATACAAATCGACCCGGCCTAATACAATATTAACTTCGTCCAAATGTAGGACAGATAATCCTATCGGATCTTGAAATATCGCATTCAAAATATGAAAAATATTCAAAAAATTTTAAAAAGTTTTGGTACATAAGTAATATTCCATATCTTTTTAACGGCTTAAGCTACCAGAGCCATTGATACATCATTTTAACGCTACTTAAATTGTGGTTTAACTAGTGTACACATATTATTCAATTCTCCACAGCAAAATGCATTGCTTTCAAAAACCGCGGTATTTCAAAAAACTGGTTTTTTAAAATGTTGCCAAAAATATATGTTAAATAAAAAGTAGTTCCCTATGACGTGTCCAAATCCCTGCGTGGAGCTGTTGCGGTATCTTGACTTATGAATAAAAATGTGAAAAATTTAACTAAAAAGCCGATAATTCAGAAACATGCAGGAGTACCATATAGGGATTTGGTAACGGTATAGAAGAATAATTGATAATTAACATATATTTTTTTAAAAATTTTAGAAAACCAGTTTTTTAAAATGCAGCGGTTTGAACGATGGATTTTGAAAAAATGCATTTTACCGTCAAGAAGTGAATTATTTTTGTAAACCAGTAAAACCACAATTTAAGTACCTTTAAAATGAGGGATCAATAACTCTTGTATCTTAAACTGTAAAAAGATATTGGCAATTATGTAAAATTATTTTTTCATGTAAATCTTTTTTTCTACTATATTTATTACTAGCTGAAGTGCCCGGTGTTTCCCGGGTCAACTCTGATTTTTGAATGCAGAAAAAATTTTAAGCTAGGAACGACTTAATTCTGTTCTGGTTTTTAACGTTAAACTTCAAATTAAAGCTTCCATTTGAAATTTATGAACTACGGTTACAAAATTAAAAATTTTTTTACCTTTAAAGATGTTGAACACAAAATGATGCTTTCACTAGCAATTCACGACTTTAAATCAATGTGCTTTATCAATAAAGATGTCTCATATTGATTTTAGTGCATGGTTTCGAAAAAGTTTATCCTTAAAGAAAATTTTTTTTTTTTGTTTTTTTTAATGGACTTGTTATTGCCAAAAACGGTAAGGAAAAATAAAATTTTAAAAAAATTAAATCATAAAGACATTGCGAAAAAATCAGTAGGTATATTATACGGGGGGAAAAAATTCTTAAAAACGAAATGGTTTTTCTTAAAATGTTTTGATTGGATTTAATACTTTCAAATTAAATAAATAAAGTTTATTAAATATAGTTGAATTTTTTGATTTTGCCGTTTTTGTTCAAACGTCGATATTGAAGAGGGCTATGGTAATGAAACTTTAACTGTGACCTTCCTCGGGAAACGTAGAATATATGTGAGTAATTTCAAAGAAATCCATTAAAACTTCCTTAGAAGTTTGTATTCGAAAAAAACGAAAAAAGTTAAAAAAGGTGAAAAAATGTTAATTTTACATTTTTTGTCAAAAGTAGGCATATAAGTGGGCGTGGTCGATGAAAACTATACTACGCTCAAAGTTGAGGTCCGAGGAGTATTCATGCCAAATTTGAGGAAAATCAGTTGAGAATTGCAAATTTGTATAGAGAACAAACAAACAAAAAAAGGGTTTTATATATATGGATCTTTTTATAGATTTTTATCCATAACTTTGAATTACTTTGGCAACAGCATAGTGGAATAAATTATAATTAATATATATTTTTTTTTGAAAATTAAAAAAAAAATACAGCGGTTTAAACCGCGGATTTTGAAAAAATATGTATTTTACCTTCAAAAAAATTTTTTTTCGCTTATTTTATTTAAAGCACGATAATAGTGGCCTTAAAATGAACTTTAACCGTTAAAAACATATGGACGATTAAGTACGACTACTTTTGTTGAATTTTCGTTTTTTTTTATATTTTAAAACGCACAACCGTTAGAGCTAACAACTTAAAACTTGTACTATGACATATTTATATGACACTTACCTTCCGTACCAAGTTTCGTAAAAATTAAAGGGGGTAGAGGTTGAAAATTGGATATTTTTTGATGGTTTTATATGGAATGAGTTTATGGGATTTAAAGAAAGAATTTATAGCTTTAAGGGGTTTACTAGCTTTAGATTTTTTTTGTTTCAGATTTCAATAGTTTGAACTTTTTTCTATATGATACGAAAACTCGCAGATATAAAAAAGTTATAGATTGTTAAGCAAATTCCTTGCCTTAAATTTTACATGGGAAATATTTACTTTAAATGGTTTTTTTTTCAAAACAAGATATTAAAAATCGGGTACCACTGTGCAGTCTTAACGGGTGCACCAACTTTCAATCGGTTGCTTTTGTTTTGTAGAGGACTAAAAAATTAAATCCCTAACGTAGAGACATTTTTAAATGTTTGAGTAGTATTTTTTTGAAAAATAAAAAACAATGATTTTTCGGGGGTTTTTTTTTTTGTTTTAAATTTTGAGTTTACCCTCGTACCATTTTAATGCAAATCCAAAATTTAAAAATCCCGCCACGTTAGGGACTAAACAATTTATTCGTGTGTGAAAAAAAAAAATTATTTTCTTTTCTCAGATGAGTACTCAGGCACCCGATTTTGACTTTAAAAAAATGGTTTATAATGAAATGGTTACCAGGGCTGTGATGGTAGTCCGAATTATGAATTATAATTTTTAGAATAATATCTAATATTGTGTTTTTCTATCTAGAAATTAAATTCGTTTCTTAAAATTCGTTTTCTACAAAATAAAAATTTTTGAGTAATGACTTTATTGCAGGAAATGAGCGATATTATAACAAATAGATGAAGATATAAATCAAAAAAATTCATGGATGAATTCCAAAGTTATAGCGAATTATTTTAGCCAAACTACTTAACGTATGAGTAATATTAAATTAAATTCGTTAAGCATTTTACAATACGGTAAAATAACCCAGCCAGAAATTGCCAATGGTCTGAAAAATCAAGCACTGACAGAGCACTGTTTGCCAATGGTCCAACAAATAAAGTCCTGGCAAAGCACTGATTTACAACGCTCTGCCAATGTTAGTAAAAAGTGCTTTGCCAGTACTTAATTAACAAAATTTACAACAGTAAAAATAATAAAAGCACTGGCGCAGCCCTAGCTTAGAACGCTCTACCAACGTTTGTACAAAGTGCTGTGCCAGTACTTGATTTACAAAATTTACAACCGTAAAAATAAAAAAGCACTGGTTCAGCACTGGCTTAGAACGCTTTCCCAACATTGTCAAAAAGTGCATTGCCAGTACTTATTTATAAAATTTACAACCGTCAACATAATAAAAACAGTAGCACAGCTCTTGTTCACAACGCTTTCCCAACGCTGGTCAAAAGTACTTTGCCAGTGCTCGATTTACTAAATTTACAGCCGTTTATAAAAACGAAATTCAATGCATGTACTTGTTTTTAAATAAGTTAGCAGGGTTTAATAAAAATAACAAATGAATAGTATTTTTTAAATTTATTTTACATACTTTAAAACTTAATTCTTTTTTCTTTTTTCAAATCTTAATTGAATTTAAATGAATTTAAACCAGGAGTGCCCAAAATTTCCTTATGGAAGAGCAAACACCAATACATTTAAAGAAAAACTAATTTTTATTCAACATTTTTTGTTGTAAAAACCAATACATACAAAGAAAAAAGAAAAAAATATAAAGTGAAGAACGACAAAAAAAACTAATAAGACAAAGTTGTTTGTGTATTTCGTATTGCTAGTGCTGAGCGCTCTATATGTGTATTAAAACACACAGCCTATAGCTAAGTGTTTTTACAAAAACAAATGAGTACCAAGCGCATAGGCCGTGGGCACCCCTGATTTAAACCATTTATACCAACTAACCATAATCATATGGAATTCAAATCAAATACATACACTAAAAAAAAGTCAGTAATGTCAGCACCAATTTTGCTCAAAGGATCCTTGTAGAAAAATTGCTAATTTAGCGTATTTAAAAACTTTTCTAATCTATACCTTTATAAAATTTAAAATTACAAGATTGGAAAAATTCAAAACTAAATTGCAATTTATTTGAAGTTAAGAAAATTAAGGTCTCCTATTATAGTCAGCACAAAGTATAGTTTTTGTACTAAATTTTACTTAAGACATTTATTTTCAAATTTCTTTCTTTAGTAAAATTGTAGAAAAAAAGTCGTACTTGGTGCTAACTTATCACAAAAATAATTTGATAAAAAAAATATTCAGTTATTTTGTAATTAACTTAGCTGAAACCTATAGTTATTTCTGTTTAAATTACCAAAATCATTCAATAAGAAATAATACAAGTCTTTACTTAAGTGAATTACAAAGTAGGACTATACAGTTCTAAAATAAATCTCGTTTTCATATATAATATTCTTAATTTAATTAAAAGTTTTAATTTCAAACGGATAATCAATTTGAGTTATAAATTTTCTAATTTCAAATATATAAAATCAACTTTTTTTGGAAATTTCAAAATTTTTAATTTAAAAATTTGAATTTACCCAATTTTTAAAGAAAATCTTTTTTTTTAAATATCAATTTTCTCTATGAAAAATTACAAGTTCACAGTCAGAATACAAATGATTCTTTTAATTGAATTTTATTTTAATTTATATTGCAGAAATTTAATTTGTATGTTTATTTTTTTACATAATTTTATTATTTTAAATAATAAAACCAAAATTTTATAAAAAAAATTATAGTAAGTTTTTTTTTTTATTAATTTATTATTTACTTTATTAGTTGTTTTACCAATGCTTTGCCAACGTTTTAAAATTATGATTTTGGTACTGGCGAAGTACTCATTGCCAGTGTTTTGCCAACGTTTTAAAAAAGAAACTGCCAAGCCTTGCCCAGTGTTATCATTTTGGGGTTGGCAAAGCACTTATTTTATTATTAAAAAAGTACTTTATTGGTTGTTCTACCAATGCTTTGCCAACGTTTTAAAATTATGATTTTGGTACTGGCAAAGCGCTCATTCCCAGTGCTTTGCCAACGTTTTAAAAAAGGAACGGCCAAGCCCTGCCCGGTGTTATCATTTTGGGGTTGGCAAAGCACTTAACTCTTCAGATATCCAACGCTCTGCCAACGCTCATACCACCGTTGAAAGCACTGGGCCAATGCTTTGCCGTTTCTGGCTGGGAAGTGTATGAAATGATTTTTTCACTATAAAATCCAAAAGTTTCACATTTATTTTCACTTATACATATTTAGTTCCTTTCATATCTGGTTTTTTTTTTATAAAATCTTAAAATTAAAAAAAACATTTGACCTAGTTTCATTCTATTGTATCTTCTTGCATATGGCAAGAAATACAGGATTCTGGTGTTTTTTTATGGTTTAACCATAACAAAACCTTATTGTATTTAGTTATCATAATAGTTTATTTATGATGTAGTTTATGGAAAATTGACACACAATCGTTTTAACATTATTGAACATATTTATATCAGTTCTTGAACATATTAACCCAGTCAAAATTACTTGTTAATAATAAAAAAACTATAACAGATTAAGTCGTACAATTCAAAAGAAAAATAGCAGCAATAAATTTAAAAATTTGTATGCAAAAAAAAATGTCTGGCTTGAAAAAGCTATATTAGAATAAGAAAGTGCCAAGGACAATATATATTAGAGGATGTGCAGAACAAAATGACAGAACCAGCCATCGAGCCAACAACAAAAGAATTGTCCTCATGCTAAAAAATTTTTTAAGACTTTGAAAATTGCCATATAATTTTTGATCACTCGATCAAAGCCAAAAAAAAATTTCTGTATACACAATTCCGAAAAAAAATTTTTTGCCACAAAGTTCGGTTAATTCAACAGAGTTTTAGTTGCAACACCCAAAATTTCCAGAAATCGAATGTAAATATCGTTGTACTAACTGAATTTATAAGTTGTTGCCATTAAAATACACTTTTCTATTAGGTTGGCACTTTATTTCTCTGTGTGTACTTTTGTGATCGATGTATTTTGGTGTGTATTGATTTTCAGAATTTATATCATATATCTCTTCTCAAAGAAAAATAAGAAAAAGGCGCGAAAAGATATGCACTTTGAATTAACTATTTTTCATGTTTTAAAGCAATTTCAATTAAATTTTTAAGACAATTTTTGTTGTTTAGTATATTCTCTGCGTACGTCATGCACAACTAATAATAATTTTAATAATTTATATTAAAAAATATACATTTAAAAATCCAATTAAAGCCGTTTTTCTTAATCCAAATTTTCATATAAAATTTAAATTAAAAGAATGCAATTAATATATGCATTTCAAGCAAAATCAGTAAAATGCATTTTAAGCAAAATATGCAAAAATATGCATTTATAGCAAAATATTCAAAAACATGCACTAACGAATCGAATATAGATATATTGTTACTCTTTTGCCAGACTTAAGAAAAAAATGCATTTGCATGAACTTCCCGATCATTGAACATTACTTTAAAATTATAAAAAAAGTGCCTAAAGGTATTCCATGCAGAAAAATACAATCGACACAGAATTGGCAGAGCATGGGATTAATAGTATTGACACTATTATCCAGTTACCCGATTGATAACAGTGGCCAACCGTTGGTTTGAACGAACTTACCAAAGTTGGCATAACATTGGTAATTCAAAACAGTGCGTACACCCGAGAATATTGCTGCTGTGGCAGAAAGTGTGCGTGATGCGCCATCAACATCAACATTCGCAACAATTGAGCATTTCGGAGACATCATTGAGATGAATTTTGCATAACGACTTTGGTATGACGCCATACAAAGTCCAATTGGTTCAGGAGTTTAAAAAAAAAAAAAGTTATTTGGCGGGCCCTTTACATCTGATTTTTAAATATAATGTGAAATTTTAAAAAAATGTGGGTTTTACAAACATATCAGTGGTTTGCCAGTACTATGTTTTTGGTACGGTTGGCACTTTCTACCTGGGTAGTTATGGCACATTTTGCAAAAGTTTATATCGAGTAGTGAAACTGTTTGTAATAATTTTTTAATGCAGAATCATAGAATTTTTAATTATTTTTAAAAGTTTTGGCAAAAGGTGTCGTAACTACCCAGGCAGAAAAATACAATCGGCACAGTGTTGGCAAAAAGTCAGCGACTGTCGGTTATGCTTTGGCAAAACGTGGGATTAACAATCTTGACAGAATTGTGCTATTAGCCGATTGATAATAGTGGGAAACCGTTGGTTTTAGCGAACTTGCCAAAGTTGGCATAACATTGGTAATTCAAAAAATGTAGTGCTTTTAAAATAGCTTAAATTAAATTAGTTTTGTGAAATATGTATAATGGAACACATTAAAAAAGCAGCAATACAGTTCAGTCTTAGTCGTATACATCATAAATGTGTGAAATATAATAAAATAAAATGTTTCTAATTGGGTGGAACATTGGCAAAAACAATATTCTCAAAGAATTTTGCTAGTGGTGCTGGCAAAACTCAAGCTTTACAAACAAGTAGTGTACAATATTTCTTGTACCTTTGGTAATATTTAACACGGCGGCTTTTACAAAAATAGCAGTGGTTTGGCAGTACAATTTTTTTGGTATGGTTGGCAATTTCTGCGTGGGTAATTTTTAATTCACAGAAAATGCTTTTTTAGGCTTTTTAAAGACGGTTTAGCTCACGGTATGTTATCGCTAGAGCCGAAATATTTTAGGAGTCTTAACAAAACATGTTATTCGCTATTTTTAGGTGGGTATATCCTGCATTTTTTTAACAAGCTTCAAAATGAGGCACTCTAATAAACATACATATTGTTCATTTCATGAAAGATTATCGAAAAATAAGCATTTTTTTAATTTTGTCATCCGACTTTGTTCACATTGTGCACATGAAGACGGAGAAATATCGGCATTCCTGTTTTTAAATCTTTAACATTTTAAAAACCCGCGATTTTATTCACGCTTTTAATTGCTTAAAAACTTGAAAAAAATTGAGAACTAGTGAATTTTGGTAACATACAGTTTCTAAACTGGCTATTTCAAACATTAATCTGAAAGCGACCACTCTACTTTTACGATCTGTAATCCAAAATAACATATTCTTTGTAAAAATGCAATTTAACTGTTGTTGCAATTGCGGAATGCATTTTACATTTTTTAATTAAGATGTGCTAGATATTGCTGTTTTCTGTAAAATATATTAAAAAATTACTTAAAATTATGTAAAATAACGTTAACCCAAAAATAACGTAACGAAATAACTTAAAATAACGTACACCTTACAGCACCCTAATGAAATACACGCAAAATACCGTTATCCAATACAGATAACCGAATGAAACGGTTCACAGAAAAAACTAAAATCTAGTTTCAATTACAATATTTGCTGATTCAATTAAAAGTTTAATTGAGTTCGGTCCGATTAAAGAAATTATAGTATCAATTAAAATAATTTGTAACTATTTAATTGATTTTATTTTCAATAAAGGTTTTAATCATATATATTAAAAATTTAATTGAATATTGTTTTTAATTTCAAACAAATTTGTAGTAGAGACAATTAATAATTTAATTAACATTTGGAAAAAAAATTATATAAATTTAGAAAATATTGCTAAAAAAAATATAAAAACATATTTTTCAAAATTTTAAAAAAATCGCCAAAATTTAACAAACCACAAAATTTGATAGAATCTCCAAAATTAAAAAAAAAAATCATAGAAATTTTTAATTCTCAAAACTGCCGAAATATAAAAATAATATTAAAAATACCAAAATTGGAAGAAAAAATATCAAAAATTGAAAAACAATTGTCAAAATTAAAAAAAATCACTATAATTTAAAAACCACTCAAATTGGTAAAAAATCAACAAAATTTGAAAAAATTGCCAGAATTGAAAAATTGCCTAAATAATATTTAAAACGTCTTAATTACGAAAACATTTTTAATTTTTGCAATTTTTTTTTTTTTTAATTTCGGAATATTTTTGTTAATTGTGGTGATTTTTTTTTAATTTTAGCAATTTTTTAAATTTTCACGTTTTTTTTTTTATTAATTTTTCAGAATTTTTTATTCTTAGCGAATTTTTTAGTTTATTAGATTTTTTCAATTTTGGCGACTTGATATTTTTTATTTTTATCAGTTTTTTAAAATTCTTGCATTTTTTTCTTTGTTGTCATACAAACTGGAAATTTTGTGTACACTAAATTCATTTTCAATTAAACATTTAATACATATTATTAAACTTTTAATTGACACAGAATACAAATTAACTCAAAATACAAAATTAAAATTTAAATAAAATCTTAACCCACTCAGAAGCGATAGTCCTTTAATGGTTTAGCTTTAGTACTGTATTTCTCCGATAGGGGGAGTAGTAGAGGGCCAATAGCAGAAATTTATTTTTAATTATAGGCCAAAGCCTAAACAAAGTTTCGTCAAAAAAAACTTCAGTGGTTTAAATTCAGTCGTCAAAGGGTTAAGCCAGACATGATTACTTTTTTTTTAAATATATTGCTGATACTTTCCTTTTAAATCTTGTGATTTTCTCTGTTATATTTTTTTTATTATTAAGAAATCAAAAACTAAGGCCGGCTCTGGAGCTTATATTCAGTACTTCGTTTAATGTTTGGAGCTCCGGGATAAACTTATTAACTTTTCGGCGCAAATTGATGCAAATTGCCACCGAACCATACATTTTATATATATTCACAACTTGTGTAATATCTCAAAACAAAATAAAGTAATAGGAAATGCACAGGAACTCGATAAGTCGATTTTGTTGCAAAAGTTTACTTGAGCGTTGTTTAAAACTATTTCGTTTTTTTTTGCTGGGATTTTTATTATAAACGAGGTAAATAAGAATATGTAATGGAAACATAATATTTGTAATATTTTCTGAAGCAGAATAAAATTTCTGTTGCAGAATCTCATCAATAAACAGCTGACGTTGTCAGTATTTGTTTTTCTTTTATAAAAATTGTTGAAATACAAATGACTACATTTTGCAAGAAAATAATATCTTTCAGACAACTTTTAAATGAAAAACAATGATTATGACATAAGATTTATTTCAAAAAGTGTATAGTTGCCAATATTTTTCGGTTTCGTGGTTATTTATGGATCGCCTTCAAGGAAGACATAAGAAAGTTTTTTTAAAATACCTTTCATTTGATACCCAATTTTCGAATGATTAAATTAAAAAAGAAAGATGAATCATCCTACACTAAATAAAATTTTATAATAATTAATGATTCTGTAATATAAGGCAACTGAAATATTTGTTTAAAAACTATTACTGGATTAAAATTTATTGATAACAATTTTATGCCTTTAGTTAAAAACAGGGAAACCAGAAATATTCTATATCACACACAGAGAAAAATTTTGTTATTTGCCAACTGAAATTCGGTTACTAAGACTTAAATTCTGTTATTACGAATTTCAGTCGGTCGGTAAAACTGAACTTTAGTTTGCACAACAAAGTACGGTTAATTCAACTAAATTTTAGTTGCAATACCCACAATATTCAGAAATCAAATGTTAATATCGTTTTACTCACTGAATTTATTAGTTGCTACCATTAACATACACTTTTCCATTTGGTTGGCACTTTATTTCTCTGTGTGCATGTTTTTTCCTGTGCATCGCATAACAATATCGATGAGATATTTATCCCGTCTGCCTGTCTTTGCATATTTAGCTCTTAATAGCATATTTTTGCACATTTTGATCTTTAGAGCTCATAAAAAAAAAAATAAATATCAGTTTTTTGAGCATATTTTAAAAACTTAGAAAAAAATATTTGAGTTTGTGGTATTTTTTGCCACGCCCCTTTTAAAATGGGCAGATTACAAAATGGAAGGGATATTTATTCGTTTCAGAACATTTGACGAGTTCTCGCATCGATTTGTTAGAGCATGTTTTTCTTTGAAAAATTCTATTTTTGAGTGTATTTTTTTTTAACAAAAGCATATTTTTACGTTTTTTTTTTTTTTTTGAACAATTGTTTTCAATATTTTCTGGGGTTTGCAAAACCGATTTCAAAAATTCAAACTTGAAAATCCTGTTTTAAGAGTCTATCAAGTTCGATTAAATTAATCTTCCATTGTCATTTTGTTAGCAATGAGATTTTCTAAAGCTTATTTCGGGTTGCCCTGGTTATAAACGTACTGCACAGTTTTACCAATAATAATCTTAATGACGATTGTAGTGAGTTGCAAAAAAAAATATTATTGTATGACCAATTTCTTTATTTGTTTTACAATAAATGCTCGACACAAAGAATTGAAAACAAAGAAAATTCATTTGGTTTAATAAATATTGTGAAACCATAATAAAAATTTAAAATTCCAGTTTATTTATATACCAATTTGCATTCTTTTGTTTATATGAGCACAATTATTTTTGGAACACTAAATCGTTTTTCCGCTTCTAAATTTCAAAATATGTTTAACTTATTTCTAGGGAAAGGAATTTCATACAAATGCATGTCTGTTGTCAGTTAAAAATGCATATTTTTTGCATATTTTGCTTTAAATACATATGTTATGGTTTATTTTGTAATTTTTTTTTTGATATTTTCAATTTAATTGCATATTTTATATTAAAATAAATAACCCTGAACATAGCATCTAGTTTTCATTTGTTATACACACAGAGAAATAAAGTCCCAACCAAATTGAAAAGTGTATGTTAATGGTAACAACTTATAAATTCAGGTAATACAACGATATTTACATTAGATTTCTGAATATTTTGGGGTGCTGCAACAAAAATTCGGTTGAATTAACCGAACTTTGTTATGAAAACTAATGTAAAGTCGTGCCAACCGTCTGAAATTCGTAATAATCGAATTTAAATCGTAGTTACCTAATTTCTGTTGGCAAAAAGCTAAATTTTGCTCTGTGTGTACATTTATTTGGAATTTAATTTTCAAACCACCAAGCTCGAGTAATAAATCGATTTTTAAAAATCCAAAAATTGTACATGTATTTTTATTTTTAATGCATATTTTTTGATTTATAGTGCATATTATTTTGTTTTTTGTACATAATCCGATTTAAGTGCATATTTTAAGCACATGGATTTGTTACTGCATATTTTTGAATGTGCATATTCAGATATTCCTACAAGCGATTGAAGTTACCGGTTTTAATGTATTTTGACCAAAAAAGTTTAGATTTTTTTTTATAGGGCTCAGAAGTTTCGTAATTATTGGCTTATTACTGGAAAAATATTTTTAAATTTTCTGTAGGATAATTTAGGTCCACCGGAGGCTTTTTTTAATACATAAAACTATTGTACATGCCCAAACCTAAAATATTCTCTGGTGGGCCAAAAATTAAGAAACTCTTGAGCCTAATTTCGAAAAAAAAATTTGAAATTTTTTTTTTGTTAAAAATGCCTACAACCGGTAGCTTCAATCGCTAGTGGGGAACTGAAGATAAATATCAAAAATATTTTACTTATTTTCCCCATATTTAGCTCTTTAGTACGCATCGATTGAGTGGTACTCTTAATTTTTGTTATTTGGGACATGTAAATGGATGAATTTTTCATTTGAATGTAACAAAATTGCCTTAATTTTTCAATATTTTTTTTATTGATTTTTAGTTGCTTGAATGAATTATTCCCGATTTCAACAGGTATTAGTTAAATTATTTTAATTACTCAAGTGCAGTTTATAAAAAATATTTTAATGTTTAAATTTAGTGACACTAAAATTGCAAAAACGAATGATGTATTTATGGCTAAAAAAGTGTGTTTCGAAAAGTTGGCGCTTATATCCTTTTTCGAGCTAGACATTAACATGTTCGTTGAAAAGTTTTTTTTTTTGTTCGTGTTTTGTAAAAAAAAAATTATTGTCGTTAACATTTATAACTTGCTAAATATGTAAAAATACATTTTGTAACATAAATTTTAAATGACAAAATAATATCCGCTGAAAAATTTCAAATTGTTTATACTCGTATTATCCGAATTTTCGAGAATGAGTTTTATTTGGGGGAAGAATTAATATCAATTTAAGCAATGTTAGAGTATATTTATGTTGTGTTAGTAGAATATTGTATAAAAGTGAATTTATTTGAGAGACATGCCGTGAAAATACATCAAACAGCAAAAAAAGCCTGCCATATACAAAAGTAATTTGATAGAATAAATTAAGTCAAAGTACGAAAAAGGACGGTATATTTCTTCCCACTCCAAAATGTATACCTCTATAAAGGCAAGACTCTCATCATTCTCCTCAATTTAATTTAATAAAAAATTCTGAATCATTTTTTTTTAACCAAATCCGCTTCCATCTCGTCGGCAGAGCATTTAACCCAAAAGTACGAACACCCAAAATTGTTTTTCTTGATTAGGTATTTTATAAAAATCTGTAATTGAGCACTTTTTGCTTAAATCAGTTTTGAACTTGCAAAAATTAAATTAAAATTATGACCAAAAATATTACTGAGGGTTATATATACATACATATATGATATATGATTCAGCCAATAAATTCGATATTTTGGGTGTTGCATCTAAAATTTTGTTGTATTAACCGAATTTTAGTTTATTTATTTGTACCGATCGATTTTAATCGTAATAACCGAATTTCAGTTGGAACTTGTTGAAATTGTTCTCTGTGTGTCTAATGCCCGTAATTTCAAGCAATACATACCTACCGGTGCTTAGATACCTACCCGATTTTGTTCGTGTACACGGTAGATATCTAAGCACCAGTAGGTATATATTGCTTGAAATTACGGCCATAAATCGGCTTTCCAAACAATAAAGAAAAACTTTTAAATCTTTTTTAAAGAATTTTTTTTAAAAAATGTAGAAAATTACTTTTAAAGGAATCAATATTTCATAAGCTTTTCGGAACATAAAGAGTATCCTTTTTTACGTTTTTATCATTAAAAGTGCGAAATTCCCTCTCAAAATGTGTAATATGAAATTTAATTTTATGTAACAAAAATCCGTAAAAATTTCTTAAGAGTTTTAGTTTTATAGCAAATCTTTTAATTGAAAAATGTATACAAATTTTTGAAATTTCGTTAAAGAATCGTTAGATTAAGTTAATCAGTTTATGTACTAAACGTTTAAGTTGAATATGACTATTAGAGAGTATCACCGAAAATCTTTTCTATATTTCTTTATCTTTGCAACTCTTAAATAATGTCCCATGAGATTTTTTAAAATTTTCTCAGAATCGCTAAAAAGGACTTTTTTGTGAATCATAAAATTTTTAATATTTTTTGCTTTGATTTCACAATGTAAATCACTACTTAAAGAGTTCCAGCCTACTTAAAATTTATTCGGCGTACAAATTATTAGTTTAACGGTCACTTTGATGACCTAACAGAATTTTCCAAATAATAATATCAGAAATAAGCAATGCATAAATAAAATTAAATTGGTTAAAAAGGTCTTTAAACAAACACAATTAGTTTTATTTCTATTTATTTAAAACGAGCTTTCAACCTCCGTATATTTACACAAATGAAGCAAATTAATTATTATAGCTAGGTTGATACATGTCTTTCGATTTAGCAAAAAATCTTGTAAGAACCCGAAGTTTTAGAAAAGCTAGATCCTCCAGAATATGCCGAGTTTGTTTCCTATTCCATATGAAATTTGAGCAATCAGTATGTAAAGTTCATGATAATGGAAAAAGAGTATAAAATAATAAATAATAATAAAATCCGTCTCTGCGTTCCCATACCACCTCAAAAAATCAGAAAAATTTGGAAATTTTTTTTAAAAATAATACCTTATTTAATTGTATTTTTGGTTGAATTGCGAAGTTTTTTGAATTAAGATTTCATTGTTCGCTGTTTTTATTTAACATACGAGTATACTGGAAATGTCTACTGGTAACTCAAGAAAATATTGAAAACTTCAATTCGCTTGCGCTAAATGGGTTATTTTTTTTAGCGGGCTCAAATTTGCAGCATATACATCTGCAAATTTTTAGGACTGGCACAATTTGGACATTCAAAAAGATATACAAAATTAACCACCTTATTGAACAAGCTAAAATAAAAGTGTTTTTAAGACTACTTATTGGACTTTGGAGGTTTATTTACAATTTTTTTGTTTTATGTCTCGTTTTATTAGGATATTGGGCTCAGAATGGGAAATGGCAACATGTTTTTCATAGTTTTCATAGTTTTCAAAGAAAATGTTTTTAAGCATCTCTGGCAAATGTGTAATATTATTTGTCATTATAAAGGTATTTAAACAAGCTTTTCAACAATGCCCATTTTATTCGGATCCGATGCGGACTTTCCAAGGTAATCGTGCATAACCTTTGCGAATTTCAAGCTCCGCCCACTTTAAAAGAGGCGTGGTCACCAACAAAAAAAAAACTTAGTGCGATGTACAATTTTTCAGTAATTTCGGTCAATTTGATATGTGAAAAAATGCAATATTTTTTATATTGACAACCCATTCTTAAGATTATACTTATGGAAACTAAAGATGTGGGTGTGTTTTGAATAGGAAAAAATTCGTTTATGGCTCGTAACCAGGAATGAGAGTGGGTCAAAATTTAATAACGTGCCTGCCCATGACCATCTCCCATGACCATTTTAATATTCTAAAATGTTTAACATTAACCCATTTGTAGTCGCTCATCTTTTCCATGTCATTTTTTTTTTTTTTTGCATGTCATAAATTCGGTAAAATGTGACTGGGTGTGCTTTAGTCCATTTTCGTTAGTTGGGTGACATGTCACATAAGTTACAATATGGATCTGGTTCTGTGCCAGGGCCTTTTAGGTTAGTTGGTTGACATGTTAAAATTGTCTAACATAGATTTGGTTTTCCGTCACACTCATTAAATTTAGTACTGTGATGCTTTTCTTTAGGTGTCGGTTAGTAGGTGACATATTATTTTGGGTTTGACCTGGGACATTTCACAATGCGTCTGAAATGTGCCACCACTCCACATCCAATTATAACGCCATGTTAAAGTAACATGTCCCTTTCATGTAACAAAAAACCTGTTCCGGTTCTTTGTCCGTAGGAAGTACATAAAGCAGTTAATTTTTTATTATAATAAATGACTACCAAAACAGTTGCTTTGCAGTAAACAGTTAATATTTGTTAATTATTTAAAAAAATATATATTTAAAAAACATTAGTTCTCAGCAATTTTGTCAGTTGTTTCAAAATGTATGTAGTAAATTTTTGTCAGTTATTTTTACGACATTGTTAGTTATTTTTACTGGATTTGTTTGTTGTTTTTTAACAGAAAAAAATATCTACAGTTTTTAGATATTTTAAGGTAAAAATATTTTTAACTAAATATACCTTTGTTTTAACTACACTCACAAGAACTTTTACATAAAAGTTCAACAGTTATTTTGAAAAGTTAATACGTAAAGTTGTTTCAATTGAATATGTAGTTAAACTACCAAATAAATATATTTTCCAACTTTTCTCTCTGTTATTTAACAAACAAACAAAAAACGGACTTTCGTTATTAGCAGAGCTGTGAATGAATCATTCATTTTTTAATTAATTCGCGAATCATTCATGCACTGAATTAGTAAAATTTTGAATTAATTCTTTTTGCCAAAAAACGAATTGAATGAAATTTGAATCGATTCATATGCATTTGGTTGGAATGAATTGCAATTCATTTTAAATCAAATGAATTCGGCAAAATGAATTGCAATTCATTTTCAATTCAAATGAGTTTGGCGAAATGAATTGCAATTCATTTCCAACTCATTTGACTTGAATTGATTTTGAATTAATTTAAATGAATTAGAAAAATGCAAATTGCAATTCTTTTTCAATTCATTTCAATTAATGTAAGTAATACTTGACGAAACAAACTCCAAACACCATGTTTACTTTGATTTATTGCAATTCATTTTTCATTTCATTAATATGAATTGCAATATTTTTTCTAATTCATTTGAATTTATTCAAAATCAATTGAATACAAATGAATTGAAAATGAATTGCAATTCATTTCTCTAATTCATTTGAATTAATTCAAAATCAATTCAAGTCAAATGAATTGGAAATGAATTGCAATTCATTTCGCCAAACTCATATGAATTGAAAATGAATTGCAATTCATTTTGCCGAATTCATTTGAATTGGAAATGAATTCCAATTTATTTTTACCAAATTCATTTGAATTAATTTAAATTTCATTCAATTCTTTTTTTATGTGAAAGGAATTATTCAAAATTCAATTCAAATTCGTAATGAATTGAAATCAAAAATGAATGATTCATTCACAGCTCTGGTTATTAGTTAAAATATTCAGTTAACATGTTCTATTTAAAACAAAAGGTTGTTATATTATATTGAGTATTGAAAGAAACGAAAAAAATCTATTGTTTTTACCGATTTTGTCAATTAATTTTTTAATCGTTGAAAATGAACTATAAAAAATACAATTGTTTTAAACGAAATGTAAGTAGTAATTTTTTTAAACTGATTTTTAATTAATTGAATATCTACACACAAAGAAATAAAGTGCCAACCGAATTTAAAAGTGTATATTAATGGTAACAACTTATAAATTCAGTTAGTACAACGATATTTATATTAGATTTCTAAATATTTTGAGTGATGCAACTAAAATTTAGTTGAATTAAACGAACTTTGTTATAAAAACTAATGCTAAGTTGTGCCAAACGTCTGAAATTCGTAATAACTGAATTTGAGTCGTTAAAAACAGAATTTAAGTTGGCAAATAGCTAAATTTTTCTCTGTGTGTATATTTTGTAGGTTTTACGTAAAAAATATTGTGAGTGTATAATAACTAAAGGGTCCGCCAAATAACTTTTTTTTTTTTGAAACTGCTATAAAAAAAAAACTACTGAATATTTTTTCAAATTTCTTTTTTTGTTTGAAAGTACAATCCTTCCGGTTAATAATGGAAAATAATTTCATTCAAATGGCTGCCTCGGCTGGCCATGCAGTAGCCTGCACGATCGGTCCAATTTTTAAGCACATTATCGATTGTGTGCAGCTGTATTTCACCAATGGCTTCACGAATATTGTCCTTTAAAGCGTCAATTGTCTCTGCCTTGTTGGCGTAACACTTATCTTTGACGGCACCCCACAAATAATAGTTATTGGACTTTGTATGGCGTCATACCAAGGTCTTTATGCAAAATTCGTCTCAATGATGTCTCCGAAATGTTCAATTGTTGAGAACGACGGTGAATTGATGTTGATGGCGCTTCACGCACACTTTCAGCCACAGCAGCAATATTCTCGGGTGTACGCACTGTTTTTGGCTTTTCACGCTTTGGTTTATCGATGAGGATGCCAGTTTCTTTCACTTTTTTCACAATATAACGAACATACGGAGCTGACGGTGCAATCCGTACGCAATTTGCGCACACATTCTGCAACATTACCATGATTTTCAAAGTAATGTCGCAATATTTCCCAGCGTTGTTCAAGCGTATACACAACCATATACGTTCAGCGGAAGGATAAAACTAATTATCTGTCAAATCAGACATGAGCTAAGTGTTACCATTCACGAAATAAGCACTAGTTGAAAAAAAACGTTAGATGACGGACCCTTTATAATTTTGAACAAAAAGGTGGCACGGTAGATTAAGAATATTCAAAATATTAAATAAAATAAAAATTATCTGCAATACGTTTTAAATTTTTAAATAATCATTGTTACAAAAACCATAAAAAACTTTAAACGATGTCAATGTTTTTATTATCATTTAAACAAATTGGATGGCTCGTAAAACCGCAGAATATACAAATATTATTAACAAAAAAAAAATCGTAAACTGGTATCCGTAAAACTAAAAAAAACACTTAAATTTTTAAAAATACTTACAAAATGTGAAATTGCACAAGGGATCATTTTGTCAACTTACCTAAAACGAAAAGAATACAAATAAAATGTATTATTAAATAAATTTATACATATTTTTTTTTTAGTTAATTACGTTAATATTATCACAACATTTTTTTAAATGAATTGTTAAGATTTATTACAATTGAAATTTAAATGATAGAGAAAAATATTTATTTTGTTAGATTTTTAAAGTATATGATTTACATAACTACGTCAGCGTATTGCTAATTGTAATCTAAATATTTGAATTTCTTAATTCAAGTACATATTGTTTACTCGTATCTAACTAATAGGGAGATTAGACCGCGAAATCAATCTATCTACTTGATTAACGTTAATCCGCCTTTTTACGCTTCCTCGTTTACAAATGCATTTTTTTTTTCAGTTAAAAGTTTAAGTTGACAGCTAAAATAATAACTTTGTCGTTTTAAAATACCAGGCTGACGACCATAGTGATCCGGTATAAGAGGAGCAAGAAAAATGTCGGTGGTAGCAAAAATGTTGTAGCCATTGACAAAATTTTTTTGCGGAGGCGCCTTAACGTTAATTTGTATATAAGTTTTTCAGAGTTGCCAAACCGAAATTATAACTATATAAAAAATTGAGTTGCCGACAATTAGTAGTATGAATGCAGAGTTTAGAGGCAAAGTTGGATTAACTGTTAATCAAAAAGATTAAAAAATGGTTTAATCGACTTTCTTAGTCCTTGATTAAACAGTAAATTCAATTTTTTTCATAGAGCAATGCCATTTAATATCACCGTGAAATTAATCGATGTTTTCCGATTTTGATAAAATTTTGTGAGTGTGTGCGGTAGTGAATGCAAGTATTAAAATTTTTTTTTTTTTTGGAAAACTCTGGCAACTTCAAGTTGTGGAGGTAGGGACTTCACTTAAAAGGTCATAACTTTTGATGTGTAAAAAATATCGACAAATTTTTTTTGCATAAGAACGGCTAGGTTTTTTTTCTTTCTTTAGTCCTATTTCTATCCATACATGATCTAGAAACTAAGTCCGCTATCATATTAGAGTTACCACAAAATTGCATTTATATATATTCCAGGGCACCGTGTTAAATGCATCTAATTTTCAAAAATCTAAATTATTTACATACAAAGATGATGTACTTGGCAAAAGAAAAAATTTGATACCCATATTGCCCTATTTAAAACGAAGAGTTACCACCCCATTGCATTTTTGTCAAAACGCGAACTAGCACGAATTTCAAAAAAATGCTACATTGCGAGGTCTGTCAAAAAAAACAGAGTAGTATTTGGAAGATGACAAAGCCAATTGTGATAATATTTTGTTGTTGTTTTTGTTATTTCTTTGATATTTAAAATTTTGAATCACGCTCCTAGACGAGGACAAGAAATTCTCATTGAGTTTTGTGATTTAACATAACAAATATCTTTAGAAATTCTAATAACAAAGTCCCCTGAAGATTTCCTTGGGCAGGAATGAAATCCGGATTGGGACAAGCCTACAGCAGATTGTTTTTCACAATTTGTTAAATAAGTTTTGGGACTTTAGCACATTTAATTACTATAAATGCGAAAGCTGAGACCCGTATTTAATTAAATCGACTAAAGATTAAAATATGTTAATTTGGCATTTTTATCACAAACAACCCCGAACAAAAAATTCAAAAAAACCGTTTTTTTTTTACAGAATATCCTTAAAAAAAGGACATGGATGATCGTCCTTGGACAAATTATATATACAGTTGGGCGTGCCTTAAAAAAACCTTTCTTATGATACACATATTGTATACGTTGGTAAGGAAACAGATTCTCAAATTAACAAAACATGCAAAAATAGACCCATTTTCAAACTGGTCCAGCTCACGAGAGGTCAAAGCTGGAGCCGAAATATTTTAAATGGCATCTTAAAAAAGCCCAAGGTTCGTTTTTAGGAGGGTACATCGAGCACTTTTTTTGGTGAGTCACTCTAGTGTACATACTTCTACATTTTTTCGGATATCTCACTAAGTAATATCTCACAGGGTATTTAGAACACATGTGTAGCTATTTCTATAAAAATTTTAAAATTTTTTAAAAAAGAATGTTTTCCAAAAATTGATTTTAAAGTTTTTTTTTTTCAAAAATTTTTATTATTAATGTGAAATTTTTTTTTATTTATTTTTTATATCCCAAAACCTAGCCGTTCTTATGCAAAAAAAATTTGTAGATATTTTTTACACACCAAAAGTTATGACCTTTTAAGTGAAGTCCCTACCCCACAATTTGAAGTTATAGGGTTGCCAGAGTTTTCCAAAAAAAAAAATTAATTTTTTTTAATACTTGCGTTCACTACCGCACACACTCACAAAATTTTATCAAAATCGGAAAACATCGATTAATTTCACGGTGATATTAAATGGAATTGCTCCATAGATTAACTTTTCTGTGTACATTTCCTATAACGTATTATATTTTATATATAATTATGTGTACATGTTTTTTTTTTATGAAGAAGAAAAAATTTGCAAAGATGAATTCCAAGCCACAACCATAACAATAACAACAAATAACGCATACACATCATTCACATCAGTCTACAGCCCTCCAAGACATAATATTACTTGCGAACAGTATATGGAACTTATTAACAAACATAAGTATAAGTTTATAATGGGAGGCGATTTTAATGCCAAACATGTATATTGGGGATCCCGATTAAATACAACGAAAGGCAGACGTTTGTTTGAAGCCTTACAAGCAACAGGTAGTGAATGCATCTCGACTGGTTCTCCTACATATTGGCCAACAGATAGAAAAAAGCGGCCAGATTTAATTGATTTTTTTATAACCAGAAAAATATCTAAACTCTCACTGGATATAGAAGAAGGGTTCGACTTGAGCTCAGACCATTCACCAATATACTTAACTCTAAACTGCGGAGTTCGTAAAAAAACACCGATTCCAACATTATCAAATAAGCACACTGATTGGAGTTATTACAAATTATTAATAAACGAAAATATTAAGACCTTATCACATATATCTACATCTGAAGATTTAGAAAAAGACGTACAAGACCTTGCGTCACTAATTCAAGAGACTGCATGGAATTGCACCCCTCAAATGAAAGGGTTTCAAAATAAAATATCCTACCCTCCAAAAATCCGCGAACTTATAGCAATTAAACGAAAACTTCGAAAAAAATGGCAGCAGACCAGATGTCCCCGTGACAAAACTGTACTTAATAATGCTACTCAAAAACTGAGAAGACAAATAAAAGTTTACAAAAACGAAAATCTTAATCAGTATTTATCGGAGTTAACATATGACAGCAAAACTGACTATTCTCTTTGGAAGGCCACAAAGCAGCTTAAGCAATCAACTCGTACAAACTCAGCTCTTAGGCAAATCGATGGAACTTGGGCAAGAACGAATTTACAAAAGGTTAATTTATTTGCTGATTATCTAAGTACCATTTTTACCAATGACCTTGCTGATAAACAAGAGCTAGGTGTGGTAATAAACAATGACTGTGAAAATATTTCAAATGTAACAGTCACAGAAGTAAAAAAGGAAATCAAATCCCTTAAATCTAAAAAGTCTCCCGGTTATGATTTAATAACTGCAGATCTACTGAAACACTTACCGCATAAGGCAATTGCAAATCTTGCAACAATATTTAATGCAGCTATAAAACTAAGCTATTTTCCAAGCATATGGAAAGTGGCTGAGATCATAATGATACAGAAGCCAGGAAAAAACCCTGAAGAAGTTAGTTCTTATAGACCTATTTCATTATTGCCGTTAATTGGTAAATTGTTTGAGAAATTAATCTGCAAAAGATTAAAATTAATAATTCACACTAAAGGTCTAATACCTCATCACCAATTCGGATTTCGCGAGAAACATTCGACAATCGAACAGATACATAGAATAACTCATTCGATTGAAATCGCCTTAGAAAAAAAAGAAATTTGTTCAGCCGTATTCTTAGATGTTGCAAAGGCGTTCGATGGTGTATGGCATGACGGATTGATTTACAAGCTAAATTTACTTTTACCCAAGCACTACTGCGAATTATTAAAATCATATTTAGAAGAAAGAGTTTTCCGAGTAAAGCTAGAAGACGAGTACTCAAATCTTTATCCTATTAGATCAGGCGTACCACAAGGTAGTATACTGGGCCCTATTTTGTATCTTTTGTATACCTATGATATGCCAGTAAACAGAAATTGTGTAGTCGGCACTTTTGCGGATGACACGGTAATATTGTCAACAGGCCCGAACAACATGATTGCAACCGAAAAACTACAGAAAGCTCTTGATGATGTACAACTATGGACACAAAAATGGGGCATACAATTAAATAGTTCCAAATCCATCCATATCAACTTTACCTACAAAAAAACAGCTCATTTACCAATTTTTATCAACAGCATTGAAGTGCCATTTGCAAACTCGGCTAAATACTTAGGTATGACGCTGGATACAAAACTTCATTGGAAAGAACACGTCAAATTAAAAAAAATGAACTAGAGATAAAATACAGAAAAATGAGTTGGCTATTAGGAAGAAGAGCCAAACTCTCTATACACAACAAACTTATGCTGTATAAACAGCTTTTAAAACCAGTGTGGACTTATGGAATCCAAGTCTGGGGATGCGCAAAAAATTCTACAATACAACAAATTCAAAAATTTCAAAATAAAGTCCTTAGAAATATTGTTAATGCCCCATGGTATGTTCGAAATGCCGACATTCATCGTGACTTAAAAATAAGTACAATACATGAAGAGATAAGGCGTAACGCTGAGGCTCATAATCTTCGATTATTGAGTCATCCCAACGAAGGAATTCCGAATATATTAAACATCTCGGGATTACCTAGAAGGCTTAATCGCTATAAACCACATGACCTAATTGGTCGATTTGCACCAGATTAAGTTTTATAACTAAACTTTTATATCTGTACTTTTTATGTACCTAATTATTGTTAATTTAGCAATTAGAAATAAACTACTAGTTAGTCTATATAGACTAGTCGTAGTACAACCTTAAACTGTATTACTTTTATAATATTGTTTAAATAAAGAAAAAAAAAAAAAAAAAATGTTTTTTTTTTATTAAAGTGTGTGCCCAAATAAACGTTATCACACATTTTTTGCGATTAATTTAAATATTTTTTTTTTAATCAGACTATATTCGAAAAATGTGTCAGATAATAAAATTTTTTGGTTTGTCGAAAACAATTGCATGGCATACACACCAAGAAATAAAAACCCATTTCAATCAAGAAAATAACGTTAATTGCTGAAATTCCGACAACAACGAAAATTGCAAATCCAATTAGAAATTGATAGCTCTTTAATTGAATTATTTGTCAATTAATATTAATTAATTTGCTTAAAGAGTTGTCAATATTGTATATCTTCTTTAAAGCAAAAAACAATTGGACAAAGTGTTGCCATACCCAGCAAAAACTTGGTAAGGACTGGTCATTACCGTATAGATTACCAAGTAATGATAGGTCATTACCTGCTTCAAAATACAAAATAATGGCTTACTGATAATGGGTTATAGAAGTACTTATATGGAATTCAAAAATAATGAGTTACTGGTAATTGGTTACATAAGTATCTATTTCATATTTTTTATTCTAATATTGTATTAATTTGTTTTAAAAAATTTTACAAGTAAATTTTCTAAACTGTTGTTATTTTAGATTTTTTTCAAGATTTCTGTAAAAAAAATAACTTAAAGATAACCGCTATTTTGTAACTCCGTCGTAACCAATTATTCTGTCATTGTAAGTAACGACTTATTAAAAGTATTTACTTATTCGTTCACTATGACTAACCAATATGAGTAACTCATTATTCTCACTTTTTTTGTAAGCGAGAGGGTAATGACCACAAATGAATTTTGGGATATCGCAAACAAAAGTAATCAAGCTTGGTAACTAGTGAATCCATTTGTGCCCTACTTACACGCTTAATTACTTGTTAATGTCTGTTTTTGCTGGGATAACAACAAAATGTTTTTTTTTTTAGTTTAAATTTAAACCTGCATGTAATTCTCATTTATTTAGCATATTTATTTATACTTAATTAGGGAATTGACATGGTGCCTTAAAGTCATAAATCGTAAAGTCATATGCAAAAAAAATAGTACATATATGAGCAGCATGTTGTATTTTCTAATTCTTAAGGACTCATTAGTTGTTACTTTCTGTTGCCGTTCTGTGTCGTTCTGTTCTGTAGGTAATATTTTGTAATTACTTCTTCTGTGAAAGAAATCAGCTGTTTTAAAAAGGAAACGAAAATCTAACCAAAAACATTTAAATCAGGGATGATAAATGCGATTTTAAAATAGTACCAAACTGCATATAAAATAGTGCTTTTTCGGCATCCACAGTATAAAAACAAAATTTAAATAAAAATTAACAAACAACAAGTGCATGCATAAATTTGGTTTTTCCAATTTTTACCCTCCAAAATGAACAATTACAAATGAAACAAAAATAATATATATTAAAAAAAATATGTTGAGAGGTGAAAACAAAATTTTGAGGTGAAAAACTTTTTTGGATGTAAAAAAATAAAGTGTGTGGTGAAAAACATTTTTGAGGTAACAAAACTATTTTTGAGGTGAAATAAAAATTTTTTGTGGAGAAAAAAGAGTTTGCGGTGAATTTTAAATATAATTCATGGAAAAATATGACGTTATATTTTATACACCAGACACTACAATGAATTCTAATATTATACAGTGCATTATACACCAATTTGAATGGAAAATTTAAAGGTACTTTCACATTGTCACTCATTACTTTCGAATTTTAAAGGGACCAAGAAATTCATACATAGAAAAATTTGTAAATCGTACTAAATGAGTCATAAGAGTATCATGGTACATTTGTGGTTCAAATAGTACCATAACAAGTACTATAGTACCAACTTTATCATCCCTGATTCAAGTATTGAGAAAAAGATTTCACAACAAACTAATACATACGCACTTTAGGCTGTCACTTAACGTTGAATTCTATTTTTAACAGATTTGTCCGCAACAGAACAGTACGAAAAACTGAAAACTAACCACACATACAGACTTTCAATTGAACAGAAACAAAACAGCTGATTCGTAACAGAACAGAACGTACAAACTAATTCTGCCTTTAAGTACTAAAAACGTCAAATTCGAAACGTCGGAAAAAAAATGCCGACAAAAATCTTTGTGCGAAAAATATGCATCCGATGTATTTATGGTAAAAACAAATAAGAATTTTACTGCTTTTTTCAATACCCGCTTCGGCTTTATCTGAAACAGCATTTAAGTTATTTTTTTATATATTTTTGTGTACAAAAACTTACCGAAATAATTCCTTTTGCTTCCATTTTATTAATTTGACAAATTTCCTTTTTTATATGTACAGACAAATTTATTTGTTTTAAATGTTGCAGAAGTGCAAAAAAATATTCAAAACGGAATAATAAAAAAAAAATAGCTGATTAAATAGTAAACAAAAAACAGCTGACACTAAACATACTATACTGGAAAAAGATACATGCTCAAGTTGTATTGTCGTAAAATAAATTTGCACGAAGAATACCAAAAACATTTTACAACTGTTGTATAATATTAGCACATACGACAAATACAACACTATAGTTCACCTTGTGAATTCCCTAAATGTAAACAAATTCACACAGAAATTAGTTGTTTTCTATTGAAAAGTAGGGACTATGGCAAAAAAAAATTCATCTTTATTTGCATATGTTAGCCCTTAAGTTGAAACCAGAGTATTTTCTAATTTAAATTTTTAATTTATTTTTCAGCATTTTTGTTAAAAACAATTTTTATGAAACAAAGTTTAACTTCAAAAATTACATTTATCAATTTTATGATACCGTAATGTTGTAGAATAAAATAATATTCTGATTTCAACCAAAGAAATTTAATTATTTAACTTAATAAAGTAATAAACATAATGAGAATTAATAAAATCTAATTGAAATGAATTTTAAATATTTATTACAAATACCACTAAACATAAACATTTATAAAAAACAACTAAATAAATATTACAAAAACCAACAACTATGTGTTGATGTTTGCCTTTGTGCGATAGTATATGAAAATGTCAAGCAAGTTCCGAATTTGAGCAAATATTTAATTGATTCAATTAATTTTTAATGGACGTCTTTTAAAAGGAAACCTTTTTCTGTATAGTTAGTTCACAATGAATAATCTAAAGCAAATGCGTGAAAAAGTTATTTAAACTTTTCGAAATTATCCAAGTTGGACTTTCAAAAAATCACAAAAATGTTACACGTATCCCGTCAGTCTGTTGCAAATGTGGTAGGCCAGCCGTAACAAGTTTTAGGTCATTGGCAGAAAACCTGAAACTGGTAAAACAAAGAAATCCAGGAACTCTTCTATGGCCAAAAAGGTGAAGAAGATTTTGAGATCTGATCCAAACGTTTCTTGCAGCGAAGTAGCACAACGAGTGCAACGCTCGAAATATCAAAGTCGAAAAATGTTTGGTCTGAGTACATTTTAAGTGCAAAAAGTTATGGATATGAATGCTAAGAAGAATACTGACGCCAAAAAACGAGTAAGTAAAACAAAAAAAAAAGATTTTTTTTTTCAAAAATGCGAATGTTTTAATATGGACGACGAAGTCTATATACACGCAAAGAAAAAATATGGTTGCAATATGATTGCGGAAAATAAAACTATGTTTCATACAGACACAATTGGTTGCTTTAATTAAATTATTATTGTATCAATCATATTTCACCAATAATATGGTTGCTTTAATCATGTTACAGTAAAAAAATTTTTTTTTTCTGTTATCATATTATACTTTTGTCTACAATCAAAGCTCAGTATTTATTATCATATTCCTCTAACTACAACCATATTATAGTTACACCAACTATAAAAAGATAAGTCTGCTTTTTATGAGCGATCTTTAGTGTCATTCTTTTGTGACAAGAAATTTTAAGAAGCAGGATTGACAAATTAAATAATGTTATACAAAAAAAACATAAAAATAGAAAAACAAAACAGTGGTGTTTATTGTAATGGTGATTTTTTTAGTGGAAGAAGCAATTATATAAATTAAGTAAAAAGTGATTTAAATTGTAAACAAAAAAATTAAACAAATATGAAACTCTGTTGTACAATATAATCATATGGTAATATGTATGAAATAATCATAATATGTTAATAAATTATCATGAAATTATTTTCTATGATCATGATATGATAATATGGTTATAGTGATAATATTATGATTGCTGCAAAACATGTTATGATCATTATAAATGTATTGTGAAATTGTATTCTTAACAAATTTTAATGTGTACTTATGTTGTTATCAAATGTTTCCATTATTTTATTTTTGCTAACAAAATAAGATTTGTGCTAAAAAAGAAAAAGTTTAGTTTTGCTTTTTTAAATACTAAAACAAAAAATGATATAAACATCGCATAGCGACAAAATAATGATTTATGCAACTCCTTAATAACACAAATCGTATTGGGCTGTGCAAAGACAGTTTGATTACTTAAATTAATTTAAGATGAGTTTATTTAAATGTGTAAATTATTAAATAATATAAGTGTGTACAATTAAAAAAAAAAAAACATGCATAACTTTTTAATCCAGCTTCAACAGAATGCTGGGAGAATAATGTAGGAATCATACTATGATAATTTATAAACACTTCCATAACCATAATATGATTATATTGAGATCAATTGAGAATCATAATATGGTAGTCTAATTATCCTATTATGATTAGGTATGGTTGTCACAACCATAGTGACAAGGTTGTCGCAATCATAAATAAAAAATGTATGATGCTCTTCGAATATGGTTACCTTAACCATGTTTTTTCTTTGCGGATTTTTCACAGCTTCCCGGCAGGAAGTTTTATGTAGCGGATATTCTAAGAAATGTCCTGGAAAACCAACTGTCTGGCAGGCTATTTGCAGCTGCGACAACAGAACTTTTTTTTGTTATGTCGGGAGCACTAAATTCGGATATTTAAGTCAAAGAGGGTCTTTAAAAGAAATTGGTTCCATTTTTGAGACAACATACTGTCTCTAAATTATTTTGGCCCGATTTCACATCGTGTCATTATAAGAAAAGTACAATAGAATGGCGCGAAAACAACAATGTTATTTTTGTACCTAAAGAAACCAACCCACCAAATTGTCCAGAATTACGTCCAATTAAATTATATTGGGTTCTGGTAAAAAAGGGAATAAAAAAAAGACAACATCAGTTCTCAAGTATACATATTTCCAACTTTCGATATAAGTGGAAAGCTGGTTCCAGAAAAATCACTAGCATCACTATATAAATTGCTTATGGGAGGCATGCCAGAAAATTAAAACATTTATGTATATTATGATACAGAATATAAATCTGTTTAAAATTTGAATCAATAAAGTGTTTTATTTTAAACTATCGCACTCGTACACTCAAAAGTCTGTAAGTCTGTAAAAGTTACAGAACAATTTAAAATTTTACAGAAAAATTAACTCTTTTTTTATTCTTTGGTATTTTACTTATATTTAGATTAAATATGTTCAACTTGAATAAAAATATGTCTGAAATTATTATCAGTAAAAATTCCTGATAATTTTAGCACCTTGTGTTCAAAAAAAAAAAATATTAAAATATTTTTCTAAAATCGGCAACTAAAATTAGTTTAAAATGTTGCAATTTGTAAATAGAGAATAACTAGAATTTTTTTTATTAAAACCTGATTTTGTACTAAAAATTAGTACAAAGACTGCAAACGGGAATATAAAAAATTTTATAAATTTTTCTATTAACTTTTTTTTTTGAGTGTATGAATATGTAAATAATATTATTTTTGATTTATTCCAGCAACAAATAAAAAGCAAAATATATTTTAATAGTAATAAAAATTTAATATAAATAAAAACCATAAAAACAATATCGATAAAAAAAATATAAAAATATTCCGCATGTGTGCCATTTCAATGCCAACAATCAATTACTTAATATAACATTTATTCGACATTCATAAGTTGACAATTTGAAACTCAAAATGGTTGATACAACATAAGTTAAGCATGCTTACCAACGCAACTAAAAAAATCTTCTGTGAAATTTCGTGTTACACATACTATATGCGCTACACAGAGGACAACAGTCCGGTTAACTTCAAATTTCTAAATTTATGATGTAGAAACTAGAGATGGGCACGTAAGCAGAATTTTGAGCGGTTCACGTGAATCACACGTGATCATGCCTGAATGTGGGTAAACCCTAATTTTGCTCACTTGAATGTGAATAAGTGTCGGTAGGAAACAATTCTTCGTGAGAGAGTGGGCATGAGTCAAATTTTTGAGTGTGCATGAGTAGAGTGTGCGTGAGTAGAGCTTGTTCAAACAATTTTGTTTTCGCTAAAGTAAAGGTTTTCTTTAACTTTTTGGCAGATTAAATCTTTTTGGTGTTTTAAAACACTAATTAAATGGCAAAACTGCATATTCAAAGCCAATTTAAGTTAAACATTCACAATTTAAATTAATTTTTACATTTTATTTTTGGTCAGCAAAATCTTAATTTATTCACGTGAGCGTAATTGAGTGTGAATCGGTAGAAACTGTTCGTGAGTGATTGTGCGTAAGTGGAGTTTTTCTATCGTGAGCGTGAGTGAGTGTAAGTCAAAATTCACTCACGCGCCCATATCTTGTAGAAACATTAGTTGTAATATTAATTATACATGTGCCAAAAGAGAGATTTCAATTATTAAGTTATCACCGTGAAAAAGCAAAATTTAGTTTCACTTGTGAATAAATATAAACATATTTCAGAAGTTATTAACAACAACTCAAAAAATTTCAAAATTTTTCAAACACTTTCAAGAAAAAAGAAATTTTCTCAGAAGATAAAACAAACAACTCCACACACAGAGAAATAAAGTGCTAACCGAATTGAAAAGTGTGTATTAATGGTAACAACTTATAAATTCAGTTAGTACAACGATATTTACATTAGATTTCTGAATATTATTGGTGTTGCAACTAAAATTCTGTTGAATTTATTGAACTTTGTTGTGAAAACTAATGTTAAGTTGTGATAACAGACTGAAATTCGTAATAACCGAATTTCAGTGGGCAACTAGCTACATTTTTCTCTGTGTGAAACAAATTTTTTAGTTCGCTATATTTCAGAAAACGGTTTATCGGATTTTGACTACAAAGTAAAAAATTTAATTGCAGTATGCACTTTTTCTAGCGAATAAATTTTTCAACGGCTCTAAACTTTCAAGGTGAATAATTGGAAATTTAATTTTAAATTATTTTGTGCATAACGTTACCTTGTCTATAAAAATCTATATATATAAAACTCATGTTTTGTTTGTTTGTTCTCTATACAAATTTGCAATTCTTAACGAATTTTCCTCAAATTTGGCATGAATGATCCTCGGACCTCAACTTAGATCGTAGTATAGTTTCATCGACCACGCCCACTTCTACGCCTACTACTACTTTTGACAAAAAATCTGAAATAAAAATTTTTTTCACCTTTTTCTTCTTTTTTTCGAATACAAACTTCTAAGAAAGTTTTAACGGATTTCTTTGAAAATACTCACATATATTCTACGTTTTCCAAGGAAGGCCTCAGTAAAAGTTTCATTATCATAACCCGCTTCAATACTTTTGATCAAAAACGTCAAAATCAAAAAATTCAACTATTTTTAATAAAGCTTATTTTTTTAATTTGAAAGTATTAAATCCAATCAAAACATTGTAAGAAAAACCATTTCGTTTTTAAGAATTTTTTCTCCCGTATAATATGCCTACTAATTTTTTTGCAACGTCTTTATGATTTAATTTTTTTTTTAAATTTATTTTTCCTTACCGTTTTTGGCAACAACAAGTCCATTAAAAAACAAAAAAAAATTTTTTAATGATAAACTTTTTCGAAGAAACCATGCACTAAAATCAATATGAGACATCTTTATTGATAAAGCACATTGATTTATAGTCGTGAATTGCTACTGAAAGCATCAGTTTGTATTCAACATCTTTAAAGATAAAATAATTTTTAATTTTGTAACCTTATTTCATAAATTTCAAATGGAATCTTTAACTTTAAAGTTTAACGTTAAAATCCTAACTGATTTTGCAAAACAGAACAGAATTAAGTCGTCTATTTCCTAGCTTAAAATTTTTTCTGCATTCAAAAATCACAGTTGACTCGGGAAACACCGGGCACTTCAGCTAGTAATTACTAAATTTTTATGAAAAATTGCTGCACACTATTTTTAGTAAACCCTTTTTTATAGCGGCTAATCGTATTTTGATTATTTATATGGGACATACTACCTACAAACGTCTTGTGTTCAAATCATAATCAAAAATTTCAAAAATTTCAAAAATTGTTGGTTCCATGGGCATTTTAATTTACAATGAAATTTTCAAAACGCATTTCTTATTTTTAAGATGACCCATGAAAAGTATATTATAATTAAAAAAGTATATTATAATTAATTTATATCAAGCGTAATTAAAGCTATAAAAAACTCATTAACTTTTTACGAAATTTGCTAGACACCATTTTTAAACATTTTTCCAAAAAAAAACTTAGAAAATTTTTCAAATATTAATTTTTAAATTTTTTTTTAAAAGCTATGATGAACAACTCCATACAAAAACGAATTATTTAAAATACAAACTTTTAAGTTTTTTACGGATGATAAAAATCACAATTCCAACAACATTTGATATAGATACAACTTTAATAAGCTGCACTTATGTATAATACCATGCAGGTAAAGACCACTCCAAATGTAGTTAAAAAGTAATGAAATTTCACTTAAAGAAAGGACGACTTTCATTTCAGTAAATTCAACTAACATTGTCATTTGTTTTTTAATGTTCAAAAAATTACTAACAAATGTAGTAAAAATGAACCAAATGTTAGTTAAAAATAAAAAAACATTTATTTTTTTTAATAACAAAAAGCAACTGTAAAAAAATGTATGTAAAATCAAAAAGCAGTCATTTGATGTGGTTTGTTTTTTTAAATGTACTACAAGGTTAGTAAAAAATGTAATTTGTTCTACAAATGACTGACATTTACATTAAAAATAAAGAAATTGTATTACAACCCAAACAACTACATATTTTAAAAGCAGAAGTTTCCTGAGTGTATATTTCAGCAACGGATTGTCAGATTTTGATGATTTAAACGTTTTATGATAGCTATATACTAGGGTTGTAATTTATTCGGGGTTTTATTTTGTTCGAATAAACGATCAAACAATATTTGATCGAACGATCAAACGATTAACTTTTAAAAATTAATCGATTAATCGAACGAATAAGGATTAAAATAATTTTAAAAAATATATATAAATTATAAAAGTATTTTACCGTATAATTCCAACATTTTAATAAGTTTTTCCATCAATTTAAATACTTAATTTTAGACTATAGTACCGCCAAAAGATTTCTCCATCATACGCCATTTGGCATTGTTATCTCGTGAAAAAAAATACAGATTTAAAAATCGTTAAGAAGTTAAATATACATATATATATCGGCGATAGTTTTAGTATATCGAGCTGTTGAGATCTTATTTTTGTAACCATAGGAGTTAGATAACATAGTTTACTATCGTTGTAAAATAGCTAAATTTTAAATAGTTTTAACTTCAAAAATCTTGCCATCTTCCTCCTTATTGTTAGCTTGAAAGTCAACTAAAACATATTTACCCATTATTAAAGAGATCATATCTTGGAAAACGATTAATAATAGTTTAAAAATTTCAGTTATTTCTTTATTTTGTCCATTACCATTTCTTATAAAAATTTTCCCACAAGCGGTAAATATTCGACAAAGTTTTATTAAAAGAAATATATTATTTTAATTATTCGCTTTACCCGATTAACCGTCAAAATTTATACGAATTATTCGTTATTCAAAAAATATGTTTTTTAAATTCTTCATTCGAAGTTTCTTTTTGTTCGTTCGATTAATCGAATAATTTTTATTCGAGTGAAAACCCAATTACATACGTCTTTTTTCCTATTAGTTATCAAAAAAATTATAACTTAAGTTTCTATGGGAAATTATAAAGGGAATGCATTTTTATGTTTAAAGCATGCAATTTTTTTGTTTGTAGATTTGATAATTCAAAAGATTACATGCCGTTTAGTCATATTAAGAAGGCTTATTTTAATTAAAAAACTATCAGGGAATTTTGGAAAACTACTAAACTTAAGACCTGAGTATGCCAAAATTTTGTTTTATTGAGTTAAGGGAACTATCTTCTAAAAAGCTTATATAATATTATCCGAAAAATTTTAAAATCTAATTGTATCATTTTAGATCTAATCTGATTCAATCAGAAATTATTTGATACAATTATACCTAATTTGATAAAATAAAATATAGTTTAATACAATAGTATTCTTCCATATGCAAATGTAACAAATTATATATCATGTGATACAATTATCTACAATGAGATACGATAGTATACAAAAATATGCATGTAGATGTATAATTGTATAAAGGTCCATATGTAGTTGGATATTTTTCTATATTGTATCAAATGATATGTAATATAAAGAAAGATATAATTACCAATATAAAGGGTCCATTTTACCTATTTTGTAATTAGAATTAATTAAGTGAAAGGAATAGTGAAAATTGTTAATATAATGTAAGATAAGTAAATTTTGCATAATCCAGCAGTTTTTGAAAATAATCCCATTTTATAACAAAGATTTCATCAAACTATATTAAAATACAAGAATTCGTTCCTATTATTTTTTCACCACTGCAATTAGACCAGATGCTAATAGTTCTATTTAGATCTGGTGAAACAGATCTTACAAGATCTGTTTAGATGTAATCTTTTTTACACGGGAGTCTACACATTATTATATTTTGTAAACGGATATTGTCCTTTAAAGCGTCAATTGTCTCTGGCTTGTTGGCGTACCACTTATCTTTGACGACACCCCACAAATAATAGTCCAACGGTGTCAAATCGCAGCTCCGAGGTGGCCAAACGACATCAGCTCTGCGGCTGATAATGCGATCTTCAAAAACAGGGCGCAAAACATCGAGTGTAGCTTCGGCTGTGTGGCACGTAGCGCCGTCCTGTTGAAACCAAATGTTGCCAATATCCTCCTCTTCAATTTTTGTGAACAAAAATTCGTTCAACATGGCCCGATAACGATCGCCATTGACTGTAACAGCCACATTCTGCAACATTACCATGATTTTCAAAGTAATGTCGCAATATTTCCCAGCGTTCAGCGGAAGGATAAAACTAATTATCTGACAAATCAGACATGAGCTAAGTGTTACCATTCACGAAATAAGCACTAGTTGAAAAAAAAAGTTAGATGGCGGACCCTTTATTTGAGATATAATTTTATATAATTTTGTATTAATATGCATTTTGCACAATATCATAATAAACGATTGTATAAAATAATATCAAAACTTTTCAACTTGAGAGGCTAAAATATAAATCAGCAGTTACGAGTTATCAGTTAGTGACAATCTATATATTTGAACTACCATAAAGTATATGCAGGAACTACCAAAAATTATATGCAGTTTCTCGTTCCTTTCACTACGAACGCCTTGTGAATACCCACTTTTGGTCTAAACTTAGACAGATTATAAATTGAAGCCAATCGTCCAAATTATAGCAGACATAAAGCTTGATAATAAATCAAAATTAGAAAACTTACCACGCCAAAATCCTTATAATTTTGTCTTCTTAATATATTTGCAAGTATATTGAACACAATTTAATTTTTTAATTACAGAATTGAAAGCAAACTTTCCGTTTATATTTTAAATGTAATTAAAATTTGTGGTTTTTACTGTCACATGACGAAAGTTTTTTTAAATTACATTAAGTTAAATTTTTTGTATATGCAAATTGTTAAATTACAAAAAATAATTAATAAATTGTCATTTACACAACGTATTGACTTTTAACAATTTGAATAAAAAAAATTTATGAGCTATTTCAAACATTTTCGACACCTGTTGAAACGAACTTTAGATTTTTAAAGGTTTATTGAATTGAGAGAAACGATGGACAGGGTTAAGTTGAATATACTTAAAAACAAGGACATGCTAAGTTTAACGTTGAAAGTTTAACCCAATGAATTTAAAAGTCGTAAAATTGAAAAATGACTTGAAACTTACAAGAGTTTTATCATCCATTTTATGTTTTTGCTCATAAATTCCATTTGCTGCTTCGTGAAAAGTTGTATGGTGGTTTACAAGTGCAATCAAAATGTTCCGATTTCTCACATTTTTTTCATTTGGCTTTTGCGCCGTTCAATGGAATTGAGTTTTGGGGACAGTATTTAAAGAATTTTGCAATTTTAAAGTTTGAGGTACACTAAATACTGATGTAAGTGCACCAATAACGGAATACGAACATCACAAATTACACTGTTCAACAAAATCAAATTTTTTCCAAAATTACAAGGTCGGACCTATAAATTTTGATAGCTGTTCTTTGGCTGATTAGATCCGTTACATTACAACAAAAGCAAAAAAAAATCAAAACAATAATCAAGTGCTATATTTCTTATTGTACCGAAAACGTGTTAATTTGCGGTGCATATATTGGGGACATAATTTGTTTTGTGTTTTGAGTGTATTCAGATTTTGATGTATTAAGGGACTTATAGTAAAATTTCAAGGCGAATATTTTTGCGGAACATTTTAACCAATTAAATCCCTGTTTTAATGGTGTTTTTAGCTCTTTTTTAAAAGAAGTACAAAAAAGACCTTACCTTGAGAAGTTAGAGGGTTAACATATTTTAAAAAAATGTTCTCCGTAACATTTTACATATATTTGCTGAACACACCATAAACTTTAAACGTAAGCTTTACTCGATTTTCTATGCCGATTGACAATACAAAATTTGCATTTGGGGGAAACTTTACCTCCCTCTAAAATGAAACCCAGATGTAAACTTTCAAAACGCCGACACACGTGTCTTTTTTTTTGTCTCTTCTATCAAAATTTATAGGTCGGACCTTGTTATTTTTTTTTGTGTTGTACAGTGTTATAAGGAATTGGCGTAAGTTTTTTGAAAATGTACACTGAAAATAGTTTGTAGTTTAAATTAACTGAAAATGTAATTTAACATAAATGATAAATCACTTAAAACCCGCTCTACTTACTTTTCATTTAAATCAAATATTTCTAGTTATTTATTTTTAAATATCGTTTAAATAACAAACAAATCCATAAGAACAAAAGACTAGTAACACAGAAAAAAATATTTCCCTACTTTTTTCAATTAAATCGGTTTGGGAAAATAGCTGTCAATTAAAAATTAATTGCATCAATTAAATATTTGCTCAACTTCGAAACTTGCTTGACATTTTTTTATATTATCGCTCAAAAGTAAACATCAAAACATTGTTGTTGTTTTTTGTAATATTTATGTTGTTGTTTTTTATAAATGTTTATGTTTAGTGGTATTAGCAATAAATATTTTAAATACATTTCAATTGGATTAGATATTAATTCTTATTAGGTTTATTACTTTATTAAGTTAAATAATTTAGTTGCAGTTGTTTAAGTCTGAATATTTATTTTTGTTTTTTCTAAAACATTATCATAAAATTGACAATGTAATTTTTTAAGTTTACTTTCGTTTAATAAAAATTTTAAATTTTTTTTTAAACAGAAAAAAAAATGCAAAAAATAAACTAAAAATTATTTCAAATAAAAAAAAAACTCTGATTTCAACAAAAGGGCTAATTTCTACATAGGAAAAATCAAAAAAAAAAAATTGCCATACTCCCTACGCTTCAATAGAAAGAAAAAACTAATTTCTGTGTGAATTTTTTCTAAAGGCTTGAGGTCCGCTGAATCCGAACTGCACATCATGTTCTCGAGATATCTTAACATAAAGTTTAGAAAAATACGTGTTTTTTACATTCGGGACATTATAACATTGAGTATTGTGACTTTTCACTTTTTTTTGAGTGTAGCGTGTGTGACTATTTTTATTTAGAAAAATGCGGTTTTTTTTTACATTCGGGACATTATAACATTGAGTATTGTAACTTTTCACATTTTTTTTTTTTTTGAGTGTAGCGTGTGTGACTATTTTTTCAGACTAAAAACAAACATAAATCGGAAACAATTTCAATTAACTAAATAATTATTTATTTTTAACAAATCAGTAGGAACAATTCTTAGATTTATTTTTATCTTAACTTTGTCAGTTACGTACAACTATTCAGAAAAAATTAATTTGATTGACATAACACGTCAGTCAGTCAGCAACAGTTGTATTCAAATGAAGTTTCATTTCTTTTAAATCATAATTTTTTTTGTTTTAATTTACAAACTATTTTAAGTGTATATAAGCATATTAATTAAATGAAAATTATAATTTCCTTGTTTATTTATATTTGTTTGTATTTAGTTATTAGATCATTTAATCCATTTAAAAACCAAAACATTAATCCATTTATGATCGATCATCAGTCATTGAAGTAATTTTCCAACATATATAAAACTGTTACTAATCGGTCTAATTACAACTTAATTATTAAAACAAAAAAATAGTTGTAATTTTGTAACAATAAATATAACATATCTAATTATTCGAGTAGCTTTTAGCTATTTGTACTAACAATACTTATTGTTAGTACAAATAAACACTACACTGGGAGAATTAAATGCATGATTTCAATGAATCTTTGCAATAGATCTATGAATTGTCACTAGAACTCATCCATTGAAACTATTCATTAAGTTAATGCTGTTTTTCATAAAATTTTATGAAAAATTTCACATTATTTATTAAAAAATTTCATACACCTACACTAAGAAAAAAAAAATTGTAATGGCTAATGAAAATTTTGCTGTGATTGCGGGAAATTTAACTATTTTGAGCCTTGAGGTATTTGTTTTTTTTTTTTTTGCTAAATTGAGCAACACATGTTCGCTGAACTGTAGTAAAATGAAATTAGTAGAAACAATTAGTAGCCGTTACTAAATTTGAGTAAAATTTCAGTACACTGCAATTTAAAATTAATTTGCTAAAATCAACAAAAAAATTTAGTACATCCAATAGAACTTCACAGAATAAAAAGTAAAATTATACGACTTTGTTTTTCAATCCTTTACACTTTTTTTAATGATAGGTAAATATTATTTTAATTTTAACTCTGTTATAAAATATTTTATTTATTTAAAATATATATTTTTTGATTAGCTAAAATTAGTAAAATATTTTGCTAAAATCAGCAACAAAAATAAGTACAAAATTTAATAATTTGTAAAATGTGGATAAGTTAAAATATAACTAAAAAAAATTGTACTAAAGTTTAGTACAAAAAAAGTAAAGTGCGATAGTAATTTTTTTAAACTAACTTTTTTTCTGAGTGCAGTGATAAAGTTTCATTAAATCTATGAAGCTTTTTCATGAACCTCAATTATTTAGTGCAAAATTGTCATTACAACTCGTCCAAGGAATTCTCTCTGTGTAGTATAATTAAAAAAAAGATAATTATTTATGAAAACAATATCATGTTTTATTGTAAACATTTAAAATTAGTTTAATTTAAGGTTTTTATTAACTACTATTAAATAAGTGTTTACGAGAAATTCGCACACATAAAAGTTAAAACACTAATTTGTACAACACTTAAGTTCAAGGAAGGTATCCCAATTATTTACATTAGAGTAATGCTTCAACAAAGGAACGATATATCATAGGATGCTACGTAAGGTACGTATTAGACTACGTATTAGATACGCAGAATATTTTTCGACCACACTTTGCAAATACTTATATACACATTTGTAAATGTTTGGTACCGTTTGAAAGGAAATTACCTGTAGATTACGACATTTTTAAAAAGAGACAAATTTAGCACTCTTGGTAGAATACAAACTTGGGTAATCCTTATAGGATGGTAAAGATTTCAGTTTATGTTGAAATGTAAATTTTCACTTTTCAATAAAATATTTATTAATAAACATAATCCAATGATTTGTTAGACTTAAACAGACTTTTATGTCAAAAATGTGAAATTTTTTGTCCGAGTTAATTATTTAGTGTAAGCATTCCCACAATTCCCAAAAATAAATTCCAAAAATGGGATTTTTTAAATTTTTTGCTGCCATGTCTTCATTTAAAGCGGGGATTGGAAGAGGCTTATCCAATAAATTAGGTATATGCTGAAGTATCTACAACCGCTTCCGCTACCTAATTGAAGGCGTGCACAATAGGGTGGGGCGATTAGTACACTCAAAAAAATAAGTTAGTACAAAAGTTAGTAAAACGTCTTGTAAATCAGGTATACTATTTTTAAGCAAATTTTTTTGCTAAAATCGTGTTTTCAGCTAAAATTTTTGTTATACTTATTCAGCACTTAACTTTTTTATACTAATGCTTTACTAATATACTAATGTTTTACTAATTAATTTTGCTAAAAAAAATTGTGCTGATAAGCACATTAATAGTGTGGACGACAACCATATTGAAAGATATACGCAGAATGAAGCATGTCAAGATGTAGTAGAGAAGAGGAAAATGATACTAAAGAGTACAACTCTAATAAGACATATAAAAAAATCAACCATGGAAGTTTTTGTATCTCTTTTTCATACATAAAACAAAATTGAGGATTAAAACAACTTAAATTTTGCGTTGTCACCGGCTTGTGAAAATAATTGTCTATTAATAAAATAAAAGACAAAAGAAAATATTTAAATTTAATATGTATTTCTATAATAAATGTTAATAGATTAATAATCTAGTGTGGTCAAATTGCAAACAAACATATACAGACATGTAGACAGAGTAAAGCGAAAGACAAAGACACACATCTTAGGTAGAATTTTATGGTTCCTTTTTCTTATTGCAAAAAAAGGGTTGTTTTTTTCGTTTCGTTTGTTTTTGTTTATTTTTTCGTTTCGTTTCTATAATTATCTTCGGCAGTTGCGTCCTTTAAAAGAAAGCATCATTTAGACAACCATTGATGTAAGTAGTTGAAAGAAAATTTTTGTTATGTTATATATATTTATTTCTATATATTTTCAGATATTAAATTAATTCATGTCGTCAAGGTGGGAAAATGAAATTTTTATATTTCGTAATTATTGTAAATTATTTTTAAAAGAATCACAAAAATATGTTTTATGATTTTCAGCAAATAAATTAACTAAATTACAATTTTTCTACAAATTTTTTGCGTTTTTTTTCAGTCTACTAAAATTCAGCAAAAAATTTATTAATTTTTAGCAAGGCATTTTTATTTCTAATCCACTAAGTGTTAGCAAAATTTAAGTTTGTTGCTACAGATCAGCTCGCTGATTTTCAGCAAAAGATTTTGCTGACATTAGCAATTTTTTTGCAAGCACCCTCCTGACTAAAATTTTGCTGACTCAGCAAAATTTTTTGCTGACTTTACAAACTTTTTGTTTTTGAGTGTATGGAAGGAAAAAAATCTTAATGGGCGCTTCGCGTTTCTGATTCTTGGGATTGTAGACCATACGTCTACGGTGAAAATCGAGCTTCCACATTTTGACTTTACAGCAAAAAAGCCCTATTTTGAAATTAAAAATTAACCCCTTAAACACCACCCACAAATATGATTGATGCATTAATCTGCTAGAGAATCTTCCAAAGAAGAGATTGATACCATAATCTTGGATAAGCTCCTCCTACTTCCTGAGATATGTCCATCCCACACATTGTTACTTTCACAAAATACGGCTAAAAAGTCAAAATGTGGAAGCTCGATATTCACCGTAGACGTATGGTCTAGTGGACTTTTTTGCTCAGTACAATCCCAAGAATCAGAAACGCGAAGCGCCCATTAAGATGTTCAAATCGCCCCACCCTAGTGCACAATTTTTATTAGTGGGTTAAAGTCGATGTTTGTCTTCAAATGTGGTGACTTTAGAAGCTACTATCTGGAAAAGTAAAGGATGTTTTTTATACAGGCATAAAACTTTAATTTGGCAACACTTTTTTAACTGGCGGCTATTTTGTCAGCAGTCAAGTGATTTTGATTTGGAATTTCAGTTGGACTAATCGAATTTTTTGGTTGTGGCCAGTGGCGTACCCAGGGGGGCCCTGGGGGCCAAAGCCCCCCGAAATATTTTCGATTTTTTATTTTATTTTTGTTTTGGTTAGTATGTAATAAATGAATTTATAATATTTTTTGAGTTTCCATAATGTATAAAAAAATAATAGAGTTGGGTGTATTATGTTATATAAACCTTGTTTTTGAATACATAACCCTCTATTTTTGAAAATGTGAATTATTATTAATTGAGAATATATATTTTTGACGAAGCTGTCAAATGGTAAGTACTAAAAAGGCATACTGTAAGTATGCTGTAATATTGGAAAAAGTTTACACAACCGAATATGTAAATTCGAATTTATTCTGAATGTCGCAAATTGCAATAAAATTTTAAATATCACGCACAACTTGTCCAAATTCTTGCAGTCTGTCAATTTAGATATTAGTAAGGCGTACGATCACATCCATGTAGTAATTGACATGTTAAGCACAATGCGAACAAATGCCGAAGAAGAATTCTTTTTAATTTACACTGAGACCATTAATATGGTAACGGCGCACAGTGAGACAACGCCGGCATTAAATACAAGGAGTCATTGTAGAGCTCTGAAATTTTGCACAGATTATTTTTGAGACAATTCCAGTTTAAAAAAAAAAATTAAGAAAATTCGCCCAATTTTACGCCCACCTCCCATACAATCGAAATTTGTAAAATGCCGTATTATCCGTAATACTTTAGGTATAACTTTTTAATATCATCATGGTATTCTAATTTTTTCAATTTCATTCTCATTCTAAATGAATTAATATAAGGATCTGATGATTTTTGCAAATAGTGCATTACGTCTTCATTCGTAGAAATACGTGAATTTTTACGAGAATGGAATAGCCTACAGTTTCTATACTCCTTATTCATTGCTTCTTGCGCTTCTTCGGATAACATTCCTGTAGCAAAAAAAAGTTAATATTAAATAAAATTTAAAAAAATACTTTCAAAAATAAAAATTGCAAACAAACCTATTGGCAATATAGCCTCAGATACCATTTTGCTGCCGTGAATGAGAATAATTTGTAAACATGCTATTGCATGCTAACATACGTATAGCGACAGAATGTGCGCGTTGCGTATTTTTTGTAGTTTTTTTATGTTTAAAGTACTTTTGCAAACTTTTGCTATATGTCCTTTACTTTAAATGAAAGCTGAGACTTCAATCTTTCATTTGATATAAGTCTGCACCTAGGGCGAGGGGCTGCTCTATATTTGCTAGTCCATTGAAAATGCAAAATGTTCAATTTTTACACCACAATTCTGTTGTTAAGAAATTTTTTTTTGTGTTTTTTTTTTTTAATTTATTTTTTCATCTACTCATTCTACAACAACTAAATTAATTAAAAAAATACTTTAAAGTTATATTTATTATGTATTTTTTTATTAATAAGCTTTTGAATATTACATATTGAACTAACATATTTCAAGCGCGTTGGCATACCTCAACTTTGACTTGCTCTGGACCAAAAAGTAATGAAGTTATGAGGCTGAAAATTCAGGGAATTGTTACTCATATATCTGTTAATATACTTTCATCCAAATTTGACGACACGCCAAAAACCATTTTTTGCCGCGGTTATTATAGGGCTGTCTCACTGTGCGGCGTATGGTATTGAGCCACAACTACCAAGACGCGTTGGAACACAGAAATACCGATCAAATTTACAAGCAGCTGACCCAAAGGATTACTGTAGAGCAGTGTTGTTTATTCCCTATTTAGAAGAAGTTATAGCAAGTATGAAAGATAGATTTACTGGGCATGAAAGTGTTGTAAAAAATGTTATAACATTGTACCAAGTCAAGTCGTTAATGCCCCATAAAAAGAATTTAATAACATTATAGAATTTAATAAAATTGATTTAAAAGATCAAACTAATGTTATATTAAATGAAATTGATCTATGGAAACACTACTGGAAAAATAAAAAAGAAAGACCATCAAATCTGCTAGATGCTATTCAAGATTGCAACAAGGAGCTTTTTCCAAACGTTTACATGTTTTTACATTTACTGATAGTAATTCCTGTTACAACTGCATCCGCGGAGAGAAGTTTTTCCACCCTAAAAAGAGTGAAAACATATTTAAGGAATTCTATGGGTGAATAATAGACTTGGTGCTCTAGCTCTTGCATCAGTGTATCGAGAAAAGGTTGAACCTGACAAAATCATTGACACTTTTATGAAAAAAAATCGTCGAATTAACTTTTAAGAGATTTGTTAATAGTATATAAGGATCTCAATTAATATGATAGTTCACTTTAAAAATCAAAATAAAATTATTTAATTGATACATAAATTTGTTTAATATTTAAAAAAAAAAAAACTTGTTTGTAGATATAAAAAAACTGAAATAACAAAGACATGTGAAAACATAAACATTTTGCTTCAAAATTGCTATCATAACTGGGTATAACGTCAATGGTAACTTTCCCATTCAAAACTTATTTAACAGATACCAAATATTAAATATAGGCTCTGGTATGTAAAAAATTATATGCTTTTCAAACAAAAAAAAATTTAATAAAAAAAAACGACGATTGTGGGTTAAGCACCAAAAATTATAGTTTTCTAATAAGTCGTTAACGAGATATATTCGAACAACAAAATACAATTTTTTAGGGCTCTATAATTTTGAGCAATATTTTACTTTAAGAGGGAATTGTGAGGAATAATCTCTAACTTGTTTAGGAAATACATTAAAAAAAACTGAACTATCTGGTAAACTTGTTTATATGTAACATAAGTGCTGATAAAGTGATTTCTTTTATTTTCGAAGTGTTTGATAATAGAAGATAATTATTTGTTTAACTTTCCATTAGTTAGTGTAAATAAAAAGCAATTGAAAAATACTCCAAATTATGTATAAACTCTTTAAACTTTCTATTTGCAATAAATAATAAAATAAAAAGTAAACAATTTATATATTTATAGATTTTTAATTAAGACTTACTGCTACCTCTTACCCCCTTCTGATTGTTTTGTTCCTAAATGTCAATATAAAAAACGTGATTTATTTATTAATGCCCTTGAAAAAAAAAATTAAAAATTAAAAATACAACTTAAAATAAAAATAGTAATAACAATAAAAATGCGTAATAAACGGCTTAACACTTTATGCATACACCATAAAAAATAAATTTCTGTAAAAATAACTAATACGTTTGCTAAGTTAGCAGAAAAATATTATCAGAATTTGTTAAGCCAATTTTTTTTTTTCAAATTTAGTTTAATTAACCAAACTGTTTGTATAAATTCGAAAATATTAATCTAAAGGCATGATAACTTCTTTTAACTCGCCAGATTTAAAACCATTAAACAAATGTGTTTAACTAAAAAATGCTTTTTAGATATTTTAACTAATTTATTTTTTTCAGTGTATTGTTTCACCATTAATAATATACAAATGTTATTGCAACATTTATATATTGAATTGTAATATTTTGGTCTTAAACCGAAATAACGACCGTAAAGTTAAGTTTATCTATATTCGTAATATGACCCCCATTTTGAATGCCTGACCAACTTAAATAAATCATTGAGAAGAACAAGAACAGGTAATTGTATTTAAAAGACATCACTGTTGATGGATTATCTTACATTGCAATTAAATTCGGAGAAGTTATAGAGAACTCAAAAACAAGAAATATATAATATTTATCGGCTCTAACTTATAATCAGGGGCTATTAAGGGTCATTCTGCAGGAAACCGACACTAAACGGATTCATGTCTTCCAATTTACACAAAACTTTGTGCAAGTATTCTTCTGGATCTTATTAAAATTTTAGTTCCTAGTTTTTCCCAAATTCGTTGTAGTTCGCATTTTAGTGCGGGTTAAATTTTGGACTTTTTAGTAAAATGCATGATGCTATGCACGCGGCAACCAATTGTTATGAAATTGTTATAAATTGAGGAAAAATAAATCGTTTTAAAAAAAAAAAAACAAAAAAAAAAACTAAAAATGTTCTTGATTTGCAAATATCTTAAAATGCGTATTCTGCATTTCTTAACAGCATACACTGATAGAAATTTGTGCGTAGTATTAATGAATTCCTTCATTAATCCAATGAATTTTTTTTTTTATGCAAACTTCAGAATGGGTTCGAATATGTTCCATGGGAATCTTAATTTTTGTAAACATACTTTTTATACGAGGGCAGAACAATAAGTCCGTGACTTTTTGATTAAAACACAGTTTTGTTTGCAAACAAAAAAAATATTTTTCAACATAATCTCTTTTTAGCTCAATACACTTAGTCCAACGTTTCTCCAATTTTTGTATCCCTTCCAAAAAATAGGATATTTTGAGGTTCATAAAATAGGCATTTCTTGGCCATATGGGGTCGTTTTTTTTTTAAATCCTCTTTAAATTGGTCCAATTGACATAATATTTGCCGTTTATTGCTTTCCCTTTTGAAGGTAATCGATGTGGATTATCCCGCGTGCATCCCAAAAAACTATTGCCATCACCTTATTGGCCACGATTACGTTTATAGTCAATTGATAGCAAACGCGGCACCCATCTTGCAGACAGCTTTCTTAAATCCAACTGATCATTTAAAATTGAAACCACACTGCCACATAAAATGCCTATGGCATCAACAATCTCACGCACTTTTACTCTTCGATCGGCAAACACCATATCGTGGATTTTTTCGACATTTTCGGGTGTATTGACTTCAATTGGCCGTCCAGAACAACGAAAGTCAGTAAACCACTTTTTTACCATTGAAATCGGTTGTTCAGAGTCCCTATAGTATTTATCAAGCTTTTCCTTGGTTTGATTGACGATTTTTTTCGCAAACAAAAAATGATTAATGAGCACTCGAATTTCACTTTTTCCATTTTTAAAAAAGCCGACAAGGTTGTTAAACGCAAAGTAAATGACGAAACTTGCTCAAAATTTGACAGTAGTCTAGTAACAGGTGGTACTTGATGGGAGCAGTGTTGCATTTCATATAACTACGAGGGAAGTTCGAAAAGTCGGGTAAAGTCGTAAAAAATATATTTTTTTTAATAATTAGTATAATTTTAATACAAATAAGTAGGGTTGGGAAGTTAATGCATTTTTAACCGTGTTTTATGTACAAAGAATGTAAATTAAAAATCATAAAATATGGACTTTGAAATTATAAAAAAATATGCATTTATTATTGATTTTTTCAACTTTTTTTACACAATTTAAGTAATTTGCAAAGATATTTTGTTAACTTTGTTCTACAACTAAAGACAACAAACATGTAGTTACATGAATAATAAGTACACCCAAAAAAACAAACTCTGAAGTTGCAACCGTATTTGTAGCCATTCGAATGGTTCATTTATCACCGAATATTTGTTGAGGCCATCGAAATTCGATTATCGTAACAGAATTTGCTATTTTGCGTCTACACATATTTAGTAAAAGTTTTTGCTAATTTTACAGAGTAAAATGATATTTTTAATTAACTAAAATTCACATCGAATATAACTGAAAGTTTTTAAAGTCAACAGATTTATTTTTGCTGTTTTTATTTTATTAATATTTAGCAAAAAAAATCTGCTAAATTTAGTTGCTTTTCTGCATGGTTATTTTTGGTAAATTTTTTGGCTATTTTTACAGGTTTATTTCTATGAGTGTAGGGAGACTCTCATTGATAACACAAGGCAACAATTTTGAAAAAATTTTAGGGGCTTTGAAAACCACTATACAATTTTGATGTATTGTGGTCCCAGTAGTACAAATATGGTTCAATTTTGAAATTCTATGGAGGTTTTTTTTTTAAAAAATTTTTAAGTAAAATTATAAATTTTTTTAGACGTTTCTCCACATAATTAATGATAACTAAAAAAAAATTAGTCCGATATTATTCAAATAAATTTAGAAAAACTGAAATTTACATAGCCTTTAATCCGTTAATATATTGCGTTTCAATCGGCTCAGTAGTTTCGGAGTTATAATAAAAAATTGAGGGAAAAAATACTTTTTTTACGTGAAAATAGCAAATTTCGTTCGGCAAAAATCGTTCAGATTTATTGCTTTATCGCAAAGCCACATGTAATAGGAACAAAATGAGATATCGATCATAAAAATCGATTGATTTTTTTTCGAATTTATTCACAATTAAGTGAATTCGCTCATTTTCACCAAATTTTAGTTTTTTGTCTGATATACATAAAATTGAGTAGTTAATGTTCTTCTTTCGATTGATTGAATTTTGAAAACATTTTCCCCATGCTATGTACAAATTTTCACATCAAAAATGCATTACATAGTAACATTCGTGTATTTTTTGGCAAAACCCTACCTAGAATATACTGATTCTATTCTTCGGAAAGACATTTGTGTTGGATGAGCTTAAATGTAAATAAATAAATAAATTAAATAGTAGAAAATTTATATTTTATTATTCACATTTATTATAATAAATAAAACAAGAAAATAAATAAATAAATATGTATTATAAACTACAAACTCTGAAATTTTCTTTTAGTCGATTTTCTACTATTGTTGAATAACGAAGTGTTACTCTGAATACTCCAGCAAAAATCAGCCATCATGTGTGCATCCCAGCGACCCTGGTATCGTTCCTCCATTGTCCGGATATCTTGGTGGAATCGTTCGCCCTGTTCTTCACTCAAGTCTCCTAGATTTTCAGGAAAACGATATGTTTTCCAAAACCGCTTTTTGTACTTAAACAAAAATAACACTCGGATGCGTGGTTCGCTGTTTCTCTCCATAGCATAGGCTTCAAAATTTCCAAGTGTCGTCTGTAAAATGAAAAAAAAAATGAAATCAGGAATATGAAGAATTCAAATTTTAATTAAGAAATATTGTAATTATAAAATATTCCAAATCTATTAATTTATACTTACTTTACGTTAGAAGACTTCATAGATAAATTCAATCGACATGGAATGCATATAGTACTCGGTGTCCAATGCTGGTTCAAATTGTGCGGATAGATATTATAGCAATCTTGATATGACTTTTGCAATGAAGTTAAGAAGCACTTCCGTTTTTTCCCGGTGCGGCCAATGCACACATAACAAAATAAATCTGGATCGTTTTTACATAAAAATGTTCTGGCTTTCTGGCTCATTTTTATTAATATTTGAAAATTGTTTTTAACTTCTAAGCTGTATGACTCTAATTTTTGTGTAGGTATTAAATGATGTTTGCGTTATCGCAAACACTTCTTGAATGAAATAAAAAGGGTCAAGGAGATCTTATAAATACTGATACTATAATTTGGGATAACCCTTTGTGTGGATACAGTTTGTGTGTGCTGCAAATTTTTTATTATTCCCAAGAATCCTAAAAAACATTAACGACTTTTATGAAAAAAAAAAAATCATCCGTTACAGGTAGCTAACGGAAAATAAGAGCACTTCAGCGTACACGCACATTTATGAGCCTTTTATTACTATCCTACCGCAATCGTAAAAATTAAACAATCTTTAGTTTATTACTTATTTTTTTTTTAATTATTAGAATCATAAAAATGTCATAGAGGTTTTTCCCAAAGGGGTTTTGCCAAAATGCGTGTCGTAAAATGCACCTGAGTTTTTATGTTCTGCATTTTCATTATATAGTAGGTACAATTTTCTACAGTGCTTGTAAATATGCGATACCTTCAATTAATTGTAAATAAAAATGTAAAGCATGCATCGATTTTTATGATCCATATCTAGTTTAATTCGCATGATATGTAGCTTTACTACAAAAAAATAAAAAGTAATATTTTTTGCAGTTTTCGATTTTTTCCAGATTTTTGTTTTTCAAATTTTTTTTTTTTTTTAGCATTTTTTTTTTTTTTTTTGCTAACAATTTGTTTCATAACTTTGAAACTATTGATCGCATTAAAAAAATTTGTACACGTTCTTTAAAGATATTGTAAACCTTAATTTTTGTAAATTTAATTTGACAAAATCGGACTAGTTGTTTTTGAGTTATGACAACATAAGTGGAGAAATGTCTCAAAATATTGTCAATTTTACTTAAAAAATTTTAAAAAAAAAAATTATCCATAGAATTGAAAAATTTTACCATTTTTGTACTTAGGCAGCCATGATGCATCAAATCTATATAGTGGTTAGTCAAGCCTTTTTTTGCTGTTGCCCTGTGTAATTGAACTGTGTCAGCTTTAGCCGTTCTTTGCGATTTTCGTTCATATAACTAATGCAGACTTGGACAATGTAGTATAATTGTATTTTTAAAAAATTGTGGAACATACAAATGAACTAAAAACACAAACGAAATCAATAAATGCAATTGAATGAAATGAACTATAAACTATAAACAATAATATATATTATGGTCAGTGATGGCGATCTTATCATTAAGATCATATTATGATTGTTACACACTTCAATCGTAACATGATGCTCTTTTATCTGCGTGATTATAAAATAAATAATTTGCCATCAATTAAAAATATTTTCCTTTTTTCGCATTAAACAAACCCTCTAGTCCTGCTAGTCTGGCTACAAATTTGGCAACTACAAATTACAAATTGAAATCAACAAAGCCACATAAACAAATAGAAATTTCTGATATTTGTCTTGAAGCTGGTAACTCTCTATGTATTTTTTAAATCGCCAACAATAAAAAACCAACAGCAACAAAAGTACCGAACTAGTTATAAATAAAAATCTAAAATGTATACAAAAAAAAAATAACCTAAACATCAAAAGAGAGACGAGTTAAGAAAATAAAACGTATAAAGAAAACTTAATAATACACATGTGGTCTTGAATTAGGTATTGACATAAAAAAATAACAGAAAGTGAGTATAGGGTTTTCGAGATATCTTAATATAATGTTTAGAAAAATCTGGTTTTTTGCTATATTCGGGTCGTTGTAACATCGCGGGGTATGACTTTTTCATAAAATTTTTTAAGTCATCTGAAATGTATCCATATTGTTTTCAAAACTCAGTTTTAACCATTCTAATATCTTATTCCATTTCGGAAAAATCTTCAGTTGAAATTGTAGTACTGAAAAAGTAGGTTTTTTGTTATAAGTTCTACGGACGGTTTCTCAGAGAAGAAACAAGATAAAGCGTGGTTTTTATAAAGGTATAGAACTTTGAAATGGAATAAAACAAAGATGATTTTTTTAATTTGACATGAAATTTACTTTATTCGAAAGATAATCTTCTGGCATTATAATTTAAATATGACTTCTGGCATATGACCGACCCGGCTTGCTCGGACGTAGTCTAATCTGGCGGTCCAATTTTTGATGACTTTTAGCAAAATTTGTGGCCGTATATTGGCAATAACGTGGTGAATGTTGTCCTTTAAGTGGTCAATCGTTTCGGGCTTATCGGCGTAGACAAGCGACTTCACATATCCAAACAGAAAATAGTCCAGCGGCGTTTAATCGCACGATCTTGGAGGCAAATTCACGGGTCCGAAACGTAAAACCAAACCAAACGTTTCCTTCAATAAATCAATTGTGGCACGAGCTGTGTGACATGTTGCGCCGTCTTGTTGAAACCACAGCTCCTGCACATCATGGTTGTTCAATTGATGAACGAAAACGTTAGTAATCATGGCTCTATAGCGGTCACCATTGACTGTAACGTTCTGAACAACATCGTATTTAAAGAAGTACGGACCAATGATTCCAACAGCCCATAAAGCACACCAGTCAGTTTTTCTGGAAGTAACGGTGTCTCAACATACACTTGAGGATAATCATCACTCCAAATACGGCAGTTTTGTTTATTGACGTATCCATTTAACCAAAAGTGAGATTCATCTCTAAACAAAATTCGTGGCCGATACGTATTTCAAACAGAACCATGATTTTCAAAACAAATTTGCACAATTTGGAAGCGTTGTTCAGGCGTCAGTATATTCATGTTGAAATGCCAAACCAAACTAAACATAAATCACTTGACAGCTGACAAAATGGCCGCCAGTTAAAAAAGTGTTGACAACTTAAAGTTCTATACCTGTAGTAAAAACACCTTTTATCAGAAAAGTTAAAACCAAGTTTTGAAAACAATAGGGACTCGTTTCAGATTACATAGCAATGTTTGTATAGAAAAAGATCATAATACGCAATATTATAACGTCCTGAATATTGAAGTTGGTCTTGACATCGCTAAAATTTTGTAGGCCAGTGTAGTACTAACTTTTAAATTTGTCTCCCGTTTTTTTTAAAATATGTTTTTCTGAAATCGGAAATATAGTATTTTCAACGCCTTTCACACTTTTTGTGGAGTATTTTTGTTGTCACTACCTAATTCTAGACCACATGTGAATAAAAAACCACAAAACTAGGTAACTTATAAATACAATGAAGCAATATTATATTAAAGAGTTGTCTTTTACGTAGTAAAAAATACGATAATAAAATAAAACAGCAAAAAAACAATGTTGTCAACTTTAACGAATTACAGAGAGCAACACCACATTTTATTAAAAAAAAAGAATTAGAAAAGCCCCGTTCACATAATCACACAAGTGTGTTATACAGGTCAGAAATGTGTTGTATAAAGCAAATGTATAATGTATGTGAACAAATTTCGTTACACACATGTCAAAATATCGGCACACATTTAAAAATATCGACAAACATCTTTTTACAAGCTTTATCTTTTGAAATATTTCATAAAGTTACCACATGTCTTAACACAAGTGTTGTGTGTGAAAAAATAGCTGTTTAAATGTATTTTTTGTGTGTGAACAATCAAACGATTTTTCATTTATACTTTTTTGACAGACAGAGAATGTTTTCACACGTTTCATTATACTTGTGTGAAGTAAAGTATAAACACATGTGTGATAATGTAAATGGGGCTTTACAAAATTTTTGCAACCAAATACACAGCGAAAAAAATCATTTGTGTCCAACCGAACTCACTTTTTTTTACATTACAAATTATATACTAGTGCTATATAGTTATATACTAGTTACATATATACAGTACCTCTGTTGGGAATCGAACCACGACCACCGCACTGATAAGCTAGCACGCTACCAACTAGCCTACCGGGGCGCACGTTTTACTTTTTAATTTGAATAAAATGTGAAGTTTTATTTTGACCACGAAATTTGTTTAAAGGTAAACAAAAACTATTTAAACCTGAATAAAACCCAAAAAATCTATTATTTTAAAATTTTTTCCAAAAATATTAAATTATAAGTTCAATTATTTATTTTACATATGATTTAAAAAAAAAATGGATATACTTAATACTTACTTCCTGTGTTTTTACTCGAAATTAACGAATTTTATCGTTAAATGCTCGGTGTTCTGACAAAATTTGACTGAACACCACCGAACTCCGAAGCCGAATATTTGGTCGGTCATTAAAAATCATATACTCATATAAATATTCCTGTAAAAATAGCAGAAAACGCTACTAAAAATTTGTTTAAAATTACTTTACACAAAAAACTGCTATTAGCAGATTTTTTTTTTTTTTGCTAAATATTAATAAAATAATAACAGCAAAAATAAAACTGTTAATTTTAAAAAATTTTAGTTAAAAAAAGACCTTTTTTAAAAACGGTCCAGCTCATGAACGGCGGCCTCTAGACCAAAAATATTTTGGGAATAGTCATAAAACAAACTAATTCACACTTTCAAAGGGGCACTTTTTTAACTTTTTTCGGTGAGTCGCTCTAATATATATATAAAATAATGAATATATTTTATAAATACAACAGCTCTATTAATTAATAAAGTCATTCATTTCAAAGGTCGAAAAAATTTTCATAATTTATTTTCCTTATATTTTATATAGCATTAAATATAATCCCATACCTATTTTGATAAAGTTCAATATCAAATTAAGTTATCTGCAAGTTAAGACTTTATTACACAAAGCTATACATACACATATATAAATTTTATAACGAAATCATTTGCAAGTGATTTATTTTATATAATATCAAATAAAAATGTGTACATTTAATTTTAAGACAATACTACTTAATCATATTTTTTTGAAACACTAAATTTGTTCTTGACAAATTTTAAACATTTCGTTGTTTCATTTAAAAATAATTGGGCCTTTAAAACTGTCGACTTCTTTAAATTTTAGTTTTTAACTTAAATACTTTTAACCATAACTTCAAGTTACAAAAAGTGTACCTACTATCGGCTAAAATTTTATAAAACCAGATATATTTATATCTAACTAGATATAATTCAATGTCCTCAGTATGGGCAAATCTCGAATAAAATTATATCAAATTATATCTAATTTGTATGTGTTTATACACTGGAACTTATCAAATGAGATATAATTATATTCAGAGCTGTGACTGAATCATTCATTTTTGAATTAATTCGCGAATCATTATGCACTGAATTAATAAAATTTTGAATTAATTCTTTTCGCAAAAAAAAACGAATTGAAGGAAATTTAAATCGATTCATATGCATTTGGCTGGAATGAATTGCAATTCATTTTAAATCAAATGAATTCGGCAAATGAGTTTGGCGATATGAATTGCAATTCATTTTCAATTCATTTGACTTGAATTGATTTTGAATTAATTCAAAAGAATTAGAAAAATGAATTGCAATTCATTTTCAATTCATTTGTATTAAATTGATTTTGAATTAATTCAAATGAATTTTAAGAAACTCTTCATCACATATAAGAAAATTTTATAAATATGATTAATAACACGGTGCAATATTTTTTCTAATTCATTTGAATTAATTCAAAATCAATTCAAGTCAAATGAATTGCAATTCATTTCGCCAAACTCATTTGAATTGAAAATTAATTGCAATTAATTTTGCCGAAATCATTTGAATTGGAAATGAATTTCAATTTATTTTTACCAAATTCATTTGAATTCATTCAAATTTCATTCAATTATTTTTTTATGTGAAAAGAATTATTCAAAATTAAATTCAAATTCGTAATGAATTGAAATCAAAAATGAATGATTCATTCACAGCTCTGATTATATTAGACTCCATATTAAAACTGTTAATTAAAACCATTAGCCCGCAAAAAAATGGGTGCTTTCCAAAATAATCGCAGGTGTCTTTTTAAGTGCCAATGTATGACAAAACAAAAGTGTATTTTTATATTTTTTATTGTTTTAAAATGTGATAAATGCAATGACATCTATTAATTGAAGTAGGGTTTATTTAATCGAATCCAAAACTGTAGTTTTAATGTTTTTAATTTGCCTGAAATTTAAAACCGCCTTAATTTTTGCGCCTTTAAAGACAAATGATTAACGTGAATGGAGTTAGCATGCTTAAGTATAGGCTAACACATACACACATACAAAAGATTATTCATGGCATACAAACATTTTTGGAAAATATTTTACATCTAAGTGTCGATAATTTCCGTTAATTCATTCCATAGGAATTCATTCACTAGCTTCATTCAAAAGCTTTAATTGGCATTGAATGACTTCCTAACTTGAATGGATTCAATTATATGTTCATTCAACATTTTACCAATTGAATGAAGAAACTTTAGTATCATTCATTTAATGCAATGAAGTTTAACATAAACAAATTAAGACATAACACACAAGCAATAACAAAGCATAAAATATTTGTTTTTTGTTGTAGGCTAATTTTAAGAAATTTTCTTTTGTTTTATGTAAATATTTCAATGAAATTACACCTAGAAAACCGTCTCAGTTGTAGCCACCGAATTTGTTGGCAATCGAATTCTGGCGATTACGACAACTATCGTAATGTTAAATTATAATTTTTAGTCGTGAAAGCTAATATTCAGTTGCCTAACCCAATATTACATTCCAAATAAATATTATAATGTTCCATTTATTTTATTGAAATTAAAAAACTTTGTTTATTTTTGTGGTATTGAACAGTGGCCTTCAGATTAGTAGTCCTCTGTCCTACTGATTGCAGCACAATCACTTTTATTTGCTATATAAACTTTGCTATATAAACTTTGCTATATAAACTTCTGAATATTTTATTTTAATTTAAAAAAAATCCGAGATTTGAACTCGGAATTTCGGAGTACAAGGCAAACTCTAACAACTACACCACAAACACTTATAAATGTTGAGAGCTCAATTTGAATTTAAATATTTTGTTAGGAAAACAAAAATTTTTTAACTTCGTTAACCAATACCAATAATTAGTAGATCTGAAATTAATAAAATTACAAACATAATTGGAATTGTGCATTAGAATTTGCAAAAAACTACACAGAAAAAACTAAAAACGGGTTTCAATTAAAAAATTTATTGAATCAGTTAATATTTTAATTGATTTTGCACATATCACGGCAATGATAATATTAATTAAAACTTTTATTGAAAATGAAAATGAAAAAGAAAAAAAGCTATAAATAGCTATCTACAAAAAAAAAAAGTATGATACTGAAACAAAAAATTAGTGAACCACACGTTTGTATGTTTATGTGTTTTTGGTAAAGCTGTATCTGTGTGTGAATTTGTGTGTGTGCTTGCTTTGTTTGTAAACTACAAATATATTTTTATGTTTAAAATAAAATATGTTTTTATATATTAAGCAGTCAATTAAAATATTAATTAAAATTCAATTAAACATTTTTTTAAAAACAAATTTAATACAAAACTTTTATTAGATATTTTAGGTTGATAATTTTTTCTGTGTATAGATTAAATTGTGACTAATTATTTTAAATTAAGAGTCGGAAGTTAATGCATTTATACTTGTGTTTTATGTACATAAAATATGTATTTCAAATAGTAAAATATGTACTTAAAATTTAAAAATATGCATTTATTATTGATTTTTGCAACGTTTTTAATATAAGATCCACAATTTTTGTAATTTTTGTTTAAAAAAGTGGTAAACAATTGAAAATACCGAATTAACATTCGTCAGAAAATTAGTAACTACATTTTTCTGATATTTTTCTTTTCGTGATAAAAAAAATTTACATGTGTAAATTGGAAACATATTTAATTTAAAAAATGTATAAATTGTGTAAAATTTATTATTTGTAAAGCATAAAAAAATAATCTTAAAAATATGCATTTTAATGCAAAATATGCAAATATATCAAAATATGCAAAAATATACATTTATAACAAAATATGCCGAAATAAACATTAACAAATGGATGCCATTTTGTTGCAAATTTGTTGATTCGCAAAGATATTTGGTTAACATTGTTTTCCAGCTAACGACAACAAATATGTAGTTACAAAAATCTAAATTTCAATTTTATTATTTGCGCTATCATTTCAAAGCAAATAAAAATTTTCAATTTCAATTGCAAATTTTCTGCATTTCAAATGGAATACTTCATAATTTATTTGAAATGTTCTTGATTTCAACTGCAATGGAAAATAAATATAACAAACTCGTTTGTAGCTTGTAAACTATAAAACAATTTATGTTTAACGTAGTTTTACTATATTCTCAAGTTATATGCGAGAAAACTTGTTTAAGACGCTTTACCAATGTTTCCAAAAAGCGTGGTACCAGTATTTGTTTTACAATAATTTCAGTGGTATACAGAAATAATCATAGGCAAAGAATTGTCCGAGATCACTATGCCAACGTTGGGAAAAAGTGTTTTCTCAGTGCTATCCAGTCAGAAATGCCAACCAATGGTAAAGCATTTTTTTAATAAAAATTATGATGCTTTGTTTAAACAAATTTGAAGTTGGAAGGTTCCGAGTTCGAGCCCGCCCAGTCAGAAACTGCCAGTGGTCTAACCGAGGAATTGTAAATAAACTACTTTCATAACACTTGTTTAAGAGGCTTTACCAGCGTTTCCTAAAAGCGTTTTGCTAGTATTTGTTTTACAATAATTTCAGTGGTCTACAGAAAAAATTATTATCAAAGAATTGGCAAAAGCCATTATGCTTACGTTGGGAAAAATTGTTTTTCTAGTGCAATTCAGTCAGAAATTTCCAACGGCTCAAATGTCTAACCATTGGTATAGAGATTATATTATAAAAATGATTATGTTCTGTATAACATAGTTTATAGCCCGAAGATTCCGAGTTCGAGCCCGGTTTCAGGCAAACATTTTGTTTTTTGATTTTTTTTTTTTGATTTTTTTATATTGTTTATTATTTTTTTTCATTTAAAATTATTTTTTTTTTTTTGTTTCTTCCGATAAAAAAAATTCCGATCAGATATAGACATATGGGTATTTCCTGCGTTGCGGACGCACGTTTTTATTTCTTTCTTTTTAGTTTTCTTAAAAAGTTGAATTATTTTTAACACTATGTCCATATTAAAAAATGTAGATTTTGGAGAGTACTATAATGTTCTTTTATTGAAACTTTACTTAAAATGTTGTATTGAAAATTATGACTAACACAACAGTGCGTTACGGACGCACACAATTTTCCACAGGTATTTGAGGTGCCTATGAAAATTTGTAAAATTTAGCGAAATTTCTTATGTGATCAATAATTAATTTTTTTTGTTAATAAAGAAGATATGTTGGGGTTTTATAAATAACTTACTTTACATTTAAAATACTTTTACCTTTTATGCTACTTCAATCTAAATGGGCGTTGCGGATGCACGTTGCGGACACACGCATTTATCTATTAATAACAGTATTTGAAACCCTATTTTTGTTATTTTTATTTGAAACTACGTTTAGTAGTGAGTAAAACAGTTCCTTGCTTTTTAAAATCGGTTAAGAATTGGTTAAGTTGCAATTTTTTTAAATAACATATTAATACTTCTCAGTATGTACGAAATATACATGCAGCCAAAATTTTTTCCATTTTTCTTCATCTGCTCTTAGAGTATCCCTCCATTTTGTCGAACGAGATGTATATTCAGTAATATGGTTTATTTCCATCTTATATACGGTAAAAAATATAAAAAACTAAATTGTTTACTGAAAAAGATTATCAATTATTTACTTACTGTTGCGGACGCACAAATTTTAACAGCTATTTGAACTTTAAAATGACAGGTAAACTAATAACTTTCATATATTAAAGTTTCACCCTGGTAAAGAAGTTGCGAAAAAACACATCCACCGTTTCTAATATTTTTATTTGTACTGACATCAATAACAAATACAGATTTTGCGTTGCGGACACACGAAAAACTTCACCTAAAAACAATCAAGAATTTTACAGTTATGCAAACTCTCTGAATTATTTCTTCTCACTGAAAGCAACAACTACAACTCATTAACCATTATAAATGAAATGTTGTCAAATTTGAATTGAAATATCTGGTAAAGAAGAGAAGTCAAATTAACTACTGAAGGCTGTAAAACGCAATAGAAAAAAAGTGCTAACTTTTTAAGCACTATAATTAGAGTTTGCCATTATTTTAAATGATTGATCCTTTGTTTTGTTAAAGTTCAACAAATTGACTATATGATTACAAAAAAAAAGTCAAAAATATAGCAATTTTAAACTATGAAATTTTCCGTCCTTCCTCTGGAAATACCCATATATTTAATTCCATATCACATCATCTATCAGGCGATCCGGCAAACTTAACTCTCATGAGATCCCATGCGATCTCATTTGATATATTTTGATCCGACAAATTTGTATATCTAATTCGATCAAGTTATATATAATTTTATACAATTTTATCTTCATAAAATTCTTTGGAAATCCAAATTACAAAAAAAAAAATTAAATATAAATCAATGAATTGGAATATTAGACATGGTTTCATTTTGACTTATATACTGAGTTTTCGGTGTAATAATTAAGTCATTAAGTGTCTATAATTATAATGTCGTTCAACGAAAATTTTAAAAATGTATAGAAAATGTTTTCATAAATTCAACCAAATTTAAGTTGAGGCTTCACTTTTTTTAACAATCCTACTTATTAGAGTGAAGACAAATAATTTTGATAGAAAAATAGTTAGTTTCTCGAGATAAATATCGCATATTATGATTTTTTCGGCCAAATCCGATTCGGTTATTTTTTGTTATTAAGCTTTCACCTTTGGGCTTTTAATTGCTTATTTTGAGACTTTTTGACTTTAAATGTTTTATTTTTTATTTTTAAAATATTATTTATTATACTAATTTTAAACTTTTTTTAAAAGTGTAGCTTTCCTAAGTTTTTAATTTTGCTTTCTTACAATTTTCTTTGGCTTAAATACAAGCTGGCGCAAAAGTAATCCTCCCATCAGAAAATGCTATAAATTTCGCGATTAGCCCCTAATGTCAGTTCTGTTTTGACATTTGTGTAGTAAACACATGCGAAATACACGTTAATAAACAATGTTACGCTACACTGCACCAGAACGCGGAATATTGGTGACTATTTATTTGACCAATAATCGGTCGGTGACTTTGGCACAACGTGAATTTCGTCGCAGATTTCCTGGCCGTCCAACGCCTACTGGTGAAACACTGCGACGTTTAGCCGCTCGCCTCGAAGAGACTGGCACAACACGAGATGCTGCCAGGCGTGGCAGACCCCGGAGTAGCCGTTCTGCAGAGAATATTGCTGGTGTAGCCGAGGATGTCATGGAAGCGCCGTCGACATCGACCAGACGACGTGCCACGCAAATGGGTATCAGTCGACGGTCTTTACAGCGAATTTTGGTACAAGATTTGAAGATGTTTCCGTACAAAGTCCAGACGGTGCATCAGCTGTTAGCTGCTGACCGCCAATCGCGTGTAACATAAGCTCAAGCCATCCTTAATCACCACCAATAGGAAGATGATTTTTCATCAAAAATAATCATGAGTGATGAGGCCCATTTCCATCTTAGCGGGTACGTAAATAAGCAAAATTTACGCTTCTGGGGCACTGAAAATCCGCGTGTAACCCACGAAGAGCCATTACACCCGCTGAAAGTCACTGTATGGTGTGCTGTTTTCGCTGGAGGAGTCATCGGACCTTTTTTCTTCGAAGACGTTGCGGGCCAAACGGTTACTGTGAATGGTGAGCGCTACAGAGCAATGATCAACGAGTTCTTTTTGCCGCAACTTGATGAATTGGGATTGGAAAACATGTGGTTCCAACAGAACGGTGCAACGGCACACACTGCACGTGCCACAACCGATATGCTGAAGGATGCATTTCCCGGGCGCCTAATCTCCCGTTTTGGCAATTTGCACTGGCCAGCAAGATCGCCTGATTTGACCGCTCTAGACTTCTTTTTGTGGGGCTTTTTGAAGTCGCGGGTTTATGTAGTGGTATCTTATTATATATGTGGCCATAAAATTTTCTGTGACTTCGAAGTTGCGTCGTTTATGTTTTAGTTTGCGTTGCATGGCGTCGAAGTTGCGTCGCAAATGTGTCTATTTGCGTCGTTAATACGAAAATGTTTGTCGAAGAACGATCTTTTTTTAACACAAATAATGTGAAGCAAAAAATAAAAAGCTAACCAAGATTAAGCAATGGACTTTTTTCAAAATAATGATCCTGACGAAGATCGCAGTTTAAAAAGAATCAAGAATTGTTGCCGGCAAGATTAATTAATACAAGGAAATATAGTTAGAAAAACAAGCTCTTAAAGTCTAGTAAACTTTAGATCATTTTATAAAAAGTCAGCAACATTACCAAATAAAACTGTAGCGATTGTAATCGATTAAAATATAAACGTATCGATTCAGACTCTAAATTTTATACAATGAATTCCTTATTTAAAATTTTTATTTTAATTTTATTTTTTTTTAAATGTTGTTTTTCTAATGATTTTTTATTTTAATAAAAACTTGTTTTTCAAAAATAACACTGCACGAGATACCAAAAATCAATAGAGATCTGACCATTAATTATTTAAATATATATCTGAAATGCTGATTTTAATGGTGTACTAAATATTTTTTATCAATGGTGCAGATTTTGAGATAATTGTCTTTAAAATTTGGAGAACTCATTTTTTTTTTGTCAAAATATTTCCCATTGATTGCCTCTTTTTAAAGAATTCACACTATTCAGGTCAATTGTTCATTAAGCGTTCCTATTCGATAAAATTCTAAAAAAGAGGTAAAAATCTACATAAAACGTGAAGCAATGATTTAAATACAAAGTTTTGTGCATAAACTCTGAGCAATAAATATGAACACAGGTTCCATCAAAACAAAAGCAGATTGATTGCTTTCGAAAAGTTTTAAATGCAAAAAACTAAATGCAAAACCGCCCAAACTTTAAAGACATTTTTCTCGAAATCTGTACCATTGATCAAAAAATTAAGTGCACCATTGAAATCAGCATATCCGAAATAATTGATGGTCTGGTCTTTATTAATTTTTAAAAAGTAACATTTTGTCCTCCTGTGTAATAAATATTTTTTTATTGAAAAATAAATTTTTATCGAAAAATAAATCTTTTCAGCTAAAATAAAGAGTAATGGAACCAATTAAATACGACAACTGTCTGCATATTAAATTATATTTTTAGTCATGAAAGCTAATATTCAGTTGTCTCATTCAAAAAAGTAATATAACGTTCCACAAAATTTTATTGAATTTGAAAAACTTTTTGATTTTTCGAGCAATGAACCGTGATCTTCTGATTAATAGTTCAGTCCTACTCTTTGCACCACAATTGCTTTTAATTTTCTATAAATTGTTGGCTGTTTGAACAATTTAGTATTTTTATAAAAAAAAAAAACTTTGTACGTTTGTTGTTTCCGGGATCTAAACTCGGAAACCCATTACACCACAAACACTTATTAATGTTGCGTGCTAAATTCAAATTTAAATATTTTATTTTGGAAAACAAACACAAAATCGTTTGACAATAGCAATCATTAGTTGCGTCTATAATCAATGCATTATACAGTTCGGTTGGTTTGATTGGGAACCTCGTATTTACAGTTTCCACTATTGATTATCGAGATTCATAAATTTGATAGCTGGTAACAATTTTTTAGCATATTCACTAAATAAATGGTTGCTTCTAACGTACACAATTCCTAACCGAATTTTACTTGAAAAGTTGATTGCAAATACCATTAATTGTATAATAGGATTGTGTTTCAGTTCCTGTTTCTTCTTTTTAATTGCCAGTACAGTATTTTGTTTATTCATCGATTATAGATAATTCCTAATGAAATAAAGTCCTATCAAATAAATTTTAATGGTTTTGACCGAATTCCAACCAATGTTTTTTCTGGGTGTACAAATGTAAGGGAAATCAGGTTTCGGTTTGCGTGGTTTCGGTTTGCATCGCATTTCACCGGTCCCCACTACCGACACAAACTGGGGTATTAGTGTATTTTGGGTGGTTGTGGTGTAATGGTTAGCGCGTTGGACTGTTACACAGATGGTCCCGGGTTCGATTCCCGGTGACGACAACATCAATTTAGAAAAATAATATGTATGAGTTTTCTATCACTTATGTGTATCGCTTCACCCACCTTCGGTGTTCCCATAGCACTTTACCCCACCAAAGTAAAATAATGAATCAGGGCTATGAAACAAAAAGGTTCAATAAATTCGCCAACTCTACATCAGGTGGCGAGCAACAACTGTTCTAAGACTTATCATCTCGCGCAATTGCAGTGTTGCCATGTTTGAAGCCCTTCATCTTTCACCACCTTTCATCTCTCCACTATCCCCTTTCCAAAGAAAGCAACACATTAATTAAGGAAGAATTTCCTGAGTGTTGCTTCTCTTTTAAAAAAAAAAAAGAAATAAAAAAAAAAAACACAATAAAGGAAGAAAAAATAGGGCAAAGTGCAAAAAATGCTCCATTTTTGTCAGAAAAGAAAACACCAGAAGTAACCGATTTTAAATAACTTTCTAAAGTTCGAACAGTATTAAAGGACCAAACTCAATAAAATGAAACATAACGAAATGTTAAAAAATGATGTAGCAAAAATATTGTGTTTTAAAAATATGCGTTGAAGTGGTTTTGTAATATGAAATTACATAAAAGAAATCACCTGAAAATTATCTCGATATGGTTATATCTGAAGTCATATATAATAGTCCTTATATGTAAAAACATACTGAGAGAATTATCTTAACGATATCAATGATTTTTTGCATCAGATCTATGAATTGTCACTGGAACTCGTCCATTGAAATATTTCATTAAATTAATACAGTTTTTCAAAAAATTTAATGAAAAATTTCATGTTATTTATTAAAAATAAATGAAAGAGTTTCATAAAAAATAATTTCATTTAAACGATGAAGCTTTTTCATGAAGTTTAAGAAAATTCCCTCTGTGTAAGTTAATTTGATATTGAACGATACTTAAAATTATGTGGGATTGTATATAACGCTATATAAAATTATAAGGAAAATATTTTTAGCATGATTTCACAGTTATATTAAACTTATAACTTAGCATAGGATCATATATAATAATATCGGTCACTACATATATTTGCATTATCATCATATGACTTTTGTAGTTATATATGGAGTAAGATTTTTGTGTATATAATAATATCAGAATGTTATCTCAAAAAAATTAGCAGATTTCATTTTATTAAATTATTAAATATCTCCCAATTATTGAGACTTACTTAATTTTTGTTCTTTGATAATTATTTTTTTTTTTTTAAGTTGGGAGTTGTTTTATTGAGAGTTTTTTCACGGTAATTAAATTTTAAAATCCCTGATTTTAATGGGATTTTGTTTGGTTGGCATCACGTCTTGAGACTCTTATAGAGTGAATGTGAAACTTCATTTGGCAAAATGAGTAGAGGGGCAAGTACTCATGCACTTTAGTTGAATTTTACTACAAATTTTTCTCGTTTATTGTAGCTTTTTGTTGAAATTGGTTAAAAAGATTTCAACGTAAAAACGATTTATTTTGAAATATTTAATATTGGTTTTGATTTTTTTTTTAAATATTCCTACACAGAATAACTTAATTTTAGCAATTGTTTGATTGATCTATTTCTCTGTAATAAAAGTAAGATAGAAAAAGTTCATGTTTTTACACATGAGTTGTTTTGACAATAAATACAAAACATGTTAACCGTTTGCATCGCAATTATCGTTAAGAAATGTTCCGTTTCCATTGTAATGGCAAATTAATATATTGACTAAATTAGGATTTAAATAGGCTCATCTTCGTCCAAAAAAAAATACATCTACTTTGAATTTACAAATTAAGTGAAAAGTAAAACATCCCGACGAAAAAGTGTATATCTAGTCATGCATAACTTGATATAATTATATATAATTGCATATGAGGCCATATGTAACGATATATATTTACATTTCATATTTATTTTTACGAAAATGTTTAATACAGCGCTAAATATAATCATATATCGTTATATATAATTTGATATTTTTCATATTCTTAGTATAAAAGTTAGTAAAACGTCTTGTCAGCAAACGTTTTTTTCAGCTTTAGTTATACTTATTCAGCACTTAGCTATTTTGAACTAATGTTTTACTAATATTTTACTAATGTTTTACTAATTAATTTTGTTGAGAAAGTGAGGATAAGCACATATATACCCAGCAAAACCACACATTAGCAAATCATGGGTAAAGTAAAGTATCGCCATAGGGCTTCAGGCATTAAATTACACATTACTTCACTGATGAATTTTACAGGCGATGAGCCTAAAAGTAATGGGTGGATTGATTACCCTGTAGTGGGTAAAGTAACTGGTTACTTATATGGTTAGATGGTAGGAAAAAGTAATGTCTATATTTTCATAAAAAAAATGCATAAAAAAGTTTTTTTACAGATATTTTTTTAATTAAATAAATAATTTTTTTTTTTTATTAAATAAATTACGTCGTCATGCTGGGATTCGAACCTGGGGTCTCTGGTATTTAATAATTAGTTAGGCGAGAACTCTACCAACTGAGCTATCGATACATATAATATTTTATTGCTTAAAATGTAAATGAGTTGTTGTGCTTCGTGTTTTCGTTCGTGATATCAAAAATATACACCTTACCCTCATGCTTACAAAAATCACAAAGTAATGTGTCTATAAATAGATTTTCCAAAAAAAATATTTTAATAATTACTTTACGTTCACAATTCATGCAGTATGTAATTGATAATCGGTAAGTCATTATTTTATGTTTTGAAGTAATGTAAAATGTAATGAGGTATCATTACAACGTAATCCATGAGTGTTCTATTATCGGTAACTCATTACTTCTTGTTGGAAAATAATGATACAGGTAAGGAGAACACATTACAAGGTAATGCATTACTTTATCGCACCCATTACCAAAGTTTTGCTGGGTAGTAAGCACAACAACCAGAATGAAAGATATACGCAGAATGAAGTAGATGACGCGACATGTCAAGATGCAGTAGACGAGGAAAAATATATTAAAAAGTAAAACTCTTGAAGGACATATAAAAAAATCAAACATGGAGGATTTTTGTATCTGTTTTTATACATAAAACAAAAGGATGCCAACACTGTGCATACACATAAATTGTGCATTAAAATAGTTTTAATTTTGTGTTGTCACCGGATTGTCAAAATAATAGTCTATTAATTAAATTGAAGACAAAATAAAATATTTAAATTTAATAAAGAATTAATGTGTATTTGTAAACTGAATGCTTATAGAATTTAATAATGTAGTCTTGTCAATTCGCACACAAATATACGTTCAGACAGAATAAAGCGAAAGACAGGGACTCCCATCTTAGGTAGTTTTGTTATATTTTCTTTTTCTTATTGCAAAAAAGGGTTGTATATGTCATATTTTGTTACTAGAACTATCAACCGCATTTGCATCCCTTTAAAATATGCAAGCAATTGAAACATAATTTTGTTTATGTTATATATAATTATTTCTATATATTTTCAGATATTACATTAAGTCATGTCGTCAATGTGGGAGTATGAACATTTTTATATTTTTTAACGTATTGTAAATAATTTTTAAAAGAATCGCAAAATTCTTTTAAGATTGTCAGGAAATAAATTAACTAAAGTATAGTTTTCCAACAAATTTTTTTACTAATATTCAGCAAAAATTTTATTAACTTTTAGCAAGGATTTTGTAATTTTTAGTCAACTAATTGTTATCAAAACTTTTGCTAAATCTACTTACTTTGTTTACATTAGCAATTTTTTTGAAAGCACCCTCCTAACTAAAATTTGGTTGTGGCAAAAAGTTACTACTAACTTTTTTTTAATATGCTTGATACAGATAAATATGAGATCATATTTACTTTCATGTATAAATATATATACGTACATTAGGGCGGGTCGATTTAAAAATCGCTCAACGTTCAAGGAAAATCGTATTCTAGGGATCAAAATAAGAAACTTTGCCGAAGGAACCATACCTCTAAAACGAATTCTGATGTCCCGACTTTTGACCCGTATTGTCAAATTTTGAAAAAACCCACTTTGATATTTCAGAAAGTAGGAGGAATCTCTCCAAGATTATGGGAGCTACTTCTCCTTTGGGAGATGCGCTAGCAGATTAATGCATAATTCATCATTCTAGGTGACGGTTAAGGGGCTAAAATTTAAGTTGAAAGAGGGCCTTTTTAGCCGTGTTTTTATAGCAAAATGTACAAATCTCTGGATAGAGATATTTCAGAAAGTAGGAGGAGTCTTTCCAAGATTAGGGTCTCTATTTCTTCTAAGGAAGACGCTCTCGCAGATGAATGTATAAATTATATTCGATTGGGTTGGATTCGATTGGGGCACTCTAAATGGTTCAAAGTTGGATTTTTCAAAATTTGACCCTTTGGGTCAAAAGTCGGGACATCAGAATTCGTTTTAGAGGAATGGTTCCTTCGGCAAAGTTTCTTATTTTGATCCCTAGAATACAATTTTCCTTGAACGTTGAGCGATTTTTTTGCCTCCATACAATTCGACCCGGCCTAACGTACATATATTGTATAATAAAAGCAAACAAATTCTTTCTCTTTTATGCATAATTATATATCGCATCAGATATAATTCTATATAAATATATGTGTTAAAATTAAAAAGAAAAGTTCTACCACTGTTATACATATATACATAATTATATATTAACATATATGATGAAAATTAACAAAAGAAACCACTTTTACATATAATGATACATATATGTGTAATTATCAGAAATGATAAAAAAAGAAAAATTCAATGTATTTAAAGCAAAGAAAAAAAATTTGTAAAAATAAAAGTAAAACTTAGAAAAGCTACAATTGAAAACAAAAGTTCAAAGGTAAGAGAAAAAATAATATTTTATGTGTAAAAAAGAACTATAAGGCAGAACATTTTTAATGTCATGTAAAAAAAAAAAACAACCTATATCCGAACTTTTTTCATCGGGATGTTACTTTGCTAAATTAAAAATAAAAAATTTAGCTGTTTCATTATTCTATTATTTATTTACATAAACTTAAATCGAAATATATCACGTGCCTAAATCATATGGCCATCATCATATGTCATTTATAATATTCATTTCATTATAGAGAATGCAAATGAGTATGAAGTAGTTACTATGGAAGTGTAAATCAAGTTAGATTATGATCGATATATTCAATTTTTTATTAATATTAAAAATATCACGATGTAAGGAAAGCAGTTTGAGTTAATTCAATATAATAAATAAATAAATTCTTACCCGGCAGCGATATTTTTTTATTTATTGCATGATAATTAATATTAATAAACATGTACTACTTTTATATAAATTGAAAGGTGTTCGAGTTGGTGAACAGTTTTAATTTTGGTGTTTTATTTATACATACTAAAATTAGGGATCTTAACAGGACTATTCTTTAAGCATGAAATCTTTATACCATATTTAAAATGTTCGAGAAATGCAAGCTGGAAACTACAAAATATAAGAATGTGTAGCCTCCCGTGTAAAAAAGATTACATCTAAACAGATCTTGTAAGATCGGTTTCACTAGATCTAAATTGAACTATTAGCATCTGGTCTAATTACAGTGGTGAAAAAATAATAGGAACGAATTCTTGTATTTTAATATAGTTTGATGAAATCTTTGTTATAAAATGCGTTTTGTATTTTTAAAAACTGCTGGATTATGCAAAATTTACTTATCTTACATTATATTAATAATTTTCACTATTCCTTTCACTTAATTAATTCTGTTACAAAATAATTAAAATGGATATAGATTTGTTGTAAATAAAATAATAGGAACGAACGATTGTTAATTGTATGATATTTTTTGCAAATATTTGGTCAAATTGTAGAAATAATTGTTCGACAATTAATTGGTTTTAATGGTTTTTTTTTTGCACATGCTTTGCTCAGATTAGGGAGTATTAAGCCAAATTTCTAGGATACAAAATATGTAAGAATTTCTTTTTTAAACCACAAAAGTGAATAAACATTTTAAACTTACGTTTCTCTAATATATATTTTAACATTCTCCTGAAAAGACTTATTGATTTTAAGACCAAACATTGAACAATTTAACACTTTACTACATGGTGCTACATATACAGTGTTGCGCAAAACGAAAGCAACAAAACATACGCAAATCTTTGATTTGAAATATTTCATCTCATAAGTCGATTAGATAAAAGATTTTTATTGAAGGCTATATTCTAAGATTGATTTTTTATTACATAGAAGATTTGCCTGCAAAGTTTTAGAAAAGCTAGAGCCTCCAGAATAGCTGTAGCTTTTCAAAAACTTCGGGTTCGAATGAGATCTTTTGCCAGATGGAAATACATGTATCAACCTAGCTAAAACATTCCAAAGCAGATCGGTTTGAAACTATTAGAATGGTGCGAAAACTCCAGTTTGAAAAAATTATAAATTTTTATTTTTCCAAAAACATAAAAGTGCATATACAAATTTTAGAAAAAAGTAACTTTCGTCAACACAAAAGTAAAAAAGCATCATATACGGTGAAAACAGCTTCATCAAGATATAAAATATGGTTTTTATAAATACTAAAAGAATAAACTGATTTATAAGTGGTGTTATAATTTCAAGGGTAAAGTCTTTTTTTGAATACTGCTTTTAGCGATCTGGGAAAACGATAACGCTTATTGTAGTACAATTTTATCTCTGAAATAATTGCAAATCTCAATGATTTAAGTCCTATCTATTTTTAAGCTGATACCTATTTTAGATCTTGGTATTTTCATGAAAGGTAGACAATCCTAGCTTGTAAAAATTATAAAGGGTGCGCCAAATACCTTCTTTTTTTGAAAATGCTATAAAAAAAACAACGGAATATTTTCTCAAATTTCTTTTTTTCTTTGAAAGTACAATCCTTCCGGTTAATAATGGAAAATAATTTCATTCAAATGGCTGCCTCGGCTGTCCATGCAGTAGCCTACACGATCGGTATAATTTTTAAGCACATTATCGATTGTGTGCAGCTGTATTTCACCAATGGCTTCCTGTTCCGTCCTGTTGAAACCAAATGTTGCCAATATCCTCCTCTTCAATTTTTGTGAACAAAAATTCGTTCAACATGGCCCGATAACGATCGAAATTGACTGTAACGGTCACTCCTTGCTCATTTTCGAAGAAAAATTGCAATTTTCGCACACATTCTACAACATTACCATGATTTTCAAAGTAATGTCGCAATATTTCCCAGCGTTGTTCAAGCGTATACACAACCATATTCGTTCAGCGGAAGGATAAAACTAATTATCTGTCAAATCAGACATGAGCTAAGTGTTACCATTCACGAAATAAGCACTAGTTGAAAAAAAAACGTTAGATGGTGGACCCTTTAGATAATGGTATTTAAGTTCATAGAACATTTCAGTTTTGGCATGAGGGAGTCGAAAATATGAACCCATGTTTTTTAATGTAGTAAATTTTAGCCAATGGATTAAATTTGGTAAAAATTATAAGCCAATCTGATTAACTGTTGATCCTTGAAAACACAAAAATTATATAACTACAAAATATTCTTTAAAAATTAAAAACTAGTTTAATATACGGAGTTTTTAATTTTGTACTTTATAAATATTTCTTAGCAACTTTTATAAAATTATTTATTTAAAATGTCCTTTTTTAATTTATTTCATTACTGTGTAGTGATCCTCTTCTATCCATGAACACACTAAACACACTAAAAATTAGTTTGATAATACTAGAATATGTTTTCTTGCAAAAAATTCATTTTCGTATATGTACAAAAACCTGTCCCCTACCCGCCTATAGTTACCATATGGTAAAACTTCAACAAAAAAATTCTAGATTGTTCGGGTTAATAGATATTATATCAAGAGATTTCTTTTGTATGGTTACTTTTTACTTTTGCTATTAAAATTTTACGTTACACACTTTAAGCGTCAACTCTAATTGAAGTTCGAGCTTTGGTGTATTCAGAGGGTTATAGTAAAATTTTATGACAAATACTTTTTTGGAAAATTTTAAGCCGTTATATCTCCGTTTTAAGTTTATGTCTCCCCCTTTTCACTAAAGTTACAGAAAAGACCTATACATTGATGAGTTAGAGGGTTAAAATGTTGCACAAAAATGCTCCTCGTAATTTTTTACATAAATCTGCTTAACACATTTGATACCTAAAGTGTAATTGTAACATGATTTTTTATGCCGATTCGTAACAGGAATGTCGAAAAGTGGAAAAACTTTAACACACAATAAAATAAAATTCAGACGGCAACTTTCAAAACGCCGGTACACGTATATTTGTTTTTGGTCCTCAGAACCAGAATCCGTTGTAGGGACCTTGTTTTTTTTTTTGTTTTACAGTGTAACTAGTTCATCAAATATTTTTTAAGTGTGAGTACTAAAGCAACGGTGACACGTACGCGCTTTAAGTGAGGAAATTTCTTTTTTTACTGCATATGTAGTTCATTTAAAAAAACAAAACACATCAAATTACTGTATTATGATTTTAGAATCAGTAGTTCAGTATTCAGTAGTTTTTTTTTTAGTTAAAAAATAAAAAAAAAAAATGTTTGTTTATTTTTAATTTAAGCTATTTTAAAAGCACCACATTTTTTAATTGCCAACTTTATACCAACGGTGGCAGTTTCGCTCAAACCAGCGGTTGGCCACTGTTACCAATCGGATAACAGGACAATACTGGCAAGATTGTTAAAGCCAACGCATGACCGACCGTCGCCGACGCTTTGCCAACACTATGCCGATTGTATTTTTCTGCCTGGGTGTATTACTAAACATGTAGTCATAACTATTGATAAAACAACTACAATGGTAGCAAAAACGACTATTGAAGCGGTAAAAAACAACTTACCTTAAATAAATGCCTAAACCATAAAAACGAGCAACAAACCAATAAAAACAGTGAACATAAAACGACTACATAAATTGTAAAAACTACTGTTTTTAACAGTTATTTTTTCGGTATTTTAAAAATATATTTTGTGTAGTTCCTGAACAACCTTATTCAATTGAACTAGTCTTTACTTGAACTAGTGAGCTAGTTCGCAATCTTCAGCTCTTTTAGGTCTTTCACTCTTTTCGTTCTTTTTTGGTATTTGAGTAATATTTATTTTCTTTATGTTGCTTTTGAGCTTAGTTTTGTTTTTTTAGTTCAATGTTGCCAGCTCAATTTTTTTTTTAATGTTAAAAAGAGGTGTCTAATATGAATAATTCGCTTAAAATTATCAAACAAACGATCTAACAAGCAATTGAACGAAATTTTCAAAGATCGATTGAACTAGAAGAGCGACCTAGGTCATTCAATCAATCGAACTAGAAAGAGCGCTCACTCACTCACTTGTCTAATTATTAGTTGCAAGCTATGAACAATCAATAAAAACAAATATAAACTAAACGAGAATTTTTAAAAACTCAACATTATTTCTAACAAAAATTAACTGTTTATTGCAAAATTACTGGTTTGGCCAGCTCAATTTTTTTTAATGTTAAAAAGAGGTGTCTAATATGAATAATTCGCTTAAAATTATCAAACAAACGATCTAACAAGCAATTGAACGAAATTTTCAAAGATCGATTGAACTAGAAGAGCGACCTAGGTCATTCAAATCAATCGAACTAGAAAGAGCGCTCACTCACTCACTTGTCTAATTATTATTTGCAAGCTATGAACAATCAATAAAAACAAATATAAACTAAACGAGAATTTTTAAAAACTCAACATTATTTTCTAACAAAAATTAACTGTTTATTGCAAAATTACTGGTTTGGTAATTGTTTGTTAAAATACTAAAATAACTACTCAAAACAACTGTTACTGCAGTGCAGTATTTTTGGTTAGTTATTTTTGAAATGACTTTTTTAATTTTTTCATAGAAAAATTACTACAATGGCAGTTAAAACAACTACTACAGTTTACTACGCAAATTACAATAGGAGCATTTCAACCAATAAAGTTTTTTCACATAAATTATTCAATAATTAAGTAGAAACAAATAAAAACTTGGTAAAATGTTATTAACTTTTGTTAATAAACTGTAATAGTTGAAATGCTCCCAATTACTTGGCAAAGATTTTTTTGTGTGTAGTTAATGTAAGAATACTCTGAGAATGCCTATCACATAAAAGAAAATCAATAAGCCTGGCCAAATGCCGGTCATGCAGAAAAACTTTCCTCAGCGAAGCCGGGATTTGGACGGACAGGAGGAGAAAATCGTAAGAAACTTAATTTTGTACACCACTCGGTAATACTTGGGTAATTCCAACTATAAAAACTAAACAGTCATATTTTCCATGTAAAATTCAACAGTAAATTTTACAAAAATAACCAAAAAAAAAAAAAAACAATTAAAAAAATTGTTCCCCATTTTCGTACTTAAAGTATACTTAAAATAGCTCTAGAGGGCGCTACGTATGATTGATGAAAAACTTAATATCATTTTTGAAATTCTGACGAAATTTTCTTTAAAGTTAGTAATCAACCTTGTATCTTACAACTGGTACTGGTATGTTACAACTCGTACTGTTATGTTACAACTCGTACTGGTAACTCGTACCATGCAATAAAAAAAATTTGAATTTACTTCAATAAATATAATAATAAATTGAATTTTAATGTAATGTATTATTTATTGTTAATCCAGTAATTAATGGCTATCAATGAACAAATACTGCTTCCTTTAAAGATCTGTGATCTAAACAATTGGATTTTTTTTCCATGAAAAATTTTGTCAAAAATATATTAAAAATCTGGCAACATTATACAACAACAATTTCGCAACTATGAATAAAATCTATGACGATATAATCCATCATAATGCATTCTAGATAATTTATAAAGCAAATAATTTTATTAAAAAAAAATATATATCACGAAAAACAAGTTCATTTTACTTAAATATTTATAATGTTAAAACTTTTTTTTCTCAGATAAAAGATAAAATAAAACAATATCTCACCAAAAATTATATACTGCTATTTTTCGCCAAGGTTGGTGGAGTATTAAAAATTATGTCAACAGCTGTTTGGATGTCTTGTGATTTTTGTTTTGTTTTCTCGTTCGTTTTCTTATTATTGTTATTGTTTATGGAGACACATAAAATAACAAAATGTGCAGAAAAGAGAGAACATGTGAACACAGAGTTGGAGAAACAAAACAAAATTGTGAAAGACAGAGAGAGAGGGCTGGGTTGATTGATTTAATTGAGAGCACAGAAATGTTTTAATAAAAAAAAATCAACCAAATGTTGCAAACATTTTTTTTGGTCATGTTTGATTTTGTTAGCTTTCACTAGTAAATTTTAACACAAATTTTTATTTTTTTTTATTTTGTAAATAATTTTTTTTTTTAATATTTTAATTTTTGAAACTGAATTAATTTATAATATATTTTTAAACTTTTTTTTTTTTGATATTTTAAACTATTTAATATAAATTAACTTTGTATTATTAAGCAATATTGTGTACAATATTTTGTTTTTTATTTTGTAATTTTTTTCTTCTTTTTTGCTTTTGACTACACTTTATATGTTGTGTACTAACACTATGAAATAAAGTAGTTTTTGTTGTAATTTTATATTTTTTTGAAAACTTTTTTTTTTCTTAAAAATTTACAATATTTATTTTTTGTTATATTTAATAAGTGATTGACTTAAAATATGCGTATGATATCATTATTTATATTATGGATATAATTTTTTTTTGTTAAAATTGATTTCTTTTGAAATATTGTTGTATAGATTTTTCTTATTAGAATGCAAAAAAATATATACACTTCTCACACACACACACACACTATTATTTTAACACCTATTCCCATGCCAAGATTGCTTTTTTCATCATCACCATTAATTTTTTTTTTTTTTTATTTATTTTCTTATTTATTTATAAATTATCACTTTGTAATTTATTTAATAACATATTTTTTAACAATATAAAATTTTAATCATCTTTCTGTATGATTATTCCCACTTTATTTATTTATTATTATAGTATTGAGCTAACCCTCATACGTTTTATGAAATATTTTCTTTCTTTTTTTTCACCAGTAATAATCAGCTGTGCAATAGCTGACGCACAAAACAAAAAATATCGATATTAAACAGCCCGCACTCCAAAAGAGTATTTTCTCGACTGAATTTCATTGTTTCGCATACGTTTCTATTTGCCGCATTTTGTTAGTGTTGCCCTTTTGGTGTTTTTTTTTATCTGCTTTAGATCTGGCAATATTACGTTAATACGCAGCTAATCGTTTTTTGGGACTGATGATTTTATGTAGTAATCCCAGTGAAAAGTTAGGTTAGATATAGGCAAAAGTTGAAAAGGCTTAATTCTTTAACTCGATTTTCTAGAAAAAATGAATTTTTACTCATTCGGAAAAGCATTCTTATGGAATGATTTCAAAGCTTAATTACACTGCATGACATAAAAAAAAAAGGTTCTGACCATCAATCTTTGATATTTCGGGCATGCTGATTTCAATGGCGTACTTTATTTTTAGGTCTATGGTACAGTTTTTCCACAAAAGTTTGACGCATCTTATCTGATGCAGACTGACAATTACCAATTAGATCTTATCTGATGCAATTAGTTAAATTTTCAGAACAATTGAATCCGAATTATGATCCGATAAAATTCGGTTTTGTATCTAATTATATTAGTTTATATTTAAATAGATATAGTTATATAAAAAGTATAGTTATTAGTGTATCCGTATTTTGACCTGACTTTATGTAAACTGATACATCTAAACGTAATTAGGTCCGAGTTTTAGTATAGTAAAACTGCAGTAAATGATATATTTTTGTATATACAAATGCATACAAATATATGATCATCATATCCGTTAAGTACATAAAAAAAAATTTTACGTAATAGTGCTCAAACGAGGAGAATTGTCCAGTTGATGGGAAAAACAAAAAAACTTCGAGAATACTTATAGTTCGCTACACGTACTTTTTCTAGATTTTTGAACAAAACTGGAGTCACGTTTGGTAACGCCAAACTTTTAAACTCTTAATTGTCGAAAAATTTTAAAAATACACTACGAATGCCGCGGGTAGCAACTATACGTATGTACGCTTAAAAAAATGTTTGGTTTTTATACACAAACAGGTCCACAATACCTAGCGTTTGAGTACGTGACGAAATACGCAAATATTTTAAATTCGGGACAGGCTAATATACAGTCATCAGACTCTTAATGCGGCAATATAAACCTTTATCCAAAAGAAGATCCACATTTTTCTGGAATGTAACGATGTATAACTTAGAATACCATGTAGGCAAAGACCACTGCAAATGTAGTTAGAAACAAATTAATTTTCACTTAAAGAAAGGACGACTTACATGTTAGTAAAAAAATTAACATTTTTTTTTTTTTTTTTTTTAAATAACAAAAAACTACTGTAAAAAATTAATGTAAAATCATAAAACAGTCATTTGATGTGGTTTGTTTTTTAAATGAACTACAACAAGGTTAGTAAAAAATTTAATTTGTTTTACAAATGACTGACATTTACATTAAAAATAAAGAAACTGTATTACAGCTCAAATAACTACATATTTTTAAAGCAGAAGTTCCCTGAGTGTATATATTGCTGTATTTAAAGTCTGAGGGCTGTATATTAGTCTGTCCCGAATTTAAAAAATTGGCGAATTTCGTCACGTACTCAAACTTATTGAGCTGCATTCTCGATTTTTTTTAATTTTTTACAGAATTAACTGGATAATACCCATCGTTTGAGCACATTGACGTAAAATTGTCCACTTTCCCGATACCCTAATGTGTATTGAAACTTAAAAAAGGTTATTACGGGAATTTTTGTGAAAACTGCAAAATTTTTGTGAAAACTGCAAAAAAGTTTATAGACTTAACGGATATAATGGGTTAAACATACATTTGTATTGCGTATATTTTCATACAATCCTATACAAATATTTAACATTTAGTACAATTTTACCAGACTAAAACTCGGATCTAATTATATTTAAATGTATCAGTTTACCTACAATCACATACAATTATATCAGTTCAAAATCCGGATACAAAAATATCTGGTTTTTATGTAATTATATATATTTGTATCAGTTTAGATATAAACTGATACAATTGGATACAAAACTGATAGAATCTAATACAATTCTATCGGGCCATAATTCGGAAACAATTGAACTGAACATTTATCTAATGGCATCAGATTATATATAGAGTCACATAGAAGTTGATATGACATATAAAGCCCAATATTAATCGGTTTTATATGAATTTGAAAAAACTAAAAATATAATTAATTAAGTTCCAGACCGATTCCTCATGGCCGATTTTTAGAAGCGAAATCTCCATTTTTTGATATTTCTGATATAAAAAATTAAAAAGCTGTGTACATTTACTGATAAAATCAGTAAAAAAAAAACTGTGAGTTCGGAAATCTTGTACACTCAAAAAAATAAGTTAGTACAAAAGTTAGTAAAACGTCTTGTAAATCAGATATAATATTTTTTAGCAAATTTTTTTGCTAAACTCGTGTTTTCAGCTATAAATTAAGTACAGTGGAGTTTGCCAATAACAAACAACGGTTATGCCGAACGATTTTTTTTGGTAGTTTGAAGGGTCCTTTTTCGTGTTTTCTGTCAAATTTTTACTCTTATAAGAAACACAACTAAAAACGAATTTTTTTTAACTTGAAATTTTACAACAAAAAAATGCTATATACAATGTTATTTAATGTAAGAATTATTTCAATATTACAAATTAGAAAAGTTTAAGCTAATTAAATTTGAGAAAAAATCTTAAAACTTAATTATGAATTGTCAGGTTTGAGATCATAATTAAAATGTTATTATTACTAATAGAAAACACTAAGTGTTAATAAATGTAATAGAAGATATTAACAATTAGTGTTTTCTATTTGTAATTGTAACATTTTAATTATGATCTTAAAACTGACAATTCCAAATGAAATGCAATTTTAAAAGATCAACGATAAATTCAAAATTCTCAAAATTTTAATAATTTGTGCAAAACACGCTTATAGCGAACTTCGCTTATAACGAACGAAATTATACGGTTCGTTATAACGGAACTTCACTGTGTTTGCTAGAATTTTACTGAACATTTAGTAGTGTTTTCAAATATTCGACCTTGGCAGTTAACCGGTAAAGGCATTGTTCGAAATATATTATAAAGTTGATTGCATTGGCATTTATAGTAAGGGTGTTCACAAGAATTGTACTAAGTCGTATATGTGTTGTATAGTCGTATCGAAAATAGAAATGGTAGTTATCATATAGATCCCAATATTATCATATTATGGTTCTGTAAATTTGTATGAATTATTATATTATGAGAACTACAGTATGCTCCCAGTATTCTGTTGAAACTGGACTAAAAAGTTATGCATGTTTTTTGTTAATAGTATATTGATTTAATACTTCACACATTTAAATAAACTTAGGTTTAAGATTATTTTAGTTATCGAATTGTCTTTGTGCTAAAGAATAATCTTTGTGAAATATTCTGTCAGCTATGCAAGCTATACAGCATAAAGCACGCATAAAAATATTGCTAAGAATACAACTTCCCAATACATTTATAATGATCAGTCCATGTTTGCAGCAATCATAATATTTGCCTTATAACCATAGTATTGTCCTAGTTATCATATTATGATCATGGACAAGAATTTCGTCATCATTTATTACTATATTATGATAATAGCACACATATTATGATTATTTCGTAATATAATATATATTCTTTATACTTTATATAGTATTGCAACCAAACTTATTCTCTACTTGTTTGTAGGAAACTGTAGAAGATGATAAACATTTTTTACATCGGTTAATATGAACCACATAGTGTCAGTTGAATTTTTCTCAAAAAAAAACATTTGGTCGATACGATTTGAAACTTCAAAATTACCGTTCATTCATTATTTCATTATTCTTTATTAATTTCAAATCAAATGTGTTATCTTAATTTTATTTTAAAATAAATAGTTTAAAGAATACAATCCTATTTGAACTTTTCTCACTTTTACTACGCAAATCTCAACTTCAGTGAAAAATTTTATGAAAATTATTTTGAATTATATAATTCATAGTTCATATAATTCATTCATAATTTTTTTAAATTTACATATTAAATTTAATAAAAGTATAAATTTAACCATTAGCGTTATAATATCTGGTCAAATTTCGGATTAAATTGTATATACAATAATTTTAAGGGATTTTATCCAATATGATCAACGTAGATACAATTGTATTCACAATTTTTCGGATTAAATTGTATAATACATATTTCCCTATCTAATTAGATATGCCACCATATCATTTTTTTACTTGGGTATTCATAAATTTGATTAAGCAAAACCACTATTAATCAATTAAACATGATTTTGAATAATTAAAGTTACTCAATTATCGATTAATCAAGTTCTTGAATAATTGCAATTGTTGGTTGATTAATCGATTAATCTGAATGTTCGTTTAATCGGTGAATCGCACGTCCCTAGTAATTTTGCCATCTTCAAGTGAGTAGAATTAGTATCGACTTACACTCACTTGTGATTCAAGTGGATCACGCAAAATTCTGCTCACGTACCCATCAATACCAAATGTCTTAAATGAAATTAACTGAGACCATAATATTGAAAACAGCAATTTTTGCTACGATACCAAAAAAATTGGCAACACTGACACAAGTCAAGCGTTTTTAGTTCAGGCAGTATTGTCTGGTTTTGTGTTTTTATTTCATGTTTTGGTTTTTTTTTTTACATTTTATTTTGCACTTGTTTATGTTCATATAAATAAATTAGTTGTTTTTCTTGTTTTTTTAAAAATTTATTATTTTTTTTTTGGTCATACAATAACAAAACAGTATATTACCAATTAATCAAAATGTATTCTCCTTTACTTTTATTATTCATTCTTTTTTTTTTGTTTATTTTATCAATTCCGATTAAAAAATTCGTTAATGTTTTCTAGAATCTTTATTATTGTTCTAAAGAGTTACAAATTAGAGATGGGCACGTGAGTAGAATATTGCATGATCCATAGGAGTGACACGTGATCACACACGTGAGTGACACTTAATTTTACTCACGTTAACATGAGTGAGTGAGTGTGAGTAGAAATATACATAATATTCGTGAGTGTGCGTGAGTCAAATTTTTGCGAGTGGGTGTGCGTAAGTAGATTTTTGCCAAACAAATTTTCTGTGCTTATAATAAATATTTTCTTTAATTTTTTCGCCGATTTAATATTTATGTATCTTTAAAATACGACTCAAATGTCAAAATTACGTATTCATTTTTGAGTTAAAAATTGACAATTTACCCTTATTTTACCACTTTTTTTCCGGAAAGATTTTATTTCGTGAATTTGTGATGGTGAATAGTGAGTGCAATTCTTCTCTAGTAAGCGTGAGCGAGTATGAGTAGAAATTTACTCACGTGCCCATCTCTATTATAAATTATTTTGGTTTTGCACGATTTTTACTTTTTCGTTTATTGCTTATCCCCATCTTCTTTCTACTTTTCTATGTTCTTATTTGTATTGTTAGAGCATTATTCAACTTTTATACACTATCTGTTATACACTTTTTTAATAGTTTATGTGGAGCAAGCAACATTTCTTGCAACATATGCTTAGCATCACAAAAGTTGCTAAGGTTTTTACATTGTTAATTTCGTTGGCCTAAAAGTATGCATCGAAGTATTCATTTTTATTTTGTATATTTTATCTGATTCACCCAGAGAAAACAGAAATAAGTTTCATCAATATTTGTCCAATGTAACAATTTAATAAGTACTACTTATGAAACATTGCACAAACAACAAGAATTAAAACAACCTTATTCATGGTCTCTGTGTATTTTTTCTATACAAAAATAATAAATTTCTTACTAATACAAAATATCCTTCATACATATAGGAAGCACTTCATAAATATGATGAAATAGATTTTGTTTTTCATGAATTGTTTCATAAATACTGTGAAACGTTACATTGTAAGAATATCTATGAAACATTTCATGGATATGATGAAGCTTTTCCTTTGAGTTTATTTTTCATTAACATTGGAATTTTATATCCGGGTAAAAACGTTCATATACAATCATATCTTGTATATGATTGTATACAAAATTTAACTTGACGTACAAAGCTGTATATTGCCTTAAAATTTTAGTGCATATCTCTACTATCCAAAGTCGAGTGGAGCCATATGGTGATAACGATGGCTTAGTCAAAGTGGAGCCAAGAGTTCAGATACGCTTAAAAATATGTGAAGAAGTGACACAATCGGCTTGATTGCGGGGGTTTTGGGGTCACTGAGTTCGAATTTGGCATCAGTGGCCGAATTATGGCATTCATGATCGTAATTTTTCGATCGATATTCATTTTATATTTACGAAAATAAAACATATTAATGAATTTGTTTGATCAAGGGTTTTGCAGTTCGGTCGTTGATTGGAAAGAAATGTAAAACTTTGTGTTTTCATTATTATTATTATTGTAGTTACTCACTAAAAAACAGTTTTTGAACGATTTCGCTCGATCAGGAATGCCGTACTTCGGCCTTAGATATTTAAAATTCAAAATATCAGATCCAATATGTCGACCATCCGCCAAAAAGATTCGGAATTTGCTTCTAAACTGTCACTCAACTGTCACTAAACTGTTTTTTTTTAGCATTGCTGTTTACGAGCCTGACTTTTGGTTTTCAAAATGGCGAATACAACATGCCGGATGATTTTTTTTTTTAAATGTGATCGGTTTTGTTGTATATTATTAAAGGTAAAGTTATTGGTATTCTGAAATAGGATTTTCAAAATTCAAAATGGCGGATTTAATATGGTGGATGATTTTGTTTAAAAATCATCGCATTTTTATCAAATATATTTTCGGAAAGTTTTTAAAAATTCAAAATTATAAAAAAGTTCTAAAAATGTTCGAACTTTTAAAATAAATCAATAAATTTTTCGTGTGGTAAGTTACAAATCATAATTAAATAGCTTTAGTTTTAATCATCTATGCGGAATTTTAGACAGATGTGAAATGTGATCGTCTGAAAAATACAAATTTCGAATGCAACTTAAAAAAATATAATTGGCAATATTTTTGAAAAAATTTTAAGTTTGCAAAACTGTTCACATTGTTTTATTTTTTTTTTACCTATTCTTAACCAAAAAATTATATGTTTCTTCGAAAAAATTTCGACTTTCGAAATATCATAGACCGCTTAGTTTTATTTCTACCCTAAAAAGGAAACTAGAAATTCGGTTAGTACAACCAAATTCAGCTGACAAAATTAGCCGTAAGAACCTCAAAGAGCTGTCTCCAAATGACCTCAGATTAATATCTTCATGAGGAACCGAAAATCCTAACGGTTAAGGAATACAGAAAAATGTTGACATCTGAATCGCCAAATCATTGACAAGTAAACTACACAATAATAAATGACACTAGCATTTCGCAATCTCAAGTTAAAAAATGGGATCAGAAAATTACCCAATTTGGCATTTTTAAATATGGTTCATATAAAAGTCATAAAAATAAATGCAAATTGGGTATACAATGAAAGGTAATTTAAAGACGCATCCATTGGTATATAAAACATAACTGAGCATGTCCGAACATTTTTGTAATCCAAAAACAATTTTTTCGAATGCCAAATATGTATGGGGAGTTGTTGCTGGTTTGAGTTTAAATTAACAATGCTTATTTAATTTAATCGTAACGGTTCGGTTTTAATACGACTTTTACCGAAGAGCTTTTATAACACATATTTTAAATACTTCTAATAAGTGGCAACACTGGTCCCACAATATAGGTAATATCAAAATTGTTGCTTTCTCGAGTTCTTTTTTTCTTTTGCGAAAGTTCCAGGATATGTTATTTTGCGTCAGTCCTGTTACATATTCTTTGAGTTTAGATGAGTGGCATATTCTTTTACACCGGTCATGTGACATGTCACAGAGGGCATTTTAACTCCCTCCTAGGACAAGCCCATATTAAGCAACCGGTCCCTTTCATATCAAAAAAAACCGGTCCTTATCACAATGAACCAGTGACCATTGATAAGTCCATTACCCGCAGTAATACTTTTTAAATCTTTGAAATAGTCCCAATACTTTAGAAAATATAGTTCTTCAAAGTTCACTACTTTTAGCATTTTTTTGATTAAAAAAAATCAAAACGGGAAAAAACGCGATTTTACACAATTTTAAGGAAATGGAAAAACTGTAGTGAGTAATAGACATCTTAGAGTATACGTATACCAAATTTGGACAAAATCAAAGGGCTCGAGGCAAAAAAATTACCGTTTTTGAACGTCCTCTAATGGAATGGACGATAATATATGAACCAAATATTTTTTAACAAATATCGTTGGCTTAATATAGAAAAGGCGTATCTAGATTTTTTTCGAAATCGCGTTTTTAACGTATTCTTGTACACCATTTGTTTAAGCATTGACTTAAATTAGTGCGTTTTTAATTTTTGTGTTGAAAGTTTTTAGTTTAACTTGTTTGTTTTTAATCAAAATAAGACAACAAATTATTGGACACGTATTTAGGTGTTGAAAAAGGGGGTCAACAATTACTTAATTTTTGTATGAAAACATGTCTGAAATTTACGAAATTCAGAACAGAAAACAAAAATTACGATATCCCTCATTCCAATGTTCTGGGTGCAGGGTTGCCACTTTTTTGAAACATTAAAAAAAAGGGTTTCAAAAGTTCTTCGGAAAAAGTTGCCTCATAACCGAAAGATTAGGAAAATCGAAAAAACGGCCAGACATTCCTTGATTAAATTAAATAAGGATTATTTTATGATAATTTAATCTCAAACCAACGACAATTTTCTATACAAATGTGGTATTCGAAAAGTATTTGTGTTTTAACAGCAAAAAAGTTCGGACATATTTTATATACTGGATAGGGTTTGCGTTTCTGAAAATATGAGTTTTTTGTTAAAAAAAAATCTATAAAAAAATTATTTATATACACATTACTTTTTCCCAGGTGTTCTAAGGTGTAAAGTAATGCACGGAGCCCTATGGCGATACATTACTTTATCCATGATTTGGTAATGTGTGGTTTTGCTGTTTAATACAGATACTTAATCTGTTCGCACAGCCAATCATTTTCAAATGGCAACCTCACCCACAATCCACCTTGGACATGGTGTTCCCTATTAACGCTGACGACCGGTTCACACTGCAATCAGACTATGTGCAGGGACGATTCGGATTGAACATCTTAATGGGCGCTTCGCGTTTCTGATTCTTGGGATTGTACGGAGCAAAAGTCCACTAGACCATACGTCTACGGTGAAATTTGACTTTTGACTTTTTAGCCGTATTTTGTGAAAGTAACAATGTGTGGGATGGACATATCTCAGGAAGTAGAAGGTAGGCTTATCCAAGATTATGGTATCAATCTCTTCTTCGGAGGATTCTCTAGCAGATTAATGCATCAATCATATTTGTGGGTGGGGTTTAAGGGGTTAATTTTTAATTTCAAAATAGGGCTTTTTTGCCGTATTTTGTGAAAGTAACAATGTGTGGGATGGACATATCTCAGGAAGTAGGAGGAGCTTATCCAAGATTATGGTATCAATCTCTTCTTTGGAAGATTCTGTAGCAGATTAATGCATCGATCATATTTGTGGGTGGGTTTTAAGGGGTTAATTTTTAATTTAAAAATAGGGCTTTTTTGCCGTAAAGTCAAAATGTGGAAGCTCGATTTTCACCGTAGACGTATGGTCTATTGGACTTTTTTGCTCAGTACAATCCCAAGACTCAGAAACGCGAAGCGCCCATTAAGATTTTTTTCCTTCCATATTAATTGCCCCACCCTAATCAACATACATGAAAGTGGTCAATTAATAAATTTGAAAACAAAAACTCTATAGATTATTTGTTAGGACAATATCCTAATAAAGAAATATAGAGTATGGCCTCGAACTTGAATAATTTTCATTTTTAAATTTAAGCGGGGTCTACTGTATATCGTACAAAGGACTTTGTCAAAAGCCTTCTAGGCAACAAGGAGATCAATGTTCAGCACAACTTTGTAAAAGAAGAAAATGGACCACTTGCAGCAGATTGCCACCAGTTTTATGATACGAGTAATTCCCTTTATTAAAATGTAATTTTTTTAACGTGTACTAAGACTTTTGTCCAAAGTATATATATTTTAGTTTAAATCGCTTTTTTCTTACTTAAAATATAAATTCTTACATTAGTTTTAACTTACTCCAAAAGCCCTATCTTAACATCTATTTTCAAAAAATCAATAACAAAAAGCCCTATCTAAAATAACTTTCTAAAAACTAGAAAAATATAAATAAAAACTCATAATTGAATTTGTTATTTGTTTTGAATAAGATTTGCATCAAAAAATTGTTCGCATCTGAAGTTGTTTAGCTTTTATTCAGTTTTTTCCTTCTCCTGTAAAGTAACAAAAAGTCGAGATACGGCTTTTCTATATTAAGCCAGCGATATTCTGTAAAATTTGTTTGTTTAAATAAAAAATCAATAAATATAGCATAATGTGCAGTATAAAAGCTCTTCTTCATTAAGATTAAAGGCAGTTTATTTGAAAGAAAATTGTTCAAAAAGAGTATGTAATATATAGGGCTCGGAAGTTAATTCATTTATATTCGTATTTTATGTACATAAAATATGTAAATTTTTTCGTTTATTTAACCTTATTTCTTATTTTTAAATTTTGCAATTATTTGAGTTAAGGTTTGTTTTTTATATAAAAGTTTTTTTTATTTTCAATATTTCGCTACTCCTTTGTGTAAAATTTTTTTTGAAAATTTATTAATTTGTTTATTTTCCTGAAGATGCTACACAAAGGAGTAGCGAAATATTGAAAATAAAAAAACTTTTATATAAAAAACAAACCTTAACTCAAATAATTAGAAAATTTAAACATAAAATATGTATTTAAAATCGTAAAATATGTACATAAAATATAAAAATATGAATTTATTATTAATTTTTTTCAACGTCTTCAATATTATTTCCACAATTTTAGTAATTTTTGTTTTTAAAAATGGTTAAAAAATTTAAAAATACGAATAAACATCCGCAGAAAGTTAGTAATTGCATGATTCTGTTATTATTCTTTGATAAAAAAAATATTTGCATAAATTTGAAAAATAATTTATTTATAAAAGTTACAAATTGTATGAAATTTATTTTCAGTTAAAAATCAAAAACTTTTCTAAAAACATGTGTTTTAATGCAAAATATGCATTTATAGCAGAATATTCAACAAAAAATTTCAATATATGCTTTAAAATATTTATTTATAGCAAAATATGCAAAAATATTCATTTATAGCAAAAAATATGCATTTAAAGCAAAATATGCCAAAATAAATATCGATTCAATTTTGTTGCAAATTTATTCATTCGCAAAGATATTTGGTTAACATTGTTCTCTAGCTAACGACAACAAACATGTGTTTACATGAAGTTCCGAGCCCTAGTAATATACAATTTAATATGGCTTTCCAATGTCAATAAAAGAAACCTTTAAATGCTTACACTGACAGGCAAATTAAAGTTTCTGCAATTTAAATATTTGCAAATCTTTAATTGGTTTTGTGAAAAATTTGCAGAAAAGATTTTAAAAATATAAATAAAATGTGATATTTTACAAGTTTGTTATAATTTTTATTAAAAATAAAATTATGTTCTTTTTTCCAACAAAAAACTCTATAGATTTCAAACAAAAAACTCTATAGATTATTTGTTAGGACAATATCCTAATGAAGAAATATAGAGTATGGCCTCGAACTTGAATAATTTTCATTTTCATTGTGATATTTTAATTTTGTTTTAAATTTAAGTTCATAGGTTAAAGGTCATTTTACATAATTTACATCTTTGTAAATTAAGTTATTCTTTAATAAATCTAACAATTATATAAATGCATCGTTTAATGTATTTATTTGTTAAAGTGTTATTTATATATCATTTAGTTAAATATCAGTCAAAAATAAATTGGTCTATAAGTTTTGTTCGACACTGTATTTATGAAAGATAAATTAACCTTTATCTGGTCGATTATATACTTACTCCAATACACACAAAAAGTAAAAGCTTACCTGCAAGAAAATAAGAAAATAAAAAATCACAATTAATTATAAAATATAAATAGTAGCATATATATATTAATATGTTAGGGAGTGGTTGCTAAAGGGAGTCATTAGGTATAGTGATTTTTTTTTTTGTGGTAAAAAATATATCAAAACTGTCAAATATCATCAACCTTTAATTCCTTTGTCTCTATTTTTAATAAGTTTCGACGTCAATGCACACACACGATTTTCTGTGGTGTTATTTGTCGTTGGAAATATCGCTTCAAAAAATGTTTCGGTTAAAATCAAATCCGAATAACAAAAGAGTAAAATTTTATGAACAATTTTAATAAAAATAAAATATTCCAAAAATGTTTTCATATATTTATGTTAGACTATTGTTCTATCTCAAGTACAAAATCTAATATTATCGTGTAAAAAAGATTTAATCTGATCAGATCTAGCTAGATATGATTGAATCTATTTAGATATAATTGAATTTGTTTTACTTTTAAATTTTAAAAATTAAAACCAAAAGTTTATTTTTCGATCTTTTATCATAAATTATGGTGTGAGCAAGATTATTCAAGTTCATTTCAGTTAGTTCAATTCTTCCAATTTTGTTTTTTACTTCTCATCGGGTAAATAAAACAATACGGGTAAAGTGTTGATCTTTTTCCTTCAAAATTTGGGTAGTATTCTAGCCCTTCTATATTGGTTCTCTGATGATTTTCGGTGACGCGAAATGAAACATGTAAGGACCTGTCAGTAAATAAAGTCTGCTATAAGTTAGCGGGCAAAAACTTTTTTGAGTAATAAATAAACATTGCACTGTTTTTTGTTTAACAAAAAACAAATGATCTTGAACTTGAATAATCTTTTTAAGATCTGGTATGTTAAGATATGGTATTTGTAAAACAATTTATGCCCAGATTTGATCAGATCTAGTAACAGGTCTGTTCATATCTGAAGGGATCTGAAAGCTTTAATAATTTTCATAGCCAGATTTGATCTTGTCATATTAGATCATATATGGTGCCAAATCTGTTCATATCTAAAAAAATTTCATAATCCCTTTGTCCTGATGGAACAGATTTAATCCCTTTCTAAGGCACCAACATAAAAATGTCCATACATTTTTTTTGACATAAAATTAAAATTTTAATTTTAATTTTTAGTTTATATTAAAATTTTTTTATCCTATAAATTCTTCTTGGAATGTAAAAGTATGCCGTTTTTTGCAAAAACAATATAGTAAAATAAAGCATATTTATTAAGAAAGTTTTTTAATGTAGATCCGTCAACCAATATTTTTTATATATTCAGATGCAAGAAAAGAAATTGATATTCCGTGTCAATCCATGTCCGTATCTGTTCACAAGAAACAAGCGAATTCGGCGGTTGCTCAGAGAAGTAATCAGAATCTATAAACACTTTAAAAAATGACTACGCAAAACTTTGATATGAACCTGGCAGCCATAGCCGAATTCCAAAAAAGTGAAACATTTGTTTCACCTTACCTTATCTTTGTTATCAATTTATTTACCTCAAGCTTTTAATTAAACTTATTAAAATTACAATAAGCGTTTTTTTTACTCATTTAATTAGAAAATTTTAAAAATTATTAAACCACTCCAAATCTTAAACTATCAGATCTGGCCAGATTTGATCAGATCTAATTAGATCTCAAATTTTACCCCATTTTTGAGATCTAATTAGATCTCATCATATATGCTATGAGATCAATTTAGATCTGGTAAAACAGATCTATCTAGATCTATTCAGATCAGATCTTTTTTACTCGGGTTGTCATATTATATTTTATCTGTCGCTTTTTAGAAAGTTTGATCACTTTCTTTATAGAAAATACATTTGTTTCATATGCATCACACTAATCTTCAGTTGTCCGCAATAAGAAAACGATGATTAGCTCAACGCTTACCGAGACATTAGATAACTAATCATAAAATCAAAACTTTTTTGAAAGGCTACAATATTTACATATCAATTTACTTTGTATATCATTATATGTACGTGCGTTTGTTGTATTACAATTTGTAAAAACATAATGTATATATTTTATACGCAAAACTATTATATTTGCAAGCAAACATTTTATCTTGGATTCTAATAAAAAAAAATACGTTTGCTATGTTTCTAATAATTATAAACAATCGTATTTTTTTTTTCAAACTTATGCTGGTCATATCAGCCTCAGGCTTCTTTAAAATCATATGATGAAACTAGTCGTAGTCAGATTTGAGCTCTTTAGGGCTGGATCATTGTGTATGAACCACATTATAATATATGACGTAAGGTCTCTAAAAACTGCAATGTTGCTAAAAATTGCAATGTCGCGTTTTTTGTGACTATGAAAAAAAAGATTGAAATAAAAATGAATGGCATAACCATTGCAGAAAGGACAACGTTATCCTGGCGATTTTTATCCTTGCAATGTAAAGGATAGAATATGATGACATTTGAAAATAACTGCCAGTCAAATTTCAACTTAATTAGTTGAACTGGCAACTGTGGTAATAATTAACAACTAAACATAGCTTTATAGAAAATAAGTTCGCAGTAAATTTCGTCATACTCAAAAACTAAGTTACGGCACATTTTTAACCTAACTAGTTGAGTTAAATAGATGATGTTTACAATTTAACACTTTAAGGCACGAAGAATGTTGATGAAGGCCGTTGCGGGCTAGAAAGTTAACTCCATTCATGCAGGTGTCAAATAACTTTTTTTCTAATTGTTTTTTTCTGTTAATTAAACTAAATTATCACAAATAAAATTATAATTTTTCTGTTAATATGGAAAAATATTCATGATCTTTAACCGAACTAACCAACAACTCACATACAATTTATATAGATCAACAATAAAAATTCACTATATGAGTTATTTTCAAGTTTTTAATTCAAATACGTTATCGAAAATATACTTCATATAGATAACGTTTTTTTTTTTTGGCAAAGTGGACATTCTACGAAGTAAAAGTTTTAAAATATATAAGACGCCAAACTGCAAAAATTAAAAAAAATAATTTTAATCCTCATTATCGCGAAAATTGCTATTTTATTTAAAAATTTTACCTCATAATTTTAATTAGCGACAAAATATGTTATATATTCCATCCGTGCGGGGAATAAGGGTTCAGTTAGGAATTGGGACCTGTCACCTGATATGTGAAAGCAGGACTTATCACGTGAAATACAAATCACGTGATAGGTGAACAGAGGCACCTACCACGTGACTGGTTTGAAAGTATATATCACATTATGTGACTGAAAGTACCATTCCTGTGGTAGGTAAAAAGAGGATCGGTTCCTAAAGTAGATATCGCGGGATATGTATAAAAGTTGCTATCATGTGATGGGTCTGAAAAACTAGTCCCGTGGTGGGTGAAAACAGTAGCGCTTCCCAAAGCTCCTACCATGTGATCGGTTTAAAAGTCTTTATAACGTGATGGGTCTGAAAGTATTTGGTAGATGAAAATAAGACCGTTTACTAGAGAACTTATCACGTTATTGGTTTAAAAGTGGCTTTCACGTGACTGATCTGAATGGAAATGAAAATGTGACGGGGTTTAAAGGATAAAAGTGGTTAGTTCAGTGACATGTTCTTTTGCGTTAGTTAAGTGATGTTTTCTTTTGCGGTGGTTTCAGGATATGTTATTTTGCGTCAGTCCTGTGACATTTTCTTTGGTGTTAGTTGTGTCACATGTTCTTTTACACCGGTCCTGTGACATGTCACAGAATAAAATTGACCCCCTCCTAAGACAAGCATGTGTTAAAGTGACCGGTCCTTGTCATATAAAAAAACCGGTCCCTATCATAACGAACCTGTCGCGTGACGTGTACTGTGATAGGTTCCTTTCCCGCAAGGATAGAATTAAATTTAGTATTAATCATTTTGAGAAACTTAAAATTTTTATTAACCTTTATTTAGCGACATTAACATGAAAACTTTTGTCGACGATTTTTGGTTGTTAACACTTTTAAATTGTAGTCACATTGATTGGGCATTGAAGAGATGGAAAATTTCTACGTCTAGAATTTTCCAACACCTAAACCAGCATTTATATTTCCTGCATGGAGTTTTTTTTGCAGCATGAAGAGAGACATTTATCTCACAGGAGGTCACGGATATTTGTCAACTCAACGTGTCTGGAAGGGAGCAATTCAAGTTTTCTACAAACAAGAATTTCAAAAGAATCTTCGCATTAATATATAAAATTACCGTTAATAAACTATGGGGATTTAAAGCTACAAAAATTTAGATTACAACTTTTTATAACTTTTCCTTTAAATAAAAAACTAAATTTTTTATGAAATCTACAAAATTGTAGTTTTGTATATTTATATAAATGATACATATTGTTGTTGTTTTATAAGTAGAAAAGCAAACAATACAGTAAAATATAGTTCGTAGTATACATAATACAGTGGAGTTCAGTTATAACGAATAGCGGTTATAAAACAAGATTTTTCTGGTCCCAACGCATTTACTACCATAGTTATTTTATACAAAATAATATGAAGAACTAATTTTTTAGGCTCTTTTATGAATTTTCATATAAATTTTTACGCTTATGACGAAAACATAAAAAACGAAAAATGTGCTGCAAATTTTAAAAGTTTTATCTTTTTACCTGAAATTTTACCTAAAAGTATTAAAAAATGTATGAAAAGTAAATTAATGGAAGTATTGCTTTTACAAGACAAACCAAATTTTAAAAATTAGGAGAATTTAAGAAAAAATGTTGTAATTTTTCAACAATATTTACCACGACTATAGCGAACGAACATCGCTTATAACGAGTTCGTTATAACCGTACTCCACTGTATATTAGTGTGTCCCAATTTTTTTTTTTGTTTTTCGATTTTCATGGGTGCGCGCAAGCTTATTTTGAATGCTTATGGTGTAAAGTATTTTAGAGATTTTTTTTCGATTTTTCGGAAGACTTTTAGAGGTCTTGCAATTTCTTAATTTTATTTATAACGTGGCCAATAACCAACATTTTCTTAGCTTTTGAGTCAATATTTCTAAAGAAAAATATTCAAATTTTATTTTTATGTGCATAAACCATAAGTTCCAGAAATTCTTTTGAGGATCATATATTATATTTTATATAAATTAAAATATATATTATATATATTAAAATTTAAAATGGACAAATTCTCAGTAATTTTGTAAAAAAAAATTATTTTCGCTTTCTGTTCCAGAGTTATATCCATTTAAAGCTTTGTACCTATTGTATAGAATTAAAAATAATAAGAGCTGTTTGAAAGTTTTACATCGGATTTGCTTTAAACTTTAAATTAGAGATGGGCACGTGAGCAGAATTTAGCGTGATTCACGTGAATCACGAGTAAGCAATGCCCAATTTTACTCACGTGAATGTAAGTGAGTGTGTGTAGAAACGAATTCATTGTAAGTGAGTGTGAGTCATATTTTAGCGTGAGTGAGTGTGCGTGAGTAGAATATAAGCAAAACATCTTAATTTACTCATGTGAGAGGTTGTGAGTAGAAAAAAAATCTCGAGAGTGATAGTGCGTGAGTGGAATTTTTCTCTCGTGAGCGGGAGTAAGTGTGAGTCGAAATTCACATACCCATTTACACCTTGAAATGTGAGAGTTTTCGCGTTAGTACCTCAGTAGTGAGATCAGGCAAACTGCGTTGCAAACCTATAACTTCACATTTATTTCACTAAGTTTTGTAAGTTTAACCGGCGTTTAACTAATGGAAAATTAATAATATTTAATAAAAAATCAATTAATTTATTTTTTATTTTACTATTTAAAAAGGAATAACAAAATCGTTTAGTGTTTCATAACTATAAATACACTTAGCTTAATATATCAAAATTTACAAGAAAAATATTTTAAAGCCTCCTTTGTTTTGAAACAACTCGAAAATTCAATCAAACATACTGTCTATCAGATTTATTACAAGTTCTTCCGTTTTAGAAATCCACGCATCAATAACACCTTCTTTTGACGAAAAACGCTTTTATATTGACGATTTTCTGCGGTAAACTAAGAGGAACGAGGAAAATATTCCACAAGTATTCGCAATGGGGTTTAGATCCGGAGAATATGCGGGCCATTGCAATATTCTTATATTTTTTGATGGTAGCCATCGTTCATATTTCATCATCTGACGACTTACATGTACTTAGGCATTGAATTCTTCTTTGTTGCTATTATTAATAAATGTCACCAATTTCTCTGTATTGTACTCATAAGAAAGCATTCTGGTGCTTGGAAATGCCAAATCAACCACAACGTGGAAACAAAAAGCGCCTCAAACTATTAATGATCCGCCTCCGAAATTTCGTTCTGAGAAATATCGTGGTTCCTTTCGTAGGTCTCTAAAATAGCTGTTAAGACCATCTGGGCCATCAAGATTGAACTTTTTCTCTTCAGAAAAAGATAACCTTTAAAAGAAATTTATGTTTAAACAGTCCTACCAACAACAGCGATTATTGACTTACCTTTCTCCACTTCGTTTGTAAATTTCTTTTCGCGAATTCAATTCGAGCAATTTTGTGGCGGGATAATATTCTTGGCACCGACATCAGCTTTTGGCGAGAAGGTCTCATTGAATCCTTTAAGAGCATACTTATGATTGATTTGGAAACATTTTCCCCACATTCATCGATTATCTGATTGAGACTTCTCATTGAGTTGCTGGCACAGTTGATTATTTTACACCCGGTCCTGATCAGAAACCTTTTTTTCGGGCCGCCAGTTTTTTTTTTACCATAAACACTTGAATTATTTGCAAAATATGTGACAACCACAACGGTTTATTTTTCTAGGTTGAAGATTTTCCCCTTTCAAAATCTCTTAGATATGAACCACGCGTTATTTGATTGCAAATTGATTTAAATTGTATAAAAAGCAAAAATAATTCTTAAATTTTCTTTTTTATTTATTTTTTTTTTTTTTTTTTTATTTTATCAATTAATAATCATGTAATTACAAATTATATACTATTACCCTAACCGAGCACTAGCTACTATGGCCTTCGGCGCGCTGTAGCGAAAAACAGACCAGTGCCTCTGGTGGGAATCGAACCCACGACCCCCGCACGCTACCGACTAGCCTACCGGGGCGCACTAAATTTTTCTTTATTTGCTATTCTTCTATGTAAATAAATATGTATAGCTATGTATAAAACATTAACAAAATATTATTACACAATTTTTCTCTTAAATCAATTAAGTAATCTCTTAAATTTTACAAAATAAGAGATCACAGTTTAAAAACAGTTATAAGTTTTAAAAAATTGTTTGCAATATTAGAAAAATTAGCAAAAATCATTTGTAATTATAGTTATGCAATTTAGAGTACGAGTGTCATTTTATTTTTTAACAACGCTAAAACGCGTATTTCGTAAAACGTTTAATTTTTTACCAATTGCTGTAAGAGTACAATCTGGGTTTCCTTTCAAAATTTTAATTATTTTTTCTCTTACTTTTTGTTGATTATACATTTTTTGATGAACTAACTAATAGTTTTCATTGACACTTTTTAGGTATACAATTTAGGTATATTATTTTCAAAGCTAACTTGTTAAAAAAAAAATCGTTTGAAGTATGCAAAAGAACTTACAAGGTAAAATGCGTGCACTAGTTCGACTGATATCACTCACTCCTTACTTATTTTTATGCTCAAGATATCAAATATCAAAAATGGCGAGTCTGCGAAATGCAACAATTCTCATAATTATCAGATTTGTCGTTTTAGTTTTTTTATTTTTTTCACTCAAGATATGAAATATCAAAATCGAATAGTCCGCGAAACACGAAAATAACATTATTCTAAGTTTAAAGCAAATCCGATGGCAAACCGTTAATAATATTAGTTTTATAAAATTTATTTAAAAGCTGTAAAAGGGAATAACTCTGGAACAGTAAGAGCAAATACATTTTTTTTACACAATTATTTAGAATTTATCAATCGTTTCAACTGCAACATTAGTTTATTCACTCTTCGTATAAATTTTAAAAGTCATAAAGCGTTATTTTCAAAATTTGTGTAAAAATTACGCAAAAATTACTATACGGTAAGTAACCCTTTGACAACGAATGTTTGATATATGTCCCATTTTTACTTTTTGCAAAAAAGTTATAAAAGTAAAACAAATGTAATCATTTTTAAAAAAGTAAACGCAAATTAAAAAAAAAAATAGTTTTTTATATTTTTATGAGTTTGTTTACGTTTACGTTTTTGTTTTTAGTTTCTCTTATAATGTTAAAAATTCAGTTTTTTTATATAAAAATGGTTATTATTTAGGCATAACATAAAGCAAAATACAAAATTATAGCTTACATAAAATCTTAACCCATTAAGAAACGACAGCCCATTAATGATTTAGCTTTAGTACAATATTTTTCCGATAGGGGGAGAAGTAAAGCGACAAAAGCAGCACTAAAATTTATTTTTAAGCTCGGTCGTCAAAGGGTTAAATGTACAAAAGCATTGCCGAAACTCATGGTTTATGCACATAAAAATAAAGTTTGTACATTTTTCTTTAAAACTGATGACTCAGACGACAAGAAAATTTTGGTTGTTGACCAACTTATAAGTACAATTCAGAAAACGTCCAGAAACCCCGATTTTTGGGGGAAATCAATTTAAGCGACCCCTAAACCACGAACAAAAAATCTGAAAAATCTTAAAAATACTTTACTCCATCATTGAAATTGAGCTTGAGCAAAAAACCAAATTTTTTTTTGGGACACACTACTGTATATACTCCTTCTTTGATTGGTTTGTACACTTAGAATACTATGTAGGTAAAGACCACCGCAAATGTAGTTAAAAAGTAATGAAATATCACTTGAAAAACGGACGACTTACATTTCAGTAAATTCAATTAACATTGTCATTTGTTTTTCACTGTTCAAAAAATTAACCACATATGCAGTAAAAATAAACAAACAATTATTTGTTTTATTTTTTTGAATAAAAAAAAAAATAATGTATAAAATTAATGTAAACTCATAATACAGTAATTTAATGTGGTTTGAGATAGGCGTGGTAGAGAAGATTAAGCATACTTTTCTAAAAATCATAACTACATTGTAAATTTTTTTTATTGAATTAGACTGCGCAGTTTCTGGTAACACAACCTTCATCAGTAATCCTTTTTGACAATACTGTAATTATTTGTTATGGTTTTTATTGTTTGATTGCATCTATACGAAATGTTTATTTATTAAATGCAATCCTGACCGTGGCTTGAACCTGCTTTCTTTGCCACATGCACTTCGCACTACACTCAGACAGAGGCTCTAACCAATTGATCTAAGTAAGGTCGATTTTTGCTGTGGCTTAAAACCAGTTTCAATTAAACGGGGTCGATTTTACATTTAATTGTAATTGCAGAAGATAGCTAAGACAAACACCACAACAATTCACAATTGTTAGAAAATCATATGTAATCTAATTTCCACTATTTCCCACATTTTGTGAGTTGGCGCAACTATGATGTATTTTTTGTACATACGGTAGTTTGGCTATTCACGTAGTTAGGGAAGAGTTGCCAGGGAGCAAATTTTTTTTGATATATTTTATTGGGGATTTTTGAATTTTATTCATCGTCTTTTGAGACAGTGTGCAATTAATACTATAATTAATATGTTTTTTTTTTTTTAAATGAACTACAAATGTAGTCAAAATTAAATTTCTTCTACAAATGGTTGTTTATTCACTTAAAAATAAAGATTACTGTATTAGAACTCAAACAACTACAAATATTTACAGCAGAAGTTCGCTGAGTGTATGAATTGCTTTTCCTCTACAATTGTGTACAAGGATGCCGTGAGTAAAAAAATGTAAAAAAAATATTTACAAGATAAAAAAGAAAATTATCTTAGGAGTAAAATAATGAAGTCAAACTTATTTTTATTCCTTTTTGTTTATTTGAAGTTGTAAACAGCACAGACTTTATCTGACATACTGACTGGCTGGCTGGCTGGATGAATGCATCAAACAAAAGCTTGAAAAATTTCAAATAAAATATAATGGATATTTTAACAATTTTCAGATGTTAGTCACTAGACACAGAGAGAATTATCTTGGACGAGTTTTAATGAAATATTTCACTCAACTAATGAAGTTTTCTTTACAAAACTTTTGAAAAATTTCTTAAACTTTATAAAAAAAAGCTTCATATATTTAATGAAACTTTTTCATTGGATGTATGAAATTTTTAATAAATTAAATAACATTTTTCATAAAATTTTATTTACAGCCGACAGACAAACTTAACTTTACGAAAATTTTGTCTGCTCTAGCCTCATTTTCATAATGTCCCGTTAGCTACTAACTGGGACTTTAACTGACACATTTGTTGCTTTTTCGCATATCGAGATCTTATATTCAATACCCTCTATGAACCAATTTCTTGAAAATCATTTTTTGATGGAATACTATTCATTGATGTTAGCTTTATCTCTGACAAAAATTTCAGACACCAAAAATCAGTTTTAGTACTTTTTTTTAATATTTGTTAATTCTCTATCGACCAAAAGATTTATTTTTGAATGTAAGATGATCTATCAACCACATTAAGGTTATCGACTTATTAAAAACTTGTTAAGGAATGAGATCGAATATTTCGTGACACAGATTAACACTTATAACTTTTTTATGATTGAAAGTGAACTTTTTCTGGATCAAGTTATCTTTTAAAAAGTCGTCAGATTATACGTACATACAATATTAGCGAAATCGGATTATTTATTTGTTTGCAAATGGTCTTTAAACAAATAGTGAGGGCACAAAAAAGCATCATTTTTACAAAAAAAAACTTGAATTTCTTCCAAAAGTGAAAATGTGTATTGGGTTTTTTTTCGATCTCATTCCTTTTTACTACACACAGGGAAAAAAGTTTCATCTTATTGATGATGTTGTTTCATAAATCGATTTTCATCAATTATTCATCATATTTATGAAGTTTTTGTAAATATGATGAAAAGATTCATACAAATTTATGACAAATGTTTCACAGAAATTTAGAAAATATTTTATTGACGCTTTGAAACTTTAGACGCTTATTTTTAAGAATTTATTAAGTTTTGGTAATTATAAAATTTTTTTACAAATTGTTATCTGGCAAATTTTTATGCTTTGGTTTAGAGAAACTAGCTCATTATTGATATTAAAAACAAAAACGGATTAATTTTCTGCATACAGTCGAAGCCCGGTATAACGAATACTCGGTATAACGAAAACACGATATAAGAAACGAAAAAAATTGTTTGCAGTGGCTACCTTATATAAAATTTTTTTCTGAAATTGCATACTACACTCAGGGAACTTCTGCTTTAAAAATATGTAGTTGTTTGGGTTGTAATACAGTTTCATTATTTTTAATGTAAATGTAAGTCATTTGTAGAACAAATAAAATTTTTAACTAACCTTGTAGTTCATTTAAAAAAACAACTCACATCAAATAACTGTTTTATGATTTTACATTCATTTTTTACAGTTGTTTTTGTTACTTAAAAAAATAAAAAAAAAATTTTTTGGTTTATTTTTACTACCATGTGGTTCATTTTTACTACAATGTTAGTCATTTTTTGAACATTAAAAAACAAATGACAATGTTAGTTGAATTTAATGAAATGTAAGTCGTCCTTTTTTTAAATGAAATTTCATTTGTTTTTGACTACAATTGCAGTCGTCTTTACCAACATAATTTCCTAAGTGTAGATATAAAGAATATTTGGTAAAAAATATGTAAAAATTTAAAAAAAAAAAAACTAAAACAATCGTAAGAAGAAGAAAGAATTGTAGAACCTTTTAAATTAGGCGTGTACATACTATTCCAGTTTTATTTTTGATTTTCAATAAACTCAGCATTATGAGAATATTTTAAATATGTTGCGATACAACAGCATCTTGTACTAAATCGTTGTACTAAATATTTCGATATTACGAATGGGCCTGGCAATATATCATTCGTTATACCGGGCTGTACTTCCAATTTTACAATAACAAAAAAATCTTGATTAGATCAATTAATTTGTTTCAAAAAGTATATGTTAAACGAACAATTTACTCCATTTCTAAATATATTCTTACACACAAAAAAAATAAAAAACCTTTTTAATTACGAAAACCACCGATTGAATAACTTTAATTGCTGAAATTGCTCCAACAACGAAAGTTGCTAATTCAATTAAAAATTGATAGCTTTTTAATTGAATTATTTTTCAATTAAATAATAACTCATTTGATTAAAAAGTGATCAATATAGAATACCTTCCCAAAAACCAAAAATAAAAATTGTTGATGCCCTACCAAATGTTTTTTTTATAGACGTGTTGTTGCTATACCAAATGTATTTTAACAGCTAGAATTTTCCAACATTGAATTTAAACCGGCATGAAATTCTCATTTAGTTAGCAGATTTATTTATACTTATGTGAACAAATTCACACAGAAATTAGTTTTTTCTTTCTATTGAAGCTTAGGGGTTATGGCAAAATTAGCCTCTTTGTTGAAGTCAGAGTATTTTTTTTTTTTAATAATTTTTAATTTATTTTTTGCATTTTCTTTCTGTTTAAAACAATTTTTAATTTTTATTAAACGAAATTAAATTTCAAAAATTGATTTATCAATTTTAATATAGTGTTTAAGAATAAAAATAGTATTTAAATTTAAACCACAGACATTAAATTATTTAACTTAATAAAGTAATAAACCTAATAAGAATTAATATATAATCTAATTGAAATGAATTAAAAATATTTATTACGAATACAATTAAACATAAACATTTATAAAAACAACTACATAAATATTACAAAAAATAACAAAAAAGTGTTGATGTTTGCTTTTAAGCGATAATATAAAAAATGATAAGCAAGTTCCGAATTTGAGCAAATATTTAATTGATTCGATTAATTTTTAATTGACAGCTTTTAAAATGTTTAACAAACCGATTTAGTAGGGAAAGTAGGGAAATATTTTTTTCTGTGTATATGTCTTTATCGAAACTAGCAAATAAATTTTATTACGCCGCTCTTGCTTATATTTCAAAATATTTTTTGAAAAAACCTCTACAAAATTTGTTTTTTTTTCAAATTAATATATGGCAACCATGGAATTAGAAATTTTCACATGGTTTTAGTTGCATCGTTATATCGCAATTCTATCAGAAGTTATAGGCGTTTAAAAATTGACTTGTTTTTAAGTACACTTTGGTAAAAACTGGGTTAATTTTAAATAGAATTTTTTTGAATATAATATCTATGAAGCATTTAATAAAAATTTATAAAACGTTCATTAAAAATTAATAAAACTGCTTCATGCTATTTATGGAATATTTCTTAACATTTATGAAGCATATCATAAAAAGTTATGAAACTTCTTCATCATATTTATGAAACAGTTCATAAATATATAAAGAACCCTGTAATCAATTTTCCCTTTTATGAAACAGCATCATAATATTTATGAAGTGTTACATTAGACGAAATTTAGTAAAAAGTGATGTTTTTCATAACTACAATGAAGCTTTTTCCTTAAGTGTACCTATATTAAAGGAAGCGTTTTCCTACACACAAAAAAATAAAATTCATAATTTTTTATGAAAAAGTTCATATTTTTAAAGGTTTATACTATTTATGAAATTTACTTACTATTTATGAAGTGTTCCTAGTTTTAATAGCATTTATGAAAAGGTACATAAAATTCCCAGTATTATTGCAAATTTACGCAAGTTTTCTTAAATATTAGGATTTTGTACATTTTCAAATTTTTTAAGTACTTTTTCATAAATATTAAGTATTTCCACATATATTTTACGAACCTTGTCATAATTTACGAGACACAAACTTTCCCAGTATTTTTTATGAACTGTTCATAAATGTTATGAAAAAGTTCATAAAATAGTACATTGGCAAATTTTTCATAAAATATTCAGAATTAGTATGCATTTTGTTTTGTGTATACAGCTGTTCTCAATATAGATTGATTCATACATAAGAGTTTGGTCATAAATCAGTTTTTTTCTTCTCCTGAAAAAGTGTGTTATGGTTGATAGAGGATATTATATATAAGCTCGCGGTATAAATTTTCAATTTAAATGTTTGTTAAATTTTCACTGGACATTCAGTAATTGGGCCTTAGTGTATAAACTGCCTAAATTGGTAAACTGAATCATAAAATCAAAACTATTTGAAAAGCAAAAAAAATTAAATATCAATATACTTTGTATATCATTATATGTGTATGTTTGTTTTTTTTTCACAAAATCATATGAAAATTCATCGATATCATGCAGATAATTTTTTCGGTGGACATTTCATTTATTTTTTTTTTCGAGATTTTCTTTGTTTGTCTTTATTTTTGCAGATGTATGTGTATGAGTATGTAGTCTTTGGTTTTTTTTTTTGTATTTCTTAAATTTTCTCAACCATGAAGCTTTCTTTGTATTGCCTTGTTTAACAATTTTCTATCTGTTGAGTTAGCAAATATGTATGTTACGTTAAACTAGACATAATGACTCATGATAACTAGACTTACGGCAGTTGACAGACATTTTATTTGTCAGCAACAGAAAAAATATATAAAAAAAATTTAAAATTTACAAAGAATGTCAGAAGAAATGTCGCTTTTTATTAGATTAGGGATAAAAAGCATTTTGTCTATTATAATTTTTAAAATAAAATATTAGTTTTTTTGACTTTAATTCCTTTATACATTAGCGTGACACTACTCTAAATTAAGAAGAAAATTTTTCAACATTTTAATGAAGACAAATTGGATTGCATATGAAGAGGGACGCGAATAAGGGTATACAGACCATAAAGTAAATTGTTCAGGAGACAAGAAAAATCTTAGGAAAAAACTTGAAATTTTTAAATATTTTTTTGGCATATCTACTGGTGTAGAATACATTTACCAATTTTTTTTGATCAAATTGAATAATTATTTTGTTGTTTTAACAATGCGCTTTATTCAATTTAACAATGCGCTTTATTAAATCTATTTGTATTTTGTAGATTTATTATTAATTTTCAATTTTATATTTCTTTATCGTTTATATTTCATAAATTAAAATTTTTAATAATTTAATTTATATTGGCAATAACACGGCGAATGTTGTCCTCCAAGTGGTCAATCGTCTTCACATATCCCCACAGAAAATAGTCCAGCGGCGTTAAATCGAGCGATATTGGAGGCCAATTCACTGGTCCGAAACGTGAAACTATGCGGTAACCAAACGTTTCATTCAATAAATCAATTGTGTCACGAGCTGTGTGACATGTTGCGCCGACTTGTTGAAACCACAGCTCCTGCACATCATGGTTGTTCAATTGATGAACGAAAAAAGTCAGTAATCATGGCTCTATAGCGGTCACCATTGACGGATAGACTGATTGGGGTCTTCCTCTACGCTACGCTCCACAGCAGCAATGACTTCTTCTGTAAGCACTGTACGACGTCTCTGTTTTCGTGGTGCGAAAACATTTCATAGTTAAGTTGCTCTGATTCACGATTATGTTGACCGTAAAATGGACGTAGTGTGCGATACGTATTTCGAACAGAACCAAGTTTTTCAAAATAAATTTGCATAATTTGTAAGCGTTGTTCAGGCGTCAGTCTATTCATGTTGAAATGCCAAATTAAACTAAACATAAATCACTTGACAGCTGACAAAGTGTCCGCCAGTTAAAAAAGTGTTGCTAACTTAAAGTTCTATACCTGTCTAAAGTTTGGTCCAAAACAAATTTCCCAACATTTTTTTTCTGGAAAATGATAGAAAACATCATTTTAGGAGGCTACACAAAATTTCAAGTCAGGCATACCCGGGTATGTTGGGTGTAGATGCAAGGGGTAATTCACAAAAACTACTTGATCCATAACAAATTTCAGAAAATTGTTTTCTGCCAAATGATAGAAAACGATATTTTAGGTTTACATTTATTTTCATCGGGATAAACATTAATTGCATTTATAGTAATTAAATGTGCTAAAGTCCCAAAACTTATTTAACAAATTGTGAAAAGCAATCTGATGTAGGCGTGTCCCTATCCGGATTTCATTCCTGCCTAAGGAAATCTTCAGGGGACTTTGTTATTAGAGTTTCTAGAGATATTTGTTATGTTAAATCACAAACTCAATGAGAATTTCTTGTCCTCGTCTAGGAGCGAGATTCAAAATTTAAAATAGCAAAGAAAAACCAAAACAACAACAAAAAATTGTCACAATTGGCTTTGTCATCTTCCAAATACTACTCTGTTTTTTTGACAGACCTAGATATGTAGTGACGTTTATTCAAGTAAATCAACAATAGAAAATCATATGTTTTCTATTAGTGTCAGTTACATTTAAATTTGCACAAGCACCTGCATATTTGTTATTTAAATTTATTTTCATCGGGATAAACATTAATTGCATTTATAGTAATTAAATGTGCTAAAGTCCCAAAACTTATTTAACAAATTGTGAAAAGCAATCTGATGTAGGCGTGTCCCTATCCGGATTTCATTCCTGCCTAAGGAAATCTTCAGGGGACTTTGTTATTAGAGTTTCTAGAGATATTTGTTATGTTAAATCACAAACTCAATGAGAATTTCTTGTCCTCGTCTAGGAGCGAGATTCAAAATTTAAAATATCAAAGAAAAACCAAAACAACAACAAAAAATTGTCACAATTGGCTTTGTCATCTTCCAAATACTACTCTGTTTTTTTGACAGACCTAGATATGTAGTGACGTTTATTCAAGTAAATCAACAATAGAAAATCATATGTTTTCTATTAGTGTCAGTTACATTTAAATTTGCACAAGCACCTGCATATTTGTTATTTAAATTTATTTTCATCGGGATAAACATTAATTGCATTTATAGTAAGTAAGTCCCAAAACTTATTTAACAAATTGTGAAAAGCAATCTGATGTAGGCGTGTCCCTATCCGGATTTCATTCCTGCCTAAGGAAATCTTCAGGGGACTTTGTTATTAGAGTTTCTAGAGATATTTGTTATGTTAAATCACAAACTCAATGAGAATTTCTTGTCCTCTTCTAGGAGCGAGATTCAAAATTTAAAATATCAAAGAAAAACCAAAACAACAACAAAAAATTGTCACAATTGGCTTTGTCATCTTCCAAATACTACTCTGTTTTTTTGACAGACCTAGATATGTAGTGACGTTTATTCAAGTAAATCAACAATAGAAAATCATATGTTTTCTATTAGTGTCAGTTACATTTAAATTTGCACAAGCACCTGCATATTTGTTATTTAAATTTATTTTCATCGGGATAAACATTAATTGCATTTATAGTAATTAAATGTGCTAAAGTCCCAAAACTTATTTAACAAATTATGAAAAGCAATCTGATGTAGGCGTGTCCCTATCCGGATTTCATTCCTGCCTAAGGAAATCTTCAGGGGACTTTGTTATTAGAGGCTACCAAAAATTTAAAGTCGATACTGCGCCTAGAATTCAAGATATATTAATTTGAAAATGAAAACATACCCAGGTATGCGGGTGTATACATAAAGGTTAAAGTGCTAGAAAAGATTTCCTAAGTAAAACCTCAAATTTGTTTCTCAATCAAACAATTTAGGATACTGTCAAAATTTGTATTTAAAACATTACAAATTACAATTGATCTAAGATTTGAATAGATTTTTGCTCAATTAAAGTCAATTTAATTTAGAAATGTCAATTTCTATTAAAATTGTCTATCTTTTAACATGGCATTTTCTTTTTTTTTCTCCTAATTTGAATTTTTAGTAAAATGCCATTAACTAAAGAAATACTTGTATAAATTTATCAGTTATGTCTATTGTCATGGTAGCTGACTATTTTATATTTTCGTCCATCTAACCATCAATCTAAAGTTAAAAGATACGAAAAATGGATGAAAAAAATTTATTTATGCTTTTATAAATCGTAATTTAAATGAGTTTAGTTCAAATATTTCTACTCGTGACTTTGATCAAAAAATCTCTATTCTACAATTGCTTTAAAATTGGTTCGCCATACACAGAGTTTTAAAGAATTTAATATTAAAAAAAAATTGAAATACATAAAATTTTAATATCTTAATACAAACGAGCAATTCCATTTAATATCACCATGAAATTAATCGATGTTTTCCGATTTTGATAAAATTTTGTGAGTGTGTGCGGTAGTGAACGCAAGTATTAAAAAAAAATTTTGTTTTTTTTTGGAAAACTCTGGCAACCCTATAGCTTCATATTGTGGGGTAGTTACTTCACTTAAAAGGTCATATCTATCTTTTGATGTGTAAAAATATCGACAAATTTATTTTTGCATTAAAAAGGCTAGGTTTTGGGGTATAAAAAAATAAATAAAAAAAAAAATTTACACATTTTTGAAAAATAAAAATGTTTGAAAAAAAAACTTTAAAATCAATTTTTGGAAAAAAATCCATTTTTTTAAATTTTTATACAAATAGCTACACATGTGTTGTAAACATCCAGAAAATTTCAGAGTGGAAAGCTCCTTACTTAGTGAGAAAGCAGAAAAAATGTAGAATTATGTGCACCAGAAACTGTGTTTTTATTAAAAAAATTTAAAAAATGGATTTTTTTTCAAAAATTGATTTTAAAGTTATTTTTTCAAAAAATTTTATTTTAAAAAATGTGTAAAATTTTTTTTTCTCCGTGAAATTAATCGTCGTTTATACAAATAGCTACACATGCTTTTTTTAATTTAACCAATACTCAGGGGATGTCCCCTACTCATGCAGTGCATTGTATTGATCAGGAGAATAGGGTGTGGGAAGGAGGAAAGAGGGAGTAGTGTTTGTGGATATTTGATTTAAATATTTCTAAATTGTAAGTAACAGGGAAGACTTCTGCGGGAAGTTTGTTCCACATACGAATCGTTCGACAAAAAAAAACGAATTTTCTCTGTAATGCGTTGTGCGAAACACAGTACAATCAACTACAAACGGATGTGCTCTACTAGATAAGCGAGTATTACGAATAAAAATTCGGGCTCGAGGAATAAGTTCACTTATCTCAGATGAGCACCTCCCATGGTAATATCGATAGAAAAGTGTCACACAACCCACATTCCGACGATGCTCCAATGAATCAATAGAGTTGGATACACTACTGTCATTGATAAGCTTCACCGCCCTCCCCTGAACACGGTCCAGAAGCTTCAGAATAGACACTGAAACCCCTGCCCATATATGAGAGTTGTATTCCAAACACAATGAAAATTTCAGAGTGGAAAGCTCCTCACTTAGTGAGATATTAGAAAAAATGTAGAATTATGTGCACTAGAAAATGTGTGTTTTTATTTAAAAAAATGACAGTTTTCCATACAAAAAAAAATTTTTTTTTAATACTTGCGTTCACTACCGCACACACTTACAAAATTTTATCAAAATCGGAAAACATCGATTAATTTCACGGTGATATTAAATGGAATTGCTCAAACATTGAATGCGTATGAGTGATATGGAATAAGAATAATACTAATCATAATACTAATCATACATACATACATAATTTCCACATGTGGTCAAAACTATAATAAATTGCCAAAAATTACTTCACAAATACAAAGATTTAGATTTCATAAACCACTAATGTCATTTAAAAAAAAACGTGTTTTCATAAAAATCCATCACAGAAATAACTAAAATCGAGTTTCAATTAAAATATTTATTGATTCAATTAAAAGTTTAATTGAATTCGGTTAATTCAATTAAAATAATTAGTAACTATTTAATTTATTTTATTTTCAATTAACGTTTTAACGCTTTCCACTACCGACTTTATGTTTGTGGAGATATATACCTATTACAACTTTAGATTCTTGTTAAAGGTCCTCAAATTAGAAATACAAATGTTTACATGTATTCCCCTCCTACCCACCAAAAAATGGGTCCGAAAATCGAACTTTTAAAACTTCACAGCTCTTTTTACTACTAAAACATTCGAATAACCAAAAATGCTAGGTTTTAATCATTAAATGAAGCTACGTGACCAATTTCGTGATTCTAGCTTTGTTAGTTTAGGAGATACACCAAACGCCCTTTTTTTTCGAAGATAAAGGCTGATTAAAAAAATAGGACTTTGCTAACAAATAAAGCGACTATATGCCCTGGACAGTGAACAGTTTATGCATATGTTGTTTTTTTTTTTTTTCAATGAACAAGATTCTTATAAACATATTCCAACCAAAATATCAAATTTATCTACCAAGCATTTTTGAGGTATCTTAATGGGTTTAGAAGATAGCAAAAAGTGCTATGTGTAACTTCTAGAAAATAAAAACTTTAAAATTTTTTGTGTGTAAAAACTGGTATGAACATATTTTGAAAAAAGGCTGCTTCAAAAGTTGTTATGTGCAGTTTTTTTAAAAAACCACGCACCGCTCTGTAACAGGGATTTAGCACTGGCTTTTACAATGTATTTGTTTTTTATGTATTTTGTTTTTTATTGCATATAATTTGTTATTGTTTTAAAAACAGGGTATAATCTGTGTGCCCGGCTAGTTGGTAGCGTGCTGGCTTATCAGTGAGGGGGTCGTGGGTTCGATTCCCACCAGAGGCACAGGTCTGTTTTCGCTACAACACGCCGAAAGCCATAGCAGCTAGTGCTCGTTTAGGGTAATAGGATATAATTTGTAATTATATGATTATTAATTAATAAAATAAAAATAAAACAGGGTATAAATTCGGAATTCTTTTAATACAGTATTTTAGTACATAATGTCGTTTAATCATTAAAGCATATGATGTTAATAGAATATCTTAAAAGGATAATTCACTAAGCGAAATTCAATAAGGGCCACCCTATTTTTCTTGCATAATTCAATGAAACATAAAATTTTTTGTCACATTCTGTTATTTCAAATATGTATAGTTAAATCAATCAATTTTATTAATTCATTTTGGCAAATTTTCTTTTCCATATTTTTAAAATTTTCTTCGAAATTTTGTTTGTTTGTAGAATAATACAAACAAATATTATCTCTATTACGCCTTTCACAACAAATATTATATTGTTGGAAAAGGATTATGGAACAATTCTTACTGAAAATTTTGTCGAAACTTTTGGATAGACATAAGGGTGACCAGTTTTTTGGAAATGGCCAAGGAATCATCATACGATCAACATAATACTACAAATCAATGTTTTGGAAGTGAAAGTTGCGTTTTTTCGATTGTCACCTTTCTAAATAACGTTTCGCAAAAATGCCAAAAACGTTTAAAGCGCCTAAAATGGGAGGACCAGTCTAAGATTTCATGTTTTTATGATTATTGTGTGGCGTTGCGGTGTAATGGTTGGCGCATTGGACTTTTACACAGATGGTCCCCGGGTTCAATTCGAGGTGACGACAACTTTAATTTAGAAAAATAATAAATATTAGTTTTCTATCCCTCATATGAATCGGTGTTCGGTGTTTCCATAGCACTTAACCCCACCAAAGTAAAATAATGAAACAGGGCTATGAACCAAAAAGCTTTACTAAGTTCGGCAACTCTCCATCAGGTGGCGAGCATCAACTGTTCTAACTTATGAATAAACCACAGAGTTAAAATAATTCCTCAATGTTTTTTGAATAAAATAAAAATCTTTATTTTTACTTGGAAATAATCGATATTTCTAGCAAGGATATTTACTTATATCATAAAATTGTAATGCCCATGTCACGAAATCATACCTGTAGCCCAGGTGAGTAAATATTTTTGTACGATAGAGAACACCTAAGACTATTAGCCATCAATAAAGTTTTTAGATTTTCACTTCTCCAATTTTGCAGAGACAGTTTCGTGTACTTTTTCCGACTATGTAAATTTGCAGACTTTTCAACCGCTAATACACTCATGGAAGGAATGGAATTTTACACCAACATTTTCTTTAAGTATTTTCATCATTTATCTGAATGCCTATGAAAATCAATTTGATGTGCCTCTTATCTGGGCTTATCATATATTTTTTTTTAATATGCCTCGTTTTGGGGTATTTAAAAACCAAATAGGCAGGAAAAAGAAGTTTTTTTTAAAATATTTATGTTTTAAGGTGGAAATAAGGTTCTTCAACAGCTCTGTGTACTTTTTGTAAAGAATTGTTTTGTCCAGTTAGTGATCTCAGACCACATGTCACGATCAATGAGTAAGTATGAGTAATATGAAATGAGTTAATAATATTAATCATACGCTTCGGTTTCCAAATGATTTAAAAGTTGATTTATCAAGACTTTATATTTAGTAAAATAATTTCTGACGACTTTCGACAAATCTAGTTAATGAATAAACTGTTCGTTATTTCTGTTCTGTAAGTAATCATTGTTGTATTTGTTATTGCAATTGACATTAACACTTACAAGGGAAGACTGCTATCGCTTACACAACTGTTTAAATCAAACTGAAATATCTATCATATCTATTATGTGCCATATCGGATGGTGAGACGGTGTAAATTAGGGTAGAAAAGGGTATTTTTTTCGGTAAACAAATAAAATGAGTCAGATACGTGCTGTGTTGTGACATATTTTATAGACCCGAGTTAGTAAATTTTGACACCCTATATCACACTCTATGGTCAAACAGGGAGATTTGAAATACAAGTTTCTAAAAGCCTATGCCCTCCGCAACAAATTGAGTCCACTTTTAATAATTGAAATAAAACAGTATATTTGTGGATTTGTAATCCAGTTATTGAGCAAAAAAGGTGAAAAATGGGGACAAATTTACATTTTTGCGATTGGGATCGGGTAGGATTGTTCGGCATATTTTTTCTCCTATTCAGTATCTACAACTTTGCTTCAGACACAAAATAGATATTCCGAACGGTATACCGAGATATAACCGCGTTAAAATATAGAAAAAGTGCTAAAAATCCGCCTTGAGCCAAAAAATTCGTATGGCCATTAAATTATTACTGTAGCCAACTTGACAAAACGAATGATGCAGAAGTTTTTATTTTTCTACTTTCACGTGCAATTCTCAGAATTGAGTCCCAAAATCATGTGTTGTACTGTGTTATATATATAATATCACGCATCAAAATTTATACCTCTAATGCCCGATTACTGAAGCTCCAGCTAAATTTAACAAACAGTTAATTTAAAATTTTATATGGGAAACAACATCAAATGTGTCAATTAAAGTCCCAGATAATGGGACATTGTAAAATGAGGCTAAGGCTGAGTAACATTTCTATTTATAACCAGAGTTTGACTTCAACCACATATATTTCCATATAAATTTAATATTCATGACTATGGTTAAGCCCTAAACTTTGGTAAATATAAGATGGTGAAATAAGTTAGCTTATCATCTTAATCAATTTCATTAGATAGATGTGTAATTTGTTTAAACCAAATGTATATAAAATAAACTCCCAACAATTCCGTAAACTTCACTTAAATTGTGCAAACAAAACAGCCATCTTTTTCACCTGTATCCATGTGACTGAGCTTATTCAGATTAATTACACTGTGTTCGAATTGAAAATTTATTTTTTGTTACAAAATGCGCACACAGGGGGTAAACCTAATTCGTGCAGGCTGAATACAGTGGTGCCAACAGATTTCCTTTGTTCGAGCTTAAGAACGCATATTTGAGTTTGAAAAATATGGTTTCAAGGACGATTTTTCGACTATTTATTTATATTGTTTGTTATTCTCCCAGCTCTCTGTTAAAAATGATCGGTTAAGCTTTTCAAAAGTTTTGAAAGAAAATATGAAGGCACCTAGAAAGTTTCTTTCAAACTGGTAAATTGCTCTGTTTAAATATACCATTTTGTATGGAGATTGTCAAGGTGTGTTCACGTTTACAATTACAACTTTAGAACCACTCAACCGATTTTGGTAATTTTTAACACAAAGGTGGTTGGGTAAAAAGACCATACGGGTAAAATTAATAGTGAAAATTTCTGAAAAATCGCGTTTTATGAGAACCTTGGAACCATAATTTTCAAACTCAATTATCTCGTATTTACATTAGTTTCAACCAAATCGGCAAATAGACTTTGGGAAACTTCCCTTTTTAGATAAAAATCTCAATGTTTATATTTGTCAAGAACAAACAAATTGCTATACAAAACTCTTCACACCATTACAAATAGATAATGATATAGATAAATATATATACAGGCAGACAAACACACAGGAATGTTAAAATATATTCACGCTCACACTATAAAATTTCAACATTAATTTTACATTAACCCTTTAATGCACTCATGTTTTATTGCAACACAATTTAAAACTTCTGTTGGGAGCACAAAAATTAATAAAGAAGCCGCTTAATGTCAGATTTATTAAAAAAAAACACGCCAGAGAAAAATATGGGGTAATAGCAACATATTATGATAGCGAATAACACAGTACAACATTTTTCAACACATGATTTTGGGACACAATTCTAGGAATTGCACGTGAAAGTAGCCCCAAAAATAATAACTTCTGCATCATTCGTTTTGTCACGTCGGCTACATTAATAATTTAATGGCCTTACGAATTTTTTGGCTCAAGTCAAGATTTTTAGCACTTTTTCTATATTTTAACACGGTTACATCTTGGTATACCGTACGGAATTTCTTTATTTAATAAATCGTTTGTCATCAAGTATATCAACTTTCATAAATATGATATAAAGTTACATAAAAATGTATGACAAATGTTTCATAGACCTTCATCATTTCTTAAAAAAGTTTTATAAAATTTGTGAAAATAAATTGTTGCTTTTTATTTAAATTTTTATAATTTTTATTAATTTAGAAAATATCATTTGCAATTTAGACTCAAAAACTAACAGAAATTATTTGTTATTCCGAAACATCAATTAAATATTATTTGATGTGATCTTAATTTTACATAGAATTTTTCTAATAAAATATAAAACGTTTATGAAACGTTCCATAATATTTATGAAAAATTTCATAAAAGTTTATTAAACGTTCAATAAATTTTTTGAAATTCTCTTATTCTATTTATTTAATACATAATGACATTTATAAAGAATTTCTTAAAAAGTTATGAAAAATTTCATAAATATGAAGATGTATGTCAATAATTTTCCGTTTTATGAAACAGCTTCATCGCATTTATAAAGTGTCACATTGGACGAAATTCATCACATTTATGAAGTTTTTCATAAATAAGATGAAGCTTTTCCCCTGAGTGCACTGTCAATTTGATGTAACAAAGAACTCATGATTTATAAGCAATTTTATTTTAGAATATATAGTATCGAAAAAATGTAACTTCTAAAATTAAAAATAAACGGCCTTGTACATTAGAGGGTTAAGCAATTTCAACAATTTTACAATGATTATAATTTGGTTTTGTTTGTTGGTTGGTTGTTTATGTATGCTCGCATCCGTTCAACTGTTTTCCTTAAGATAAAATTCAAATAAATTGTGTTAATTTTAAAATTAAGTCAAATCCAACTGACGCGTATACCCAGATATTTATCAAAAAATGTTAAAGAAGTTATCAGCAATCGCTTTATACACACAAACACAAATTCCCGTATCTTAGCTATGAATGTATTAGTAAATAAGTAATTGTAAAACACACACACACATATACAAATGAATATGGATTTTTCTATGTAATTGTGGGTATTTTTTATATTTCAACATAGATTTTAAGCATGGATGGTAATCGATTCGTTGCGGGTACCGGTAAGTGCACGCTATTTTCGTTTATTTTGGTAAAAGTATTTAACGATATTTCAGTTATTTCGGTAACAGGTTTTAAGCTTTAACGGTATTTTTACTTATTTCCGTAACGGTATTTTAGGGGTAACGGTATTTTAGTTATTTCGGCAACGGTATTTTAAGGGTTTATTTTTGTTATTTAGGTAATGTCGATGCACACCGATATTTTTAGCTCCATTATGCCCGATTTCCAATGACTGGCTAGTTCATGATTAAACTTTGGGATGATATACAATCTATTTACCGCGATTTTTTTTCAGATCTTGTCAGTTTATTTCGGTAACGGCATTTTAATGATAACTCAATTTCAATTACTTTGGTAATGGTATTTTAGCGATAACGGTATTTTAGTTATTTCAGTAACAGTATTTTAAGGATAAACACTTAGAATACTATGAAGGTAAAGACCACTGCAAATGTAGTTAAAAACAAATGAAATTTCACTTAAAGAAAGAACGACTTACATTTCAGTAAATTCAACTAACTTTGGCATTTGTTTTTTAATGTTCAAAAAATGAACCACAATTGTAGTAAAAAAAATAACAAATTGGTAAAAAATAAACAAACATTTATTTTTTATTTTTTTTAAATAACAAAAACAACTGTAAAAAAAAAATAATGTAAAATCATAAAACAGTCATTTGAAGTGGTTTGTTTTTTAAAATGAACTACAAGGTTAGTAAAAAAAAATATTTGTTCTACAAATGACTGACATTTAGATTAAAAATAAAGCGAATGTATTACAACCCAAACAACTTAATATTTTTAAAGCAGAAGTTCCCTGAGTGTATGTAGATCCGGAACAGTACTTTACGGATAATGGTATTTTAATTATTTCGGTAACGGTATTTTTTTTTGAATCGATAACGATATTTTAGCGGTATTGCCTGACATCCCTGATTTTAAGTGAAGTTAAATAATGATACGCCATTATATTGGGAGAAGCTAAACCAAAAAGAAAAGATAAATGTCGGTTTTTGTTTAAATTACATAATTTAGTACGTATTAATATAATTTGTTTTATTTTGTAATAATGATGTTGTTGTTTATATTCTAAACATAGAATTTAAAGAGCATTACAGGATGTATATATCAAAAGGAATACTAGATTTAATTTAAGGATATTGTGTAACAATATAGAATTTTATTTTATTATTTATATCATATTCATATAAAGCAGGCACGGTTTCAAGGGGGATGGGAAATTTCTCCCCCGCAAAATGATATTTTTCAATACAAAAATGTAAAACAGATTACAAAAATAATTTAAAATACTCGAAGTACCCCCCCCCCCCCCCCCCACCGTTTTGCTGGATCCGCGCCTGATATAGAGTATTAATAACATACATTTCATATTTTAATGTAATGCAAACATTTATTTACTCAGATGTTAAATTAAGTTTTATGTTATGCATTTTAAATACAGACAGGGTCTCTCAATAAGAACTGGCAGTTTTTAATTATTAAAAAATATAAATATTTTTAAAACAACAAAAATATATAGTTAAAAAATTAAGTTGCAGAAATAAAGTAAGACTACAGCAATACCCGATCAAAAAAAGTAACACCTCAAATACCAAATCAGATCTCATTTGATATAAGTCGATATTTATTCTAATACAAGTTTATCTCAAAATTGGGGAAATATTTAATAAGAGCCCTCAAATGTAGTACTTGGTTAAATTAGTTAGATCACAATTGATCTCAAAATTGGGCGGATCCTATAATATCTTATTTAAGATTCTGATTCCAAAATATAGCATGGGATTAATTTAGATCTAATTGGATCTAATTAGATAAAAAAAGTAAATTTTGACGGATAGAATATAAATTCATGTAAAAAATAATTTTTGTCGAAAAATTTTAATATGATGTCATATATAGCTGTGTCTCATCGTATCTCGATCAATATATAATTGTATATTGCATGTAAGAATAGATAAATTTAATCCAATTAAATATAAAAATATGACGTTATATATACATATTGCAAAATACAAAGATACTTTAGGGACACGCCCAAAATTGTTCCCGAAATATGCGGTGTATGGAAAAAATTGTCCTCATCTAATACGCTAGATGTATGAAAAGGCGCGAAAACTTTGGGGACAGTCCCCAAAGTAAGCAAATGTCCCTAAACTATGCGGGGGAACGAATAAATGTCTCTAGACTATGCGCTGTGCATACATATATGTTACATATATATATGTTATATCATATTTAAAAATCACAATTTCATTTTGGATACAATTGTATATTACCCCATTCAGAGTCACACTTGAAAATTTGTTAATCTTCGTTTGGATATATGTAATTATATATTACATCAAAAGACTTATAAATATATCCGATTTGGCTCCAATCTTTACCATAGACTTTTTAGATGACATAGAACACAGTTGGTACGTAGGAGCAGCAAAAATCTGAAAATCACATTTTTAGAACCAGAATGTACAGTCATTGGCTGTGCATTAGAGGAGTTCAACGTTGTATGGCCATTTTTCAAAATGAAACAAAATGAAACTACTTTGTATATAAAAGCATTTAATATGAAGTTGGTGCCGATTAGACAAAAGGAAATCGATTGAAAATTAAAAGTTTTTGCCAAAAATGTCTAATGTCGTAATAGTTTTTATTCTACAGGATAAATCGACATATACAAGGGTGGATCAATATGTCCGTGACTTTTCGAACTTCACTCGTAGTTATATGAAATGCAACACTGCTCCCATAAAGTACCACCTGTTAATAGACTACTATCAAATTTGAGTATGTTCCGTCATTTACTTTGCGTTTAACAGCTGTTCAAAACATACAACCTAGTGGATTTTTTTAAAAATGGAAAAAAGTGAATTTTGAGTGCTCATTAAACATTATTTTTTTGCGAAAAAAAACGTCAATCAAACCAAGGAAAAGCTTGATCAATACTATGGGGAATCTGCACCATCGATTTCAATGGTAAAAAAGTGGTTTACTGACTTTAGTTGTGGTCGCACAAGTACAAATCACGCTGAACGTTCTGGACGGCCAATTGAGGTCAATACACCCAAAAATGTCGAAAAAATCCACGATATGGTGTTGGCCGATCGAAAAGTAAAAGTGCTTGAGATTGTTGATGCCATAAACATTTCATATGGCAGTGTGGTTTCTATTTTAAATGATCAGTTGGGTTTAAGAAAGCTGTCTGCAAGATGGGTGCCGCATTTGCTCTCAATAAACGTAATCGTGTGACAACTTCAAAGGATTGTTTGGAGTAGTTTAACCGCAATTCAAATGAGTTTTTGCGGCGTGGATGAAACATGGATAAATTGCAACACTCCGAAGACCAAGCAGCAGTCTAAACAATGGATTTCTGTGGGTGAACCGGCTCTGGAAGGTTTGTCGGCCAATAATGTGACGACAACAGTTTTTTGGGATGCACGCGGGATAATCCACATCGATTACCTTCAAAAGGGAAAAACAATAAACGGCGAATATTATGCCAACTTATTGGACCGATTTACCGAGGATTTAAAAAAAAACCACCCCATATGGCCAAGAAAAAAGTTCTATTGCATCAAGATAATGCACGGGTGCACACGTGTGCAGTCTCAATGGCAAAATTCCATGAATTCGGCTACGAATTGGTACCTCTCCGTCATTTTCTCCAGATTTAGCCCCCAGAGACTATTTTCTTTTTTTAAACCTAAAGAAATGGCTTGGTGGAAAGAGATTTAACTCCAACGATGAAACTATTGATCAAACAAATGCCTATTTTATGGACCTCGAAAAATCCTATTTTTTGGAAGCGATACAAAAATTGGAGAAACGTTGAGCTAAAAGGAGATTATGTTGAAAAATATTTTTTTTTTTTTGCAAAAAAAAAACAGTTTCATTCAAAAAGTCACGGATCCGCCCTCCAAGACAAAATATTGTTTTCAAAAAAGTATCAAAATCCTAAATCGGTTAAGAACTAACCCAGTAATTAAAAGTTCACCGACCACTAATGTGCCAAATACCACTTGACCACAAATTCGATCACACATCCTAAACGTTTTTTTAAATAAATTACTGCAACATTATTTTTTTTATTTAATATACTCATAAATTGTGAGATATGAAATTTTTTTTAGGATATCGTAAACCTGTCCTAAGGTGACGTCAAAAACGGACAATATTTTTGGAATATTTCTCAAATCTCCAATTTCAAATTTTAGAAATTTTTCTGTAACAAAATCGGCAAAATTGAGATTCGAACTTCATGGAATTGTTAAATACAACTTAGAGAATGAAAATAAAAAATTGTAAAAATATTCCCTAGTACGGAGCAGCAATTTGATTTTTGCAGATTTTAAGGAACTTGTGTAATTTGTTGTCATAAAATATTGAAAACCATAAATTGCATTTATAGTAATTAAATGTGCTAAAATCCCAAAACTTATTTAACAAATTGTGAAAAGCAATCTGATGTAGGCGTGTCCCTATCCGGATTTCATTCCTGCCTAAGGAAATCTTCAGGGGACTTTGTTATTAGAATTTCTAGAGATATTTGTTATGTTAAATCACAAACTCAATGAGAATTTCTTGTCCTCGTCTAGGAGCGAGATTCAAAATTTAAAATATCAAAGAAAAACCAAAACAACAGCAAAAAATTGTCACAATTGGTTTTGTCATCTTAGTCATCTTCCAAATACTACTCTGTTTTTTTGACAGACCTAGCAATGTAGTGACGTTTATTCAAGTAAATCAACAATAGAAAATCATATGTTTTCTATTAGTGTCAGTTACATTTAAATTTGCACAAGCACCTGCCTACTTTTGTACCTTTTGTTGTTTTATTTACTACTACCCGGCAAAAAAGCAAAGTGTTTCTTATTAGGTATTTCCATCGATGAATTTAACATAGGGTTGTCATAGGGTGGAAGAATACCAATTGGATTCTTTGGATGTTCTTTTTCCTAATTAACTTTTTGAAAGCTATTTATAATTTTCCTTGGAATTTGGTTTTAAGCAATGTAAGTGTTATAATATGAAACTTAGGCACAAATGCCAAGGAAATTTAGTTGTCTACATAGCTTTTACGAAAGTTATTCGTGATAATGAACATCCAAAGAATCAAATCGGAATGCTTCCTTCCTATGACAAGCCCATGTTAAATTCATTGATGAAAATGCTTAAGTAGAAGCACTTTTGGATTCATTAATTTTTACTGGGTATTGAATATTAAGCAAACGTGATTTGAAATATTATGATGCGATGTGTAAAGCTGCTGTGCTAAAAATTTTGGCCAAATTGACCAATGTTAACTCTTGCCGCATTGAGATTAAATGAGATACTGCGGAATTTTATATATCTTTGCGCAAAAAAAATTCTTAGACGTCTTCATCTTACAGTTAACCGTATAGTGAGATATGTTTACAGATTGAGGATAAGAGAACATGTCTCTCCGTTTGTGTTGGATTTTCTTGGTTTTTCTTTTGAGAATTTTATAAAACTGAGAATCTTGTTATTGTTTTACAAGCTAATTAGAGCGAACTGTCCTGGTTACATTGTTGACAACTTTAGATTTACAAGATCGAGTAGAAACCCTCAGATAGTTTTTCAACGTATAAACTCTTCTATTTTCGAGAGATCCTTTAATGTGAGGATAACTAGAGTCTGGAATTCATTACCTAGATCTCTTAAAAGCTTTGTTGTTGCAAGTGCTACGTTTAAACGCAAACTAAGGCAGTTTTTTAATCACTCACTATAATTTTGATAATTTACGATCATTTTTCATATATTTTTTATTTTTTAATCGTCTACTATTTTGATAATCTTATTGCTACATTTTGGACCGTTAAACTTTAGTTATAATTTTATTTATTTTAGGCATTCCTTTAAATTATAAATTTATTTTTTTTATTTTTGTAAGAATTTATTGTTGAATACGAACCATATTTTGGCCCTATGGGCTTGGTTTTTGAATTAATAAATGAAATGAAACATATTTAAATTCTTTTATTATTTACATACCTGGCCAAAGACATTCCTTTAATGCATGAAAAATGATTCTGAACTAAATTAACCGTTAGATGCTTTGTGTATCAAAATTACCCTTAGCTGAAAATTTTCAGCACAGCTGCTTCACACATTGTGTTATAATATTCCAAATTAAGTTTCTTAAAATTCAGTAGAAATAATCACAACTTTGAAGTTTTTTTGTAATTTAAATAAATAAGTCTCAATGATGTTCAAAAAAATTTGTTTTCTACCTTGAGTAAATATGATAAAATAAAACAACAAAAGTAGCTAATTTTCGATTTTAAATCTTTTATTAAAACAAATTGACCTTTTTATTACAAACACTCACAAGTTTCTCGAAATCCACAAAAATCAAATCGCTGCTCTACCCAAGTGTAGGGGGATATTTCTAACATTTTTTATTTTCGTTTCCTAAAATGTATTTAACAATTCCATAAAGTTCAAATCTCAACTTTTTCGACTCTGTTTAACTGTACGATGCATACCCAACTTTTTCTACGGGAACACACATACCCGGGAAACGTTTGTACTTACTAGCTTATTTTGGCTTTTTCTAATGTTTAAATGGTCCAATTTCATTATTTTTTTTTAAATGCGTATATTAATATTCTACAAATGTTTTAGTTTTTGTTTCATGCAAGTATTCTACCTGGTTCAAGAGATATAGGCAAAAAAGTTCACGGGCATGGGATAGCCAAATGTTGTGTGTGTTTACGTAGGTGTCGACTTTGGAAGCTCGTAGCTCCTGAACCGCTGATCCGAATTGGATTCAAATACCCTTTAAAATATTAGAAATTACTTATATTTACTAGATCCCTATGCCCTAAGTTAAGCCGTTTCTGAGTTACAGCACTGCAAAGTTGCAAGTGATACATTTGCACCCGGGTGTGTGTTCTAGGGTTAGGAAATTTTTTAAAATTTGAAATTGGGGATTTGAAAAAAATCCCAAAAATATTGTCCGTTTTTGTCGTCACCTTAGGACAGACTAAAGACATCGTAAATTTATGAGTATATGTCGATTAATTTATCATATATAGCAAAAACTATTATAACATTAACAACTTTTTTGAAAAACTGAAAAAGTAATTTTTCACCATACAAAACATGGTTTAAATATTCAATCGATTTCCGCCTCGACTTTTTCTTTATCCAATCGCGACCAAATATACCAAATTAGCCCATTCTTTGACTTTAGAGTTCACTTTAATTTTTTTGAACACCTCTCCTATGCAATACACCAAATATAATCATCAGGGCAGCGACTTTCATGCAAATACATGATTGTAGTCAGTAGCCCAAAGTCGACCAAACACTTTTCCGAATCAAAGAATTTGCAACAAAATGGCATCGATTTGTTTCTGCATGTTTTTGCATATTTTGTAATAAATGCATATTTTGCATATTTTCAATTTAATTGCATATTTCGTAAAAATTAAAATTTATATTTAATTAATAACAAACAAAAGAAAGCATTTGTAGCAGTTAAACTATGATCTAGTTGTCATTTGTTAGAAATTTATATTGGATTATATTACATTTTTAAACCAACGCTCTAGAGTGATAAATCGATTTTTAAATATCCACAAATTTTAAGTGCATTTTTTTTTTTTGAGTTTTAAAGCATTGTTGGATTTTTTAGTGGATTTTTTTGGTTTTGGTACATATTTTTTATTTATAGTGGCTATTTCGGTTTAAGTGCAATGGTTCAAGCGCATATTTGGATTTTACTGCATATTTAAAATGAATGAAAATGAAAATTATTCAAGTTCGAGGCCATACTCTATATTTCTTTATTAGGATATTGTCCTAACAAATAATCTATAGAGTTTTTGTTTTCAAATTTATTAGTTGACCACTTTCAGAAATGTGTTGATAGATCTATTTCGGGAATTTTCTAGGTTCCCATCATCAATATTTAAATGAATATTTTCGATTTTTTAGCGCATGAAAGTCGCTTGCCCTGATAATCATATATTATAATATATTTCAGATAAAAACGTCAGACAATATATACATTTTTTTCTCGGATTGACCTTTCATAATAGAAACTGGTACATATGTTTCATATTATAAATCCCCTTTACAATTTGGTTTAAACATGTTAAAATGTTATAAATTAAAGAAATTGTCATAATTTGTATATCAGCTATCGCATGTCACAGGATTTTCTCTCGTTTCTTCTCTCATGACATTCCCTCCCATTAGAAATAATAACAAAAAAGGAAAAGGTTGGTTTATAGTAAAATAATACTTTGTTTTTTGTTTTATTAAAATCCCAGGTGTTAAAGTACTTTTTTAAAAATTTCGTCTTTCGTTTTGCGTAAATGTTTCCTTATTTTGTAAATTTAAACAATATCTTCTTAAACATGAAATAACACCGACAATCAGGCGCGGTTACAAAGGGGGCCAATAGCCCTCCCCCACCGGTTAAAATTGAATATACAGTTAAATTACCAAAGAAATATATTTTTTAACTTTCTTTCTTGTTCTTCAATAAACAAAAAAAAAACGGACTTTCGGTAATAAAGGGTGTATTATATAGAGGTATAGAACTTTGAATTGAAATAAAACATAGCTGAATTTTTTAAATTGACATGAAATTTACTTCATTCGAAAGATAATCTTCTGGCATTATAACTTAAATATGACTTCTGGCATATGACTGACACGGCTGGCTCGGGGCGTGGTTTAATCTGGAGGTCCAATTTTCGATAACTTTTCCAACATTTGTGGCCGTATATTGACAACAACGAGGCGAATGTTATCCTATAAGTGGTCCATCGTTCGGGCTTATTGGCGTAGACTAGCGACTTCACTTATCCCCACAGAAAATCGGCCGGCGGGCGGTAAATCGCATAATCTTGGAGGCCAATTCACGGGTCCGAAACATGAAAACTATGCGGTTACCAAACTTTTCCTTCAATAATCAATTGTGGCACGAGCTGTGGTGACATGTTGCAATCCGTCTTGTTGAAAACCACAGCTCCTACACCATCATGGTTGTTCAATTGATGAACGAAAAAAGTCTGTAATCATTGCTCTATAGCGGTCACCATTGACTGTAACGTTCTGACAGCATCATTTTTAAAGACAGTACGGACCAATGATTCCACCAAGCTCATAAAGCACACCAACAGTCCAGTTTTTCTGGATTTAACGGTGTCTCAACACTACACTTGTGGATTATCATCACTCCAAATACGACAGTTTGATTATTGACGTATACAGTTTAAATAAAAGATGAGCTTCATCGCTAAAAAAAACTCAAACAAAAAATCAAACTTAGCTCTCTGGCAATATCTTCCCTAACTACTTAAGCGCCCTCTATCGAAATAAACAAGAGAATATATCATATGAATATATCATAATGTGGCATCACTTACAACCTATGGGAAAACAGTAGCATTAGAGTGAGGTAAGTTTCTAAAAATAGAACTGTTGTGTTGTTGGAGTTGTACTTCTGAGATTATGTATGCAAGAACAAAAAAACACCGCGTATGGAATAAAACTAATTTTAATCACAATAAAACTCGACCTGACGATAGATCAGTGCGCTAAAGCGCTCTGTCTAACGTGTATTGCGAGGCATGTGGCATTAGAAATCAGTTTATCTATACCACGGTCAGTGATTGCACAGAAAATATCATATAGACGCAATCGAACAAATAAAAACATAATCAAATATTACATTATTCAAAAAAAAAACAGGGTCACTGACGAAGGTTCAATACCAGAAACTGCGCAGTCTGATTCAGAAAATTGTAAACTTACAATGTAGTTATGATTTTTAGAAATATACACTCATTCTTCTCTACCACGCCTTTCACAATTAAATTCGCTTATGGAAAATCGTGAAAAGAACCATGATTTTCAAAATAAAATTTGCACAATTTGGAAGCGTTGTCAGGCGTCAGTCTATTCATGTTGAGAATGCCAAACCAAACCAAACTAAACATAAATCACTTGACAGCTGACAAAATGGCCCGCCAATAAAAAAGTGTTGCCAACTTAAAGTTCTATACCTGTATAAAAAAAACCTTTATATAGAGGTACCTTACAAGAATAGCAACATTTTAGAACCACCCCCCCCCCCCCCCGCGAATCCTGGATCCGACACTGCCACACCAACCAAAAATAACAAAACTTTTAGCTATTCAACATACAACAATTTCAGTAGTAGACTCTATTTTATATTTCTTTCTTTTTTCGTATTTTCAATTACCATAATATAAAACACAATTTTTTCAGCCATTTTGTATGAAACATAGCCCTTTCTAACCATTGAAATTTTTAGATTTTGTTTCGTTAGCGTTTGTGCTTAAGTTGTCTTCCGGCTCAATTACTTTAATTTACTTTCCACTGCCTTTTTCTATGATGTTCTTGTAGGGTTTTTGTATATCGTTGGGTCAATGTTTGGAGCAAACATCGGTCTATCGTTGAACAACACTTTTTTATTAAGAGGGCCTAATTGGTTCTAAACTTAATAGAAATGACAAAAAAACAGTTTTTAAAATGGCTTTGAAAATTATTATAAAAAAATTTAAAATTTTTTTTGATACTTTTAAACTTGAGTTCAGTTCCCACCTAACCTAAACTCTATTTTAATTTATCTAAACAAAATTTTTTTTATAAAGTTCCGTTGAAACAATTTTATATGAGTTTATAGAAGAAATCGGTTCGAATTACGTCAAGTAAAAACAGTTACACATACCCAGTGTAAGAACGGTATGAGAGATAAAAAATGTCAAAAATCTGAGGTGTTTATGGCAAACAAATATTGTAAAAAGGCAATAGTAAACAAATATTAGGAGAAAAGCATTTGAGGTAAAAATGTCTGAAAACAGAATTTTAAAGTTCAAAATCTAAAGAAAACGCTATTTTTAAGCTCTAAATTAAAAATAAAAACATGGCTAAAAAAGCAAATATGAGTAAAATGGACAAAAAAAACATATTTGTCTTCTATGGTTATGACATATCATTATTGTTTGGACACAGTAATGACCCAGTTACTTGTTTGCATTGCTTCAAACAATAATAAGGAGTTACTAATACGGTTTTTATTTCCCGAACGTTTTCTGTTTTTCGGGACAGCGGGATTTTTTTTTTCAAATTTCCCGGGATCCGGGATTTCCCGCTCATTAGAAATATTTACATTTGATATAATTTATTACTGAAAAGTTCGACTATTATAACAATAACACAAATTAATTAACCCTAAACACATAATTTTACAAGAATTGTCAAAGGCTTTACTTAAAAAGTTAAAATTTAGCACCGTAGAACGGCATTTTTGAAATTCTTTACAACAATATCCAGATTTCTTGTTTTAACCATTAATTTGGAAAAAAAAACACTCTGTAGTGTTTAATCAAACTAAAGGGTGGTGTTTTTATGCAGGAATATAAATTTAATTGGCAACACTTTTTTAACTGGCGGCCATTTTGTCAGCGGGCTAGTGATTTATGTTTAGTTTGTTTGGATTTCAACATGAATAGACTGACGCCTGAACAACGCTTCCAAATTGTGCAAATTTACTTTGAAAATCATTGTTCTGTTCGAAATACGTATCGCGCACTGCGTGCATTTTACGGTCAACATAATCGTCCATCAGAGCTATTAATTCGATTAACTATGGAACGTTTTCGCACCACGTTTACCCACAGAGACGTCGTACAGTGCATACAGAAGAAGTCATTGCTGCGTAGCGTAGAGGAAGACCCCAATCAGACTATCCGCCACCGTGCACAGGAATTGGATATGTGTCCATCCACTTTATGGAAGGTTTTGCGTAAAGATCTTGGTTTGCGTGCTTACAAAATCCAACTCGTGCAACAATTAAAGCCACACAATCACCTAGCAAGGCGTAGATTCAGTGAATGAGCCCAAAACAAGATTGCCGTTGATCCCGATATTCATAAGCGAATTTTGTTTAGCAATGAAGCTCACTTTTGGTTAAATGGATACGTCAATAAACAAAACTGCCGTATTGGGAGTGATAATCCTCAAGTGTATGTTGAGACACCATTACATAAAGAAAAACGAACTGTTTGGTGTGCTTTATGGGCTGGTGGAATAATTGGCCCGAACTTCTTTAAAAACAATGCTGGTCAGAACGTTACAGTCAATGGTGACCGCTATTTCTAGGCTCTCTACTTCTCTACAGATGTCCAGAAAACTTAGTTTAGAAATTTTTTATTAAATTTTAATTTTATTTTTTATCATTATTTTAAATATAAAGTAATGATCTAGAAATTCGTTGAAAACAATTTTTATACTCAATGTTTCTTCACTTCTAGTAAGTACATATAAACCTCCTTTTTTTGTAAGCTGTTAAGTAACGAAATTCAGTGCAAGCAAGTCATTTGTGATTTTATCTATCAAGTACAAGATGTCGAGAAAGCTCAGATGATAAACTGGAGTCCCAGCTTCAAATGCCGTGTGGACACACTTTATTAAAAAAAAATGTTCAATTAAAAAAATACTTTTTTTTTATTAAATTTAATGTTTTTTAAAATTATTTTTGGACTCAATATTTTTGTCACTATTAGTAAGCATATAGGTAACCACATATTATTTGATTTTTCTTAAGCTGGTAAGTAACGATATATCATTATTTTTCGCGGCATCCTCATATACAAATAATGAGATTTGTAAGGACAATTGTAAGTACTTTTCAACACTGGGTCATTTATTTTAGATGTAGAGCGATTGACTATCTGGAGACCCAGGTTCGAATCCCGTGTGGGAACATTTCATAGAAAAAAATACTTTATTTTATTAAATTTAGTTTTTTTTAATAAATTTAATTTTTTTTTTAATTTATTTTTAGACTAATTATTTTTTCCATATTGGTAAGCATATATTTTTTGATTTTTCGTAAAGCGTTTAGTAAAATTTTGTAAATCCAAGATACATTATATATGATCATATTCACCATCACATATATCCATATTAAGCTTTTATAATTTTCAATAAATGGTTAAAAAAAAAAAAAAAACGTAAGACTATATGGTTTTATATATTAATGTTATATTAAATAACACATTTAAACTCATTCTTACAACAAATTATACTCTAGATCAGCGGTTCCCACTAACTTTTGCTTCACGCACCCCCTGAAAAACTTCTACTAGTTCATGGACCCTCAAATTTTTTTCTCCAATATATTAAAAAAGTGCAATAATAACAAAACAAACAAAAATTGGATTTTTATTTTAAACTAAAAAGCAAATTACAGAACCAAATACAGTACAACTCCGTGGGACCAGAAAAATAGTTCGTTATAATCGCGATTCGTATTTCCTGGAGTAAAATTTCTTTACATTTTTTTTTTTGTATAAATTTTATTTCATAAATATATAATTTTTGATGCATTTTAAAAAGAATTTCTGTGTGTTTCAAAAAAAAAAGAAAAAAATTAGAAAACTTTGCAAAATTTTGGAATTTTTGGAATTTTGGATTAAAAATGGAATATGTTTATGAACATTTTTTTGTGGGACTGTCAAAAACAGTTCTTCTTAATCGAGTTCTTAAAACAGTTCTCTTAATCAATCTTAGTTCGCTATAACCGAGATCGTCTAAACGAGGGTTACTGTGCAAGATTTCGAGAAAGAATCATCAAAAACACAAGAATGTGAGAAAAATTTTTATTTTTTTTTTAAACAATTGAAAAAATTGAAAAAGGTTTAATATTTGAGCCATAGAATTTTTAAAATTGTTTAAAAATTTAAAAAAAAATAAATAACAAAAAAAATTAAAAATTATTAATGGAAAAAAACAACCAGCGACAGTTACTTATTAAATATGGTGAACAATTTTTAAAAGCACCTACTCATACCAAAAAAATATTCAGTTATTCAATTTGTTTAATAATTTCAATTATTAAGAAAATTGCAAAAATCATTGTATATTTTTTTGACTTGTTTAAAAAATAATTTTGTCGAAACTCTTCGCGTACCCCCTGGTATACCCTTACGGACTGCTGGTGGTCCGCGGACCCCCATTTGGGAACCGTTGCTCTTGATTTTACATTATATTTTTTGGTACATTTTAGATTCCAATTAAAAACTAGGAAACATGTAACTTGGTACGATTATACTTCAGGCTGAAAATTAAATTATTTTATGTTAAAGTGACTTTTCTTTATTTGTTTGTATATACACAGAAAAAATTATCAACCTAAAATATCTAATTAAAGATTTGATTTGAATTTAATTTGTTTCTAAGCAATATTTAATTGAATCATTAATATTTTAATTGACTTTTAAATATGTAAATACATATTTTATTTTAGACGCAATTATCATATTATTTTTTCATACACTGTATGCATAAATAGAAAAATTTCAGTAAAAAATACCAAATACATTTGAAGTTAACAAACAAAACAAGCACATACACCAACAGACTCTTCTTAATTTTGGTTTAATTGATAGTATCATTGCCGTGATATGTGCAAATCAATTAAAATATTAATTGATTCAATAAATTTTTTAATTGAAAACCGTTTTTATTTTTTTCTGTGTACATATTCTTTTGATTTCACTCACAATTTGTGTAAATTGGCGAATTGCATGAAATTTTCTATGACTGATAATTGGAAGAAAAAAATCTAAATTTTTAATATCGCATAAAAATAACGCATTTGTTAGTTTTTCTAGTAAAAATTTTTGGTTAAAAAAATAACCGGTTGTTACCCGACCCAAAAAAAAAAACCGCTTTCTCGAATATTGGAAAATGTAAGATATTCGAAACAGGTTCGGTTAGCCGGTTTTTGGTTACGATTTCTGACACTATGACTCAGTTAAATTTACAACCTACACTAGATCACTTGAAAGTGATTGCAATTTTTTTGCTTTTTTGTGGCACCGTGTAATTATTTGCTTTTAAAATATGGAGATATAATTGTGTTCTGGTATGACACTTTACACACTGCTGATAATAATTTTCATTTATTTTAGTTCTGATTCATTCCATAGCGCCTTCCAGATGCGCGCGGAAAATTTTAATTGGCTCAGATACAATGCTTTAGAAAGGCAAATTTTGTTTTTTTTTCTCTTGGAGAACCATAGCATGCAAGGTCCTAGCTTGAACAAAAATGTCATTGCGAAAAATGACAAAGTTGAATTTTTAAGGTTTGTGGACTTTAGAATAAAGCTCCATGCATAATTCTTCTTCTTTTGTATTTAAAGCCATCGATTTACGATTTTTTTTAATTAAATTGCATATTTCGGTTTATAAAAGAACGCGCTGCAAAACAAAATGGCACTAAAAATTAATGGAATAAACTTGTAAAATACGAAGTGAAAAGAAAGTAAAATAAAATTTTTTTGCCGAAAAACTGAGTTTAACTTATACGAACTTATATTTATTTCGCTGACAAACAATGAATTATTTTTAAAAATTATTAAAAATGCATCACAAATTGCAGTAAATGGATCGGAAGGGATTTTGGTATCAACTAATATTATTGTTATTTTTATGTGGTAGCACAACTTTTAAAGCTGCAATATTTTGGAAAAAATTCACAACTTTAACTATACCTTTGTGTACAAATTTGTTCACTTGACATACAAATTTTTTTGAGCAACGAATCTTTAAACGAGTATCTAGTGTATTTGTATGCTTTAGTGTGTAATAGGAACGTTTGTACTTACATAGGTTTTCTTCTTAATAAGCTTAAATTTAATCCTTTGCTTTAAATGACTTAAAGCATTGAACGTACAGTATTTTTCTGTTTAATGGTGATTGACCTTAAACTTTCGTGTTTTTTTTTTTTTTTTATTTATAAAGAAAACGTTTTATATAACAATTCATTCGTAAATGGTAATTGCAGATATCATATCATGTTAATGAAATTTTAAATATTCAACAAAGCTTAAGCTGTAACCTTAATTGACTTATGCTTATTTAATTTTTGATAAATTTTTACATAATTTTTTTTTTTTGTGTACTTAAAACTTGAATTTTCAAATTTTTAAAATTTGAATATATCCCTCCAATTAATTATACCAATTAAAATTAACTGATAGCTTTGCTTTACCTTTACAAAATTTTTTTAAAATCAATTTTAATTCATTTTAATGCACAGAGGGAAAAATTTTGCAATTTTAAATTAAAAATTCGGTTACTATGACTAAAATCGGTAGGCTCAACTTAATATTTTTTTTTACAATTATACAACCGACAACAGGTCCTGTG